>CM053506.1:17702778-18390362 GCA_028627145.1 Eidolon dupreanum
TCTTTCTTTCTTTCTTTCTTTCTTTCTTTCTTTCTTTCTTTCTTTCTTTCTTTCTTTCTTTCTTTCTTTCTTTCTTGACTCATCACTAAACCATAAGTTCCTTGAAATCAAGCATCAAATCTAATTCACATTTGTAACTGCAGGGCCTGGCACGATGGTGGAAAATAAAAGGAACTTTACAAGTATTTGTTAAATGAATGAAATTTGGGGACAGACTTAAGGACTCTCTTCTAAATTATAATGATGGATAGAAACATTCATGGAAAGGAGTTAATTGTATCTAGAAATTTTTAACTGGAGAAGAAGAGATAGGTAAAGATGAAAGAAAATAAAAACTTGCCTTTTTGGAGCTCTAATCCTGGGTATTTTTAAGTTTGCCTCTAAGCCCCTTGATCCTCATTAGCATGAGTGTCCACTAGGAGCAGAGCTTTGTGAGGAATACACACACACAAAACTGTTTGCTATTGCCAAAGTGTATTGAAGAGACAGCTTCTATAAAACTTCTTTACTCCTAATTTTGCCTACTTTCTGAATTAACACGCCCTATTAATAAGAGTCTCATATGTGCCATGAAATGTTGCTTTCTGGGCAGAAATGTAACTTTCTGCTCTCTCTGCACTTAGATTTCTGTTCAAACCAACTTTAACCTCTTCTGAACAAGTATGGTAGGAGTGATCACAACGTTGTGAAAATGATTGGACATAGAGAACGTAGAGTAAAGGAGACTCTTCCCCATCCCCTTAAATTAGGAAGATGTGGCCTCTAAGAAGCAAAGGCACTGACCAGCTGGCTGGACAAAGTAGATGGAACGTGCAGCCTCCTCAATGAAGTGCTATTAGAATCCAAGTCCCTGGCAGGTCAGTGTGAGACCTCAGAGGTCAGGGCTGTTGTGAGGATCTGCTTTTCTGTACTTAAGGCTTGGAATGACATTTTTCATGCTAGTTTTTCCTGATCTTATAATTCTAGAAATTTTAAGGTGAGGGATGAAATCTGTAGTTTATCTTTCCATTTTTCTAGCTAGCCAGTGGACTGTATATATAAACCTTCAGTAGTAAATGGCACTTTAGGTTAATGTTTAATTTATTAACCTTTAGGGAAGGAAGTGCCACCTTGGATTTTTATCATTGATTTTAAAGGTTTTAAGCATTTCACACAAATAGTTTTTTCAGTTCTCCTAACTAGATAAGGGGCAAGACCGATGATACACAACATATCAAATCCCTGAACCAAAACACACATAAAAACAAAGAAATAAGAAGAGGTTAACTAACTATTAATCTCAATTTCTCAGCTATCAGAGGTTTCATTGTTGTTTTTAAGTAGTCTTTGCTCTTTCCACTGAATAGCTTCTTTGCAAAGGGGAGGTTGAGAGGCACAGAGCAATATCCTAAAATTTCTCACCAGAGCTTTGTCTTCTTGCTATTTTAGTGAGGACCATAACAAAATTTGTGAGAGGTGACGTTCCATTGCTTAACTAAGTCCTGACAGTAAATCCTTTGACCTTCTTTGAAACTAAGGCTTAGGACTGAACTAAAGCAAAATGATGAAATAATCAAAATTGTCTACTCTACTTTTCTCCCACTCACACTGGGGCTCTCTCCTTACCTGTCAACCTGCATATTGTCACCTCATCAAGGGCTTGACTGAACTTCTCACGCTAAGCTCTCTTGTTTTTTGTGATTCTAGTTCTTCGTTTTATCCTCTCTGGAGCACAATCTGATCAATTAATTAATGAGCTGCTTACATTTGCTAAATTCATTCTCCTTTTCTGCTTTCATCTTAATTCGCTTTGGCTTTTGCTCACCACTGTGTTGAATGAAACTGGTTACTGATTGCCTCATGTTTGAGTTCTTAGAAGTATGCAACATTGTTGACTCCTTTCTTAAGTATTCTTCCTTTAAACTTCGCTCCATTTTTTTACTCGATTCTCTCCTACCCAGAACACTCTGGCCACTTCTCAGTCCCTCTGCACAACCCTTAAGTATTACCTTCTCAAAGTGCTCTTCCAGGTTCTCTTTTCTTATTCCAAACCTTCTAATTAGGCTATCTCACATACTCCATGGCTTTGATTGCCTTTTCTGTAATTGTGATTCGCACATCTGTCCAGCTCACCTCTTCTCTCTTGAGTTTCAGATTTGTATTTCTAGTTGCTTCCAGGGACATTTATTTCCCCTTGGATGTTTCACAGGTAACTGTAACTCAGCATTGTCAAAACTCATCCTGCAAACATCTTCCTCCTTCATGTTCCCAACTCAGTAAATGATACCACCATTAGCCCATTTGCTTACAACTAAAAATGTAGTTTTTAAGCACAGGAATGTGCCACACATTACGCTAGAGTATGTACACAGGGAGAAGGTGTTAAGTAAAACTGGCCCCTGCCCTTGTGCTGCATATAATTTTGTGGGGAAAGCAGACGCTAAGTAAATAATCACACAAATGACTAATCATAGTTGTAATAAGCACCAGCAAGGAAAAGACAAGGAATCATCTTTGACTCTTCCTCCTTCCTACATGGTATTACCTATCAATTCTATCTACCCTATCCATTCTAATTCCTAAATATCTCTTCAGTTTGTCCTCTTTACTTTATGCCCCTGCCACCAATATTTGGACTACTGAAATAGCTTCCTAACAGTTCTACCTCTATCTACTCTTGTGCCTGCAGTCTATTCACCGCACTATATCCATAGTGATTTCTTAAAAAGGCAAACTTGCATGTCACTTCCCTGTTTAAAGCCCTTCAGTGGAATAAAGTTTATGAAGTCATAACGTTTGTGCAGTCATTCCTTAGTATCTGCAGGGGCTTGGTTCCAGGACTCCCTTCCCCAAATGAAATCCAAAGATGCACAAGTCCCTTACATAAAATAAGTAGTGTTCTAGTCATAACTGGAAATGTGGTATTAAAATCCTTACATGCTCTTTGGCTATCCGCATGTACCTTTTGTTAACATCCTGGACTTACTGGAAATTTCTTGAATGTACAATCTCCATGTCATATCTCTCTCTGTCACCCATCCTCCCTGTCACTTACCAATTTACTCTGTGCCGCTGCACCTTGTGTTGAGTCTTGCTTGAAAATGTCTGGAGTTCGACTCCTTCCTATAGAAATGTGTGCATAGATGGTTTTCAAATGCTTCATCTTTTGTCTGATAACAGTACCAGCCACAGAACATAAGATTTGAGGATTCTATTACTGGGAAAACCTGCCAGCCTTCAAGTATCTTTTTGCCTGACACATAATAAAGTTTGCTTAATTAATGCTTCTCCTCTTGTTATATCTCTGGGCCTCAGTCTTGGATGCACATAAGAAAACATACATGTTTTTAAAAAATCCTCATGCCTGATGAAAAAATAAATAAATAAAATGGTGTTATATTTGCATATAATCTACACACATCCTCCTGTATATTTTAAATCATCTCTAGATTACTTATAATACCTTATGCAATGAAATGCTATGTAAATAGTTGTTATAATTTTTTTTTAGGGAATAATAACAAGAAAAAAACTCTGCACTTGCTTAAAACAGAAGCAACCATCATAAGCCTAACTACATAGTACACATCAGCAACAACATAACATTTTCCCCCCAATGTTTTTGATCTGTGGTTAGTTGAATCTGTAACTGTGGAACCCATGGATATGGAGGGCCAAGATCTCATCTTACAATGGTCTACAAGGTCCTCTGTGCCTGGCCCTTCCCTGCTTAAACATTTACTTTCTCTCTGGCCACCCTCCTCCTTGCTCTCTACTCACAGGATTCTCTACTCTTTGAACCTTAGCACATTCCTTTCTCTCTATCTAGAGCACTCTGTTGCCCCCTGTCTCTTCTACCACTAACCTTTCAACTTACTAATTCTTATTTTCTTCATGTCTTCGGAAAGTTGATCCAGGTTAGCTCTCCATATTATACCCTCTCCAAGTCCCCTGTGGCTTCTGTTTTTGTTATATTCATCATGTTTGTACTGTGATGCCCCATGAGGGCAAGGAATCATGTCTGTCTCACTCCCTGCCAGCTCTCTAGTGGTAATTGTCCCAAGGAATATATTCAATAAGTAGTCATTGAGCTGAACTTGTTGCATAAATCACAAATAAGAGATGCTTAAAGGACTCCTTCTTTAAAGCCTGCTGTCTTTCACAGGCCATAAATGTGCATTTAAATAAAGTCTTCTGGAAAGCTGTATCCCAGACTGTTTTTTTTTTCTTTTAAACTTCTACAGATGTGTGACAAATCATGTGAACTTCAGGGTACATGAAAGGGGAAAGTGGAGATATGACAGATCAATGGGGAATATGTTTTCTAGCAGATATTTGGGAACTCACAGTAGGTGGACCTCAAGTTGCACTGTAGAGGCACCAACTCTACCTATACTTTCTAAGCAAAAGGCAGGAGCTAGCCAGGTGGAGGTGACAGAGGTGAGACAGTGATAGATTTGACCCTGCAATTTCTTTTAATCCTAGATCAGCAAATTATTTGCCATATGATCTAGAGAAATCTTTTTTAGTTTTTCCACATTTAATGACTATCACAGTATGAGCTAATCTTGTCAATGAAGAAAAAGAATAATAATTAAATGTTAGTGTAAGAAGTAAACCTTTATTGTTTTCAGGTGCATAAAAAGGTGCCTTTTAATGTTGAATTAACATTAATTCAGATTATTCCCATATTCTCCATAATGAATTAAATCAGAATTGCTCTTTCTCTCCCCTTCCTCTACCTTTTTCCTCCCCTCTCCTCCTTTCCCGTTTCCTTCCCCTTTTCACTTCTCTTTCCCTCCCTTTCCTTCTTTCTCTTTATGAAAAATTTTAATCCAAAAGCCATTAAATAAGCAAGGTAGGTCTCTTTATGGTGGGAGTGGTTGGGGGAGGCTGTGGCACCTAGAGTGGGGTGTTGTTAAGAAGGTGAGGGGGTATCCATTTAAGGTACTGCCTGAAAACTGGGTGTTGGGTCCCAAGCACAGTGAGGAAGGCATTCATTTGCTGAGGAATGGGATATTCAAATACTCTCAGAGTAACTCTCCATAGAATAATGATTAAGCACCATCCTTCCTTCACCACCTCCATCAAGTGAACAAAATTAATATTCTTAATAACAGGACAAATCTAAATCATATGCCACCTGAAAGGATGCAATGAAAACACAGCATCAGCACTTTTGTGATACTCCTGGTAAGCGTGCATAACATGAATTTACTCATGAGCAAATATTAGACGATCCTAAATCAAAGGATATCCCCAGAACAGGTAACTTTTAATTTTCAAAGTTGTCAAGATCACAAAGTCAAGAAAAGACTGTTCCAGATAGAAAGAAACTAAAGAAACAAGAGAACTATATGCAAGGATCTTTAGAAACATGGCGGAGTAAGAGACTTCCCCAGATCTCTCACCTTGAAACAATAATAAGCTGAACATATAAAACTCAACAACAAAAAAACCACCCAAACTTCACACCAGCATGTCTGAGCGTGAGACCTGAGCATAGGAGCTACTGCAGGTCAGAACCCTGGGTATCAGGGGAGGGGAGGCGGACTGGGAGTACTAAAGAAGCTGCATCTGGCAGTCTCGGGAACTCCTTGCAGAAGGTTGGGGAGGAGAGAAGGAGTGGCGAGTTCGTGCGATGAATTCCCTGAACATTCTTGCCTGGGATAGCTGAGGCTGCAGGGCCCAGTCATCAGGGCAGAAGCAGAGAAGTCAGACGAGACCACAAAGGAACGACAGCTGATTGTTGCTGGCAGTGTTTGCAAAACTGAGGCTGAGCCACAGCTTCCAACCCCCAACCCAGAAGGCCCTCCCCATACCCTCCGAGACTGATCGCCATGGAACGCTAGGTGAATCTGAGCAAATGCTGCCGAGACGGTCGCTGACACTGACAGCGACTGAAACTGAGGGTAGCGAGCATGATTAAATATCTGCAAGAAGAGTTTAAAAGTATTATTAAGACTTTATATAAAGCAGGGATCCAAGAGGCTTAGATGCCATCTACTGGAAACCAAAAGAAAAATGCCTTCTTTGCAACAGGCTAAAGGAGACCTTTATATAATAAATCTTTCTGGAAAAACAGCAGAATGCACTTTCATTAATGCCCCAGCAGAGAAATAGTTCATTAAACACCATGAACAACCAAGGTGACAAGGCATCTCAGAAGGAAAGAGAAAAATCTCCAGAAAATAAGCTTACAGACATAGAAATATGCCACTTAAAAGACAAAGAATTCAGGATGGTACTTCTGAAAAAACTCAATGAGATCCAAAACAATTCAAATCGACAATTTTAGGAATTGAGAAAACAACTAGATGAGCAGAGCAAGGAGATTGAAACCCTCAAAAAGAACCAAATAGAACTTTTGGAGATGAAGAACACACTGTAAGAGTTGAAAAATGAAAGAGCAAGTTTGGGAAATAGAGTCGACCAAATGGAAGAAAAGATCAGTGATATCAAAGACAGAAATCTAGAAATAAATCAGAAGGAAGAAGAGAGAAACGGAAGAATGAAAAATAATGAAGGAGAAATTTAAGAACTAGCCGATACCATCAGGAGAGGAAACATAAGAATAATGGGCATTATCGAAGGTGAGGAAAAGGAACAGGGATTAGACAGCATTTTCAGACAAATAGTTGACAAGAATTTTTCAAAGCCAAGGAATGAGCTGGAGCATGGAATTCAAGAAGTCAACAGAACACCCAATTACCTCAACCCCGAAAGGCTTTTACCAAGACACATTGTATTAAAATTATCAAAAATCAATGAGAAAGACAGAATTCTCAAGGCAGCCAGGGAGAAAAAAACAGTAACGTATAAAAGAAAACCCATTAGATTATCCTCAGACTTCTCAGCACAAACCTTACAAGCCAGAAAGGAATGGAATCAAATATTTAAACTATTAAGTGAGAGGAACTACCAGCCTAGAATAATGTATCTAGCTAAGCTCTTCTTTAGATACGAAGGAGAAATTAAGACTTTTCCAGACATACAAAAATTGAGGTAATTCTCCACTACGAGGCCTACACTACAGGAAATATTGAAAAGGGTCAGTTTGCCTAAAACAAAATGACAAAGAAAACAACAACACATAATTAGGATTAAAGTGACTATCAGGCAAACAGAAGCAGAGGAATGCAACCCTTACTAAGAACAGAGCATTATAAGCTTAAATAATAAGAAGAGAATAATTATAGTAAGATAGTAATGAACATTCAGCATATATAGGAACAAATTGAGACAACAATGACTGAAAAGGGGGGGATTCAAAGATCTCAATTCGCAAAGGGGAATGGAGATAAGGCATACACAGAAGAAAATGGACAACTGTGTGTGTGTGTGTGTGTGTGTGTGTGTGTATGTGTGTGTGTGTATAACTATCTTTTACATATTCATAATGGTAACCACACACCAAAGATTCAGAAACATTGTATATAACATAAAATAAGAAGTACCAGAGGGAAAACCCACAAAAGCCAACCAAAATAAAGAAAACAGAAGCACAAGGACAAAGAAGCAACGGAAACACTGAGCTACCAAAAAGCAAAAGATAAAATGGCTATAAGAAGATCTCATATTTTAAGAATCGCTGTAAATGTAAATGGACTGAACTCATCAATAAAAAGGCACAGAGTTGCAGAATGGATCAAAAAGCAAAACCCAGCCATATGCTGCCTTCAGGAGACACATCTCAATTCCAAAGACAAATATAGACTCGAAGTAAAAGGGTGGAAAATGACATTTCAAGCAAATGGCATTCAGAGAAAAGCAGGAGTAGTGGTACTAATATCAGACAAAATAGAGCTAAAAATAAAAAAGGTAAAGAAAGATACCGAGGGACACTTCATAATGATAAAGGGAATCATGCACCAAGAAAACATAACACTTATTAATATCTATGCTCCCAATCAGGGAGCCCTGAAACATATAAAGCAATGACTAACAGAACTAAAGGGAGAAACAGACCAAAACACTATCATAGTAGGCGACCTAAATACCCCACTGTCGGATATGGACAGATTATCCAAACAGAAAATCAATAAGGAAATATCCTTAAGTAACACATTAGACCAACTAGACATTGATATTTATAGAGCCTTCCATCCCAAAATGGCTGCTTATACATTCTTCTCTAGCGCACATGGAACATTCTCAAGAATTGGCCACATACTGGGACACAGAGATAGCCTCAACAAATATAAGAGGGTTGAAATCATACCAACTGTATTCTCTGATCATAATGCTTTGAAACTAGAGATCAACTGCAGAAAGAAATCAGGAAGAACCACAAATACAGGGAGGTTAAACAACATGCTACTGAAGAATAATTGGGTCAGAGAAGAAATAAAAAGAGAGATCAAGAGATACATAGAAACGAATTATAATAATAGTACAACATATCAAAACTTTTGGGACATGGCAAAAGCAATCATAAGAGGAAAATTCCTATCATTACAGTCCTACCTCCAAAACAAGAATGAGCCCAAACAACCTAATGCTTCATCTTTAAAAACTATTAAAAGAAGAACAAATGAAGCCTAAAGTCAGCAGAAGGAAAGAAATCATCAAAATTAGAGCAGGAATAAATGAAATTGAAAACAAAAAAAAGATAGAAAAAATAAATTAAACAAAGAGCTGATTCTTTTAGAAGGTTAATAAAATTGACAAACCCTTGTCTAGACTCACTAAAGAAAAAAGAAAAAGGACACATATAATAAAATCAGGGATAAAAGAGGGGAAATTATGACTGACATCACAGAAATACAAAAGATCATACAAGAATACTATGAAAAAGTATATAACACCAAATTTAATAACCTAGAAGAAATGGACTGTTACTTAGAAAAATACAACCTTCCTAGACTGAATCAAGAAGAACTGGAAAATATAAATAGACCAATCAGCAGTATGGAAATTGAAACAATTAAAAAACATACCAAAAGTAAAAGTCTAGGACCAGATGGCTTCACCAGTGAATTCTACCAAACATTCAAAGAAGATTTAATACCTATTCTCCTCAAACTCTTTCAAAAAACTGAAGAGGAGGCAATATGTCCCAACACATTTTATGAGGCCAATATTACTCTGATACCAAAATCTGATAAAGATAACACAAAAAAGAGAAAACTACAGACCAATATCTTTCATGAATACAGATGCAAAAATCCTAAATAAGATACTAGCAAATCGAATACAGCAACATATTACAAAGATTATACACCATGATCAAGTGGGCTTCATCCCAAAGGCACTGGGATAGTTCAATATACGCAAATTGATTAATATGATACACCACATAAACAAATTAAGAAATAAGAATCATCTGATCATATTAATAGATTCAGAAAAAGCCTTTGACAAGATACAGCATCTATTTATGACCAAAACACTTAACAAAATTGGTATAGAAGGAGAGTACCTTAACATAATAAAGGCCATCTATGACAAACCCTCAGCCAACATTATACTTAATGGTGAAAAACTAAAAACCTTCCCTTTAAGATCAGGAACAAGACAAGGCTGTCCACTATTGCCACGGTTATTCAATATAACATTGGAGGTGCTAGCGAGTGCAATCACACAAGAGAAAGATATAAAAGGCATCCAAATAGGAATTGAAGAAGTCAAACTGTCACTACTTGAAGATGACATGATTCTCTATATAGAAAACCCTAAAGACTCCACAAGAACACTACTAGAAACAATAAGCAAAGACAGTAAAGTCTCTGGATACAAAATCAATGTTCAAAAATCCATAGCATTCCTATACTCTAATAATGAAGTGTCAGAAGAAGAAGTGGAAAAAATAATTCCTTTTGCAACTGCAACAAAATGAATAAAATACCTAGGAATAAATTTAACGAAACAAGTGAAGGACCTATATAATGAAAACTATATGACCCTATTAAAAGAAATTGAAGAAGATACAAAGAAATGGAAAGATATTCTGTGTTCTTGGATTGGAAGAATAAATAGAGTTAAAATCACCATGTTACCTAAAGCATTATACAGATTTAATGCAATCCCCATCAAAATCTCATTGGCAATTTTTTAAATAATAGAACAAAAAATCATCATATTTGTATGGAAGCAGAAAAGACCCCGAATTGCCAAAGCCATCCTGAGAAAAAAGAACAAGGCTGGAGGCATCACTCTGCCTGACTTCAAATGATACAACAAAGCGACAGTAATCAAAATGGCATGGTATCAGCAGCAAAACAGACACACGGACCAGTGGATCAGAATCGAGAGTCTAGAAGTAAACCCATGTTTATATGGGCAAATAATTTTCAACAAAGAAGCCAAAAACATACAGTGGAGAAAAGAAAGCCTTATCAATAAATGGTGCTGGGAAAACTGGAAAGCTACCTGCAAAAGAATGAAACTAGACTGTTGTCTATCACCACACACCAAAATAAACTCAAAATGGATTAAGGACCTAAATATAAGACCTGAAACAATAAAATGCGTAGAAGAAAACATAGGAACAAACTGAAGGACCTTGGACTTAAAGAGGATTTTATGAATTTGACCTCAAAAGCAAGGGAAGTAAAAGCTAAAATAAATGAATGGGACTACATCAAACTAAAAAGCTTATGCTCAGCAAAAGAAATTATCAACAAGGTAAAGAGAGAACCATTTGAATGGAAAAATATATTTGCAAGCAACACCTCCAATAAGTGCCTAATATCCAAAATATACAAAGCACTCATACAACTCAATAACAACAAAAAACAAACAATCCAATCAAAAAATGGGTAGAGGACCTGAACAGACACTTTTCCCTAAAGGACATACAAATGGCCAACAAATATATGAAAAGATGCTCAACATCACTAGCTATTAGGGAAATGCAAATCAAAACCACAAAAAGATACCATCTCACAACTGTTAGAATATCTATAATCAACAGGATGAGTAATAACAACTATTGGAGTGGATGCGGAGGAAAAGGAACCCTTATACACTGCTGGTGGGACTGCAAATTTGTACAGCCACTATGGAAAACACTATGGGGGTTCCTCAAAAAACTAAGAATTGATCTACCATATGATCCAGCAATCCCTTTACTGGGTATTTACCCCAAAGACCGGAAAACCCATATCCAAAAAGATATTTGCACACCGATGTTAATAGCAACATTATTCACAGTGGCCAGGACATGGAAGCAACTGAAGTGTCCTACGATAAATGACTGGATAAAGAAGCTGTGGTACATATATACAATGGAATGTTACTCAGCCATAAGAAGAGCTGAAATACTGTCATTTGTGACAACATGGATGAACTTCGAGATAATCATACTAAGCAAAATAAGCCAAACAGAAAAAGTTGAAAATCACAGATATCACTTATATGTGGGATATAAACCTAAAAGCAACAAATGAGCAGGACAAACAAACAGAGACTCAGGGACATGGACTATAGACTAGTGGTTACCAGAGGACTATAGACTATAGACTAGTGATTACTAGTGGGATGGGGGATGAGGGAGTAGGTAGATGGGTAAAGGGGGTCAAATATAGGGTTTAGGGGGAGGGTGAAGTGGATAAAGGGGATCAAATATATGGTAGCTGAAAGAAACTGGACTTTGGGTGGTAAATACACAATAGAATATACAGATATCAAATGATAATGTATACTTAAAAATTAAATAATTATATTAACCAATGTTACCCCAATAAACTTAGTTAAAATTTTTAAAAAACAAGGTAACTATATGCAATGCATGATTTCATATAGGATTCTTTTGCTTAAAAGGGCATTATTGGGACAATTGAATGAAGTCTGAGGACTGATGATTGTAATCTGGTTTTATAGGAGAATGCCTTTGCATGTTGGAATTACACACAAAAAATACAGGGGTGATGAGATATCATACTGAAAACTTACTTTCAAATGCTTCAAAAATGTTCTGTACTTGCAACTTTTCTAAACTTTAAGATTGTTTATATAAAGAAAATAATGTCTAAAGTTGATAAATGAATACAGGTGAAAACATAATCTAGGGTTATTAAAGGAAATGCTAGAAGTGGTTCAAAGAGGTTGCCTATGAAGAATGGTTGCAAAAAAGGAAGGAAAAGTTGATGTTCTGTTACAAATTAATCTTTACTATTTGATCTGCTCTACGTACATGTATTACCTTAATAAAAACAAATGAAAAATGCTGCAAGTCAGTAAATGCTTGGATCTAGGCCAGAGGAGACCCTGCCCTAAACCCCAGGTTTTATGGCCCCCTTTGATCCTTCTTTTGAAAGCATCCACGGGACCAAGGGGATATGTTCACCCTGAATCTGTGTTCACCCTAACTAGACTAAGCTCTGGGGACCTGGAACCCTAGTATTTCTTG
Organism: Eidolon dupreanum; assembly: GCA_028627145.1. Classification (NCBI taxonomy): domain Eukaryota; kingdom Metazoa; phylum Chordata; class Mammalia; order Chiroptera; family Pteropodidae; genus Eidolon; species Eidolon dupreanum. Next base: position 17,715,110 of record CM053506.1, read on the forward strand.
CCCAAATGGCCCCCAAGCTCACTTCCAGAGCCTGTGTAGGTGTCTTCTCTGAGTCTGTCCTCCAAAGCGGAATTGCACCACTTGTGCACACATCACCAGACCCCAGGGGTGGCTATTTGAAGGGCTTGTGACTAGAACTGAAATATGTGAGTCAGAACAGGGGTTCCCAACCCCAGGGCCATGGATGGTACCTGCCCCTGGCCTGTTAGGAACCTGGCCGCACTGCAGAGGTGAGCGGCAGGCCAGCGTGAAGCTTCATCTGTATTTGCATCACTCCTCGGCACTAGCATCACCGCCTCAGCTCCACCTCAGGTCAGTAGGCATTAGATTCTCATAGGAGCACCGGTTCCCGGTGCCAAAAACGTTGGGGGACCGCTGAGAGTACACCTAGATGAGCATGAGGACTCCCCAGTGTGGAAGAGAGCTGGAATAGGGAGAGGAGGGCACTAAAGGCTGGGGGCTGTGAGCCAGCTCTTCCCATACTTTCTTGTGTGGAACTCAGGCATTTGAAAATCTCAAATCCAAATCTAGCCTTCTAGAATGTGAAGGTATATGTGTTAAGGCAAAAGGAAGGAACATATCTTCATTTTATTTAATAGTTTGTTAGCCTAGTTTATAAATTTGAAACATTTAAACATTTAAACACAGTGTGTGAGTTTCCATTTGTGTCCCTGCTATAGCTCTGGAAAGGTTAGGGGTAAACCTCTTTCCTGGTAACCTTTGTGTCTTCCTTATCACTTAAAAAAAAATACATTTGGAAAATATGGTTTCAAAACCCTCTGTACCTATCATCATAGTGTTTTAACTTCTTGTAAACATTTCAAAAGCCAGGTTAACACAGGAGATCCAGCTATGAGAAAAACCATGTGCCAAGCAACCGCTTTAGAGAACCCAAAGGTCAGTGACTGGAGATGGCCTGACGCTGTTGGATGAGCCCAGCTCCCTCTCACGTTTCAGAATGTCTCATGTTTTAGAATGAGGATGTTGCTGTCTTACCTTTACTCCGATTGAACGCAACTGTTCTTGTTGTATGTGACCTTCCAAGTGCTTTACCTTGTTTTACAAAAGAAAGACATCATGTTCACTCTACTAAAGGTTTGTATTCTCAAATTGGCCCAAGTGTGTATTTTTTGTAAAAAGTTTGAATTTGAAACTACTTTGATTCTCTCTCTCTCCCTTCCTTCTCTTTTTCTTCTCTCCTTTCTTCCCTCTTTTCTTCCTGAAAACAAGGTACACAGACATTTGTCCCCAGAAAAAAAAAAAAAGTTATTGAGAATTTCTTTGGTCCTGGAAAAGGAACAAGATTTTTATGGAGAAAAAAGCAGACTAACTTATCGACCCAGAGCTCAGGACTTTGACTTTTCCTCACATTTCTAAGAGGGTCCCATCATGTGATCTCACACAAATTCTGTAGCTTCTTCATACCTCTTTTAGTTACGCAGAACTGACCCTTCTCTCCTACTGCCCAAAGGAAGTGGCTATTTGCATAAAATGAATAAGGACAGAAAAGTACAAAATGTCATGTGAATATGTTTTATTCATGAGAAACAGTATGAAGGCAGAGTACAGTGAAGAAAGAACTATTGGTCATAGAGGGTATTTTTTTTTCAGCCACACCCACCTGCTGACAACAATTTCAGGCAGTTGTGTTTTCTCTGATTACAAAGAAGTAACAGATGAAAAATTCTGGCTGCACTAGAGTTCCATTTCACATAAAAGGGACATTTTTGGAAGCAAGACTCATGGGGAGCAAGAATGAGGGGTAGTCACAAGGACAAAGGTCCCTCCCAGTTCTAAGATTCTAGAATTTTAATTTTGGGGAGAGTTTGCGAGTGAAGATGCACAGCTGAACAGAACTCTCTATGTTAGTGCCAAAATTCTGGCCTAGCCCAGTCTGCCTGAAATTAAATTTGACACTTCATCTTATTCTGGGTTTAAGTCCATTGTGGCCTCACAGAATTACAAATAAAGGATTTTTAAAAATGTATCAGTTTTGTTGGATGAATACAAGATATAGGAAGATATACCTTTTACTGGGCATTTAAAAAAAGCTTGACCAAAACTAAAGGTAATTGAAGGTAGGCCCTTCAGTGGTATAACAAGAACAGGGCTATGAGGGGTCCAGCCAGTGTCCATTTCCTCCCAGTGGGATTATATATTGAGCACTGACAGAGTAGTTTATGTCTCGCAAAACAGAAAGCAAGAATCACTGACCATTGGAACTGAGGCAGCTCCATTTACTCTTGTTCTAAGTAGTCATTCCGCCCTCTGGCTGGCACCACCCTATCACCACTAAATCTTAGAGCACACACCTGGCTGGAGAGACTCACCTACATCCTCTTTATCCCACACTGCATTCTTACAAAGTCCCTTATTGAATAAAATGTTGTGAAGAGGTTCATTTTCTTCACATAAGTGTAGGAACTGATGGAATTGTTATACTTATCTTGAAGCTTGAAAAATTATTCATAGATTGTATATATGGGTTCTCACCAGAGTGAATGAATTCCTGTGTATTTCTTCCTGATTCTTGTAGTAACTAAATCAATGTAAAAATAGCCTTTTTCTGTGACATGTTTAAAGAAAGTAAAAAATACTGCAGTTGTTATTTTAAGTGTCTTTGTGAAAAGAATCTTTTCCTCCAAAATCTCCCACCTTGGTTCAAAGACTAGATGCACTTAGATTTCCCTCACGAAGGAAATCTAAGAATTTGTACTATGATTCTTACAAAGGATTCTTGCTTCTTATCTTCCTTGATGAAAGATCACTGTTTCCCATTGTGATTCTTTGTGAGGGCTCCTAGGGTAGACCTGTTAGTAAATTTTTATTCCAAACCCAGTTTCCACAAATATGTCCAAGTGACTAGTGTGACTCAGATGGCAACAAAGAATGTAAGGGATATTTTTGGTGTCTGTTTTATCTCTCTGCCAACCTAAACCTGTAAGGTTGCAGGTTAGTTATTTTTTGGGGGGTGGAGTGGGATGGGGCGGAGAGGTTAGTTTTTAACATAGAGGATTTATAAGCCAGTTTGGACATATTTTCAACTAAATTTACATAGCTTTCTGATTTTCCCTATACAAGTAGTATCATTAAGTTGATATGTATAAAAATTTATAAGTAAAAAAACTATTTCATATTGGTCTGTTAGTTAATAGCTAGTATATATTTTTCACAAAATTCTGGAATGGAATCAAACTCCCTATTTCAGTATGGAGTGGGAGCTTGGTTTGGGAAAGAAGGAGGAAGACTCATTATATAGAGAGTATAACAGCCACCCACTTCCAAGGACTGAATTGCTTCTAACCTCATTTCCCCATTGCTATACCAAAGAGATACACAAATATTTCTTATTGTGCTAACGGGTACAGTGGTAATGAATTAATGTTGTTAAGAGCTTTTGAAATGATAATGTAGAGTTTATTAAAGAAGCAAGAAACAAAAAACCAGAGAAAGCTCTCTTGATTGGCTAGATTTTATAATGTTACATAACATGTTTTCTAATGCACCCAAAATAGAGCAGATAACTTTAAAGTTGTTTTTTTTAAAGTCTTCGTGTTATTTTGACAATAGTAAAAAAAAGAAAGAAAGAAAGAAGGAAAGAAAGAAAAAGAAAAAGAAAAAAAAAGGCAGTCTGATTTAGCAATTACTTAAAATTTTTGAAGTGTCAAGCATCTGGGAGAATGGGAGTCAAATGATGTAGCTCCTACTCCTTTGTTCTAGTCTTTCATTCAGTAAGCATTTACTGAATACATAGTGTGTGTCAGCAACATTCTAGGCTGTAAGGGAGATATAAAGATGTCTAAGGGGGCAATACCTTCTACTAGTGAGTTTCTAATTTATTAGAGGAAGTAAGATCTACATATACAAATCTCTTCAATGCATGACAATATAATATAGACTATAAGAAAAGTACAAAGTACAGTACTTTCTTAGAATGATTGGGACATTTTGTGGGGAGTTGGCCTTTGAGCTGGCCATGAATAATGTGAGATTGTCTGGACAGATATAACTCTTCAAGTAAAAACATGGCCAAATTACCTCTGTGTGAAGCCTTCTCTGACCCACTCTCCATTCCCTTTCTCTTTCTGCCCCCAATAGAGGTAGATTTGTGTGCTCCTTGTGCCTTTCTGCATGCTGTAATTTGAACGGATTTTCATTTTGACAATTATATTCTAATTGTTGTTTGCAAGTCTGTCTCTCCAGGAAACTATAACGTTTTTTAGGAGAGGAGCCATGTCTTTTTATGTTTGTTTTCCTAACATTTAACAGGGTTTCTGACATCGGGTACCTACTCAATAAAGAGAAGGGAAATTAATTACAGTGTACATTCGTGGATCAGTGAGTATTACAATTTGACTAGAATCAAAGATTCCTCGAGGAGAGCAGTGGGAATTAAAGCTACAAAAGTAAGTTGGAAAGTAGGTCCAGCTCTAACAAATGTTGGTGAGTAAGTGGGGCCATGAAAACACTTCTGTACTGCTGGTGAGACTGTATGTTGGTGCAACCATTTTATAGAACAACTTGTCAACATATGATAAAGTCAGAGATGCTCTCATCCTGAGATCCAGATATGCTAATTCTAGTGAAACTCTTTCTCATGTATACAAGGAAATATAGAATATTCATAGCAAAAAATTGGAAGCAAACTCAGTGTCCATCAGCAAGAGAATGGATGAATAACTATAAATGTATTAATAATGAATAATGAATAACTATGATATTAGTTATATATGCTATATATTATATTAATATTATATATAATGAATAATAAAAAACTATAAATATATCAATATGGGTGAATATTATAGATATAATATTGATTAGAGAAAAAATCAAGGCTGCAGGAGAATTCTTATGTTATCTTTTATACAAAGATAAATACCATAAAACAGTATTATGAATTATTTAGGGATATATCTATATAATGCTTGAGCATAATGAATACCAAATTCAGGATAGTAGAGAAGGAGGTGTGATCAGGGAAATTTATATAAGGGCCTCAACTCTGTTGACTTTATTCCATTTCTTAAATTTGATGCAGCATATATGGTTGTTTTGTTGTGTTATTTTTACTATAGTCTGTATGTCATAAATATTGCATAAGACATTTTTTAAAAAAGTTATTTGGATCCATACTATGGCAGGGCTGGAATATCATGCTGAAGAGTTTAGATAGTGTTTGGTAGTTAACAGAGAACTGTTGCAGGCTCTTGAGTAGGTAAGATATCATCACAGGTATGTTTTAAGTCAGCTTCGACTAATGTTATATAAGATAATGGGCAAAATTACAAAGGTGTTAATGCAGTGTCACTAGATACAAGATGGATTTTTTCCTCTCTGCTTTTCTGACCATACACTATTCCTTTAAATCTTTAAAAGCTTGCTTTAAAAAAGAAAAAGAAAAAAAAAGTTTAAGTCTTTTGTTATCAGTTGATTCCGGGTTCCTCTGTCAACACTTATTCTGTCCAGGTTTCCTATTCTTACCTCCTGACCATTTATTATGTCATTCCTTGTTTTGGGATATCTCATTTCCAGATTTTAAATTTTCCCTAAACTTACCTTTGCTATGAGGATTTATTTGATTAAATAAAAACCTTCTATTAAAAATTTCCAAGATAAATGTGTTTGCAACACCATCTAAAACAAAGAACATTTGTCCTACACTAATAGCTAATACTCATTGAGTGGTTAGTATATGTTCTAAACATTATTCTAAAATGTCATGGAAAATGTTACATGTAAACACTCATTTAATCCTCATAACAAACCCGTGAGATGTGTGTTATTATCATCCTCATTTTACAGGTGAAGAAATTGAAGTAAAGAGAAGTCAAATAAAACTTGCTGAAGAATACCCTGCCAGAAGTAAATGCTAGAGCTTAGAGTCAAACTCAGGCAGTCTGGCTCTAGAGCCCATACACTTAATCCCACCTCATCAAGCTGCCTCTCCTTGTCAATAAGGACACTCCCAAAGTGGAAAGCAAATGTAGGCTGTCCTGTCGGATCTAGGTTAGACACTCTGGTCTCATTAAAAAGAGCAATAACTGTAGGAAAGTAGTGACTGATTATTCCTTTTGTCTCCTCATATTTCTCTGACTTTCCAAAGAGACTTTTTTGTTCTTTAAGCACAAGACCCACATCTTCTTTATCTTTCATTTCCAATGCCTGGCACAATGTCAGGAACATTGGAGGCATTTTATCAAATGTATCAATTCCATCTGATTAAGTAAATGTAAGTAAAAGTTGTAATTCTGTTCTTCAGGAAGTCTGTTTAGCTGAAAACACTTCAACCCTATTATTACCATGATCAAATAACAGTTACAAATACAGACAGCATATTTCCTTTTTAGCAATAGGTATGTTTTGATAATATCAAGTGTATTGAATATGTATTGAATCATATTTTCCTTATGTCTTACATTATGATATTTCAGATTATAGATCAAAATTTCTGATAGAATTACTAAACTACTAACTACTAAAACTTTAGCTTCATTAGCTGTCTTTGTTTCTGTCTACCCATCTACCTCTCAGATACTAGTTAATCTATAAGAAACTTCTAATTCTTTCCAGGAGAAGATAAAATATATTGTAATTAATGTGTAAAAAATAAAAAATAAAAAAAATAATGTGTGTATACACATATATGTGTATAATATATGTAACAAATGTATATTATACACTTATATGTACGTATACAAAAACACGAATGCCCCAGAGATGTTTCCATGTAAAGGACTCCTTTTTTATATTAGGTACATAACAGACAAAAAAATAAGATCACTATGGCCATGCCACTCTGAATAAGCCCGATCTTGGAAGCTAAGCAGGGTTGGGCCTGGTTAGTATTTGGATGGGAGACTATAGGTGCTGTAGGCATAAAAAATAAAAAATAAGTGATTGTAAGTTGACAAGGTCCTTGCAATATGTGAGGTCAACCAGGGGTTGCCTTGCCTAAAAGAAATAATAATAATAATAAGATCATTAACATAGAAGAGTCCCAGGTTTGCATTTTTCCCGATTCCCCAACACAAATTAGAGTGGTGATGAGGATGAAAAGAGAGGGCTCCTTGGTCTGAATCTCTCAAGCTATTAACTTAAGTAAAAGGTAGATTCTGTATATTTATAATTCACATAGTACTCACATGTTAGACCAGTGAGAAAGATAAATTGAATTAAATTTAATTGAAATCTAGGAATAAGAGGTAAATGTAAGAAACTTGGATTTGGTGGTTTTAAGTTAGAATTATACTGTTTTAATGTATCAGCAATTTAATATATCAGTAGTTAGAATAAAAATCCTTGGAGTTAAAAACTATTTGACAGTACCCAAAATGACAGGAAGTGATCAAGGTTGTCTTCAGCCCACTAACCTCATCCCAGGCACTCTTAGTAGATATTTATGCTTCTGCCAATGGATTTCTCCAGTCCTTTTAAAAATATTTATAAGGAACACACAATGTTCAACAGATATGTCAATGCAACAAATAAAATATTTACACTATGTATAAAAAAAAATTTCTATTTCTCTTTCAATGGTTTCTCTTATAGAAATAAACATCCTAAATTTATTATCTACTGTGATGGTTAATTTCATGTGTCAGCTTGATTGAGCCACAAGGTGCCCAGATAAGTGGTTAAACGTTATTCTGGGTGTGTCTGTGAGAGTTTTTTGGATGAGATTAACATTTAAATTGGGAGACAGAGTAAAGCAAACTGTCCCTCCCCAATGTGGGTAGGCCTCATCCAATCTGTTGAAAGCATGAGTAGACAAAAAGCTGAGTGAAAAAGTTTTCTCCACGTGACTGTTTTTGAGCTGAGACATGAGTCTTCTCCTGCTTTTGGACTCTGGCTCAGACTGTAATTATATACCATCTGCTCTCCTGGGTCTCTAGCTTGCCGACTGCAGATCTTGACTTTTACAGATCGTGGCTTCTCAGCCTCCATAATTAATGAGCCAATTTCTTATAGTAAATCTATCTATCTATTTCTCAATCAATAGATCACTGGGGAGGGGGGGTTAGATGATAGATAAGATAAATATTCAGTTGAATAGCTATGATACTCATTCTTTCTCTAGAGAACCTATAGAACAACTACTAAATAAAATAGAATTCGTTTCCTTAAGCTTAATTTGTTAACTTTTCAAAAACTCTTCAACTTAACATTTCTGCATTTGATGACTCATAAAATACTTTGAAATGCAACTCTGAGAGACTGCCCTAGGAAGGCAGTATACTGTACAGAAAAGGCTTGTGTTTGGGATTCAGACTGACATGGGTTGAATTCTGGTTTTATCACTTATTAGCAGTGTGACTTTAAACAAGTCATTTAATCCCTTGAGATTCATGTTTTTTATTTGAAAATAAGGCTATTAACTAATGTTTCATCAGGCTGTTGCAAGTATCAACAGGTAAAACACCAGCATAGTGCTGGGCACATAAGTACTCACTTAAAGTTAGTTCCTTTGATTGGACCCTGAACAGAAGAATATTACTTAGCCATATGATCATGAAGCCAGCCTGCAAGAATGTGAGTTGGAGCTTGAGGGCTGAATGAGTGGGAAGGGTAGAGTCAAACGAGTTTACCTCCATACACCCTAAAGTAAATCTAAAGTCTGGGATAAGTTGAATATTTTCTCCCTGCCAAAAAAAATGTGGGCTGTGTCACTCATTTATCATTAAAAATGTCATGATAATACCATAATTTTTGCTGTACTTTTCTTTTACAAACAGAAGCTCATGGGTACTAGCTTCCAGGAAGAGAATGAGGTCCAGCAGTTTACCATTATTCCCATACAAATGGAGAACCTGAGATCTGGGAATGGTGTCTTACCCAAAAGAATATGGCAAGTCAGCCCCTAAGTTCAAATATCTCTCCAGGCGCAGAGGCAGCCAGCTATTTCAGATCTTTTATAGACTTGTATGCCTGGTGCTGTGAGGATGTTAAATAATGAGAAGACATTGGTCAACCTCCAATCTAAGAATAAAGAGAGGATAAAACTTATGGAAAATATGTAGAAACACCTTTGCTCGGATTTTACTTTCTCAATGCCACTTACTTTGATCACTCTATTAAATATTGCAGCAAATCCCTCCTACACACACACATACCTATTACTTCTGATTTTCTTTTTCTTGTGACACTTTTTACCTTACCTATATAATACCTATTATATAATCTACGCTGTAAGGTTTAAGTTTTATTACCTCTCCCACTACACACAGACTGGAATGTAAATTCCAAAAGTACAAGGATATTCTGTTTTAGTCACTGTCATATCCTAAGTATTTAAACAACACTTTACATGTATGAGGCACTCAATAAATATGTGTGGGATAAATAGGTTCTGAGAAACTACAGGAGAGTTTTAAGATAATGAAGACATTTTGAACACATGCATTTGCCCCATCCCCAAACAACAGTAAAACAACAGTAAAAGAATTTTTTTAAGGAGGCATAATTTCACAAGGACATAAAGAATGGGAGAAGACACCACAATAAAATTTTGCAAGCTGGAAAACAATGAGTAATAATGGTCTTAGTTATCTGTGGAAATAGATTTGCCAATACAAAAAAAAAAGTCATGTTTGGGAAACAACAACTGGAGAACAGAAGACAATGCAGGGAGAAGAAAAATATTTCCTCAAACTATCATTAATTTTCTTAAAAGAATAAGAGAAAATATTGTATACATGGAACAAGACAAGATGCAATAATAAAGGAAAATTCCAAAAGAACTTCTGGAAATTAAAGTATGAGAGAGAGAGAGAGAGAGAGAGAGAGAGAGAGAGAGAGAGAGAGAGAGAACAAAGAAAATATGGGGAGGAAGTAATTATTAATCCCTCTCCAAATTTTTAGAATTGAAGGACAAGCATTCCTAGATTAAAAGAGTCCACCAAATGTCCTTGATACTGGATGAAAATGAATCCATACCAAGGCACATTGTCATGAAATTTTGGAAAAATGAGGACAAAGAGATTATCTCAAGAACACTCTTTTTCATGAAACAGAGAATAGGCTTCTCTAAAATAAAGAGAACCAAGAAAGAACACAGATCAGGGAATCCAACCTAAGAGAGAAGAAACAGAGTCTCTAGAATGATGCCGAAGATAATTCCCAGGACTAGAACTGTGCTGCAGCTATAGAGAGCAACCATTCCAGGTTGGAGCAGATGAGAAGGCTCCAAGAGAGATTTCTTCAAGAAGATGAAATTGATAGAATTTTGACCAAATATACTGAGAAGAGATATAGGAAATTGGTTGAGAGGTTGGATTGAATTAATGGTAAGTACATAGAAAACTAAACTAAAAAAAAAAAAAAGACATATTAGACACATATTATATCCCAAGTAAACAAAAAGTTGTTGAAGAGAGAAATTACAGATCTATTGCATGGCTATGTGCAAACAATATTTACACAGTGATAGTAATATAAACACTGAATATCAATATAACTAAAAATTGCAACACAACTGTATTGGGAGATCAGAGAAAGTGAAGCATGCCATGCCCATGTGAATGAGTATGGTGGTGGTGGTGGCAGTGGTGTTGATGGTGAAAAGGATGAAATTCTCATCTTTCATGGTGGAAAGTCAATAAACAATGCATAGAAATTATAGAAATGACTAAGGAGCCATATAAGCATATCATTTAAAAATACAGATGTAAATGCCGAAAGAGTCAGCTAAAGATAGTTGAAAATGGTTACCTCTGAAGAGCGGAAAATAGTGACAACAGGTGGATGAAGTACTGCTGTTTTCAAAACAAGCCTTACAAAGCTATTTGACTCTTTAAACTATGTACAAGTATAACTTAAGTATAAAATTTAAAAATGTGAAGAAATTATGAGAAACTTTTCTCATGAACAGAGCCCATTGGAACACCGCTCCCACCCACCCAAACATTGTCTTAGCTCATATTTCACCAGCATCCCCTGAATACCACTATCACCTCAACTCTCAAACCAGATTAGTAAGAGAGGAAAGAGAGACACTGGTTGAGTCTGGGATCTGCTCTGCCAGAATTTTATTAGGAGCCCTGGGCCATTTTCAGTCCATTATCATTGAATGACTTCTTCCTAGGCAATTTAAGGACTATCTACTGAAGTTATAAATATCAAAACTAGACTATCTCCCCTAATTCATTTTCTCTTACTTATATTCCATTTAATATCTTGATTTCAAAACCCTTGATTCTAAATGCACCTTCTATTCCTTCTTTCTCTAGATTCTCCTCCTTTAGAAGCAGGAATCACCTTGGGGTCTATCTGCTTTTGGCACGTACTCCACTTGGCAAGTATTTAACACTTGGGTGACAAACTATCTTGCCTTTTCACCTCACTGGATTGCCTTTACCTGGGATAAAAAGCAGAGGTACTATTAGCTATGGGTTTTTTTGTACAGAATATTACCTACATCCTACCAAATTCTAGAATATTTTCCCTTTTCTTTCATTGGCTATTCTATGGGCTCTGATTTTAAGGCTGGTCCATGACATAACTAAGAAAGCTATTTGGAGGACAAAGTTAGAATGACCCTGGCATATCAGGTTTTCTCATTCATTCATTGCACAGTACTCATAGGAGAAGAATGTCTCATTTTAGATAAGTTGAAAACAAAACAAAACCTTTCACACTGTCCTTGGTTCTGACACTCTTATCTGTGATAGAGAAGGTGTGCTTGTCCTATTTTCAGTTAAACAAAACTGGAAGAGATCTTTAATATCTTATAGGAAAGAATTGGTATTCAAAAAGCTCTCAATAGTTTCCAAAGTTAGGATTAACACATAAATGAAATTTACCAGGGTTACTTCTAAGTCCCATTTTTATGTTCAAAATACTAACTTCATAAACATAGCACAGGGAAGATTTAACTTAACAGTTCAAGTAAAAAAGGTTATGAGTCTTGGGTAACTGTAAGCTTAGAAAGTTGACAGCAGAAGTAGCTAGGGAGTCACTGACAAAATAGTAAATGCTTTTTTCCTATCTCCTGGAGGACATAGGCAAAATTGTTTATGGATCAATGAGTTCAAAAATAAATATTTACCAAGGATCTGCTATGTGTCTGGTATGAGGAAAGTGCTATGACAGGTAGAGAACAAGAGGAAAAATTCAAGAATCTTTTAACAGGTTGACAATGTATACATAGGAAATGACGACAATAATGATAATTTATACTTGAATAGTATTTTAATTTAGCATGTCTGTTAGGTCCAGGAGGGCCCTATCCCTACCCCCATAGTGTGGAAATTAGACTCCTCCCTTACATTTGTGTGGGAACCAGAGCTTGCAATGACGGGCTGACAATGCTACATGCTCACATCTTGTTTCACTGGACTTTGCTCCCTTCCTTGACAATTTATCTGCCCGAAATATTCCCACTGAAAATACCCACCTCAAGTCTCATATAAGTTTCAGGTCCCCTCAGTTTTGGTGCTCACACCATCTTCAGCTCAGCCTGGCTGTCAATCTGCTACAATAAACTTTGTTTAACCCCTTCAGCCTTGTGCATTCCTCCTTTGGTGAACCTAACAATGTCCAGTTCTTTTTATCATCTCTTTTAACTGCCCTATGAGATGATAAGTCAAATACAGTCACTATTTTAAATATGAGAAAATAAGGCTCAGAGCAATAAATTACTGATTCTCAAACATTTTGCTCTCAGGATGCCTTTTACACTCTTAAAATTGAGGGACATCACACCATATACAAAGATTAAATCAAAATGGATCAAAGACCTAGATGTAAGAGCTAAAATATAGAACTCAGAAGAAAACATAAGTGTAAGTCTTTGTGACTGACCTTGGATCAGGCAATGATTGAATGATCAAAAGCATAAGCAACAATAGAAAAAATAGATAAATTAGATTTCACGAAAATTTTGAAAATTTGTGCTTATAAAGATACTATCAAGAAAGTGAAAAAACAACCCACATAATGAGAAAAATATTTGCAAATTACATACCTGCTAAGGAACTAGTATCTAGAATATATAAAGAACTCTCACAACTCAAAAATTAAAGAAAAAATAATCCAGTTCTGGGAAAAAATGGTGTAGATGATAGAGGCTTTGTTCATCCCTCTTATGACCAAATCAAAGTTGCGACAGAAACACAGAACAAACAGCAAGCAAAGTTGCCAGGAATCTAGACAAACAGAAGCACTACAATTAGGGAGAGAAATAATTAATCCACCTGCAGTGGTAGAAGTAGGACAGGGCGAAGACGTGAGGCTGCCCTGTCCCGAGCAGCTGAGTGGGACAGAGACTGTGGCAGCAAAAGGCAGCTGCAGCTGCCTCTTAAAGAGGCTGGGTCCACGAGACTTTTGTAGTGATGGACCTGCTTTCACTGAACACCAGCACTGGATGAGCTCCACAGGGGGCACCAGGGACTTACATGGGGACACTGAATTGTTGGAATGAGGGCCAGAGGCAAGAATCTCTCCTGGGCAGAGGTGCCAGCAGTATCCATTGTTCCTCTGTTGAGCCCTCACTCTGCACTCCAGTGTGTGGATGCAGCACCACCATAGCTGAGACATCATCAAATTTCAAACTGGATAACAGAGGTTGCTCCACCTAGAGGATTTCCCTGAATCTTTGCCTCCTGCAACTCGTGGCCCTACCCAAGCCACATCCAGTTGTGTCCTGGGGAATCTGGTGTGCTTTGCTGAGCAGTGCCAAGACTCATACTGGTGACAGCTGTCCTTGGCTTCTGGTGTGGCCTCTTGAGGCAACTACAAGCACAGCATCTATGAATTGCTTGCTGAATCTTAACAGGTGGCCTCAGAGGGGCACAGGCTTGGGCTAAATTTGACCTGCAGCTGAACCCCTCAGAACCGTGCCACTGGACACCTACTACACAAAGCTACTCAAATAAGACTTGGAGACATAGGATTTTTTGCCTAGTACATAGAAACAAACACAGAAAGGCAGACAAAGAAGCAGAAACCATATGAGAGAACAGAACAGAGATCCAGGAATAATGGAGTCAAGCAATCTAACAGATGCAGAGTTCAAAATACTGGTTATAAAGATGCTCAATGAACTTAGGGGAAATGTAGATGAATTCAGTGAGAACTTTAACAAAGAGATTTAAAAAGCATAAAAATGGAAATAGAAAGTATAAAAAGGAATCAGTCAGAAATGAGGAACACATTATCTGAGATGAAGAGTATATTAGATGGAATCAACAGAGTGGATAAAGAAGAGTTTCAAACCACTGATATAGAGGATGGGGAAGCCAAGGACACTCAATCAGAATGCCAAGAGAAAAGAAGCCAAGACTATAATAATTTAAGGAGCATATGGGACACTATTAAATGTAAAAATATTCATATCACAGGAGTACCTGAAAGAAAACAAGATGTTGAAGAGCTATTTGAAGAAATAATGATGGAAAACTTCCCTAACCTGGTGAAGGAAATAGGCATACAACCTCAGGTAGCTCAGAGGGTCCCCAAAAAGATAACCCAAAGAGGCCCACACCAATACACATCATAATTAAAATGCCAAAGGTTAAATATAAAGAGAGAATCTTAAAAGCAGCAAGAGAAAAGCAGTTAGTTACCTACAAGAGAGTGCCCAAAAGACTGGCAGCTGATCTCTGAAAAGAAACTATGCAGGACAGGGATTGTCACACAATATTCAATGTGATGAAAACCCAGGCTCTACAACCAAGAATATGTTATCCAGCAAAACTATCATTTAGAGTCAAAGGACAGGTAAAGAGCTTCTCAGACAAAAATAAGCTACAGGAATTTATCAACACCAAGCCAATATTATAGGAAATGTTGGAGGGACTTCTTTAAGAATAAAAAACATGTATCAAAAACATGAATAAAGAATGGTAATAACTATATTCCTATTAACAAATATATCAAATGGAAAAGATGTAAGTGCTCCAATCAAAAGATAGAGTGGCTGAATGGATAAGAAAACAAGACCCCTACATATGCTGCCTATAAGAGACTCACTTCAGATTAAAAGACACACACATAGACTAAAAGGAAGGGGATGGAAAAAGATATCACCTTGATGGACCCAGAGGATATTGCACTGAATAAAATGGGTAAGATAGAGAAAGATAAATATCTCATGATTTCATGTACACATGGAATCTAAAGAACAAGATAAACACTAACAAGAAAAATGGAAATAAACTCATAGATACAGAGAATATTTTGAGGGCTACTAAATGGGAGGGTGTTTGGTAAAGACAGCAAAAAAAGGCAAAGGGGTTAAGAAGTACAAATGGATAGTCATAAAATAGACATGGAGACATAAAGTGTAGCATAAGGAAAATAGTTAACAATGTTGTAATAAACATGTAAGGGGGAAGAGCGGTACTAGATTTAGTGGAATGATCACTTTATGAGTTATACAGATCTCTAATCACTATGCTGTACAACTGAAACAAATATATTATTGCATGCCAATTATAATTGAAAAAAAAAACTAATTGAATTATACGATGTAAATACGAGCAACTAGTTGTCTATTATATTTTGATAAAGCCGGGAAAAAAAGAAAAAGAATCTAACTTCAAAAAAAAAATCCCATTTTTACACGGGCAAAGAATTTAAAAGACATTTCTCCAAAGAAAATATGCAACTGGCCATTAGTAAATGAAAAGATAGTCCACATCATTAGTCGTTAGGGAAATGCCAGTGAATGGGTGGAAGACATTTTCCTCTATCCTTCTAAATTATTCTGGCTGGTCTAGTAATTAAATTGCTATGAGACAGATTAACAAGAGAAAATAACCAAGTTTAATTGTACACATCCATGTGGGAATCCCACATACATGAGAGAGTCAGAGACCCCACATACATGATAGGTTTAGAGATAGAAAGATGAAATGGGTATGTGTGTGTATATATATATATATATATATATATATATATATATATATATATATCTTGAGATAAGGAATGAAGTCAGGAGCCTGGGGCTTTAGAGGGGAGAAAGGTCATTCAAAGGATGATGAAAAGAGCAGATGTTTTACATGCCTTATAGAGAGGTCAAAACAAGTTACTTTCTGGTAATAACTCTCATTATGGGCAAGGCCTCAAATTTAAATTCGTCAAGGGAGAGGTAAAAATCTCTTGAGCCTACAGGCTCTTAACTATCTTCAGCTCAAAATAATTCACAGGCCAAGTAACATATCTTGGGAAGGCCTGCTCTGAACCCTTTCACCAATCAAAACCATAATGAGGTACCACTTCACACTTATTGGGGTTGCTATAATAAAAAAGACAAATAGTAACAAGCGTTCATAAGGATGTAGAGAAATTGGAACCCTCATAAACTGCTAGTAAAAATGCTGCTTTGGATAACTGGCATTTTCTGAAAGGGTAAACATAGAATTACCATATGACCCAGCGATTCCCCTAAATTGCTGTACACAAGAGAATTGAAAATAGATGTACACACAAAAACTGATTCATGAATGTTAATGGCAGTATTATTCACAACAGTCAAAAAAATATAACCAACCCAAATATTCATCAACTGATGAATGGATCAACAAAATGTGGTATATCCATATAATGAAATAGTATTCAACAATTAGACTGAAATTTTAATATATGCTATGACACAAATGAATCTTGAAAACATTATGCAAAGTAAAAGAAGCCAGTCACAAAGGATTGCATATTGCCTGATTCCATTTATATGAATAGGGAAATGTATAGAGACAGAAGGTAAAATAGTGAGTGGTTGCCTAGGACTGGGTTGTGGGGGTTGTCATTGGGAGGATATGATGAGTAATTGCTAGGGGTAGGGGCTTCTTTTGGGGGTAATGAAATGTTCTAAAATTGATTGTGATGATGGTTGATCTTCAAGTAAGTGAACTTTATGGTGTGTGAATTATATCTCAATAAAGATGTTATAAAAAATTGAGGACTCTAAAGAGTTTTTGTTTATATGGGTTATATCTATTAAACATTAAGCATATTAGAAGTTAAAAGATAAATGTTTTAAATATTTATTTGTTTGAGATAATAAACCTATTCATGTTAACATAAACAAATAACAATAATTAAAAAAACATATTTTTTATAATAAAAATCATTTAGTGAGAGTAATGTTATTGTGCTACATTTTTACTAAATCTTTAAAGTCTGACTTAATAGAAGATAGCTGAATTTTCATATCTGTTGCCATATATTGTTTGGTTGAAGTATATGAAGAAAATCTAATCTCACATAGGCATATAGTAAGAAAAGGGAAGAATATTTTAATAGCCTTTTAAAAGATCATTGTGGATATTCTTTGATACTATACTGAAACTCAGCAAGTGGTAGTTTCTTAAAGGTTAGTTGCAATGTGTAATCTGAAACCCGATCAATGAACTTTTCATCTTCTTTCACACTGGAATCCATTGGTCTCTTGTATATTGAATATACCTTCCATTCATGCAAGATTCTGTAACATTGAACTTTGGTAATTTGAAAAATATTGATTCACTGTTATGTAAATCTTGCAAAATGCTGACACATTTCATTCTATAATATCAAAACATCACATTCATAATATCATCACTGATTCCAACAGATGAGTCTTTAATTATTGGGAAGCTGTCAAACTTGGTGTCACATGCAAGATTTCCAAAATTCTAATTTTTTCTTGAAAGCACAAATTTTATCATTGAAACAAATATTGAGAGTTGTTTCCTGAAAGTAATGATCTAATGTTCTAGAAAATGTCTGCCAAATATTCAAGTCTGAATATTTATAGTTTGCCTGTCAGTCATTTTTTCAAGTCAAAATGATGTTATATGAAAAAGTGATTAATTCAGGTCACAATTAAAATGATCTCACTAATGCTTTTCCTTAAAACATCCATTATTTTTTGATACATAGCAGAAGTGCTTTATGCATACTTCCTGTTTCATGACACAGAATTTTAAAAAGACGTGTTCTCAAGGATCATGTCTGCCTTGATTTCTGTCAAAGTGCAAAGAGTTTACCCACCATGACTTTGGTACAAATGTCAACATGATGGTGAAAAAATGTTTAACAGCTTAATGGCTTAATATTATTATGAGACTCATTTTGGCCTCACAGTTCCCCTGAATGGTTCCTGGGGGACTTTAGGGGTCCATGGATCACATGTTGAAAACTTCTGCATTAAATGCTTCTTTCAAAATCACACATCTAGAAGGTAATAGAACTACTACTTGAAACTAGGTCCTATTGACTCCTAGTCTGTTTCTCCACTGTACCACAGAGTGCCCAAATGAGTGTTATAGTTATGAAGTATAATGTGAACTCTTATTAAAACCAAATAATTAAATTTCTACTAGAAATATAATTCTACTAGAGGCCTAGTTAGAAATTCAGTTAGTGGTTATCAGCCAGATATGCAGATATGATCATTTTAAGCTCACCTAGCCCTTGTCATAAAGATAGCTTAAATGGATATTTTGAAACCATGAAGAGATAGGATATAGCTAGATGGGATACATCCATTTCACAGACAAAATAAACCTTAATTCCTATCACCTTTGGTTAAAGGGCTTTCATGTACTTGAAATCATAGAGTCTTAAAATTAGGTGGAACCTAAGAGGTAATCTAGTCCATTACCTCACCACACAGGACCTTTGCAGAACACCTGGGACAGGTTGAACAATTCTGGTGAGGAGTGGCTTACCTTCCCAGAACATCCCTATGACGTAGGTACCATCAACACCACCCCACCCCCATCCTTTTTAAGACATTCCAGTTTGAAGATTTTTGGTAACTATATTCAGCTGTGTAACTACCACCCCAATCAAGACAGAGAATAGTTCCTTCATCCTAAAAGTTCCCACATGCCTTTTTGCAGTCACATATGTGATTTTTTTTTTAACATAAAACAACTTTGTGTATACAATTTTTTGACCCTAGTGTTTCTCTTAACAATATATATTGAACATCTCTTGATAACAATTAATATAGTTTTATAACACAATTTTAATGTTGACATAGTAGTTCATTAAATTAAGTTTTCATAATATGTTTAACCAATGTCTTTTTGTCAGAGATCTACTTTTTACAACTCCCTGCTCCCTCTTCCTGGAATTACTTTTCTACTTCTATTATACTAGTCTAGTTTTTTTTTTTTTTTTTTTCATATCTGATCCTTCTTAGTCAGTTTGCTAATTCTGCCTCTTTCTACCCATAAAGTGTTGGTACATCCCAAGATTTTGTTCTTGAATCTTCTTACTTCTGTAACTCCTTCCTAAGCAATTGATTTTCTCCCTAGTTTCACTACAAACTCTTTGGATTTCATCTCTATTTCTCTTCCAAATACCAAGATCCTTATTCCCTACTGTCTACTGGGTATTATTTCCACGTGGATATTCTTCTTGCAACTCAAACTCTGTGTCAAAAATTGAACTCCTATTCCCTTTCCAAAACTTTTAAAAAAAAAATTTACTATCTATTTAGTAAATAGATAGTAACCTATTTAGTTAGTAGAGGTGCTACCCCCTTCCATTCACTGGCTAGAAACCTCATAGTCATCTGACTCCTGTCCTCCCTCATATCATACACCTAATCAATTAAGTACTATTGATTTTACTCTAAAACGCCTCTCAGCGTGTGTCCTTCCTTTCCATTTTCACCACTATCATCTTAGTTTTTAGGTCTCAGGACGTAACTGATCTCTTCCAGCTCCCAATTCTGGTCCTCCTTTGATCTGCTCTTTAAATTGCCACCAGAATTAACTTTCTGACACATGGAGATTATTTTCGTCTCCTGCTTGAAAAATACCTGACGGCCCCCTATGGTTTACAGAAGCAAGTCTAAACTTTCCAGGCGGCCTTTCAAGGTTTCCTTTTTACGTTTCCCTCCCACTCTGCCACTCCACCTTCCCGCTCCGTTTATATCACCACAAACGTTCCTGAACACACGTTCCTGCTTCTGCTTTACCCGGTGACTAACCGATCTTGAGTCTGTCTAGTTGTTTCCTTGGCATTGGCCTCTTACGTGACGGGTGTTTGCACGGTTGAGACAGAATTAAAAACAAACAAACAAACAAAAAACTGGCCTTGCCTACTAGCCTGTCCTGGTTAGCGAGGTCTCACACCATCTCAAAGGCAGTTATGGATTAAGTGCTAGTGTATGGATAATCCCGAGCTAGGGAGAGGTTCGGCATGGGAGGAAGCTGAAGTCTCTACATTTTTTCATAGCAAAGAAGCATTGGATTTGTGCTGGGAAGGAACAGTGTTCTCTATTCCGATGTAAAACTCTTCTGTAGTTCTATAGAGCAGATGTCTCCCCAACTGAACTGTAGATATTTCAGTATTTTCCCCATTCCAGGGAATAGCACACAGATAGAACTTGGAGAGAAGAGCTCTGAGTCAGGTTCCCCTCCCCATAAGAGGCGACAGCCGACCTTTGATTCAGAGGAAGAGGCTGTCAGGATAGCACCTCCTGATTGGAGCAGATAGAGTCATACAAGCTTGGGGGCTGCTGATTGGCTCTGGCCGGGTCAGGCGCTTTTCGGCTGTTGTAAATGTAAATAGCTCTGTGACCGACAGTAACCCTAGTATGAGTGGGTGGAGAGGGAGGCTCTTCTTCTCCATTCAAGTTTGCTACCAGCCAGGCCCAGACAGGCAGGCCCTTTAGCAGAGGGGGCTGGGCAGGACAAGGCTAGAGGTTCTGTCTTCGCACATCTTAAGCTCGAGCTGAGAGTTAAACTCCCACCCGCCGGTCTGAGTTAGGTTTGGCAGCTTCTACACACAACTGCTTCCTTTCTGTGCTCAGCTTTGGCTATTTAAGAAGGTTTAATGGCATGTTCCGTGCTAAGATGGAAGTGTTGGAGATCGTTAGGAGGGTTGTTTTATGGGGTAACATTTATGGCTGTAGTGGGTGTGTCACATGGAGAGGGGAGCCTGTCTTGCTTGTTCCTCGTCACAGAATCCTATTCGTCAAAAAGGCAAGAGTGGAGACAGTGTAAAGGCCAGAGAGGTTCTTGCTACTCAGCTTTGCCTGATGATAGTCTTTCTACTAGAGGTGCAAATTCTCCCACCCCCTACTCTAGGGGAAAAAAGAAGACTGTGGGGTTGGAAATAGGGAGGAGGAAAGGAACAAAAGGGTACATGTTAAGAATAAAGGATGACCTTTACACATTGCTGGTGGGAATATAAATGCTGCAGCTACTGCTGAAAATAGTTTGGTGGTTCAACAAAGAGTTAAACATAGAATTGCCATATGATCCAGAAACTCCACCCCTAGGTATATATTCAAATGAATGGAAAACAGGTATTCAAATATTTATACACAATTGTTCATAGCAACACAACACATAATAGCCAAAAGGTGGGAAGGACTCAAGTGTTTATGAACAGACAATAGAGAAACCAATTGTGGTATATACATAGAATGGAATACTATTCAGCAATAAAAAGGAATGAAGCACTGATACATGCTAAAATGTGAATGGGCCGCCAAAGCATTATGCTAGAGATGGAAGCCAGACACAGAAGGTCACATATTAGAAGATTCATTTATATGAAATATCCTGAATAAGTAAATCCATGGAGACAGAACACAGATTGGTGGTTGCCAGGGCCTGGGTGAAAAGGAGAAAATGGGAAGTGACCCTTTAAAGTACAATGTTTTCTTTTGGGGCAAGGGAAAGGTTTTGGAACTAGATAGAGGTGGTGGTTGTACATTGTGAATGGACTAAATGTCACTTTAAAATGGTTAATTTTATATGTAAATTTTACTTCAGTGTGTGTGTGTGTGTGTGTGTGTGTGTGTGTATGTGTGTGTGAAACAAAACCACTGAAGGGCAAATCTTCACTGCTGTCCAGAATTCTCTAAGAAAGGAATAGGACTACAGTAATGAGCAATCCTGTGCCCTCCACTGCCTTTCACTTTCTTCTTATTGCTCATTTTCTCTTTGGGTACAAAAATTTTTTAAACCTGACAAGGCCCTGGCTACTCACTGCTCCGATGAGAAATGGCCCCTTTGGGCCCTCTGAGACCATCCTAGCCTAGGTCAGGAATCAGTGAGTCAGCACAGCAGACACTTTGCCTTTGTGAGCTTTCTGTGGCCTGAGTGTAGCAGGCTGGGCAGGACTGGGTGGGGGAGGGATAGGCCTGGATCCTGAAAAGGGAAGGCTCTGCCTCCAGCAACCCTAGTATAGAATCTCAGCTCCTTGGAGCCTGCAATTAAGGCCTGTGGCATTTGCCCCTAAGTCAGTGTACAAGAATCAGCTCTTCCCCTGTAGCATAGGTTACCACTCCCACTGCCTGTGACATTTCACACAGTTTGTCCCAGAGACAGAATTTAAAACAAGACATGAGATCTTTCAATAATTTAACTAGCACTGATTGTTTAGGTGCAGGAGACCTTTCTAAAAAAAAAAAAAAAAAAAAAAAAAAAAAAAAAAAAAAGATGCCCTTAAGAAATTCAAAATCTGACAATAGGGTGGAGTATTGTTTGGAAATGTCAGATGTGCTTCGACAGTCTGAAAGGAAAGCCCAAAACTCAGGTGCAATTAAATGTTAAAAATGGATCATCAGGCGGAGTTGGGTTTTTTCAAGAACGAAGGATGCATCTGTAGTTTGACTTCGCATAAATTAAGCTTTGCCTCTGAGTATAATTGAATATCGCCAGCATCTACTTTAATATATGAGAGATTTATGCATTCAGGGCTTATCTAGTTTGTCATCTACTTCACACCCAATAAAGAGAGTAGTTCTAGAGCTGGATCACAATACCATTACTCACAGCTTACTTTCTCTCCCGAGGAAATAAAATTGGGGTAATCATATCACCTGATTTCAATAATGTGATAACCACTGCAAGCACTCAGTACCACGCCTGGTTATCTTAAATGTTGTTGTTATTGCATCCACAGGTCTGGTGTGCTCAGAACTTGGATTTCCTGCATCAAAAGGTTGTTAAATTGGTATTTATGTAGGGGGCCTCAACCCTCTTAACTAATGTAGAATGTGGTATATGAATTTTTCTGAAGAATTTGCTATAGCAAGACTATCATCCTAGACTCTAGTTTATAGCAGCTTGCCTTTTCTCATGTGGCTAGTGTCTTTGTCCCTTTGTAGTTTGAGAATAGAGACCACATCACTATATAATTAAGAGAATATGGAATGTTTCTTTTGATGATATTGGGAACTTCAGCTATTTACAATTAATGGTAAAAGTATTAAAACAGGGAATTTTTTCTCATACTTTTTTATTGAGATGTATTTCATATTCCATAAAATTACCCTTTAAAGGATATGATTCAGTGGTCTTTGCATATTCAGAGTTGTGCAATCATCACTAAAATATAACTTTAAAATCTTTTCATCATCCCCACAAAAAACCATGTCTACTAGCAGTCACTGCTCATTCCCTGCCCCCAGCCCCTGGCAACCAGCAATCTGCTTTCTATTCTAGACATTTCATATAAATGAAAGGACACAACATGTGGTCTTTTGCGTCTGGCTTTTTTTCCCCTTAAAATAATAATACTAAAATTCTTCTATGTTATAGAGGTATCAGTACTTCATTTTTTCTGGCTAAATAACATTCCATTATATGGCTATTAAATTGTGTTTATTCATCTCTTCATGGACATTTGGGTTGTTTATGAACTTGCATGTACAAGTTTTTGTGAAGACATGTTTTCAGTTCTCTTGGGTATATATACCTAGGAGAATTGCTGGATCACATGGTAACTATGTTTTAACTTTTTGGGGAACTGCCAAACTTTTTTCCAAAGCAGCTGTATAATTTTAGATTCCCTAGCAATGCATTAGGGTTCCACTTTCTTTACATCCTCACCCACACTTGTTATTAACTCTTTTTTATTGTAACCACTCTAGTGAGCTTGAAGTGGTATCTCACTGTTCTGATTGGCATTTCCTTGAGAACTAATCATGTTGAGCATCTTTTCATGTGCTTATTGGTCATTTGTATATTTTCTTTGGCAAAATGTCTATTCAAATACGTTGCCTATTTTTATTTATTTTTATTTTATTTTATTTTATTTTTATTTATTTATTTTATTTATTTTTATTTATTTATTTTTATTTATTTTTATTTTATTTTATTTTTATTTATTTTTACAGATATTTATGGATCTTTATTCTTACATTTGCTTGTCACATATTGAAGGAAGACAGCTATATTTTCTCTCTCCCATAATAATGTCAGCACTGACATTTAAAATCAGTAAGAATCCTGAATTTTTTCTCTAACAAAATTTTTTTTATTGAAATAGCAGAAAAAGCAACAAAATAACATATTTCAATAACATCATAATTTATGATATAAAATATATACATGTCATATTCATGCTTTTATTTTCATTTTTTATTTACTTTAGTAGCTTAGAAACTAAACCTTTGAATGTATCATGTCTAGTTTCAAGCTTATCAATCCTGATTTAGGACTTTTTATTTTACTTTGCCTATTTTTAAATTGGGTTGTCTTTCTAATCATTCAGTTGTAAGAGTTCCTTTTATATTTTGCGTTCTAGTCTCTTATCAGATATGTGATATGCAAATATATTCTCTCATCCTGTGGGCTGTCTTTTTACTTTCTTGATAGTATCTTTTGAAGCACAAAATTTTAAATTTTGATGAAGTCCTATTTTTTTTCTTTTGTTGATTATTTTTTTAATGTCATATCTAAGAAAACATTGCCTAACCCAAGGTTATAGAGGTTTATACCTTTGCTTCCCCTTAAGTGTTTTATAATTTTGACTTATCTATTCTGAGTTAATATTTATATGTGATGTGAGGTAGCGGGCCAATTTCATTCTTTTGCCTGTGGATTTCAGGTGTCTCAAAACCATTTATTAAAAAAAAAACGATCCTTTCCTCATTGAATTGTCTAGGCACCTTTGTCAAAATCAATTGACTAAAAATGTATGGGTTTATTTTTACACTCTCAATCTATTCCATTGATGTCTGTCCTTATGCCAACACTACACTGTCTTGATTACTGACCTTTTGAAGTAATTTTGAAATCAGGAAATGTGAGTCCTCCAACTTTGTGCTTTTTCAAGTTTGTTTTGGCTAGCCTGGTTCCCTTGAATTTTAATAGAGCTGTCAATTTCTATTAAAAAAAGCAGTTGGAATTTTGATAAGGATTGCCTTGAATCTGTAGATCTTTGAGTAGTATTACCAACTTACATGAACATGAGATTTCTTTCCATTACCAAGGTCTTCTTTAATTTATTTCACTAATACTTTGTAGTTTATAATCTATTATTCTTATGCACTTCTTTTGTTAGATTGATTCCTATTTATCTTATTCTTTTTGATGTTATAAATGAAATCCTTTTAACTTAATTGGCATATTATTCATTGCTAGTTTATATAAATACAATTGATTTTTGTATATTTATTTTGTATCCTGCAATCTTGCTGAACTTATTGGTTCTAAAATATTTTTTGGTGTGGATTCTTTAGGACTTTTTTTATATACAAGATTAAGATCTGCATACAGAGATAGTTTTACGTCTTCCTTTTCGATCTGGATGCATTTTCTTTCTTTTTATACTCTGGCAGATTTATTTTTTTAGGGACTGTCGTGGTCTTTCCTCCGGGGAAGGAGAAAACTGGTGGCCACCGGGCATCAGGAATTTTATTTCTGTGCTCTTCCTCATTCTTTTCTTAAATTACTTTTTATCTTTTGTCCCATAGTTACATCTTGATTAAATAGAGCCTTAACTTTTTCATATTTTCCTATACAAAACATGTCAAAAACAAGGGTTCCTTATTTTGCCCCTACATGCTCTTATTTTACAACTCACTCTCACAGATAAACTCATACTTCCTTCCTTTCCCTCTCAATCTTGAATTCAACTGACTGAACATATTAGTAAAGTTCTAAGAACTCTCCCCTTTTCTCTTCTTTCTTGGAATTTTTGCAGATAGGAATTAAAAAAAAAAAAACAGCCCCAGGATTAAATAATAAATATTATACAGATTACTTGGAGGAAGCACAGAAGTATGAATAATCTGAGGGAAAATAGCCAGGTGTGAAATAGGAGGAAATGAAAAGAGAGTAGCAGAGCTTAGTAAGGATAAAGTGTTTAACTTAGATGCCAGTTAATGGGAAACAAAGCAGAGACTTAGAACAGCACTTAATAGAACTTAGGAAAAAAAAAAAAAAGCACAGCCCGATCATTTTAAACAAAAGTGGGAAAGGGGTAGAAAGCCAGATATTAATTAATGAAGAAAATACCACTATCAATTTAAGGTCTGGCAAGGCCTCAGTGAGTACACTTAATTTTGGATATGCAGAATTGCTCTGTGAGAATCTTGCTTCTTGTCCAAGGCAAGGGCAACCTTACATTAGAAGGTGAGGGAGGATGATTCTAGGAAACTCTTAGAAGCCTAGGTATTAATTATTAAGGTGATTCCTGTTGGAAGATGGAGCTTCTTCAAACTGTAAAAAGCCCACCTTCTCTTTTGCACATGAGGATCCCAGGTGAAGTGGTAAAAGCTAAAGCCTTTTCTGGCTTATGCTCATGAAGCCCTATTCCGGGAATTGACAAACTTTCCCTTGGATTATTTTTCTTTCCTTCCTGTTGTTGTTAGTCAGCATTTCCAGGAAGCCACTTTATTCTGAGGAGGGACCACGTTTTGGAGAAATGACCTGGATGGCCCAGCCTAAATTGCAAGGTAAAAGACTGCTTTCCCAAAGAGTGCTTTTCCTCCTTCTAACTTCCTCTTGGGTCCATGTGACCATGTGACACAAGAGACCTGGCATTTCCCCAAGGCCAAAGTGTCAGCTGGTGTTAATGTGCTTGGTTTAATGGCAGCAGACTCCTGGTTTCCTGCTGCCAAGGCTGAGTTTAACCTGAAGTTACCCTTAGGGAGGACAGGATGGGTTACTGGGGTATGAGTCAACCATTGTAGCTTTTACTTCTTCTTTACTCTTAAAGGTATAGGAATAGGACCTAGATACTAAGGTGGACCATAGAGATTAAGTCCCAGGAGAGTTTGAATCACAGCCAAAAAACTCCCAGACACAGTACAGTCGGATTCACTTCACTTTTATTATGAACAAACACAATCTCATCAATATGACTAGCTTCAGAGTTATTAATAGAAATTATTCCAAAATTATTCTTGGGTCACAAATAACTACTATCCCACATTAAAAAGGAAAAATCCCACTCAGTCAAGGAAAAGGTATCCTGTGTATGTTTCCATGGCAATGAGTTTATGCATTCTCAAATTTTGTCTGGCTAGTTATCCACCACTTATCCATTGGATTTATTCAATCTCTCAGAGAGAACTCTATAGATTAATGATAGTATCTGGAACACATGGTTCATGGTGGACACAAGTTCATGGTGGATACTGCTATAATAAAAACACTCAGGACTTAAGAGAATTCCTCTGCTGAAAGATCCCAAAATGCTTTATAAAAAGCATTAGTCACGCCTCAAAACTGCCCTTTGAGGTAGGTCAGTATTATTATCCCCATTTTAACAGAAGGAAAACTGAGGCACATTATAGTTAAGTGACTTGCCCCGGGTCACATAGCAAGTCAGTGGCACAGTGGTAGAAGAGGCCTTGGCCTTAACCACCTGCATAACATTGACATCTTGCTTTATTTAACTTTTCATGCTGACCCATTTGAGCTACACTTATAGAGAATACACTCAGGATACTAGCAAACCAAGGAGAAAAAGTTTCCATTTTAAAATGCTATAACCACCTTTTAATCTAAAAAATTTATAAATCAAATACATTCAAATTACTTCCACCCTCCATCAAATGTGGGCACTTTAATAAACACAGCCCTAAGAAAAGTTTCCAAAATGAAGCCCAGAAGGGAATCCTGCAAATAGCTATACTAATAATTCTCCAGCCAGGCCCCCTTTTATACTAGCCACTTCTATAGGCAGTCAGGTACAAAGAAACTCCATAGAGGGAGTAAGGAGGGAGTGAGAGCAGGTTCATATGCAACACTGATTAGAAAAGATGTAAGGCACCCAAATAAGTTGTCAGCATACCCACAAAGCAAAGAGAGTTAGAAATTCAGACTTGATCAGATCTGAGTTTCTGGATCATTAATGCATCATTTGAATTCAGCTTTAGAATCTTAAAAAGTGTTCCTTACTCAGCAGACACCCCCTACCACACACACACACATCTATACATACACTGGGGTCCTCAGCCTGAGGACCCTGTCCAGCCTTGTGTAGGGTCACGGTGTGGATCAGATAGACAGAACATGATTAGAATAGAAAGATAAAGTTGTTTTTGATCATAAATTATAAAGTAGGCAACTGATGATCTGTGAAATGAAAACTATACAAGAGACTTCCAGGGGGTAGGTACACAGGTCAGCAGATCAAAACTATAATGATCTTTCATTAGATTCTTTTCTACTGAGGAACAGCTCAAAAGACAAAGATACTTTTAGTCCAGGCTTACCCCTGTAGTCTCTATCTATTCAGTTAATACAGAAAGAAAGACCCTCTCCTCCCTGTCACCGTTTTGGCTCAGTAGTGGACAGAGCATTTGGTATTGCATTCTCTGTGGTTCTGACCCAGACAGAGGAGACTAAAAACAAACTCTCTTTACTCCATGGCTGGCTCACCGGCATGACATAAGTACTTGGCTTGGCTGTGCATTGTGAGAGAGCTCTTGAGCCAGGGATGTTTCTAGTAGGGCTTTCCGGCCTCATCTTGAGTCATTAATGTGGCAGGAGAGCACAGGGCTGTAAGGTGGAGAGACTCTGGAGGCCAAGTGAAAGTGACAGCTAGCTTAACTTTATAAAAAGAAACAGTGGTTCAGTGACCCTGAGCATTCTGTCTGCAGGAGAGGGAGCTGCCTGGACAGCAACAGCCATCACTGCTTCTGAATACACACAAAGGAGGCTGCCTGTCCAGAGCGGGGAATAAAAACATCAAGGAAGAGACAGAACCAAAAGGAGAAATCTGACAGATAGGGTAGAGCCAGGAATGGATAATCAGGATAAGTTAAGACTCCTATTTGCCCCCAGGTAGTCTTATATTTTAGGCTAGATGTTAACAGAGAAGGAATGAGTGAAAGGGTCTGATGCTATGGGGAGAAACCTTTTAGTTTTTACTCATTCCAAGGAGAAATATAAGAGAGTTAACATTTAACTTGTTTGAATAACCAGCTTTAATATTAGGATACCCAATAACTTGTTTAGTAAACTTCCAAATCCGAATCCCCAGGCAGGATGTTCTCAAAGTCCTTCTTCTGTAAAGTCATCTCTAAGGAACTGCCTAAGACCCTGTTCCTCAACCTCTCCATCTCCTGTCCAGCAGTGAGGGGAAAGTCGACAACCCACCTATTTCCCTCTCTTATTCGAGTATCCCTCTTTCAGAGGGACTCTAATATTCCAAGCAAAGTATATCTGTATGTGTACACGTACACACACACACACACTTATGTGTGACCCAACTCCACTTCCTAAAATCTTTCCTTTTTTGGAATGCTCACCACTACACCACAATGCATTCCTTTTTTGGATGTCTGGAAATGCTGCCACCACTTTATTACTACAAGGGGAGCTGACCAATATCCTGATGGCGAAATGGCAGAACAGAAAGATGAAAGATGTCTGATTGCAGCAGAAGCTTCTTCTTGCTTTGTTTCCCACCATATTCCATCCTTACTTATCAATCATACCATGCATGCTAACTCTCCCCTCTGACAATTTACCTGCTTTAGAAGCTTCATGCCAAACACACTTTTCCATTCCATCTAGCAAATGCCTGGACTGAAGATAATTAACAGATGATTTCCCAGGAGATTTTATCATATCTCTAGCTTGAGCCACCTACCTTAAAGCTCAGGACAGCTCAAGGAAAGAGTTATCTAGGGTAAAAACCACTAGTTTTGGATGCTGGAAAGGTTGTCTAGGCTTCAGAAGCTGAACACCCACCAATGACTCACCAGCTGCTTGCCTGGGAGGCAATGAGGGGGAAGAGAAAGGAAGGTGGTAGGAACAAAGCAAAGAAAAGGGCAACGGGTCTAGAAGACAGAGAAGAAAAAAAATAAGTATGTTAGCTTAGCATTATGAAGGCAGAATTGTTGGCTTTCAATACTTTTGCATTTTAAAAGAATACTGTACTGGAATGGGTTAACATCATTATCTTTAGCATCCTTTTTAGCATTATTCAGTAGTTAATAAACAGAACATTAAACCTCTGCCTGGCTGTTTTGGAAAAGGAACCCAAAAGACCCAAAACTCAACCACTCTTGTAACTTCCACTTCCAGTTCTTTTAATCCTAGCCAAGATGGCCTCCTTGGATACCTTCTTCCGGTCATAAGCCAGACCGAGGGCAGCCATGCAATCGATGAAGAATGTAGTGAAGTTTAAGTGCCAGCGATATTCACTGGTGGAGTAGTCATAGGGAAAGGCGTGGTGGTAATTGTGGAAGCCCTCACCTAGAACAAAAACAAGGAGAAAAGTTATGGAGTTCTACTGTAGATTTCTGTCTTCCCGATCTTGCCACAATGGTTACTTAGCAGAGTACTTCAAACCTAGTAGAAACTTGCTGTTGTCCAATGAACAAATAAAACCAGTCTCCTCTACTATGAATCAAACAGAACCCCTCAGAGGCATCTTAAGAAAGGAATGGGGAGACCCTATTCACCCACAGATGTCTGGGAGCCTCTGTGGAAGGACTGGCAGTTTCTCTGAGGATAAGATTATTGGAGATAAACAGCTATCACCAGATATGGATTTTAGATTGGAAACTTCCAGGGCTTTACTAAGTATTGGTCTGAGATCCTCAAGGCTCTGTGTGTGGGGAGAGGAGAAAGTCTGGAATGAAGGACTTTTGCTGTGTTTCTTACAAAGGTGAGCAGAGGAGTACACCTACACTTGCACCCCAAGGGTGCAAGAAACCAACAGAATTGGGCAGCAATAACCACAAGTCAGAAGAAAGGAATCCCAGCCCAGGGGCCCAAGATTCCTCAGCCACTACTGGTTCAACAGACTGCTCTGACTTTGAATTGAGCTTTGCACGGTAATGCTGATAAAACATAAGCTCTGTGAGGGAATCAGAACCAAAATGCTTAGACATTCCCTCTAACTTATGAGAGTCTGAGATGAGCAGTTCACTTTGCTGGATAGAGGAAAAACAAAGATTCATGATAATTTCTGTAAGGGGTAAAACTTTGGAAACTCCACAGAGAGTTCTTCACCCCTTAGCAGGACTCTTCATTCTGAATCGCCTTCAACAATAACAATAATGACCCTTCTGAGGCCGGGATAAAGCCAGGTAAAGAATAGCTAATAAAAGAGTATATTGAGCCCGCTGAAGATAAAAGAACCTCAGTAGAGCAGTAATGATATATTAATAATGAGCAAGTGAAGGAAGTCCTGCAAAGTAAATGACACCATCCAAGACATCTCAAGGTGCATCCTCTGTGACACCTAAATATCCACAGTGTGAACTGAGTAGGAAGGTGGAATGATCCCAAGGCTAAAGGTACTGACAGAGGATTCCTAAAATTTCCATAAACAACTTTGCAGCTAGGCTCTATATAAAGTACTAACCAGGCCTATACTGATCAGATTTAAAACTGAATCAGACACACATAGCCAAAGGGGATTACGTGGGGAGAGAAAAGGGGTCATTGGGTAGAAGAAGAAAAAGACTTTGCAAGTGGGGCAGCAAGATACAGCCCAAGAAAGGCTCAGGTTTGGCAGAGAGATGAGCATGTGACTGTGGGGAGGTAATTCAAGAAGAAAAGATTAGAAAGGCAGGAAAGGGAGCTACAGGAGAACAAAGGGTGAAGTGATAAGGGAGGGGAGCAGCAGGTATGGAGAAATAAATGATAACTGAGGCAAAATAAGATATTGGGAGACACTACGAACTGAGAAAAAGAGGTCGAAGTTGGAGAAGCTTGCTCTAGATCCATTTAAAGTACAGGATAAATCTCATTTCAGAAACTTCCATTTCTATGAAAATCTTAGACTTACAGGGCCTAGGTGATTTATTTCACACATGGTTCAGAGTAAAAACATGCATGATGGTAGAAGATGCCTGAAAGGAGGGAAGAAAAGCATGAAAGTTAAAAAGAGATGGAAAAAAATATCTTTAGTACAGATAATAAAGATGGTCAGGGTTGAGAATATAAAGGAAGATTTTAAAGAGAAAAAAGTGAATGTTAGGCCATTGTGTGTATAAACATGGTGAACAGTGAGGTTGCCTAAACTGGATGACCAATAGCACTGATCACTGGGGAGGAAGAAGAGGCCACTGGGTTTGCTTAAGGAAAGCTCATTTCAGGCCTTAGTCAAGATCTATAGTTAGTTGAAAAAGAGTGACAAAAAAATGGAGACAGATGGTAGAACCCTGTTGTGCTAGACTGGCTATGGGGACCCATATTAGAGAGAAATAAATTCATGAAGAGCTAGCATTAGATCAGCAAGCAGGCACTTGTGATCAAAGTAACTGCTTTATTGGGGGTTCCTTAAGCCATTCTGGAGGGAGGGAATATTCTTAGAACACAATAAAGCAGAAGAAAATAAAGAACAGAAAACAAGAAAGGTAGGTGGTGAGAAAGGGTCACCAATAGTTGCTTTGATGTCCATCTTGGCATCACCAAACGATAAGGCATGGCATATACTTCAAGTATGGCCTATCTGAACACAGCAAGGAGATAAAAGAGAAGTTTACTGAATTAAACGATAAGTATTTAGTCTGTATTTTATAGAGCATATTTAACTATGAACCACTAGGCTTACTGCCACTGACACTATTGTTCTTTTTATGCATTTCCTGCCTCAAACAAGACTGTAGTACAGCCCTAAAGTGACTGGAAAAAGTAAAAACCAAAGGGGCTCATTATACATAGTGTCTGGAGATTGTTTTAGAACCTGAGATCAAAGGCATTATTATTTTTTATCCTTTCCTTTTCATATAAGACTTGTTGCCTGACTCCCAAGAGTGTTCTAAGATATTGCCCCTTAGTTTCAGGGTGGAAAAACAGATAGAAAGAAGTCACAAACATGTTAATCTGGTCTTTCTAGCTCCTAGCCTAGCCTAAAACCCCAAACCAATAGATGTGGTCTAGCTGTGGACTGCTGACTTACCCGCAGCTCCCAGTGAAACAAAGTAATTCTCTCGAGGGTTAATGGTCTTGTCATAAGGGCGATATCCGTAAAGGTGGGCAGCACTGTTCACCAGCCAGGTGGCATTGAGCACGATGGCATAACGCAAGAGAGTGGAAACGTAAAGGCTGTGTTGAAATGTTTCACCCCAGAAATACCAGGGCACAAATGTGGGCAGAATGAAGCACATCAGCAGTACGCCAGGCTTGTAATACCTACATTGAGAGATCACATATAGAGTCAGTGGAGAGAGGACTCTTAGACCTACCTGGTTTCTATTATCGCTGGATTGGACTGTCTCTTTCCTTTTATGTTGTGAGTACAGTGTGGCAGGAAAAAAGGCAAGAGGAAAAGGAGTGGGAAATCTTGTGACAATGTAGTGTTATTACCCCACTTTTTAGATAAGGCAATGAGGGGTAAAATGACTTTTCTAGGACGGCACCACTAGGAATCTGTGGAGCGAGTGCTAGAATGCTAGTCTCTAGACTCTAAATCCATCGCTCTTTTTTATGGTAGCGTAATACCATGTGGGTAAAACAGATGAGGTACAAATCACAAAGTTCTCCTGCTTAGGCTGTTTTCCCATTCTGCCTTTGGGCTCCTTTCTCTTTCCTGCCAGTGTTCTTTACAGTCTCTGTTTACTAACTTGCCTCCATTTCCTGCCAGCCATCCTCTAATCCTTCCTTTTCTTGTCTCTTAGAGAGGGACCCTCAGTGTCCTTGATGCCTGTGGGTCTCTGTCCTTCTGGAGGCCCTGTCCCATTCTTCATTGTCTCAATGAAGGCCACTGACTTGATTTCTTACATCTCTTCAGCAGTCAAGCCTTATACTCTTACATCATTGGTATTCCCTGCATCCAGCTCCTTTCCATTTCCGCCACCGATCCCCTAAAATGGATCCCCACGATCTCCTAACTTGTGGCCCTGCTTCTCACTCTTTGGCTCAATGGTCTCCTTCACATTTCATGAGAGTGACTTTCTAAAGGATACCTCCATGTCACATTCCTGCTCAAAAAACTTTTAACGGTTTCCAATTGCCAATTGAATTAAATCCTGTTTGCTTTTAAGACTCTATAAGAATAGCAGCAGTCTCCCTCTCTAGTCTTAATACAACCACACCCTATACTTCAAGCAAAAGGACTCTGTTGCTAGAACATGCTTTATGCTTTAGCTCATTCTATTCTGTTTGCACTGTCCTTTCTCCTCTTGCACCTGTGAAAATCTCTATCCATCAGTGGATTCCAAAGTTACTTTCTTCACAAACCCTTCCCTGATGTTCCCTAGTATTATGAAATCTTCCTCCCCTTTGTGCCTTTTATTGGTACAGAAAATATTTTGTCATGCATCATAGTTATTCAGACACTTGACTTATCTTTTCATTGCCAACAGGATACCAACTCCTTGAAGGTAAGGCTTACGACACAGTCATTTTTGTATCCATGACTTCCTGGGTCAATAAACATTTGTTGAATTTAACTGGTCAGAAAGGACAACAGTCTATGGCTGTGAATTTTGTTTGGGCTGTTAAAAATTAGGATTTTAAATTATGATTTTGAACATACAGACCATTTTCTCAGCTTATGTTAAGTCCTAGAGAAAAAAAGGGGGAGGTCCCCAAACACCAGGTGTCCAGCTCCATCACCACTTCACTCACCTCCTCTGGAACATCAACAGCTTCTCGGCTTTTAGGTCAGACAAATCTAGCAAACCACCTTTCTCTTTGACGGCTGGGTGTTTGCGCACAAGCAGCCAACCCACGTGAGAGAAGAAAAAGCCACGTCGGGAATTGTGGGGATCAGCATCTGTTTCTGAAAACTTGTGGTGGACACGGTGATCTCGGGACCATTCATAAATATCATTCTGGAGGGACAGAGAAGAGGAAGGAAGGCCTGAGGAGGAACATCCTTTAGGGGAATCTCAATGGATAGGCTTCAAGAGCCCGTGGCTCTCAGCCCAACCTGACAAAATACCCAAGAGCCAGCACTCCAAAGGAGTGTCATGAAGTTGCCTCCTCTTTTCCCCCAACTTGCCATTGAATCCTAAGTGGAAAAGCCACTTAAAGTCCCAGGACCACCTGAATAGGACTGGCTGCTTCACAAAGGTTATACGATAGGCAGAATGGAGGTAGATCAGACAGTTTCATTATGAGAGAATATTGCAATTCTTCAAGCAACGAATGTTGGGAAAGATCTTTGTGGGGTGCTTAAGCCCTGGGCAGGGACAACATGAGACAGACAGCCTTGTGTCCTAGGGTCCTGGTCAGTGGATGAAGCTGCAGGAAGCTCCATTCTGATGCCTTGACAAGACACAGCTTGTACAACTCAACATGTCTAGGCATATAAATCATGAGTATGGCCACATTCCCAAATGACCTCTCAGACTCTTTCTATCCCTTAAAGAATGTGCCAATAACTTCCTTCTCATGGCCCCAACATCAGGAGCCCTCAAGGTACAAAGTGTAGCACAGATGATTACGTAATCTGTTAAGTACCTGGGATATTGCCATGAAGAAGGGGATAAATTTGGTTGCTTCCCCCGCCCCCCTTGCTCCAAGCTAAGCCCCACAGCACAAGCTATCCTTGGCCCATAGCTACCTTTTAATAGCGAGGAGTTTGCTTTCCCCAATTTCCTTCATTCTATCTCTGCTATAAACTTTCTGCCTCAACAAACCTCAAAACTTGACTTAGCCAGCCTGGCAGCCCAAGATAGGACCATGTTGGTCTCCCTAACCTCTGAGTGACACAATTTACTCATCTATAAAATGGGGATAATAATAGTACCTACCTCCTGAGATTGTTGTGTGGGTTCAATAAGGAAATCTATGTCAAGTGCCTAGAACAGTGCCAGGCACATAAGCCAGTGCTATAAAAGTGTTTGCTCATGACCTGAAAACAACAGAGTTCATGAGTCTGTGAAACATCCACTTCAATCCCATCATGGTGGAGTCCTAAAATATTCACCTAAAATGGTGACTCTATTGTCCAATGTCTGCCCAGGAAACCAGTGTCAGTTCCTGGCACTATGGCCCCTGAGGAGAGAGAACCCCAACAGCCAGACTGTGTGATAACAGGGGGACCTTATGGTAATATGTGAATCCTGTTAACAGAGAATATTTCCTATTTATCTTCTATTTCCCTTTCTCAGTGACTCAGAAGTGTGCTTGTGCTTTATGCGTTTAAGGACTGGGCCTGAATGTGAGGTGACCCTGAGGAGAGAAGAAAGTGAAATGCTTTGTCCATGTGTTGCTTCTCTTCAGGTGCTGATCTCCTCCATTCTGTTCCCGGATCACCGACAGAGGGGAGAAGAGAGCTGAGCATAGCCAAATTCTTACCTGGAACGCTATCGTGTTGGCAAGGACCAGGAAGACCCGCAGGGGCAGCCGAGCTTTGTAAGTTCGGTGACTCCACAGGCGATGAGCTCCTGCAGTTACGCCCAGGGCACTTAACATGTAGTGCAAAATCCCTGCCAGGAGGAAACAGTTGGGGGGGCGGTGACCAATCTGGGCAAACATGATGTTCTCTGTATGGCTGAGTCTGTTCTGAGACTTTGGGTGAGTCTCTGCTTTTCCCTGAACTTCAGGGACACCTTGGTCTCTTAGGTCTTTTTGATTTTACTAATCAAAAAATGTCATCACTCTCATCCCCTTGAACTAGGAATTGGAATAAGCTAAGGAATCCTAGGAACTTCAGAAAGGCAGGACAGCCCGTTGTCATTCTTAGTCATGAGGGACATTATTCTGGGTTCCATCTCCTTTGGGTCTTTCTCTAAGGTGTTAAGGACCACAGACTACTTCCGCAGAGCTTAGGACCAAGGGTGGTCTTAAATATTTAACAGCCAGTACAGTCTGGGCATTCACCAATTCAAGGGGCTCTGGGTTCTAGGGGACACTTGGGGAGCTCAGAACCATGGCTATTTACCAACTGGTACAAAGTATTTCAATATTTTAGCAGGTAGTGTGGCCACATTAGGGGATAATCTATCCTGTACATAAGTCATATCTGCACAATGTCTCAAGCTTAGCTAAGAACTTTACATTCTCTGATTTGATGGATACCTTGAATGGGCTTGCATATCTTCACTTTGCAGTAGAAGAAAAAGATGACCAGAGAGGTTGTGTTTATCTATAGTCACAAGGCCAGTAAGAAATAGAGCCACAGTTTGAAACTAGGTTTTCTGTCAACAAGCAGTTCTTATTCTAACTATACTATCCACCTCCCCAAGATATACACGCAGTTCCTGTGTCCCTCCTTTCAGCCTATACTCTCTTTGGCAAGGCTAATTCTAGACAATGGTGGGATATGCTCAAAGCTGTCAGTGGAGCACCCCAAAACTATGCTCCTTCACCTTCCTGGAGGCCTGCCAACTCACAAGGTGCCAGCTATAATCTCTGAGAAGCAGTTTGCTGGGTATACCCATCTTCCTCTGTTCCATAGCTCTAGTAGACAGGGGCTGAGGCCTTGGTAGAGCAATGACTGTTGACAATGTTTCATTCCTAGGGAAACAGCTAGAGACAATGGATCCTCAGTAGCCATAGAACCTAGCTGCAGTTGGAGACACCACACATTGTAACAAATTGTCCTGTGTTCTCCAACCATAGTTAGCAGTTTCCTCAATAGCCCTCATTCCCTCCCCTACTCTATTTTCCTCCACCCTATCCTATTCCTCCTTCAGGATCTGGAGGAAAACCAGGGAGCTGGAATAAATCTCGAAAGTTCTGTCTCTTAATTTCTCTGTGCTAAGATTAGGGTCTCAGGTAATTTGCTGGCCTCAAGCTATGTGGCAATTATCTTCCCAAATGCAGTATCTACCTACATCTACCTAGAAAAATGACAGTTGAGCCATAGCCAATGAATCACCAAGAAAGGAAAAAAAAAAATGGCTTTGGACATGAAAGCAGAAGCACTCGGCTCAGAACCAAGGAAGCTACTGGGGTTGTTTCATGCCACAGATGACCCTGGCACGTTGACTCAGAAGGCAAGTAAGATCTTGGTATTAACAGGGGAACTGAGAAAAGTACCCAGGCACTCTGGTGCCTTTTCTGTCAACACCTCTGAGCTTCTCAAATAGAAGGCCTTATGTCAGTCAACTGGCAGCTCATGCTCCACTAAAGTCCAAATAGATGGTTAAGCAAAATCTTAAAGCTTTGGCCCTAAGAAAGAGATAAGTTTTGCCCCTTGGCCCTCGGTCCTCGGGGTCCTCAGGGCCCATCTCAGCTGCTTTCCAAACTGCCCTGAGTCTGAGAAATGCTGTAATCACAACCAGTCCTTAATTTAACACTGTCCTTAGGGATAAAAGGAAAGGTGAGGCCAAGCTCCTAAAACTCTGAAGGTGGGAACTCTGATCCCCGCCCTTTCTTGTTCCTTAAGACAGAGTTCTGATATCCCCATACTAAGATGGTCATTCCGTCAGCTAGTCCATCTATCATAGGGCCTAGGGACAGGAGTTAAAAAGGCCACCATCCAGCCTCTGTGTGCCACATTTCTCTGTCCAAAGGTACAACACACACCCAAGGGCAGGGCACAAAAAGGTGGCAGGCATGGCCTTGGTTTAGGGATAGCATTCTGCCACCTACACCAGCAGCGAAGGGTGAGGTGCAAGCAGAAGCAGTCTGGCCAAACTCTGGACTTAATCAGGCTTATAGGGAGTGCTGAGGCTGGAAGGGGCTTGCAGGCAACCAATCTACTTGTGAAAACTCCTCTCTTGGGGAGGAGGAGTGGAGAGAGGAGTCCATAGTCTGCCTGGGGAACCCTTATTCTGGCTCTTGATTCCTCATGCTGTAACTGAAGTTGGGCTGGGTTTTCAGAGGGGCTAAAGAACAGATGTCCCCCTCCCCTCACAAACAGAGGAACCCTTTTGGTCTGCAGATGAACTAATTTCCTGTCCCTAGCCAGCTCTAGCAATGATACACAAAAAAGGTAGGAGCACTACCTTCCTAATCCTAAAAAGTACTGTTGTCCCCAATTTGTACCTGGAAAGACTGAGATCTCGAGAGAGGGGATCACTCAGTTGCATTTCACTGTGGCACTGAGAGGATTTTCCAAGACAAAGCTCTAGGGAGCAGATCCCACCATCTTTAAACCTAAGAGGTCCTGGGAGAATCAGCTAAAACTTGGTCTACTGGCCCTTCAACATACCTCCTCTCCAAAAGCGCAGCAGCACCTGAGACTGCTCTAAAGACCCTAGTTTCCTTGAGAGAGAGAGTTGTGGCTCACCACTCTCAGAGAGTGGTAATGCAGGGCCCCTGGGTTTTTAGATTTCTCTGCTCTCCTCTCCCCAACTCAGGCTTATGGTGGCAGAGGTGAAAATGCCTGCAAAGCACATGTGTGTATCCAGGGGGCAGGGCCCTGTTATCAGCCCATATCCATGGATCCCTGAAAAGGCTGACCTAATGGCAAGTCCGGGACAGAATTGGGAACTCATTGCAGCAGCCTCAAGGCTGGGGTTGCTTAGGGCTCTCTTTTCTGGCTTCGTCTGGCTGTCCTGGGAAAGAGAGACTGCATGGCATCAGGAGGGAGGGGCTGGAGCAGGCTAGATGGGGATAGATGTCCTTATTTCATTCTAAGGACATTTTGCTGAACGGTGCATACATTTCCCTGGAGATCTACATGGAGTCACAGAGAACCACAATTAACTTGGGTCGTACAGGAGCCTTCTTCATCTTTTTTTCTAACAAATGAGCCTGGTTGGGCCAAGAGTTGTGGCAAAATAATCTTGTGGATAACCATCTCTCTGTTTCTCTCTCTTAACTCTCTTTCTGAGCAATTTCTCTTGCTATCCCATGACTCTGCTCAGCATTTACTCCACCCCTTGAAACCGCTGGTCTTGTCTCATGTTCCCATGCCTCCCAGGTAGGGGCCTTGATTCTTTTGTAGCTTGCAGGGTTGGGACAAGCAGCCAAGCAAATGGCTTGAAACAGAAAAGCTCTTTCAGGGAAAGCTAACTCTGGCACAGGTCTACTCACTTCAAAGCCCAAAGCACATGGTCTCAGGGCTCCCTCCCCAACGCCCATATGAAAAGACCCCCAGCATTAACACTCCTGCCTCCCAGTTTCCCTAGGCTCTTTTCCCAGCCCACTTGGCCTCTCAGGCCATCAAAGAGAAACGGTTGGGCCTGAAAGGGCTGGTGCCTCTGTTCCATGTAAGCTCCTAGTTTATTAAAGAGTGGAGAGAACCTGCAGTACTGAGTCAGGAGGACAAGAAAAACTCTTACCCCAGAGCCAGGTGTAGACATGGCAGGTGGAGACCAATGTAATCCCATACAGGGCTCCCAAGTGTAGCAGAGACATAAGGATGATGTTCTTCCAAACATATTCTAACTTGGGCTTTGGGCCCTCCTTATCCTTGTAGCTTGGGTCAAAAATGTCATCTTTCATTTCAGGGCGGATGTCTTCTTCCAAGTCTAGGGGAGTCGTCTCCAACTTGCCTTTTCCATTCTCCAGGATCCTGGAAGGATGCGCTGTGATGGTGGTGGTGGCTGTGTAGGAGCTAGAGATCTGGGAGAGGAAGGGAGAGTCAGGAGACTACATGTGGAGGCAGCAGGGGCCACTAACTCTCTCATGAAGCTGGGGGAAGGGTGATGTATTGGAATAGACTCTGCTCCAATAACCAGGTTAACTGAGGGCTGGGTCTACCCCAATGGAAGAAAAGTAAGTCCCTGGGAACTGTGCAGATAGATTGGGGAGGGCCGTGAAATCTCAAGAAGTGGCAACAGGAAGGAGTAAAACACTCGCATCCCTACAAACACACAAAGGAAAACCCGCAGGCATACATACGTAAAGGTACCGGCACGATCCAATTTTTCTTTAAAGCTTAAGAAACAAAAGTTGGAGAACCAAGTCCCGAATTACAATCCACATTCCCAACAAATGAAGGCAGTACAACTAGCAAAAGACGGCTATGTCCTCCGCGGAGATCTCAACTCCGACGAGTCACCTAGAAGCCCAGCCAGCGCCGGTGAACCCGCGGTCTGGGGGCCAATGCTGGGAAGCTCACCTCCTCTTGCAGCAAGTGGGCCGGCATCTGGACTTTCTGATGCTGGGGTCACTTTCTCTGGGCTGACTGTGGAGTGGAGTTCGGGACAGCCCCAGCAGCGGGGAGACTTCGGTAGCCGAGCCCGCCTTTGCGCGACGATGGATGGCGCTGCGCTCGGAACCCTCTGGCGCTGTGTGCGCTGGATCGGTGTCCGGACCCAACCCGCTGTGCGTAGATCTCTCCACGCTGGGGATTTAAAGGCTAGAGCTGGCAGCGGGAGACCGTAGCCCGTATTTCCTCAGACCCTTTTTATTCGCTGCCAAATGGGGCAAAGTACGAAGACTTGGCTCGCCCTGCAAGCCCCGCATGGGCGGAGAGGGGAGGAGACAGAGCCTAAGAGTACTGGGGGGGTGGCCACGCAAAAACTGAACGCTAAGCCGCCGCAGCTCCTGCCCCTGGGGAAATGCTAATAGGCTTCTGTAGACTCTGGCGCGTCATTGGCCGAAGGGAATTTGGTGCCACCTCGTTCTGCGGTTCTCATTGGCTCGGCGCAATCTGCTGTTCCCTCTGCCGCGAGCTACTCGCTCCCCCTCCCATCCCTTTCTCTTCAGCTTCTCTTCCACCGGCCGCTGGGCCTGTTCCCGGCACCCTGCTACCTCGGAGGCAGTCGGGAGTTTCCTCTCCGAAATATGGAGAGAACCTTGTCCCGGAATGGGAAGTGGGTACCAGCCCAGGACTGGCCCCCAAGCACTTCACGAATAGACGGGCACTGGGGAAGTTTCACAGAAAAAAGTAGAGAAGCCACGGGGGCGACCAGTATGCACAACTCCAACCTGCCTTCCAGTTCCCAGAGACCTTTGGGAGTAGGGACGTGGCTCTAAACCCAGGGTTGGGATCATAGGTGGGGGGGCCTCTCTAGAGAGCGCGAGGGGCTCGGTTGGCTGTGGAACAATAGCTCTGCCCCGCCCACCAGCTGCGGGACGCTAACCAGAGACCGCTGAACTCTCCGATTCTCGCGGCGCGCGGTGCACGTCCATTCACATATGTGTGGACCTGCACGCGCACAGGATGTTCAGCCACTAAGCACGCCCGGCAGGGTCGTTCACCGCCAGGCACCATTGGGAAATCCCATCCTTATGCCCACTTCTCCAGAACGTGTGCTGGATGTTCTGGAGATTCTTTAGATTGTCAGTTTGTAATTCTGAAACCTCCATGGAGAAAAAGGCAGGAAGAACAGACGTGCTTTAACCCAGAAGCAGGAGAAAGGGCTATGTGGAGCAAAAATAGCTAACAGGTATGGAATTGTTACTGCAGGCCAATTCACAAGAATCGTTTTATTTCATCCTTAATGTGACACTATGAAGTGGGTAGTCCATTATTCCCTTTTAAAGGTGAGGAAAGTGAGATATGGAGAGATTAACAGCAGCTAGTAAGTGGTGGAGCTAGGAACTGAACACAGAAATGTGATGCTAGAGCCCAGATTCTTCATCCCTGCTCAGAACCGTGGGTCCTTGAGATGCTCTGACCTCACTGACCTGTCCCTCATGCCCCCTGTCTTTTCTGGGCATGTGAGAGCCTTACCATGAGAATAAGCTGAGAACCAAGCAGTCTATGCATTCTCTCAGTCTCCTTCTGCACACATGCCTCCCAAAATACTATCCCAGAATCCTTCCTCTGGGAAGAGGAGAAAATAAGGACTTTTGTGCCAATGATTGGCTTCTCAGGAAAAGAGGCACCTGGGATTCCCTGGGAGGAGGACTAAGGAGCTCCTTGCTGGCTATTGGTCTCAGGGTCCTGCCAACTCTCTGGCTAGTCACCAGGCACCTCCATGCCAGTCCTGGATCCCTTTTTAGTGCAGAAGTTTTGGATGAGACTAGATGTTTTCAGAAATGCTTGGCATGTGGGAGAGAAGTCCACACACATGCTACTCCTTTTCAGGCTCTCTCTGCAATGTCTGATTTGCCTAATTCCTCCACCAACCTCAGCTTTACTCTTCAAGGGAGAAGATTCAGGGTTTCTTTTGGGGTGTACATTTAATTGTGGCTGAAAGTGGCTTTACCATTGAGACCAGCTTTCTTTCTCTTTAACGGCCTATGTATATTTGACCTCGTTTCTTCCAGACCCTGGACTTCATCAAGGAACAATCTGAAAAATCAAGAGTCCCTGGAAACTGCCCTCTTCACTATTTAAACTCTGATAGATATTACTGCTGTTATTACTTAGTACTGGTTACTTATTACTTAGGTCAGGTGCTAGATCATTCATTTTCTGTCAGAGAAAGGGGAGGTCTGCCAAGACAAATATGTTGAAGTGTAGTATTTTATCCCTCTCTAAAGACAAGATGCTACCCTATGGGGCAACCGTTGGTTGTCTAGGGAAGGTCTGGGTTAGGGAGAGAGTTTCAGGGAGAAATAGTCAGAGCCCATCTCATTGTTGATAACTACAATAGAAAGGTGACTGGTTCCATAGCTTGGACTTATTTCCTGAAGTGCATTCAGGGAATATTACATGGCTATAAGTGTGTCACCTGTTACATTAAAACTCTAAGTAGCTTGCTACTGCCCACAAAATATGGCTGCATGTTAGGAGGGATTTTATGGGAAAAGCATGAGCTTTGATCAAGAAGTATTAGGTCAGTAACAAGTTACAGTTTATAAATAAGTATGAGATCTGTCTGATCTCGAAAGCTAAGCAGAGTCAGGCCTGGTTAGTACTTGGATGGGAGACCACCTAGGAAGACCAGGTGCTGTAAAAAATAAAAAATAAGGGATTGTAAGCTGATAAGGTCCTTGTAATCTGTGAGGTCAACCAAGGGATGACTCAACTAATAAATAAGTATGGGGTCAATATTAGTATACAATCGAGTTTGTATATTGACTAAGATAATAGATATTTTAGTATATAAGAGGAACGTACAAAGTATGCTTGGGAGATGGGGATTAGAGCTATAAACCTTCCTCTGTGAAAAGAGGCACAAGATACCATCACAGTTTTTAAACTTCATTTTGATTCTTCAACTCAAGAGAGAAGAAGAAACAGACCCTCTTTAGCCATCTTACATAAATAAGGTATCAATAGCAAGAAGTCACAGAAAATGGTCTCCCTGTTCATTCAACCTGACTCGTGTTACTAGATTTCATAGGCAAGAAATTGTTCATATTCAGGACAGGGTCAGGAATTCAAATATATGCTTGGAAAAGTTCTCTGGTTCACTCCCATTTATCTGGGTGTCCTGCTTCTTTGAGCCTGGAAATCTTGGGGCCTTCTTATCCAGCACAGCCAGGTAACAAAATGGACCCAGAGGCTATTTCAGCACAACAGTTCGCCAGAATTATAATTGTTCCTCATCCATACCCTTGGGAAATCGTCATGACTTTTGACATGCACCTGATGAAAACATTACTTAGTATTGAATGATACAGTATTTGTGTTTATTTCAGCCACCACTCCCTTTTCCTTTATTAACATAAAAAATTTAGAGCTGCTTATGCTAGAAAAAGAAAAAAAAAACTATCTTAAATCAAGTCTTTGGTAGGAAGATAAATTGATTCACAAATATACTTACCATAACATTATTTATAATATTAAAAATAATGTTACAATACATAATATGAAAAAACTGTAAACTTTGATACAGCTTTATGTAGCCCACACCAATAAAAATATTGTATAAAAGGCATCTCCAATGACATGGGAAAA
This sequence comes from Eidolon dupreanum, assembly GCA_028627145.1. NCBI lineage: Eukaryota > Metazoa > Chordata > Mammalia > Chiroptera > Pteropodidae > Eidolon > Eidolon dupreanum. Next base: position 17,759,849 of record CM053506.1, read on the forward strand.
TGTTCATGCTATAATCTGAACAAGGTAGTAAAACAGTATTGCAAAAGGGAGAACAAAAAGAATTAGCCTGAGATCCTGGTTCTGAAATTACTGAAACATCCACTAACTTTGTGAAATTTACTTTGTTCTGTTAACCTCAATTTCCTCATTTGTAATATGAGGATAATATTTGTTTTGTTAAATTATGTGAGAGTCATGGGGAGGTAAAGTACAGCATAGAGAATATAGTCACTAATATTATAATATTCTAATAACAAATATGGTGTCAGATGGGTACTAGACTTATCAGGATGATCACTTTGTAAGTTATATAAAGGTATAATCACTATGTTGTACACCTGAAACTGATATAATATTGCACGTCAACTGTAATGGCAAATTAAAAACATTTTTTTTGAAGATCACCTCAGGGAAAAAAACAAAATTGTCATGAATATTAAATAATTTGTTAAGGTGATTAATGTGCTGTTGGACACATAGCAAGTTGGAATTACAGTATTCGAAATGCTCCATGGTTTGACCCTAAACTTCCTGTTTCAGCTTTAATTCTTACTACTTGCTTGGTATAACTGACACCTTTGTCAAACTGTACTTTTATCTATTTCTAAGATGGATGCTCCATCCTCCAACTTTTCCTCCCCCTCTACTCTGCCTGTCAAAATATTACTCATTCTTCAAGGACAAATTCAAGCTCTGTCTCTTTCTTTAAGTCTCCCCCGATTTTCCTCACTGCTGGAATATGCTGTCTCTCATCCGGGGCCTCCAGAGAGTTTACTCAATCATTTATGGCACTTCTTATGTAGACTTAAAAATAATTACCTACATGTATTTTATTTCTCCTATCAAACTTCAAGCTCCTTGGGACAGACAGGGTTCTAGCTGCCAAAATTGGTAAATAAATTTAGAAAGATCAAAGATACAAAGTCAATATAAAAAATTATTCTATCCTATATACTATTAAGGAACAATTGGAGAATGAAAGTTAAAATATACTATTTGCAATAGCATCAAAAACATCAAGCAAATATAAAAGAATATATCTAACAAAACATGCAGGATATCTACAATGAAAACTATAAAACGTTACTGAGAGAAATTTAAAAATTCTTAAAGAATTGGAGGCATTCCATATTCATGGATAGGAGGACTCAGTGTTAATCTACAGATTAATTTAATCCCTACAAAAATTCAATAGGTTTCTCTGAGGAAATAGACAAGCTGATTATAAAATTGAAGTGGAAATGCAAAGAGTCTAGAATAGCCGAAACAATCTTTAAAAAGAACAAAGTTGTAGGGATTAAACTATTTTACTTCAGGACTTACTATTTAGAATAGTCAAGACAGTATGGTGCTAGCAAAAGTGGACAAATAGATTGATTAAACAAATTAGAAATATTAGAAATACAACAACACATATATGGTTAACTGATTTTTTACAAAGGTCCCTGGTAAATACAATGTGGAGAAGTCTCCTTAACAAATATTTCTGGAACAACTGATACCCGTAAACAAACCTTAACCTCCAGCTCACTCTATATGCAAAAATTAATTTGAGAAGGGTCATAGAGATAAATGTAAAAGATATAACCATAAAGCTTCTATGTAAAACCACATGGAAATTCTTTGTGATCTCGAAGACTCTTTGGATAGGCCATAAAAACAATAACCTAAGAAAAAACATGGATAAATTAGATTTCTTGAAAGTTCAAGTTTCTGCTATCAAAAGGCACTATTATATAACAAACAGACAAGCCAGAGAATAGGAACATATATCACAGCACACAAAAAGATAAATAATTCAATAAAAAATGGCAAAAGTTTTAACAGATATTTCACAAAAAAGATATAAAAATGGCCAACAAGCACATGAAAAATTGCTCAACATCACTAGTCTTAGATGTGATACTCAAAGAATAAGCAACAAAAGAAAAAATATGTAAATTGGATTTCATCAAAATTAAAAAATTTGTGCTTTGAAGGTCATCAAGAAAGTGAAAAGATGACCTGCAGAATGGGAGAAAATGTTTATATATCATATATCTGATAAGGACTTATATCTAGAACATACAAAGAACTCTTACAGCTCAATAATAAAAAGACAAATAATCCAATTAAAAATTGAATAGGCATTTCCCCCCAAGAAGATTCACAAATGGCCTACCAGCACATGAAAAGATGCTCAACATTGTTAGTCATTGGGGAAATGCAAGTCAAAACCAAAATAAGATACTTCATACATATTAGGATAGCTACATTAAAAAAAAGGTAGATAATAACAAGTGTTAGTGAAGATGTGGAGAAATTGGAATCCTCATACATTGCTGGTGGGAATGTAAAATGGTGCAGCCACTTTTGAAAACAGTTTGGCAGCTCTCAAAAGATTAAACATTGAGTTACCAACTGATCCAACAATTCCACACCCAAGTATTTACTACAAGAGAAATGAAAATATATGACCACACAAAAACTTGTACGCAAACATTTATAGCAGCATTATTCATAACAGCCAAAAAGTAGAAAACAAAATGTCCATCAACTAACTAGTGAATAAATAAGATGTGGCATATTTTTACAAAGGAATATTACCTAGCAATGAAAAAGAATGAAGTGCTGGTATGTGCCACGACATAAATGAACCTTGACGATATAATGCTAAGTGAAGGAAACCAGTTATAAAGAACTGCATATGACTTCATTTATATGAAATGTCCAGAATAGGAAAATTGATAGAAATGGAAAGTAGATTAGTAGTTGCCTAAGGCTTGAAGAGGGTAATGCGGAGGCGAGAGAAGTGGTGATGGCTAAGGAGGGCAAGGTTTCTTTGTAGGGTAATGAAAATGTTCTAAAATTGATGGTGTTGGATGCACAACTTTGTGAATATACTTACTAAAAGCCACTGAATTATAAAATTTAAATGGATAAATTGTATGATAAGTAAACTTATCTCAATAAAGCTATTAAAACAAAAACTACAATGAGATATCACTACATACTAGGATAATTTAGTTTAAAAAGACAGAACACTAAGTATTTGTGAGCATGTGGAACAACTGAAACTTTTATACATTGCTGGCAGAAGCATAAGATAGTACAATTATTTTGGAAATAGTTTGACAGTTTCTTAATGCATTAAACACCCATCTAAACTAAGATCCAGTGATTCCACTCCAAGCAATTTCTTCAAGTGAAATAAAAATGTATGTCCAAATAGACTTGTACAAGAAAATTCATTGCAGCCTCATTTATTATAGCCTCAAATGAGAAACATCCCAAAGTTCACCAGTAGGAGAACAGGTAAATAATTGATGAAGTAGTCATATAATGGACACTCAAATTCAAAGAGAATGAACTACAAATACATGCAACAAAATGGATGATTCTCAGAAACATGCTTACCAAAGAAGTTAGACATCTAAATTTTATACTGACTAATTTTCTTTGTATGAAATCTAATAACAGGAAACACAATTCTGTAACAAGAGAAGTCAGAACGTGGTTGCCCAGGATTGTAGTGCAATTTGATTTGGAAAGGGACTTGAGGGAAGATTTTGTTGATTGAAATGTTTTATATTTTGTTTTGGGTGCTGGTTACCTGAATATATACAATTGTCAAGATTCATCAGACCAAACACTTATGATCTGCACATTTTATTGTATGGTAATTATACCTTAACTTGACTAAGAAATGTTAGGAACCAGAGTATGAGCCCAGAAGAAGGAGTTTTAAAATTTGCTACTTCATTCATTCATTCATTCATTCATTTGAAATGCAATAAATATTTATTAAGCACTATTCTGGGAGCTGGGAACACTGGCGAATAAGTCTCATGTTCTCTCCTTTATGGAGCTCACATTCTGGTAGCTCCACTAACAAAATAAACATATACAATGTAAGGTGCAGGGGAAAAAAAGATAATGGCGATTCTGGGCATTGTCTTTGCTCAAGAGGAACTCAAAGCTCTTTTTTTTTGTTGTCTCCCACTTGCCCTATAAGCTTGGTGCTTCAGTGTTTATGCCTAATAATTCTCCTAGCTGAGTTCCCACTTGGCTGTGACTTTTCTGAGAACCCTTTTGGGGCATAGATATGGTTATCAGGACTTGCCTAGGTGTTTCCTGGATCCCAGTGTCTCCATCAGGTGAGGCTGATTTATAGAATGCAGATAGTTTGCTTGTGGAGGACAACCTTAAGGCAGAGCTCACCAGAGGAACCAAGTTTCCTCACCTGGCTTCTCATCCCATCCTGACGTTTGTAAGGAGTAAGAGTCTTTCTGAGGAATTCTGTGCCCTAGCTCTCATTTGATTTTGCTTCTGCTCAGTGTCCTGACAGCTGAACTACCTCTAGCACCTGCGCTGTTGCATTGGTCTTACCTGACTCACAGGGACATAGGACAGGAGGGAGGACAGTTAGAGGAATTCTCTGTTTCTTCCCACTGCTAAGAAGACAAAGATGTTGATTGTCCTGTCAAATTTTCCTTCTACCCACAAAGAAAGGATATGATCCTGAGTGGGCCACTGCCAAGAGAGGTAAGAGAGAGTGCTGTGCCTTTTAAATGTGGCAGCAGTCTCAGAATCGTATCAACCCTCCCTGCCCCTTGTGTGGTGGCCTCTCTTTAGTGACGTCACTGCTACAAGCATGGTTTGGGCTTCCCACTTTAAGCACCCCAGAGAAAGTGCAATACAATTCCCCAGGAAGCCATGATCTCTCTGAAGAGGAGTCGTCAAGGTGTGGGGTGTGGGGAGAATGGCCCACTCCCAGAGTTTTCAAATGGAAGCAGGCTGTTTTTGCTTCTCCCTTTCTTACCTTCTATGGCTATGAGTCCATGGTAGCCTGCAAAATTGGCTACCATGTCTGTGAAGATTTTCCTTCTTATTGACTCTGACCTGGCCTAAGCAAGAGTTTTGAAATGTATGGGCATACGCAGTTGATTAATGTCTCTCTGCTTCCTGGATTCATGTTGAAGACCCTAGAATACCGGGACTTATGATACTGATGCTGCATTGTTTTGTGACCTAAAAAAATCACATCCTTTGTAGGTTTCAGTTTCTTTCCCTGTGTCACAGTAGGCAAGGGGGTGACACAGTAGCTGACTATGTTTGGGAAATAAGCTGACACTTGGGAGAATGGAAAATAACAAGAGCCTGTTTCTTTCCTAATTCTAGTCCCAGCTTCATCCCTGACTTGCTCTTTCAATGCTTTGTCCTTTAGTTTCCCTTCTGTGAAATGGGGCAAACTGACTTCAATTATCATGTACTTCCCTCACAGGTGGGAAGTCAATCTACCTAGCTCTGGTCTCCCAGAGGTTTGGGGAAAGGATGAGGCCCCCCTATGATAGGCTTTCTGCATATAAGTGACCGTTGTCTCAGGAAATCACGTGCTTCTCACGGATGCCTACTTATGACATACAAGCCCTGGCACTGGGCACAGTATGGGCCTCTCTTTTCTCTCCTCCTGACACATTTAGGGAGAGGGAGCATGGAGGCACATGCCTGGGATTCTGGGACATTAGGCTACAGAAAGAAAGAGGGAGATGGAGTTGCAGTTCAGCGATGGAGGCTACTCTTTCTGTAATACCTACCTTGAAGTCTGTAATGTCTCTAGCCAGATGTCAAAAGGTGGGTAGGATGTTTACAGATCTTTATGCAACCTGGCTAGCCCAATTGACGTGCCCTTCCTTTTGCCCTCTGGGATGACTGCAAAGAGAGGCCAGCAACAACCATAAGGATCCAAGCCTGGGAAGGTATGGTTTACAGAAGGATGAGCTGGGAGCCCCAGGGGTGCTCAGGGACCTCAGGACTATCTCCTGCCACAGCTGCCTTCTAAGCTCTGTCTTTCATTACCTAGACTCTTTCCTCATTCTCTTATACTTTTTCACACAGAACTAAGCCAAACTTTGGATTAGTAAAGATAAATAAAGATAATACATACCCTTGACCTATCCTATGAGTGACAGAAACTGCCCATTTCCTCCCCCATGACTAACAGGTATTGGACCAAACCTTCTCCCAGGTGCTGTCATTTCAGTCTCTCCAGATCTTGAGATTAAAGTGTTACCTTGCTCAAATAAACAAGTGCACTGAGACAAATTGTGATCCAACCAACCCCACATAACTGTCCATCCACATTGCCCATGGCATCGTGCTGTCAGGGCAAAAGGCCAGAGCTGTACAAACTGTCCTCACAACCCTAATCTCAGGGCTTCCCCATAGGACAGAGGGCAATGTGAACAAGGCATGCAAACCATCTCCCAAGTCTGGGCCAGTGTTTGTTCCAGCTAGTTCTCTGTGCTGAGAGAAGGTGACAGGATGCTTCTGGGCTGTGGGCTATTCCCTATACTGTATCCAAGCTGAGTCACAGGCAGCAACAGCCAGGACAGCTAGTGTGGTTGGGCTCCTCTCATCAGGCCCAGAGGAGAGGGGACTGGGGGATGGGGAGGGGTCTGGCTTTCTGGAGCCTTTCTGGACATCACTGGTTTCTGGAGAAGTTCGAGTGAAATGGGATGGGGCCTCTACATTTCTATAAGTATACTGGTTCACTCATTCAGCAAGTGTTTATATAGAACCACGTGGACCCCTGCAGGCACAGTGGTAATGAATGCTAAGGGGGCCCTGACCTTGGGCAGTTCAGCCTAGTAGAGGAGATCCTCATGATGCTGGATAATGGAACTTAGTGCAGGGTGCTATGGACTCCAGGGGGAGAGGTGTACAAGACCAGCTTAGGAAGATCAGGGAAGACTTCCTGGAGGAAATGGCAGTGCTAAATCCCCAGGGGCCATTAGGATGTAGATATAGAGAAGTTGACAAGTTTAGAGGCCCAAAAGAAGAAAAGAAACTCTAAACTGATATGCTACTAACTAGGACCCTCAAACCTGGCTCTTCCTGAGCCCCAGGCCAGAGAGATGGTACAGCAGGTCATCTGCTGAGTGCCCCTGATCCAGAAGAGGCAAATGCACTTGTCCAGCCAGTTCCCTGTGTTACCACGCTGTCCGTAAAGCCATGACCTGCATACCTCTCCAGCCCTTTTCCCCCAGATTCTCCCCTGTCAAACAGAACAAGTGTGTGCATGTGTGCACACACTTGTATATGCTGGTGTATGTACCAGGGGAGGGTCTTCTACCAGGTTATTACTACCTATATCTGGGAACTAGGGATATGTCTGCAGGTCAGGTAGTGAGTGTGACTGGAAAGAGTTAATATCTTGGGACAGAGTGTATGACCTTGGGGACTGACTAGACCTGGAGACAAAAGTCTTAAAACCAGAGCTAGGCTGGAGATTTTTGTGGTTGCCTGACCTCCCACAGGGAATCTTTCTCCAGCCTTGGGAAGCCAGCCCCACACCAGAGAATTCCATCTAGGATGGACACACAGAGTGGACAAGCAGATACAGTCCCAGGGTCTATAACAATAAACGAGCTGAAAGGGAAGTCTTTCCTGCTATGACTCTGCTTTGGAGCCAAAGTGGGAAGAAGAGAGGGGCTGGCCCCAACCTTGCCTTTGTGGTCAGAGCGAGGTATACCCCCATTTGCTTTCTGTAGTGCCCTGAAGGAGGTCACAACTGTCTTCCAGAAGTTCAGAGTAAGGACTCCCTCTCTCCCATATGTGATAGGTATTAGATCTTAGCTAATCCTAACCCTTCACCCCCTTACCCTTGTTTCTTTCCTCCCCTCTTTCCCTCCCTACCAGCGGGCCCCTGCAGGAACTCTCTCCCTCCCCTCAAGGCAACCTTTCCCCAGTCCACCTAGCCTCGTGCACTGGGGGAGCACAGACAGTCAGCTTACTCTCCTCCTGCCTTCCCTTTGCCTGACAGTAACCTCTTCCACAGCTGACGTCATTCCTCCTTTGCACTAACACTGCAACTGAGCCAGGCTCAGCAGGGTTGCAAGATCCAGAGGGCAGCTGACTCTGTCTAGAGCCAAGCTTCTGTGTCTTTCCCTCCCCTCTCCTCCCCTGCCCCCAACCCTTCAGCCTTCCTGGCCAAGAGTCTGCTGCTCTCCCATTCTGTTTCTCCGTGTCAAAGTATCGCCTGGGGGTTGAGTGTTGACTGGGCCCTTCCTGTGCCTAGGGGCAAGTCAATTCCCTTCCAGCTCTGTGAGAGGGAGAATGGAGCCAGAGTTCTAGGCCTGCCCCCAGGGAGCTCACAGATTTCTAAGAGAAATAGGACAAAGCACCGCAGCCAACTGGGCAGGATAGTACCTGTTGACAGTAGAGTATAAACACGCCATATTAAGTGGGGTACAGGTTCAGGGAAGGGAGTGGGGCTCTTCCTTATAGAGGGACACCTAGAATTAATTAAGGGAAGAGAATGTGCTTTGACATTCTATTATTATTTACCCACATATTTTTACCCCTCTTTTTCAAGGCTAAGAGAAGTTGTACAAGCTTGGGGTTATTGGGGAGAAGGATGATGTGATGGGATTTATCAGGTACATCTTCTAAGTGTGTAGTAGGTACTTCATAGATTTTTGTCTAGCAAAATAGTTCTTTCCAAGCACAGAAACAAACATGCTAAGCAGGGAGTAGGAAGGAGACTTGCAGGGTCTAGCTCCTCCATTCTCCCACCATCCATCACTGCCCCCATGGTCCCATCTAGCCTCTGTAAAACCTGGAACCTAAGGTCCTGGCTCCTGGGCAAGTTATAACCTGAAAGGCCCCCTGGATCACCTAGAGGCATCATCCTTCTACTTTGCTCCCTGCCATCACCTTTCTTCTCCATGTCTCCCTGCCCAAGAGGGGAAAGGGGAAATCCTACACTTGTCCTCGACTTCATCTAAGATGTAACATAATGATGTCTAAGATGTAAACTGATATCATCATGGTAGATTTCCAAGAGACTTCTCTGCTGCCCTCACACCAGACGTTAGCTGGATTTGTTTTTAAAGCCTGGAGTTATTTCCTTCTATTTCCCCAGGAGACCCTGAGTTTGCAATGTCATCTGGCCCAGACATGCTCTTGCAGAACCCTTGGTTTCCCCATGTGCTCCTTTCATGCAGCAGTCCAGAGAGCCAACTATATCTATTCCATCTTTCTCAAGTAGGGCCATCAGCCCAAAGAACATCAGGAAAGCCCACCAGGTGCTATTGACCCAGTTGGTTCCTGTCATGTTGGACACTCAGCAGTCTTCTCCCCTAGCAAACTCCTTACCAAGCCTCTGCTTTCCCCAGACAAATGCCAACTTCTTCCCGAACCCCAAGAGCTACCTGGCCCTCTGGACCACCTGGTGAAGCTATGTGTGCCCTATTATGTACTTGGCTTTGGCTGAGGTCAGAACTTGGTGCCAAGGGAGGGTCACCTGAGATAGTAGGATTCCAGGAAAGGGGTAGGGCCTAGTGCTAGCCAGTTTCCTGCTAGGACAGGCTGTCACCTGGGCCTATGGGTTAGGGCCGAAGACAACATCCAGGTAATCTCATTACCTCTTTCAAGTGTTCGGGGCTTATAAGCAAGAAGGAGCCAAAGCAGAGTTATGGAAAAGGTAGGGCTTGCTTGGGAAGATGCAGGCTCCTAGGTTCATCCAGGAGAGCAGGAACAGAGTCAGATGCAGGGGATGGGAGGAGCCTATTCTTTGGTCACTGGAGGAGGGGTGAGGAGAGGGGAGTGAAATAAGCACCTGTGGCGAGAGATGGAGTTTGAAATGTCTCCCTTAGAGGTGGGGAACACAGATGGCACTGGGTAGAGACTCCTGATGGCTGAGGATATCCCTTCTCCACTGGAAGGTGTGGAGGTAACAAGAATGGGCCTCACAGATGTCCAACTATCAGTAGAATGATTGACCAAGAGCATTCACCTGGGCTACACTTCCAAGAAAGCAAGCAGCCTGGGAACTTTTACTTCCTAGGAGCAGCCCAGGCAATAATTGAGCTCAACAGGAATACTAAAGTAGGCACTTTCCTAGGAGACACAAAACTCCATCATGGTTTATTTTGGTTCTTTGAAGGTCATGACAAACCTTTCTTAGACTAACTGCACTGCAGAAATCCACCCAACCTCCTACTCTCTTCTCCTTCACTCAGGGTCAGACCTACATCGCGGTCTGACAGTGCTCCCTTCCTTCCTTGGCTTCCTCATTTCCCCTCGCAGGTGTTTCTCCCACTAAAACCTTCACACCCTTATCCAGTCCTGGCATCTGCTTCTCAGAGGACCCGGATTAATGCAGAAAGCTGCTAATCCTCCAAAATGATAAATCCCAGGGTCTAGAGACCTGTTAGCAGGGCCAGACATGAACCTTTAGAGTTACCTAAAAGAAAAAAAAATTAGTCACAGGAAGGAGCTGAAGAGAGAACAGAGCTTCTGGTTAGGGACTCTGTGAGGGCACCGCCCTCCAAACTAGTTTTTCTGCTCTTTTACAGAGAAACAGGGCAAGGGTCCTGCTGTCACCTGGTGGCCACTGTAGGCAAAGCACCATTGCAGCTTCCCACTCTGTTCTGTAATTCTGTTCAAAAAAATACGAGTGGAGAATTTGTTTTGGTGTTTGGGGTCCTCCGTATCCCTCATTTACAGCATAAATTATAGAAATCAATCCCAAACTTTCCTCCTTTAAAATCAGCACCATATATTTTAGTATATCTGTGAATATACTAAACGTCATTGAATGTGCACCTTAAATTGATGAATTATGTGGTATATGAATTGTATTTTAATAAAGCTTTCTTAAAAAATTAGCACCATAAGAGGAGTTGGAATGAACTGAGGCTTTTAGAACATGAAGATGAGGACAGTGGTTTCAGTTTCTTTGGACATTTTTAAACAGATATGCAAGAAGGTGACCCAGTAAATGTTCAATAAATACTTAATAAATAACTTGTGCAGTTAATGGAGCCACTTCTTTCATTGTCTCACCACCCACCCTTTAACTTCTATACCCCTACTTCTCCTAATCAGGCATTTATAGCCTTCTTACTTTCCAAGGTCACCTGAGAGATTCTAGTCTAAATATCCAAAGGATTTTTATCAGAATCCTTCACCTTTCAGCAACATTTGATACTGTCAATTGCCAACTCCTTCTTAAAACACTCCTCTGACTTTTGTGTCTTGAAAATCCTTTGTTCTCCTCCTATAATGATTTTTTCCCTTTCTGGCTCTTCTTCTTTCCCCCAACTCCTTAAGCTCTTTTTTTCTTTATTCAATCCTTTGGCAATCTCAACTGTTCCTGTGGTTCCAATAAACACTTCTAGCTACATGATCCCACCTCACAGTTCCTAGTCTTTATTACTCTCTCAAACTTCAGCTCAGATTGCCCACCAACTTCTCAGATTTCTTCATCTGGGTGTCCCAATAACACTTTACACGCAAACATACTTAAGGCTAGATTTATCACCTTCATGCTGAAACCTACTCCTTTTGATCTTTCTCCCCCACCCCCTTTTAATAGCATTATTGTCCTTCCAGTTGTCCAAATTTGAGACCTTAGATCTACCTTCGATTTCTCTCTCCCTTGCACTGTACATCCAATCAGGTGCTCATCCCAGAAGGTTCTGCCTATGAGACATCTCATGTATCTTTATATTCCTTTCTACTTTTTTTCAGTCGTTCATTATCTGTCCCTAAACTAACACAGCAAACTGCCAACAGATTTCTTTGCTTCTAATTTCACCCATCCTATTGTCGGACTATTTTCCATAAAATATTGCTTTGATTTTATTACTCTGTTCAGAAGCCTTCTTTGTCTTTCTATTGCCTAATGAATTAGAAATCTGGCATTTGAGGCCTTCCATATTTGCTCCTAACCCTCTTTCCACTCTTAATTCCTATTCTCTAGCCGAAATGGAATTGTTCTTTTAAAGCAACACACAGTGTTCCTACCTGCCTGCCTTCGTACATACTGCTGTCCCTGAATGGACAACACCCAGGAAGTCATTATTATTGTGGTCAGACAGACCTGAGTCAGAAGCCTGATTCCAATATAAATTGTCTCTCTGATTCTCAATTTCTTCACCTGTGAATGGAAATAATAAAACTCTATCCCATAGGATGGTTTGAGAATTAACTGAGATAATGCACTGCAAAGTGTCTGGCATGGGGTAGTTAATGAATGGCAGCTATACTTTATTTCTGTCTCTTAAAATATTATCCATCTTTCAAAGTCTCAATGCCATTCCCTTCAGAATTCCTCTTTTGACCTTCCAATTTTTAAACCCAATCATTTTCCTTCCTCTGAACCTCTGTTAGATGCTGTACTTCTCATTACATTACTTCTCATTGTAGCCATTTTCATACTTATCACACATTTCACCCATATTCTTCCCCAACTGTAATCTCTAAGGAAGTAATTAATATGAAGTCTTGGAGTAAGCAGGTGATAAGTAAATCTATTGCAGGAATGACTCCCATGTCAAGAAATGAACTGTAAAGATTTTTTGCTGACATGGACAGCTAATGTGGTGAAGGCAACCAGCCAAGAGGTTCTCTGCGCCTGAGATGAAAAAGAACCTCGTCTTTATGAATATAACTACTGACTACTGGCTTTTAAAATTTTTTTATTTTATAATTATTTTTTCTGAATATAAAAGTATTCATAATCAAAGAAAAAGACTAACAAAATAAAAAACATCTGTAATCACACTATCCAGAGATTTCACTACTAAATTTTACATTCTTTAAGTCTTTTTTCCTATGCATCTATCTAAGTATAATATGTACATAAATTTGGGTTCTGTAAATGTACCTACCAGAATTTTCCACATAACATGTGATGGGCATCTTCCCATGACATTAAATATTATTCAAAACTGTTAATTTCTGCACAATAACCCATCATTTGAATCAATCTTAATGTATTTAATCTTTTTTCCTATTGTTGGATATTTGGCCTTTCTCTTTTTCAGCTTTTTAAAAACTGTTATCAATTATGTTGATAGAATCCCTAGATTTGAGATTACAGGGCCAATGAAATAAAAGAAAATAAAGCTCTTGGTTCTGAATTCCTATTCAGGAAATTTAAAACAAAGTTTTTGAGAACTTTATTGAGGTGTGACTGATACACAAAAAGCTGTACATATTTAATGTGTACAACTTGATGAGTTTGGAGATGAATATACATCTATAAAACCATCACCTCAGGAAATTTTTAATCAATTTGTAGTTTCACCAGATCCTCTAGCTTGCTTATTAATTTCTGTCTCTTTTCCAGGTGTTGAGGAAATAATCAAATTTAGGAGTGAAAATGTGGTTGGATTCCATGTCTTACGAAAGGATCTAATGCAAGAGTTCAAGCTTAGCTCAACTCACATTCCAGTGACCATGAGGGACAAAGATTGCTATAAGTCTTAACATTTCTTGCAGTGACAGAAATTCTTCTTTGTTTGGTCCCTTAACTCAGCCTATTTCCTTGTGTATATTAGCAATAAAATATTTTTGAATCTCAGAAAAACTTGTTTGTTGCAGGGATAAGAAGGGGAAGGAGAGATAGAAATCAGTATTTCGTTTCTCATTAGCCCCAGAAATTTGGGTCTCCTACCATATATCCTTATAGCACTCTGTACTTCTCCCTTGCAGAACTTTTTATGATTATAAATTATAAATTATTTGTGTATTTATTGAGTGCCTATCTTCTTTACTAGAATGTAAGGTTTACCAGAATGTAAGTTTCCAATGATTTTATTTGCTGCTTCATCCCTAGAGTTAAGCATAGTCGCTACCATAGAGTAGGCATGTAGTAATAAATTATGTAGGCATGTGGAATAAATTATGACTGGAATGAGGACTCAGGATGGAAAAATATGTGTCTCCTGTAATGGAGTCCTCAGAGGCTGGGACCAGGAGGTGTCCTGGGTGATTGCCCTAAGACCCTGACATGATGCTAGAAGTGAGCACCAGGGGGATCTGCCCTGTTGCCCCCATCTCCCCCTTCTTTACAGGCTTGGGACATTTAGACATTTGGTGAATGGCTCTGAGGAAAAGAAGAATTGCATTCTCTCAGGTCCTCTTCCCCAAGCCCCTTTGTCCTCTCTGTCATATACCTCCTTTCACTCTTGTGCCTTTTTTCTCCTTCCTTCCCTTTTCTTTCTAGCCTGGTGTCTCAAACTCACATGGAGCTCTTTCTTCTCCACTCTGCCCACTCCAGCAGGTAGCCTAACACTTAACATCAGTTACAGAACCCTGCTTGCCACAGCTAAAATTCTGTCTAGAAGTGGTAATGCTGATGCATTACTTCAGGACCACGTGAACACTGCATGTTTGGACTACACTCAGCAAGGGCACATGATTATGGCCTCAAACCCAAATTCTCAGGCAACCAAAGACTGACTTCCTATTTCCGTTAATGGCATCATCTGTCTCCTATCACCTGGATTTGATTGGACCCTTCCACTTGTCTAATCTTCTGTAGAAGGAAGAGACAAATGGACATAGGTATCCAGGAGAGTCCTCTAGAAATGAGAGAAAAATTGTGGGGTCTCATTCAAAAGGTTCTCTTGGGAGAAATGGAAAAAGCAAAATGTATTCCAGCAGGATTTGTGAAACTGGGGAGGGGCTAGGAAGGAAGTAAAAGGTTAAAGTGAGTCATTTGGATGAGGTATGTGGGTCACCTACAGCCTCTCTGTGAGATCCTTGATGAAATAGAACAAAATGTCATTTTCTTGGCTTCCTGGGCTGGGACAGCTGCAACAGGATTTCGTGTACCCAAACCTTCCAATGGATCTGGCTTGGTCATTCTGATGTATTGAGACTTGGTCTTGTGGAGGCCCCTAGGGTACTGCTGTGGTGTTTGTTACACAAAGAAAGGTAGGAGAGGACTCCCTTAGACTTACTCAGGTCTGCTTGCTTGGTCCACTTGGGCTACTCAAAAGTCCAGAATTTTTGCTATGCGGATGACTCTGGTAGTATATTGGTGAAGGTTAAGCTCTTACATGCAGGGTTCTTTCTTACAGATAAGTGATTTCCAATGTCTTCCATTGAGAATCATTGCCATAGTAAGCCACATTTATGGAGTGTATCCTAGTATTTATGATTGTTGGGGTGAAAAAGGTTGTGAGTCACTATGTGGAATACAGAAAGTAGTTTGCAGCTTGCTTCTCCCTGTAGAATCTAGACTGTAAATCACCCCAGATTTCTTCCTCTAGAATATGGGAGGTGGCTTATCCCAGGAGAACATATGTAAAGAGCTTATAGGAAAATGGACCACAAGTTTTCATCTTATAGACTGTTATATCTCTGGGTTCTTTGTCAGGGCCTAGTAGATCTGAATAGCACTGAAGAATTTGGCCGGTGTGGGCATAATGTGAAAAGAGAATGCTCTGGTTGAGGAAGTGGGGGTAATCTTTGTCTTGATGTCTGCACTAAGATAGCATGTGACCAAAAATTTTATCCCAGTGAAGCAATGGGACCAATTCAATAAGTGGGCTGAGAGGCATCATGATAAAGAGGACTTTTGGTCTTGTTATGTTTTTATAAAACTCATCTAAGAGGTAACTTTCATTCTAGGACTTTTATAATACTCTCCAGGTGAAATGCCATCATTCCATTCCATTGACATCAGCTGGAATGGAATGGGAGCAACACAGAGAATTATGAGACTCTTGTGCCTCTGAGAAAATAACAATGGAGTCCTGGCTTAAGGTATCTACCTTAAACATGAACTGCTGTGCATGAGGAAATGCACAAGGGTGGATGCTATGGTAAGATAACTAAATTTATTCTGTGCTTTATAGTATAGTGCTTATAAAGACATTAGATATTCTACTATTTTAATACTAAAATAGTCCTTAAGGTCAGCAGGGCAGGGAGGTTAACAGTCCCAAAAGGAACTTGACCAGAATCATTCAGTCAGTAAATGGCTGAACCAAGAGTTAAACCTAGGAGTTTTGGTTTTGGGTTCAAGCCTTTTAGGTTTTCCTGAACTGATAAGAGGCAACCTGAGCCATGGAACTCCCCTGAAATTGGTTGCCCTCTTTAACAGAGTACGGTTACTCAAGAAAAGTTAAGTGCTATTAGAAGCTTGAGAACAAAGAGAACTGCTGGACATAAATCATCAGGAGATCCCACCTGACTACAACATCTGCAACTTCTTGAGTAAGAGTAAATATCCTAGGAATGAAGAGCACCTTTTGAAAAAATTCCTCAAGTTATGTTGCATAACCTGTGCTCCCAGGGTTATTATGGGTTGATCTACACCCATGGTGAGTACTCAGGACTGACAGAGAAAAGGAATGTTACCTAGATAGGTGACCATGAATAAAGCAGTTCAGCTCTGACCATAAGCTCTCAGGAGTGTGGAACCTATCACATGATGAACCTCCTTGAGTTCATCCAAAGCCCCACTGACCACAGACCTCCCTAAGATACAAAATTATCCCAAAGGAATCAGAAATCATCTTCTGTTCCTCTCCCCACTTTGCTGGACTATACTGCTAGTTTCCTGTTCATCACCCCTGTCCCAGTGCTTAGTTTTGCAAGTCATGGGTCTTTTTGCAATTATTTGAAAGCTTGTGGGTGAGAGATAAAAAATCAGCTGATTTTATACAAAATGGTCAATACTGGCATGGTTCCTTATTTTTTGTCTTCCCAAAGAAAACAAGCACTTAGAATGTGTCTCACCAGTCAATAAAATAGAGAGATGGGGACTCCTCCATCCAGGGAGGCTCACAGACAAGCCTTAGCTCCAGCCCACACAGAGTTAATTTCCTTAATAATACCTGGGCTGGTGCGGGAGATCCACAGAGCAGGCCCAGTGGTAGAACAGCCACCACTTTTTTAGCTTGGTCTTGGATTTATCAAGGAGCTGAGCCCAGCCTTGGGTTGTCTGGGGTCAGAATCTCTTCATGAGGACATTCAAGACTGGTGACTTCCACTTAGGCTGATGTTGGCTTTGGGCCTATGCAGCAATAGAATAGCCCAGATGGGAAGCCAGAAGTTGGAGAGAGGGCAGCCACTACTCCAGCCATCAAGGAGGATGTAACAACCCACACTTATGGGGCCAACCCCACTCTGGGCCACAGTACATACCTGTTGGCGAGCCAGGGCAGGCAAACAGAGGCTGGAGCTGGGCATAGTCAGGGTGTGCTTGGGGGCTCATATCAAGGTTCTAATTCAGAGACCTGAGATTAAAAAGAAAGCAGATTAGTCCTGATATCTCTCATATTTCCATTTTGTGCTCACGCTTATAGTTATAGGTCCACTACTAAGCAAAGCCATAAGATAAGGTTGTCAACTGAACTGAGTTCAGATATCCACTCACCTTAAGGAGTCCCAAGTCACAGTGTCCTTGCTCTTTGCTCTCTGATTTATCCTCCCAATCAGGGCTTAGCCTTTTCACTAGGCTAAGCCCCATACCCTTAAGAAGCACCTTTCTACCCATCTAGCTTACCCCTAGGCCATGAGAGGGCAGACCTCAGAAAAAAGGATACCATCTGGAACTCTGGGGATCTTCTCCCTTCCTCATCAGTGGTTAGAGACCATGTCTGTTAAGTATCTGAAACAGGGGGTTCTCCTTTTCTCTGAGCTATGGGGTAGAATAGGGAGGGGAGCCCCTCTTCTCCATCCCACTAGGGGACAGCTCAAGGTGAGACATTAAAGGAACCTCAGACATCATTGTCTGAGTCTGGTAGGGAGGCAGTACTTGTCAGTCTCCAGTCCTTGGCCTTGGTCCCCACCTCAATCCATGTCGGCCCTTTCAGGAGCTTTTAGTGGAAATGAGATCAGACCCAAAATGGAGTATGCCAGCCTCCCTCTTCTCCCAGCTCCTCCCATTTCTCTTTCATCACCTCTTCTGTCCATCTGACTCCGGACCATCCCTCTATCAGGCCCCATCTGCAAGCAGCCCTCCTCTCCCTCTAGCATTCACCTCTTTCACCTCTCCTCCCTCCAACTCTCAGTCTCCACAACTTCCTCATATTCCTCTCTCTCCCCTTGTCAAACCTCTGCCTCTCCCCCACCACCAATCCCTCCCACCCCTTTTTTCTTGTCCTCTGGGACTTGTAGCAAGAGGGAGAAAGAGAAAGCCCGTGCCGGGATTGATGGTCATCCCTACCCCCTCCTCCTCATCTGCTCCCTCCCCCAAGCAGGCACAGATTTCCCCCTACAAAAGGCAGGAAGCAGATGCTGTGTTAGACCAGCTGCTCTAAGAATCCCTTTGCCCTCTGCTGGCTAGGCTGGGCTGGGCCTTTGCTCCCTCTTCCTCCAGGTGGAAGTGGGTAACTGAAGTGTCAGGTCTCCCACCTTATTCCGCATGAATTCTATGGAAAGTTCTGAGGGGCAGGAGCTGCAAAATCTGGGGAATGGAGCCTGGGACAACCCTGCCTACAGTGGTCCCTCTTCCCCACATGGGACACTGAGAATCTGCACCATCTCCAGTGCAGTGCCTCTCCACCCCCAACCTAAGAAGCCTGAAGATGAACCTCAGAAGAACACACACAGGATCCTGGTGTCCAGCTGCTGCCTTCAGATCTGTCGTGGAATCAGAGGTAGCTGGTATGGGGATCATAGAGTCAGAAGAAGGGGTCACCAAAAGCTTTTATGGGGGGGGGGAATGTGATCTGAAGAAGAGGTAAAAATCTCAGTGTCTCTTTAGGGTTTGTCAATTGTGTTTGAGCTACATGCCCCAGAACACAGAGCCCAGTCTAGTGGTCTTCCAGAGGTGGAACCTGGCACATTCATCACTTAGGGGCACAGAAAGAGTATATGGGAGATAGTTTGAGGGAGGGCATGGATGTAGATACTTTCTGACCTAGCATTCATTCTTTCTGACCTAGCATCTTCACCCCTGTCTACCTCAGGGACTTTGATGGAGGAGTAGGCATGGTTAGAGTAGCCAGATTCTGCCAAGGGATACAATAATAGGTGAGGAAAAGGGCTGGGTGGAAATAGGAGTAAGGTCCAGGGATAACTGAGAGGAACCCTGCTGTTGGAGGTCCTGGGCACCTCTCTACTACCCCTTAGGACTTTGGGGAACGACCCTGACTGAGAACACTGCTGAGAACCGGGAACTTTACGTTAAGACCACCCTGCGGGAGCTTTTGGTGTACATCGTGTTCCTGGTGGACATCTGTCTCTGTGAGTAACATCTGTCTTTGTGTACAGTAATATCTGTCTGTGAGAAGCATCTGTGTGTACAACATCTGTGCACATGCTTCTTTGGGCAATATCTGTGGGAACAGCATCCATCTGTGTGAGCAAGTTGTGTCCTGAAATTTTGATATCAGTTAATAAAATTCTATTTATTACCTTTCAGCTTAAGATCTTTTGTCTAAAAGGAACTTATCACTGAGTTCGAGAGAAGAAGGCAGGTTGTTATAAAGCTTCTAATAGCAGTTATTTTGTCAAGAGTTATAGGATTTAAGTTCAAATCCTGATGCCTACTCAGCAGCCACTGTTTTCTATTGGTAGGTAGAAATTTTTACCCTTCTTTAAAGAGTGGAAAGCCATTTCTTTCTGTTTGGAAACAAAATAGTTTGGGGTTTCACATAGTTATACTATGTTTGATCCATGTTTCTTTAGATGCAGGAAGAAAAAGATTCAGCAAATCTTAGAGCTCAGATCTGTAATTAAAGGGTTAAAGATGCAAACAGTGTGGTGGTAGTAAATACAGTTAAAGTTTGCCCTTGTGAGAGACCACCAGGCTGTAGGCACTGAGGGAAGCTACTCTGAAGCTCTGGTTATAGACAAAAACTGGGAAGGTTTGGTCTCTAAGTTGAGAGAAACAAGATAAAATAGGGAACCATGAAAGGATAGAGCCAAAGAACCATAGATAATAATAAAGTTGGACTCAACAGATCTGTAAGGCCTATAGATAAGGGTACTTTGTTCTCAGTGAATTACTTCTTTAAAACCTGCACAAGTGAAGTTTGGCTAGTTTCATAGAGTTGTGTGTATATGTGTGTGCTGATTAAAGCTGCAGCTTGGATAGTACAACTACCTCCATTACTAGGTGGCCTTATATACCACAGAGGGCACTATTCTTTTTAGAATGCATGACTCTTTTGAAAGTGGAATTTGAAGGCCTGATAGCATCAGTGTTGATGGAAAATTTTATGATCTTTGTGAGCCACCTGCATTTGTGTGAACCCTCTAAGAAAGCTGAGCAGAAAACACTTGCTTCTGGCTGTCTTCTGTTGAGACTCACTCTGTAGGGATAGAGGGGGAAATTCTGAGTGTTTACCATGGGCCATTAGCATGAACTGAAAGGAGACACTGCATGTAAAGAACAACGGTTGACCCAGTGTGCGCATTGTGAGGCCCATTTGATTTCTTTCAGCAAACGACTATCAGGAATTCATTTGTTGACATACTGATTTTTTGTCTTCATCATCTGCTAGAAAGGAGTTCCTCTCCTTTTTCAGATCCCATGACAGCAGCTGAAACCCACAGGCAGATCCTTTCTTTATAAATGACTCGAATGTCTATATTTCCAGATAAACCTTTGGAGCAAAATTACGAAGTTTCTAGCTCCCTAGAGTTATGGTGAACTATTTCTAACTCCTCTGTTTGGGGTTGGAAGGGGTGGAAGCATGGTAGCCTGAAAGTCCCATCCACCCATGTTCTTCACTTTTTGAGATCTCGATGCACTGCTGAATGCTAGATGGTCTGTGATTTCCCAAAGTCTGAGTTATAGACTCAATCCAATAAACACATTATTCTTAAATGGCCAGGAGTTTTAGAGGTCATCTAGTTCAAGGATGCAGAAATCCCTTCTCTAAGATCCCTTCCGTGATGTTTTGTCATGTGACCATCCTGAGGAGTATCCATGAGGATTTTGCTGTTTCATGGCATATCCATTCTAGTGTTGGGCAGCTCTGTTTCCTTCCACCTGTGAAGCCCCATCCTCTGTACCAGATTTTGCACTGAGGGATACAGAGATGACTGATTCCAATGCCTTTTAGGGGCTCACCTTCTACTTTTTAGAACTTTCTTTCTTCTCTTGAGCCATTTACTTCTGCATTACTCTCTAAAGCCCTAGTGGGTTCAAGGCCTGGCACTTCCAATTATCAGCTGTGTGATTCAGAGCAAGTTTGCTAACCTCTCTTAGCTTTGGATAATGATTATACCCATCTGACAAGATTGTTGTGAAGGTTAAATAAAATGTTCCACTAATATGCATAGTGCAGGGCCTTGCACATGATAAATAATATCTATTATTATTTTCAGCTCACAACAGACACTATAAAACCATACTGCATTGTCATGAACCCAACCAGCAATGGAAGGTAAGAGAGAATTAAACTGATACCTTTAAACTTCTGAAAATCTCCAACTTCTATGGAGTTGGGCTCTCAGTAAAGACCTTGAAACCATTAAACTACTTGAAGATGTGTCATTAAGTGCCTTTGACTTCACAAATTGAAGTCCCTCTCTACAAAACTCCAGCCCCCTCAGGAACTTTCTTACAATAGAGAATTTAGAGGCCTTTACATTCTAATGTTCCTACAACAACATGGTAAAAGAGTACTTATATTAGTTTCCTAGCCCCCATCCTCTCTAGGCATCTTCTTTCTTTCAGGCAACTCTTCAGATAACCTTGAGCCTTGGACATGGTCTCAGTAGGACTACTTTGGCACTCTCCAAGGTCCTGACCTTACCTCCTTGGCATCCGAACACCCTGTCAGTCTCCCTGGACTCTGACCATTGCAACTAGACTGCATTCTAGTGAGGATGATATAACCCCTTAGGGGGTGGAAATAGTTTCTTGAACAGGGGGAGAAACTCTTGAGTATTACAATAGATTTTGGCCCTCCAAAGGGCCACAGTAAATAAGTGAATATAGGGTATATGTGTAGTATTAAAATTCAATTAGGGTAAGGGGTTACTTAAAAAAATGTCTCATGAGGCTCCTTGGTTGGAGGATAATGCAAAAAAGGTTGAGAAGCACTGAACTAGACCACTTAATTCTGCTAATAGTAGGCTGACTAAGTATGCTGATTAAGCTCTCCTGTCTAAGAATAGGGATGCAAGTCCTGGCCATAGAGTCTGGCACAAAGCAGGGTGGCTGTTGTTGTCATTCTGTCATGTACTTTCTTTTAAGAGCTGCAGTGACATGGGATTGGATATGCATTTTTACCAGTGTGCTTTTCCATGTCAGCTCCTGTGACCAGGTTCAGATGTTCGAGGACCCATGTTCATTATTAGGGCAAGCACTATGGCATCATGAAAAGATATGATCACTGGAGTCGGACAAACTGGATTCAGATACCAGCTCTGCCACTTACTAGTTTTGTGAACTTAGGTACTTTCTTTTTGATAGAACAAGGATAATCACACTTATCTTGTGGAGATAACATGTATAAAGAATCTAATGGAATGACTGATAGTTATTATCTTTGTATTATCTAGTGGAATTTCAAAACACTCACTTGGTCTTCTAGACTGGTTGTAAAAAATATTTTTCAAGAAAGAAGCCAATCTGAAAAGGCTACACACTGTATTATTCTAACTATAAAACATTCTGGAAAAGGTAAAACTTTGGAAATAGTGAAATGATCAACCTTTGCCAGGATTCAAGGGGAGCAGGAGATGAATAGGTGAATCACAGAGGATTTTTAGGGAAGTGAGACCACTTGTATGACACTGTAATAATAAATACATGTCAGACTTTTGTCAAAGCCCATAGAATATGCAACATTAAGAGTGAAACCTAATGTAAACTATGGACTTCAGGCGATAATGAAGTGCCAGTGTAGGTTCATCGATTGTAACAAATGTGCCACTCTGCTGTGGGGTTTTGATATTGGAGAAGGCTATGCATATATAGAGGCAAGAGGTACATGGAAAATCTCTGTACCTTCCACTCAATTTTGCTTTTAATGTAAAACTACTCTAAAAAGTAAAGTCTATTGTTAGAAAATACCTTTCAAGATTCATAGTTAGCTCCATGTATAGGGGTAGGGTCATTTGAGCAGCATCCACTTCTGCCGTTAGACCTTTAAATTAAGGCATTTTCTCCAGAAGTCTTAGTTTATCACCACAACCACCACCATCATCATTATCATTAACAGCACGAACAACAAATCTTTATTGAATACTCTTTCAATGTGCCTACCATTGTGCTATCTACATTATCTCATTGATTACTCTCAATGATTCCATGAAATTGGTTCTGTTATCACTCCCATTTTACAAATCAGAAAAGGTTTAGGTATGTCAAATAGCTTGCTCAAGACCACACATCAGTAAGTGACAGAAGCAGAAATCCAGTTTAGTGACTTTTGGCTTGACTCAAATTCTAAGGCTTTTATCTGCTAAAGTCTACTACAGCATCTCTGCATACAGATGTGTGTTATACATTAATTTCTTAACACCCACCAACATCTTAGCAAGGATAACTCCCTGCCCTACCATAGTAGAAGCAGAATCTTGAGGGAATTCTACCAAGTTATTACTTTTCTTGTTGCGTTGTGTTGCCATATTTAAAAGATAATATAAAAATCTTTAAAGAACATCTGAAATATAATTCACCTGTAATTCACCACCACAACACCAAAGATATTTTCACTTATTCATATTACACGAATTAGTTGTTATCCAATATTTTTCTTAGTTGTATCATGTTGTACACTTTCACTTACATAAACATTTCCTCATGTTTGAAGTAGTTTTTATATTTTCATTTAATGATTACAGTCACACCACAATTAACTAAAACATTTCTCTTGTTATTTCGATATTTGCCTATTATAGGTAAATGTGTCTATTCTTGCTGCTTTCCCCCCAGTTTTGTTGAATTATTTCCTTGGGAATTTCCAGGGAGAGAGATTACTAGGAAAAAGATAGGAATATCTTCTCAGTACTTTCTATTTGTTGTCATTTTACCTCTGTAAAGTATCATACAAATTTATTATGCTGCCAGTACTATAAGATCACACCAATTTTGTCACAACCTCACCAACACCGAATATTCTCATATATGTTTTTATTATTAAATTGGCACAAAATGTTACAATTTGCCTTAATTTGTCATGATCACTAGTGAGGATGGACATTTTTCTCATGTTTTTATGTATTATGTATTTATTTTTGTGTAAATTGCATAATAAACATGTTATAAGAGGGGCAAGGGAGAGGTTGGGGGGGGGTGAAGTTTGGAGAATTAGACCGTAGGTGAGGGACCAAGCACCAGGGGCTCATCCTCATGATCTGGGTTCTTAGGGCAGAAAAGAACAGCTAACAAGGTTGAAAATCACTTGTACAGCAATTTGGCCTGGGATGGGCTCTAATAAATTATTGTGGTCAGCCCCACTCACCACATTTTTTCCTCCCTATGCTTTATTCTAGGAACTGGGTGGACCTAGACACCAGGGCTATTTGGAGTGTCCTTTGGCTAAAACAGAGTTATCTTTTTAATGCAAGCAATGTGAGTGAACCATCAATCTTCTCATAATGACCATATCAGTTTCACAAAGCTTTAAAACCCTACAAAGAGCTTCCTCACCTTTTATCTCAATTGATCCTGATAGCAGTCCTGTAAGGGATAGATATTATTATTTCTGTTCTACAGATTAGGAAGCTGTTATTAGTGTCATTATGAATAGTTGAGGAATAATCAGTAATTCAGAATGGTCCCTAATGGGTTAATTGGTCCTATTCCTAGGCAGAGAAAGTGCTAGAGAATGATCTTCCTGCCTCTACCCAGCCCCTCTCACCATCATGATATTTATGAAAGGGCTTCCAGCGCTTTGTCTTCTTGGCAGGATGGCTGTAGCCTTTTGCTGATGGAGGAAACATTGAGAGTCTTTGTGTGGAAACAATGGCTGTTTGTTTTAGGAGACATTATTGTTATCGCAAAGGCGCACCTGGGACTGGCCCTATATAGGAGAGGCTCTGAACTAGGACAAGCCTGGGTCTGGTCACCATGGAGTTGAGGAGGAGGGCAAAGACTCTTGGCCTTTGATAACTTTTGTCTACATGCCACTTACTATTAATTGGATGCTCTTTATCCTTTGCCAGTTGTAAGGAAATGCCTGCCTCTGTTCTTTTAGTGATTTTAAGTTTCTGTCCATAGCTTGGTGGAATCTTGCATTAACGGGAGAGGCTGAAGCAAGCTTGGAGATCGGGAAGGAGATCTTTCTTTTTTATTGAGATATAATAGTCATGTAATGTTGTATTAATTTTAGGTGTGCAACATGATTTTATATACATATATATTGCAAAATGATTACCACAATAAGTTAACATCCATCAGCACACAAGGTTATAATTTTTTTTCTTGTATGAGAACTTTTAAGATTTACTCTCTTAGCAGCTTTCAATATACAATACAGTATTATTAACTATAAGCACCATGCTGCACATATACTCTCAGAACATAGTTATCTTATAACTGGAAGTTTATACCTTTGACCACCTTCATTATTTCACCCACCCACCCTCACCTCATCTCTGGCAACCATCAATTCATTCTCTGTATCTATGAGTTTGGTGCCTTTTTTTTACACATAAGCAAAAGCATACAACATTTGTCTTTGTCTGATTTATTTCACCTAGCATAAAGTCCTCGAGGTCCATCCATGTTGTTGAAAATGGCAGGATTTCCTTTTTTGATGGCTGAATAATATTCCATTATACATATAAAGATCACATTTTCTTTATCCATTCATCTGTTGATAGATACATAAGTTGTTTCCATATCTTGGCTATCGTAAATAATGCTGCAATGAACATAGGGGTGAAGAGATCTTTCCAAGATAGTGATTTCCTTTTCTTTGGATAAATATCCAGAAGTGGAATTACTAGATCATATGGTAGTTCTATTTTTAATTTTTTTTAGAAACCTCCATAGAAGATGTCTTTCTTGACTGAGCATTCCTAGAATTGACAAGGAAGGGAATAGAAATATACTGGAGGTTTAGGAAATTATCTGTGGGTGAGCTTCTATTTCTTATATGGCTGTAATGATGGCGGAAAATAATTGGTCATGTAGAACTATGACATTAATGAAGGCCTAATGGTGATGGAGACTTGAAATAACTTGGTTCATATGATGGTACAACCAGTTATTAG
Source organism: Eidolon dupreanum (assembly GCA_028627145.1). Taxonomy (NCBI): domain Eukaryota; kingdom Metazoa; phylum Chordata; class Mammalia; order Chiroptera; family Pteropodidae; genus Eidolon; species Eidolon dupreanum. Next base: position 17,785,763 of record CM053506.1, read on the forward strand.
CCATGTGCCTTCGGCAAGGCAAGTCAAGAGACTTAAGCCTTGATTTCCTTATATATCAAATGAGGATAATGTCTGCCTTTTTGAGAAACAAATAGGGTTCTTAGTATAGTGCCTAGCATATAGTGAGATTTCAATAAATATCAGTTTTCATTCCACATCAAGGTATAAATTAGGGAAATATTAAAATATAAAGCTTACCCCACTGGAAGACTGTTTGAAAACACTGTTTGAAACACCCTGGTAATACTTATCAAGAAAGACCCGGCCTTCTAGGAGTGGTTGCCAGAGATTAAAAATGGCTGTGGGATGATGATGATTTCATGTCTTTCCTAGCATGCTCAGTTATCCGTGACCCATCTAGACACAGAGAGTTACGAAGTCCTTTTAGTACCAGGGTGAAGTCATCTGATCCAGCTTAATCTTAATAATAAGAATTTAGGCCTCGCCAGCAGGCTTTGGCCTGTGTTTTCCATAGCTGAATCCCCTGGTGTCCCAGAATTCCCAGGGCCTGGATTACTGTTACAAAACTGGTGCGCCTGGACATATCTTATTGTTCAATGCTGAGTGACAGCCTAACATTTAGTTTTCTCCTCTGTTGGGCTGACACTGGTTTCTAAGAATACAGCAGTACATTTAAGTGTCAGAAAAAGTTTTTATCAAGAACTCTGCTTTGATCAAGTACAGAAGAACAGGCCGTACTAGCTGATAGAATTTAGATGGTCTAGATTTTTATAGATGAGATTAGGCTAGGGCACTGCCAGTGTACATGGCCAGAGAAAGGCGAGAGTCTGAGTACTGACTGACTCTGCCTTGTGCCAGCTGAATGACCCTGAGCAAATCATATAAACTCTGAACTTCATGATTCATAGGAAACTGCTCATGAGTAAGGTGAAATAATTAGGTCATATCTGACAAGCTACTAGGAGATATTGCATGGGAAAGCTCTTTGAACACTATGAAATGTGGTACACAGGTAAGAGGTTATAATAATATTAATAATCTGTATATGCAATCAGGTGGTGGCAGCAGGAAGGCTAGGGTTTTAAGTTCAGACAGATCCTCAGGACTGTGAAGAGTTTCTAGTCACAGAAATAAGGTGTAGGACAGTAGTTCTCAAAGGTGTGCTCTAAGGGCCCCCAGAGCCTACTGAGACCCTTTCAGGGTGTTTTTGAAGTCCTCCCTTACCCAACTACATATTTGTGACAGGTCATGTTTTTTCCATAGACTTTAACCAAAATGACATATTACAACAGACTGAATGCTGAAATGGATATGAAAATTTTGCTGTCTTCTATTAAGGCAGACATTAAAAAGACTTACAAAAATGTAAAACACTGCCACTTTTCTCACTAAATTCTTTTGCTTTGCTTTAGAAAATATAGTTGTTTTTCATAAAAATGTTATTTATGTTGACATGAATTAGGTTTGTTATCATTAGTATTTTTAAATGAATGAATTAATAAATATTTAAATTTTTCCTCTGTTTTAATTTCTATTAAGGTAATTATTGATAGATATAACCCAAATAAACAAAAACTTTGTGGGGTCCTCAATAATTTTTAAGAGTTTCAAAGGGGTCCTGAGAACAAAATGTTTGAGAACTATTGGCTTCAAGAATGAGTCTGAGCTGGTCAAATCAAATTATTTCACAACACGGAGGAAAAAGACAGATGAGACCACAAGAGCTTATTAATAAAAGGTTCAAACTAAGGACAAGATTAAAGAATAAGGGTCATTCATCATTCAAATATTTATGAAGTCCTACTGTGTCAGGCCCTAGGCCAACTGTTAAAAACTTTGAAATACATGAGACACATTCCCTGCCTTCAAGGAGCAAAAACAGCCAATATGTAAACCCATAGTGTGATGAATGTTTAGTGGAGGGGTGCTCTGGGACCAAGGACAAGATGTGGGGGACAAAATAGTCATGGAGAGCTGAGAAATTTTGCAAATCTCAGAGGCAGACAACCATTCAGTATGAGGAGACCCAAAGTCATTGCCAGGGAGGCCTAAAATCATTGCCATTTGCTTGCTTATTTTAACATTATTGGCTCTCAGCCTGGAGGGGCCAAGGGTTAGAGGGATTAGCAGATCTCAAGGCTTTGCCATAGTCAGAGTTTCAAAGGTCAAACATGAGAGAAAAATGTAAAACAGTATTTCTCTAAATTCCATAACAAAAAATTCTGCCCTTCCACATGACCATCTAATCAACTACTGATTTGTACTTCTTTAGCTCTTCACCCTTTTCTCCCAGCCCCCCATACCCCCTCCCCTCTGGCTGTTACCAGATTGTCCTCTATATTTGTGAATCTGTTTTCAATTAGTTTATTCTTTTTATTCCTTAGATTCCACATGTAAGTGAAATCATATGGTATTTATCTTTCTATGTCTGACTTATTTCACTCAGCATAATACCCTCTAATCCATCCATGTCACTGGGAATGGTAGGATTTCATTTTTTTTTTTTTATGGCTGAGTAATATTCTTTATCCATTCATCTGTTGATGGGCATTTAGGTTGCTTCCATATCTTGGCTATTGTAAATAGTGCTGTCATGAACATAGGGATGCATAGATCTTTATGAATTATTGTTTTGGAAATGTATTTATTAAAATTTTAACTAATACATTATCCTTGTTTGAAAAAATACACCAAATAATTTGGAGACTGTTAAAGACCATTGTTATTAACTACTGCTAATACTTTGGGTGTATACCATTTCAGCCATTTTCTAAGCACATATAAATACGTGAATTTTAGAGAAGAGTCTTTGGTTGTTCTGCACTAGAAGGCTGTGTGAAGTCACATAAATGCTGTCTATGAGATGAAATGTTCTCTGGTGGTGATAAAGCCAGTGTAGGAGGCTCTCTTAAGCTGTTAAGGGTCAAGGCATAAAGGCAGTATAGGAGGATATCTTGATGCACTTTGTGGAAAATAACCCGTACTTTGAAACAGTTGCAAGGAACTGCCAGTTTGCAGCAAAAGTCAGGCTCAGGAACAATGCTTCTTGCTGGATACTTCTGCATCCTGGACTGCTTTTCCCAACACCTCCTTTCTTCTCTTCTCTCTACTCAAGCACTAGTCCACTTTGTTTTCTTCTTACCTAAATCTGCCCACTGCTTTGAACTTCTTCCTTTCTGTCCATTGTCTCACAGCCTTTGCCTGTCCTCCTGTCCCTGACACAACCTATGGCTTCTTGAGACTTTTTAAAGGGGTCTCCCTGCTGGGAATTCCAAGGAAACATTTTCTAATGTTGGTTCTTAAACCCCAGGGAAAGTTTGATAATGTGTTTCAAGGAGTTCATGCCATTCAAAGTGGTAAAGACATTGTTTCTATTTAAATTATTTAAAAATCAATCAATATATTAATTTCTTAAATATGTCTTCCTTTTATATAGAACCACTTGAGAGCATCTTTGTTGTGTATTGAGTGAGCATGCCCTATAGTAAAGAAGGTGATATATTTATCAGCAATGACTAAAGTTGTCCTCATATATTCTTTCTGAATTGCCTTAAAATTTTTTTTTTGCTATATATCTCATGAGCTAATCATTGATGAGGCTACCCTTAACAGACTCCGTAAATCCAGAAAGAATCAACTCTTGGCATTAGATGAAAATATGGTGTGGTCATGGTATTCATTATTCTATAATCTTTACAGAATCTTTGATGCATGTAACTTGAGCTACAAAATTAAAGTCCAGGTGAAATCCAGGGCTTCTGTGTAGTGAAGTCACTCATTACCTACAAACTCTACTACTTTAGGCATCATTCTCTGATTGTTTGTTAAGACACTGCCTGAAATGGTAGTATCATAATTGGGGTAACCCCTATGTATATGTGGTTTTAGATCTGTCTTGCCTAGTTTCCCATCTTTCCTTGGGTCCACATTTTCAAGGACTCTACCTATGGTACTCTTTAATATCAAGGTCTCCTCTTCTAATACAACCTCAGTTTCTAGTATAAAAATGTCTTTGGTGTGGCTGGATATAGGTGGCAAAAGTCTTTAAACCTCAGGTCTATACTACTCTCCATGGCCTTAGTTTTTTCAAGATGATCAGTTTCTGGGAGGTCTCAGGTAAAATTATTCAAGGAAACACAAATAAGAGCAAGTGGTATTCTTCTGTAACCTTCTATGGCAATATGTATAGAACCATCTCTGGCTCATCAGCCAGAAAAACCCCCATACTAAAGCAGGTCACTTATGTTATATTCCAGTTAGGAACTTCAGCTCTTGAAACTGTGTGATATATGTCTTATACCTCTCTCATGGCACTGACTTAAGTTCATGCTATGTCTTGGGGTTTCTGGACAACATAAGGACTATGTTATTTCTAAGCTGGCTGTAAAGAATACTATTCATCTTCATCAGGACCTTTGACCTCCTGATTTGACTGCTGTCTTAATAAACTCTACAAACTGTTCTAAAACCACATAATAGTTTATAAACCATCAGCTAAAGTTATAATAAATCCATAGGAATCAATTATTTTGCTCTCCCTTAATCTGAACTAAAGATTGAATATATTGGAGAAGTTCCAGCAGCTAATCAACAAGTATATCCTTATGGCCTGTTCCTTAGTCCATCTCCAATTGTGTAGATACTTGATTTTAGTATTTCCTCACCTGAGATAATCTGTTACATTAATTCAGCACAGACAAGTATTTATGAGTCTTTTATTAGTCCTCTCCTAAGATCTCAGAACTACCAGAAACTTTAGGGAGATCACTAATCATTTCCTGAATTCATTTTCCATTTCTCAGAATGATCACCTTCAGCCTGATTGAATTTCCTTCAAAAATGATTCAAAATTCTTTGGCCTTGAATCTAATTTCCTAAGCACAAACTAGCCATGTATAGTCATAGGTTCTCTAGAACTATAATCTTCTGAACCTAAATCTTAAACAGCTTGATAATGCTTAAAGACTATTACTAAGGCAGATGTAAGTGATATAGTTCTCTCGCCTGTATTCTCTGTGGATACACTGATGTGAAATGCACTGGTTTTCTATAATGCTCTGGTGACTACACAGAGGATTTAAACCTTTTCCTCACTTACAGGTCTCAGCTTTCTTCTGCCTACTATCCACCTTAAGAAACATGAGGCATTTAGAATGCAACTTCGAATGACCTAATAGCATCAGTCAGAACTGTGTAGGTGAAATAGAGAGAAAAGAAGAGATTAGAAGGAGGGATTGCCCAAGATCAACAACAATGTTTCTTAATGGGGGACTTCCTACTGAGAAAAAGAAAAGGGTTCTTCGTGCCTAGTAAATTATTTTAACCAAGAGATCTGCAATTACATTGGACCTCTCTTTATTTCAAGATAAGAATTTTATGCTATCAGTTTGTTGTTTTAACTTTTTTTCTCTATGCCTATTTTAATTTTCTTAGAAAAGTTCCTTTTGCAAAGTATTCATTTCACATAGATGTATTCATATGAAATGCTTTAGCTGGGATATTGATTTAGCTGCAATAACAATGGCTTAAATAAGGTAGAATTTTATTTCTCTCTCACATAACAATCTGAGGTGTAAGGAGTCCTGAACTTTTTCACATAGGTTTGACACTAGAACACAGGTGTTAAGAAAATCACTGCTAAATCTAAGCCAAAATGGGAAAGGAAAAGACTCATATCAATATCATTGTCATTGGACAGGTAAGTCCACCACTGCTGATCACTTATTCTACAAATGTGATAAGATTGACAAAAGAACCATTGTAAAATCTGAGAAGGAGCCTGCCGAGATGCCCGGGTCTTGGATGAACTGAAAGCCGAAGTGAGCTTGGTATCATCATTGATAATTCCCTTTGGAGATTCAAGACCAGCAAGTATTATGTGAACATCATTGATGCCCCAGGATGCAGATTTTATCAAAAACATGATTACAGGTACATCTCAGGCCCACTGTGCTGTCCTGATTGTTGCTGCTGGTGTTGGTGAATTTGAAGCAGGTGTTTCTAAGAATGGACAGACCCATGAGAGTGCCTTTCGGGCTTACATACTGGCTGTGAAACAACTAATTGATGATGCTAACAATATGGATTCCATTGAACCATCCTATAGCCAGAAGAGGTATAAAGAAATCGTTAGGGAAGTCAGCTAACTACAATCCTGACACAGTAGCATTTGTGCCGATTTCTGGTTGGAATGGTGATAACATGCTGGAGCCAAGTGCTAACATGACTTGGAAAGTCACCTGTAAAGATGGCGATGCCAGTGGAACCACACTGTTTGAAGCTCTGGTTTGCATCCTGCCACCAACTCATCCAACTGACAAACCTTTGTGTCTGCCCCTCCAGGATGTTTGGTGTTTCTGCTACCTTTGTGGGCAACATGGAGACTGGTGTTCTCAACCCCGGCCCAGTGGCCACCTTTCCTCCAGTCAGCATCACAACTGAAGTAAAGTCTGTTAAATGCACCACGAAGTTTTAAGTGAAGTTCTTCCTGGGGACAAAGTGGGTTTCAGTGTCAAGAACGTGTCTGTCAAAAATGTTTATCACGGCAATGTGGTTGGTGACAGCAAAAATGACCCACCAATGGAAGCAGCTGGCTTCACAGCTCAGGTGATTATTCTGAACCACTCAGGCCAAATCAGTGCCTGATATGCATCTGTACTGGATTGCCACACAGCTCATGTTGTTTGCAAATTCACTGACTTAAAGGAGATTAATTGTCTTTCTGGGAAAAAAGCTGGAAGATGCATTACAATGCATTGTGAAACTTTCAGAAGGAGCAGAATGTTTTGTCAATGGTTGGTTTTTTTTATGCCTGTGGCAATTTTCAAGTTATTAGTTTTTAAAATGAGTACTTTTTAATGAAAACAACCTGACCAAAACCTGTCACAGAATTTTGAGACCCATTTAAACAAAGTTTAATGAGAAAAAAAGAAGTCCTAGACTAACATGGAGCTCTACAATCAGGCTTCTTCTACTTTAGTGCTCTGCCATCCTCAACATATGGCTCCTATCTCATGATCCAGCTCTTCGTCTAATGTCCATACTCCAGCTATCAGGAAGTAGGAAAGTAAAAAGAGAAAGCATATCCCCTCCATTTAAAGACGAGCCAGAAGTTGTAAGTGGAAGCATATCACCCCACTCACATTACATTGGCCAGAATTTACTCAAATGGTCATCATACCTAGCTATAAAGTAGGCTGGGCAATGTGGTTTTCAGTTGAGCAGAACTGTGCCCATAGATAAAAGTACATTATTGTGTAAAAGGGGGAGGAAAAGTATTGGGGTATAACGAATAGCCTGTGCCAGATAGTGGGATAAGAAATCTCATCCATAGTTTGGAATTGGGGCAGCAACAATTAATGCAACCCAGAGAAATCAAGGCACTTATAATCACCCTGATACAAAATCAGCATGGAAGCTGATGAGACCTGATTCTTTTCCACCAGGAGTGTTTAAAGTGTGTTAGCTGAGCTGTTGTGAACCTATTATCAGAGGTGATTGGGGAAGCATATGAAGACAGTTTCAGAGCATTGCATTTTATTTCACTAGAAAGTATAATCACCCTGTAGAGATATCCATAAAATTTCCCTTCCTGCCAAATTATTTATGTGACCAAAGCCAAACTGGATCATGTGCCTAGAAATAGGTAGAGATGTTTCAGAGAGCTCCTCGCAAGCCATGTGATAAGAGGGGTTCAGGAAGAGAACATCAGAAGAGCTCCAGGGTAAATTTGTAGAATTGGTAAAGCCCGAGGAATTTCCAACTCTTCATCAGTTGGAGGATTGGTGGAACAGTGAAGTTCTATCCACATAATGACTTTCAGGGCTGGGATTGGGGGTTGAAGAGACTCCCAGTTCTCTTCAATGCTCAATGCTCTTCCTCAGCTCTGTCCAGCTTAGGAGGGGCAACTGGCTTTTGAATGGCAAAACTTGAAGGCACAGAATTTCCAACAGAGGAATAATGTAGAGACAAAGGTACTATACTCTTGCTGGCAAAAACACCTCAGCTCTTTAAGGTTCTTTGTCAATTGGTTGTAAGAAAGGATCTCAGTCCTGCCCAAGGGGAGAGCTGTTAGAAAAGAACAGGGAAGGAGCTCAGTAGCGTAGGATGACCTATACGGCAATCACTTGGGAAAGGAAGAGCACAACACAACTGCTAACTTCTTGTTATTACTCTGAGCTGAAAAGTTCTTCCAGCAGTTCAAAAGAAAAGGCATTTCAAAACATTGGAATAGATAAAATCAAGTTATTATCCAAGCTCATGATTAATAATAATTATTACAATCATACTTCTTTAATAATAACATATTTATGTCCCACCTATGTCTAAAAGGGACCTGAGCCAACTTACATTAAAAACCACAGACACTGTAAGATATAGCCCATTAGAACTATAACAAGAAAACAGAAAAAGAAGTGGGAAAAGATAGGGGAGGAAGATAAACATAAGTACTGCAAATGGGAACAAAGCCTGAGTTTCCTGGCAGCCAAAGAAGAGAAGAAAACAGATTGCACAGTTCTTATTGAGTAAGAAAAACATGCCAGTTAATAAGGAAATGCTAACTCTGGGAAGAATTGGCTTTGTTCAATTTTATGTAAGAGACATAGAATATTATAATGATAAAAGCCATGTTAAAAATTGAAGCTACCCTTCTTTTGACTGTTTCTTATACCTGCCACTGTCAAAATTTATAATAAATCTTCATTCTATAAGGGAAATTTTTAGGAATAGGGATACATGTGTGTATACATATACACACATATATGTATATGTATATGTGTGTATGTATGTATGCATATATGTACATATATACATATATAAATATTTATAAACATATGTACACACATACATATACATACCCAGCTGCAATGTATATATGTATGTGTGTGTATCTACATTTTTATTATATTTTAGAGAACTGCTTTACCCAGAAATAAAACTTGGAGAGCCTTTGGGAATGAATGGTAGGTACGTTACTATAATATCATCATCAGTTGGCTTGGTCAGCAAGCCCCCTTTAATATAGGGTAGCAATATTTTAATTAATGTAGACTTTGGTACAGATAAGCTAAAGTCATCCACTGACCTCTAGGGATATCCACACAGTAGCAGAAACTTTTCTAGCTCCATTTTCCTAAGAAATGATGCAATCTTTTTGAAAATGTCACTGTTTCCATATAGTTAAGGACTGTGTTACCATCAAGTAAAACCCAATAAAACCTGGCTTAAACTGTAATGGGATTTATTGTCTAGGTAATGAAGGTCAGAGTAGATCACGGTAAAGGATCGATCAGTCCAGTGGCTTGTTGATATCGTCAAATACTCTTTCTGTTTCTGTTATCCGGTTCTGCCAGCTGCATTCTTTCATCCTAAGGCTAACTCTTGGGACTTTCTCATTTATAACTAACATGAGAAAAAAGGTCCTAAAAAGTTCCAGAAATCTCTCTTAATGACTTCTTGGTCTGAAATGGGTTACATGCTCATCCCTGAACCTGTAATGGTGCCAAGGGAGAGGATTAGTTTAGGTCTAAGCTTCCTGTCGAGTCCTAGAGCCAGGGTTGGATTCAGCTTCTAGTAACATGTGAGATGATCCAGAGAGGTGTGATGCCTGAAATAAAATTATGGATATTAGGGAAGCAGTCACAAAGTCCAGTACAGCATACAGCACCTGGAAATTTCATCCCATAACTTGGAAACAAGTAGATTTTAAAAATGATTTTATTATTTTTATATTCTATCATTGCTATAGCATTAATTGAATGCCATGGGAATGAAGATAAATAAAATCTACTTATTATACTATTCATTATTTTTAAAGATAATTTTTTCCTTCAAGTTTTTATATCCTTGGCATTTAAAATATATTTAATTGTAACAATAGCATGGAAATGCTTTTGCATTGTTTTTATTACCATTTCAGTGGCTGTATCATACTCTACCAAGTGGCTCAGTGATACCATAATTTACTTATGTTTGCAATTTTTTAATATTATAAATAACCCAGGTAACATTTTTGCATGTGTGATATTTTTCATTCTTTGGAACTCATCTATGTCAGAATATGATTTTTGAGACAGATATTTTTATACAATTATCCATTCAAACCAGAATGAAGAAATTTAAAGCTTCTTTTAAGATAATGACATTCTGAGTTTACCAAGTGCTTTTGCAATCAACCACCTGACTCAGATATTAAACTCTTCAAATAGAGTTTTCTTATAAGGAACCTTATAATCTTGCATAATCCTAACCATTCAGACTGAGAGTCAGGGTCCCTAATCGGAAGGATTTTGAGTGGTAGATATATTAATGTAATGTAGAACAGTGGCTAAATTCACAGTCTTTTGAGTTTGAACCCAAGTTCTACTTGCTTGCTATATGATTTTTGGACAAGTTATTTAATAAGATTTTGGATCTCAGTTATCTGCATTAAATGCAAATGGTAGTTCCTACTTTGTGAAGGTTTTTCAGGATTACAAGAGACAGAGTATGCAAAGCCCAATGAATAATAAGTGTCAATAAATGGTGGTTATTGTTATTGTTATTCAGAAACTATGAATTGAATCTGAGGCCGAGGTTAAAAGGCATCATATAGTTTGTCTAGAACTTAATTTCTGTCCAAGAGAAAAAAAATCAGATACTCTTTATTGGATAGTGAAACCAACACCTGATCTCTAAATCCCCTTCATAGCATTCTCATGCTGTTAATGTACTGACATACTGATATTTAATATACTGACTGAAATTCTGACTCCTTCTAGCTCCCACCCATTCTCTGATCCAATGTCACATTTTAAAATACACAGAGCAGTTCCACTCCATCATTGGATCTTAAAGGAAGGAGCCAGGAAGACCAGCCACTGCCCATAGCAGGAACCCCTTTGCTGACACTCTCAGAGGTGAAATGGATGTTTGTGAAGTGGTCTATTTCATAACTGAGAGAGCACTAGTAGTTAGGAAGTCTTGCCTTTTGGAGAGGCAAATTTTCCCTCCTGTAATTTCTACCCCTTAGATACATTTCTGTCATTGGAGCAGAACAGATTTCGTTTACAATGGAGGCAGGCAGATTTGCATTTAAATCCTGGCTCTATTAGTTTTTTACATTGGGCAAGTTGCTTCAGTTCTCTGAGACTGGAAAATGGGGATAATAATAACACAATACATAGGGTTGTTGTAGGATTAAATGAAATAAGCACATAGAGTACTTAGCATAGGTCATATAATAGATGTTCTGAGTGTCAGTGGGCATTTGACCAGGTGAAACCATTTCTTTCAGAACACATAGTCTTTACTGTCTTGGATGATGGTCAGAGATGTTATGCCTGGATAAAAGGTTGACAGCCAATTCAGAGTAATGTTAACTCTAAACAGTAACTTAGAATTGGAAAATTAGAGAAGAGACAATGCTGTAGCAACGAGTACCACCTAGTGGCCATCCAGAAGGTATAAGAATTTAATCAGGAAGAGTTCCCCTCACTGACCATCAGTTCCAACTGGGCGATGGGCTCCCAGCAGACAGAAGTTGGATTTCCAGCCCATTTTCTAGATTCAGAGAAGTTGAGCCTGAGTACTCCAGATACTAAAGTTAGATAATCACAGATCTGAGTTAGAGAAAAGTCATTTATTGGACTTAATAGAGCGGAATGGGGAAATAAATGCAAAGTAATAATGCTTCCTTTTTTGCGGATTCCCACCCCCACCCTCCCCCAACCCTTGCCCTGGGAAAAGTATGATGTTGCTTGTGTGTAATCCGGGACCACATCAGCCCTTCTTTCTTCCAAGACTATGGACAAGCTCCAGTCCACCCAAGCCATTCCTTTTCCAGATGAGATAGTGGGAAAATATAGCCCAAGATTTGAAAAAGAAAATTCTTAAAGGGAATTGATCATGAGAGGCTGGCAAATGCTACTTACACTTTTTTGGTGTAATTATAAACTTAAAGAAAAGTTGCAAGAATAATACAGAGAAGTCTTATATACATTCAACCAGATTTCTCAAATATGAACATTGTACCATGCTTGCTTTCTTTTATTATTCCCATTCATTTTCTCTCTCTTCTCTCTCTCTCTCTCTCTCTCTCTCTCTCTCTCTCTCTCTCTCTCTCTCTCCTCCCTCCCTGCTTTTTACACATACACAAACACTGGTTCAGAGTAAAATGCCCCATTACTCTTAAATACTTTAATGTGTATTTTCTAAAGGACATTCTCTTATCAAAGTTAGAAAACTATCATTGATCCAGTATTATTACCTAATGAGCAGAGCTTATAATAATTTCACTAATTATTCCACTAATAGCCTTTATAGAAAAAGAAAAAAATTATAGTCCAGGATATAATCCTAACTAAATGCACATAATGTATTTAATTTTTGTTTTTCTTTTATTTAGAACAATTTTTTAGTCTTTCTTTGTCTTTCATGACCTAGATAAAATATTGAGTAATCAAATAACTCATATTAACAAATTACAAGCTATAGAAAAAACCCCAAGAATCTATGAATTTATACTGACATACATAAATGAATAAGTAAAGAAGGAAGAAGCAAAAGCTCTTGATGAAGAGAGTGCCAACTAATATATGCAGAATAGATGATGGAATGAGAAAATCCCAACTTGACAACCATAACAGTAATAATCAGGCAAAATTCATCAAAAGATGCTAAAACTAGTAGGTAAAAGATTGATCAGTAACAGGATATTTACATAGTTTCAAAGTATTTCCCCATGAAATATGTATAATTACAAAGAGAAAACTATACTTTTACATTGAAGAAAACTGGAAGATGCCATCTTAACAGGGATCAAAGTTAACATTGCATAATATGTACCTTTGGTATTCCTTGCCAAATGCATAACTTGAATTTAAATACAAGGGAACATCCGACAAATCGAAACTAAAGGACATCTATTAAAAAATGGCTTATAATATTCAAATTCTGCCTTTAACCAGAAAACTTATAACTTCCCTTGACAGCTCTACTTTATGTTGGGTGTTAGGGTAGTTGAAGCAGAACCAGTTCTTCAGGGCAACGGCCAAGTGTTTTTTGATTTGGGGATGGTCTGAGTCCTCTCAGAAGACAACTGTGCCCATCAGGATGCACCAGGGCCAGAGGTACCATGCCTACCTCCTACAGAGTCTGCAGAGTCTGTGGCTGCAGACTCACTCACTCCAGGGTCCAGGAGACCACATCTTTATTGTAAGGTGTTTAGCCAGGGTCTTGGAGTACTCTAGAATTTGAAGGCACTTGCCCAAGGGCATAAATATGACAAATAAAGGAAGCACTACCTGATGCAGAAGGTGAAAATTTCTTGACTCTGGGGAGTAAGAACTAGGAAATTAGCTGGTTCAGGAAAGGAAAAGTGAATTTTCAGAATAACAGTATCAAGAGACAATTTCTGAGTGGAGTTCAGTCCTTCTGAGGTGAGTTGGGAGGAAAAGAGGAGACCTTGTAGACACAACTCTTCCTTAATGCAGTCCCTGGTTTCCCCAATGCCACCATCAGCCTCCCCAGGCCATTCTAGGGGGTGAATCTGATGAGTTCCCATCTAGGTAGCATCTCTGGTCCCAGGGCAATGAGATTTCGTGTGTGTATGTGTGTGTGTGTGTGTGTGTGTGTGTGTGCGCGTGCGCGCACGCATAAATGGAGATGGGAACAGTGAGCAGGACACAGCCTCTTGGATTCGTTTTTAGTGACCTATGGAATGACAAGCTCCAGTGCCTATTACTACACCAAAGTGATGTCTGAGCTCTTCTTACACACCCCATCAAACACTGGGGTCTCCTTCCAGGCCATCAGCAGCATGGAGGACTTCTGGGATGTGAGTATGAGATTGCCTCTATCCCTCTCCTCTTCTTCTCAATGGTCTAATGGCTGAGGTCACAGGCCAGGGTTCGGGGATATCAGACAGTGGATGATGGCATATTGAGACCAGGATCATTCCAGGATCAGGCTAAGTCAAAGGGTGAGGCAAAAATTAATGAGTCAGACTAGAGTTAAGGTAGAGGTAGGTGAGTGATCTGGGTGATGATCATGGAATCAAGCCATTAGTTAGACCAGCATTGGGAGTCAGAGATAAGGCTGAATTTCTAAATGCATTCAAAATAAAGAGTAAGGCCACATCAGGTGATCTGATGAAGGTTCATAGGTCAGTTGAGGAGTCCAACAGAAGTAGGCTGGAGACAGGCTGCGGGTCAGGGAGTAAGGGCAAAAGTCGTTCTAAGGGTAGGGGTCTGCGTGAGGCTGGGATAGGCCCAACCCAGCTTGTGGTCTAGTTTGCCCAGGGCCCACTACTGGACAGTTTGTATTGGACCAAATGGTACAACAACCAGAGCCTGGGCCATGGCTCCCACTCCTTCATCTACTATGAGAACCTGCTGCTGGGGGTTCCAAGGCTGCGACAGCTGAGGGTCCGCAATGATTCCTGTGTGGTGCATGAGGACTTCCGTGAGGACATTTTGAGCTGCTATGACATCTACTCTCCAGACAAGGAAGAGCAGCTCCCCTTTGGGCTCCTCAATGGCACAGCGTGAGTCTCCCCACCAAAATCACAGGGCTTGCCCCTCTGAGCCTGACACCATCCCACCAAGGTTTGGGAACCACTTCCTCTGAGCCTTAAGGGGAGAGGTAGGGGAAGAGCCTCGGAGCACTCAGGGGAAATAGGGTGGGGGCATCTCTCTGAGTCTCAACTGTGACTATTTGGAGACCTTGGTCTGGATCACTCAGGAACAGAGAAGGTACAGGAGCAGACAGAACCATAGCCTCTGGACTTGTTTCCATATATGGTCAGAGTCACATCTGCCCTACTCTGTAGGTGATCCTGCTAGAGAAAGCATTCTTTCTTGTCCAGAAGGCCCTTGGGGGTATGAAGAATGAATGAAGCATTGACACTGCCACAGAGTCGTGGTTGGAAGAGTCTGACCCTTGGAACTGATAGGGGGAGCAGTGAGGGGTCAAGTGTGGTTGGGGAATTAGGGAAGAAAGGGGAAAAGAGATGATAGGACAGGAAAGAAGAGGGAAGAAATAAGGGTCCAAGGGGCAAAGTTTGTCATCAGAACAGAAAATCATGGGGTGCACAGCCTCAAGAGCAGAAATGGTCTTTTCTGGGTTGTACAGGGACTACTCAGGCTGGAGTCAAAAGTGAGGCTTGGGTTTGTCATCCATAGCCTTGGGTAACATCATGAAAAATTGGGAGAATTATATTTGAGTTTCAGTTCTGCCACTAACTAGCTGAATAATCTCTGACATTTCCGAGTCTTAGTTTCCTCATTTACAAAATGTGAATAATAGTTATCCTCAGTTCTCAAAAAGTTGTTAGTATCAAACAAGATAATATATGTGAAATATACATATATGTGATATGTATATATAATATATGTAAAACTGTAAAGCCCAGACAATCTTGAAGTGTTTTGCTGTTGCCTTGGGAGATCAGCTTTAGCTTGGGTCAGACCTCTGCTCAGGTGGCTTCTTCCTTGGCAGGTGGACATACCACTCACAGGATGAGCTGGGGGGCTCCTCCCATTGGGGTCAGCTCACGAGCTACAGTGGAGGCGGCTACTACCTGGACCTTCCAGAAACCCGACAAGGCAGTGCAGAGGTGCTCCGGGACCTTCAAGAGAGCCTGTGGCTAGACAGGGGAACTCGAGTGGTCTTCATCGACTTCTCAGTCTACAATGCCAACATCAATCTTTTCTGTGTTCTGAGGTAGGTCCCCTTTCCCCACTGCATCTCTCCATCCATGCTTCCTGGTTCCCTTCTCCTCTGCCGGAGACCCTTCCCTAAGTGTGTACTATGTGGTGGGGGAGGGGAAAGGAAGGGATGGGAAGAACTATCCTAGCCCAGGCCTCACCAGTCGTCTCCTTCAGACTGGTGGTGGAGTTTCCAGCCACAGGTGGTGCCATCCCATCCTGGCAAGTCCGCACAGTTAAGCTGATCCGCTATGTCAGCAACTGGGACTTCTTTATCGTTGGCTGTGAGATCATCTTCTGCATCTTCATCTTCTACTATGTGGTGGAGGAGATCCTGGAGCTGCACATCCACCGGCTTCATTACCTCAGCAGCATCTGGAACATTTTGGACCTGGTGGTCATCTTGGTGAGAGATAAGATATCTTGGACTTGAGATGTATTGGGAGGAGAAGGGGAATCTACCTTGACAGGGCCTCCAAGTTCTTTTTGGAGCCCTAAGTCCTCCTTATGACTTCTGATCAAACCCCTGTATAACAGCTCCCTGAGCAAGAAGTTGATGTTCCCTTGTCCCCACCCTGGAAGAGCCTTGTCTGCTACATCCCCACTCCCTCTAGTCTGTGGTCTAGGCCCTGCTCTTTATGTACTTGATATTCTGTTCTTCTCTTTCTTGCCTTTATGACCTGTCCCCTTAAAACTCCTTGCCTTTTCTCTTCTATTAAAATATTCTGCCTCTTTATCTTCATCTCCTTTCTATTAATAGGACACATTAATTTCCTGCCCAAGGCTAGAAAGTGATGGGGGAAATAAAATTACTTGGCTCTAGTTCTTTATGGCCCTTTACAACCCATGAATTTGCTGCTGGCCCCAGAGCCTTCTTTTGGGCTTTAAGACATTCCCCAATCATCCTATCCAGTTCCATTTGAACCTGAGATAATCAACAACTCAGCAGCAGAGGATTTTTTCCCCCACTTATCTTACCTAACCCTATAACTTCATTGTTGAACCTCCCTTGAGGTCCCACTGACTTCTCTGCCACCCCCAACCCCTGTGATGACAGCTCTCCATTGTGGCTGTGGGCTTCCACATATTCCGAACCCTCGAGGTGAACCAGCTGATGGGGAAGCTCCTGCAGCAGCCAAACGTGTATGCTGACTTCGAGTTTCTGGCCTTCTGGCAGACACAGTACAACAACATGAATGCTGTCAACCTCTTCTTTGCCTGGATCAAGGTACCCTGGGATTCTGCTCTGCCTCAGGGCACTTATTCTCCTTTCCTCAATACTCATCTTATTTTCCTTGTCTGTTTTGGCAACTCCTGTGGCTTCCATAGTCTCCTGGTATGGACCGTTCAGAGCTTTTCTCTTTTCTTCCTTAATCACATGGTTCAACATGTGATTCCAGATATTCAAGTACATCAGCTTCAACAAAACCATGACGCAGCTCTCCTCCACACTGGCTCGCTGTGCCAAGGACATCCTGGGCTTCGCTGTGATGTTCTTCATCGTTTTCTTCGCCTATGCGCAGCTTGGCTACCTGCTTTTCGGGACCCAAGTGGAAAACTTTAGCACTTTCATCAAGTGCATGTGTGTGTCCTGCCCCATTCACTCCTCCCTGGCCCCTCACCCTCCAGCTCCATGGGTGTGCGTATCCTTGGGGAAGCTGGGTATACCTGTGTGGTTGAAGCATCTGTGTGAGAGTCTCTGCAGACCCTGGTGTGTGTGCTCAAATATCTGTGCACCTCACTCTGCTTCTGTCAGATTGGGTTGGAGGTGCAAGGAGGGGTCTGAGTTCACCAAAGAGCAGTAGTTAGGAAAGTGAGATAGGGGTGTGGATTGGAGTCGGGGATATGGTTAGCTTAGGCTCTGGGTGAAGTCCAGACCTGGTCTCTCAGTTTCACTCAGTTCCGGATCATCCTTGGGGACTTTGACTACAATGCTATAGACAATGCCAACCGCATCCTGGGACCTGCCTACTTTGTCACCTATGTCTTCTTCGTCTTCTTTGTGCTCCTGGTAAGGGTCCATCTGAGAGGTGGGGAGTTGGGAACCTGAGGGATAGAGATGTATAGGGCCTGAAGGGTGGGGTTTTGATACCTCACATGTTCTGCATTCAGGATTATGACGAGTTTCTCAAATCAGGGATGGGGTGTGGAGGTGGGAATCTCCTGAGAGCTGGCTAATGTGGTTGGTCAGTGTGGTCAGCACAGATAGTTTGCACAGTATACGAGAATCTGCAGGCTCCTTCACTAAAATCAAACCCCTATCCTCCAAGGATGAAAAGGGAGAGAAAAACATCTCATGAGAAGTGGCTGCACCTGGAAGTTCCTAGTCTCCAAGACTCCTCTTCTTCTGGGGATCTCTGGCTATTTCTACTACCACTGCTTTGTATTTGTTCTTTCTCCCCACCAACCCTGAAACATCTGGGTTTTATTTTTATTAACAAAGCCAGCAGGTTTTTTTATTTGATCGATGCATGGGGATACAGATATAGATTAGGAGTAGATGATAAAAAGAGCACAATTATATTCTCATCTTGAAAAGTTGCTGGCTTCAGTGCTTGGTGGGCCCTTATATAGAAGGGGTTTGTGGCATATGTTGCAGTATCTTTCTGGCCAGATTACTGCAGCAATTGAGTGAGGACACCTGGTTGATGAGGGAGCATGATCCATCCCTATCAGGACTGTGCTGAAAGGCTGGGCTCTGGAGACCCTGGGATGCAGGGGTTAATGGGCTACAGAGCTGGGATCGAAAGCACTGGCTCCTTTAGAACATGTGTCTAGGAAATTAACAGGGTCAGTGAGCTCAATGCTGTTAATGGGTCTAGGGGAGAGGACATACATCTCTGCTTTATCCTCTAGAACATGTTCCTGGCCATCATCAATGACACATATTCAGAAGTCAAGGAAGAGTTGGCTGGACAGAAGGATGAGCTGCAGCTTTCTGACCTCCTGAAACAGGTAACTACTCAGTCTCTTTGAGCTACACATCGTAGCAGGGCCCAGGTCCAAGGCTCTGTGTCCTTGTCTGTTCTGACCAGTACAGGGGCTTGTGCCCTTGTGTACCTTTGACTTATCCCTGGGAACCTGGCATCCTGTTGGTAGGAGCGGGGCCAAGGGATGATGAGGAGGATGGGAGAACTGGTGCCTGCTTTCTTTCTTCTTCTAGGGCTACAACAAGACTTTACTGAGGCTGCGTCTGAGGAAGGAACAGGTTTCGGATGTGCAGAAGGTCCTGCAGGGTGGAGAGCAGGAGATCCAGTTCGAGGATTTCACCAACACCTTGAGGGAGTGAGCAATCAGAGATCTAACTTTCTTTGACATTGGTTTATAAGTTCTTGGCCCTCAACAATATATCCTTTGCCTATAAGCTTCTGATCTTGGTCTATGGACTTCTGACATTGGTTAACAGGCCTTTGTCCTTGGTTTATAGGTCTCCGATCCTGATCTTCAGAATTATGCCCTTGGTTTAAAGGTCTCTTACCATGTTCTATAATGTTCTGGAATTACTGAACCAATTCTTTAGGACTAATGTAATAATATCATTCCTTAATCACTGTATTTATTCCTCACTCCTACATAACTCTGATCTTGGTTCCATGCTCCCCCCAAATACTGGTCTATTCCCTTGGTCATTTTCTACCTGCTTCCCTGTTAAACATATTAACAAACACTGAACAAACATACTATGAGATCAGCTGTAGGCCAGCCACAGAGTAAGAAGCAGTTGATTATTGTTAAGGTATCCAGTGAAAGGTAGGGCATAGCAAGAGATGAGGCTAGAGAAATGGGCAAGGACTACATTGGAGAATCCTCAAACACCACTATAAATAGGGTGCCTGAGGAATTTTGAGCAGGTAAGGGGTATATTTATAAAGATTAATTAACTCTGGTTGCATTATAGAGGATGGATTTCAGGGATAGGAAGTAAAGCAGAAATTGAAGGTGGGGGTGGTTATTTAGAAGCAAAAAGATTTCTTTGGGGTAAAACTTCTAAACCTTGGGGATCCTGGCTTTCCCATGTGGTTCCCTTCTTCTCCTGAGAGTCCTGTCAGAGTCTGGCAAAAAGAGTGGGGGGGTCCATAAAAGAGAGATCACAGACGCAGCATGTCAGAAGTCATTTCATCATCTTATTCTCCTCAGACTGGGGCATGCAGAACATGAGATCACTGAACTTGCAGCTGCCTTAGCCAGGTTTGACCAAGATGGGAATCGTGTCCTGGATAAGAAGGAGCAGGAACAAATGAGACAGGACCTGGAGGAGGAGAGGGTGAGCCCAGCTGGTTGGTGGAGAGGTAGTATAAGGAAATTGCTTACCCTCTCCTCCCTGTCAACACTCCCAGAACACAAACCCTAACTGAAAACCTGACAGATGGGCAGGAAAGGATTCTCTAGGATAGTGGTTCTCAAATTGCTGCACATTAGAATACTCTGTGAGTTTTAAAAAATCCTCATACTCAGGCCATGCACCCTAGACCAGAATCTCTTGGATGGAGGTAGTTTCAGGGTCCAGACATCAGTACTCTTTAAAACTCCTCAGGTGATTCCAATGCATAGCCAAGGTTGAGAACCATTGCCCGAAAAAAAGTCTTAGTGGGAAAAGGACCAATTGCTCAAGAATCCCTGACAATTCTTTTTGAAGATTTCCCTTCTCCTTGGGATTTTCAAACTCTGATCCTCAGCTGCCTCTACTAAACCTGCTTTATTCCTATCTAGAAGACCAAAAAGTCGAGGGCAGGAGGGACAGCACAAGAAATTCTGGTATGGTCCCTCCTCTCCCAAACTGAGTTGGCTTCTAGTGACCACATTAATCAAGGCCTCAAGGAGCTTGTGTTTTGTTTCTTTGGGAGGCGATTCCCTCCCAGAGGCTGGGCCAGCTTTGCGTTCAGCATTATCCCTCTGATTCCATTGTCTCCAGAGTTTTAGAGGAAAGGGGAATAGCAAGAACTAGAGCCCAAGGCCTGAGAGCCTATTAGGCCAGGTGATGGAACAGAAACGGATGGCTTTCCAGAGTCATCTTCTCTTTGACTTCTGACTTCCTGATCAGGTGGCCCTCAACACTGAGATTGAGAACTTGGGCTGGTCCACTGTGAGGAATCCACAAGGCGAGTTGGATCCAGAGGCTGCCAGAGCAGATGGCTGGGTTTCAGGAGAAGAATTCTACATGTATGTGCAGCCTGGGGCCCAGGGCTGACTGTGTTTATATTATACTTTGAGCTTCTTTCTACAACCTCTAATCTCCTGTCCTAGCACAGGGAAAACCTCTGTCCTCCTTTAATTCTCCCTACAAGCCTGAGCCTTACCTTCCTTGCACCTATCCAGACACATTATTCTGTCCCCTATGCCCTTATAGACACCTGGATCCCCAGACACATATTTCTGCTCCTTCGGTCTCTCTCAAATCCTGCACAGGCTCACAAGAAGAGTTCTGCAGCTGGAGACTGTCTTGGAAGGAGTCATGTCCCAGATTGATGCTGTGGGTTCAAAGCTAAAAATGCTGGAGAGGAAGGGGCAGCTGGCTTCCTCCCCTGGCATGGTGAGTGGCCCTTTACCTGGGTCCTCTTGGCTCCCCACAGCTGAACCCTACCATCTGTTCTACTCAGTTGATGGAGGCAAAAAATTTTTGAGAGACCTATTTTTCAGGTTCTTGGGACAACATGTTCTTTATAGTAGTCAGTGTATCAGGGGAGGTGGGGTAGGGAAAAAGCCTAAAAGTGGTTGCTTTGGCCTGAGGGCTGCTTTGGCCTCTAGTAGATGGTCTGGGATTGGAGAATCAGATCCAGATAGAGGCAAGTGGGACACAAAGTCCCCTTTCTAATGACCTGTCCCATTTTCTTCCAACAGGGGGAACAAGGCATTTGGGAGCACCTGCAGCCAGCTCCAGCTGTGACTCCAGCCCCTTGGGGAGTCCAGGGTGGGCAGGAGAGTGGTGGGGAAAGGATCCTAAAGTATCAGATAGCAGGTCCCTCTCTCACTGCCTCCCCAGAAGGCCACTCTGAACATGCCCTCCACATCTAAGCCAGCAGTTCCCACCACCACCACTGCTGCTGCTGAGTCCCAACCCGTGTTTGGCCTTTTGAACCAATGTTTCTGTGTGTAGCTGGGCATCATACTTAGGCTTCTTACTCAGTGTTTCTGTGTGTAGCTATGTAGCTCTTTGTAGCTATATGAAATAACATTTCCCACTGGGCCTCTCATTCCCTATTCTCTAATATCTACTGCAGCGACTTAAAAAAAAAGTCAATAACAAACAATAACAGGATGGTAATGACTTTTCCTAAGCACCTGGATTGCCACGATTTGTGAAAAAAGCAGAAGCCAAGAGAATAGCAATATCTAGATGTCTTCTTGCCTGCCAGTGAATCTTTATCTTTTAATGCATTTAGAGGTCTGCTGCTAGCACCTATAGGGTTCTTGTCTTCCCATAGGGTTTCCCTGTTAAAGAGATGGGGAAGCCATACAGGAGAAGAGATTTTCTCACCTGGGGAGATTACAGTGTTGCAGAGGAGTTAGAGTGGTAATCTCTTCAACCTCTTGGGGCAAAGTTCATGAAGGCTCAGTGGAGAAACCTGCTCTCGACATCCTACTGAACACTGGGAACTGAGGGGGCTGTAAACCAGCATAAAGATGAAGCCTGAAGAGACCTAGGCAAAGAAATTGATCTCAGGATTCAGAGATCTTTAGACTAATATGTGTTGGGCTCTGACTCTGTTCTTCCATGGGACAGTATAGTTTTCCTGGTGACAACCAATAAAAAGCCTTAGGAAAATCAGGACTTTGTATTTGCTTCTGGGATTGTCAGGGGAAGAAGAGAGGTGGAAATGTGAGCCATCCTTGTACTTGGGCTGGGGGAAGCTCATCCCTGCTGGGAGGTCTAGAGTGGAGGCAGTGACAATGTGAAGGAGATGGGCTGCCCCAGTAGTTCCAAAATAAGAACTTTTGGCTCACAGAAGTGGTTTAAACTGATGGGCACTATGGTTGTACCATTACAGACTGAAGACAATGACCTTGAGAGACCTGGTTCTCAGG
This sequence comes from Eidolon dupreanum, assembly GCA_028627145.1. Lineage (NCBI taxonomy): Eukaryota > Metazoa > Chordata > Mammalia > Chiroptera > Pteropodidae > Eidolon > Eidolon dupreanum. The sequence continues at coordinate 17,808,433 of CM053506.1, forward strand.
GTAAAGAGAGTAAGGTAGCCCTTACTCTGGGGTGGGGGATAGCTGGTGTGTGTGTGTGTGTGTGTGTGTGTGTGTGTGTGTGTGTGTGTGTGTCAGCCTGCTAAAATGTAATAAGGGCAAAAGTTAATTAAAAACTGAAACTGGACAAAGGAAGGCAATACCTTAGGCCTAGTTCCTGGAACCCTTCACTGCATTCTATTAATCCTGAAACTTGTAGCAATGAGCTTATACGTTAACTGCCGATTTTAGCTTGTGTAAACCTGCTTGCTTGCATGGCATTAGAAACGATCAATTATGTAAAAAGCTGGAAATTACTGTTTGACTATCACTATAGGAACATAGGCTACTAACTATATAAACATAGGCTATTAACTATGGAAACATAACATGCTAATAGGTTACTAAAGCAACCCTTTGTGTTCAGACAGAATGAAGAATGGGATTTTGGGCTTAAAAACTCCGTACTTCTTCTGCATTTCGGGGCTGCTCCTGGCAAGGACAGCTGCCAGCTAATAAAACAGCCCTAAGAGAGCATACTTGGTTTGGTCTATTCTATACTGGCCACAACATGAGCAGTGTGGGAGTGTGAGGAGCTGCAGATGGAAGACAACCAGAGATAAGACCAAAAATTCCTATACCAAGATTTTGGCTGTGCAGGTCAGCATCCCAAAACTTGCTGTAAATCCCCTTTCCCTTCCCCTGTGACCTTTATCTCTTTCTTATTTTTCATCACCCGTTACTCCCCAGTTGATTTATCTCATCTACTCCCTTCACTCACCCCAGGTCTCCCATTCCATCAAGTACACTCTATACACTCAGGAGACTTAGGAAACAGCTAAATACAGTTAAGATAACCAGTGTATCCTCAGCCCTAAAACAGATACGGTCTAAGCTTTCTTATAGAAAGGCTGTAACAACCGAAGAGGACTAGGTGCCAGCCTGCAGCTTAAGAAAAAGGGGCCAATAAATTAATCCAAGACATTGGAAGGGAGAGTATTTCGGCTCAGGAATCAATGTTTGAAGGTTTCCCTAAGTCTGAATGAGACTATTTTCAAAAGCATGGATTCCCTGAGCAGTCTTTGGTGACAAACACCAGCCTGGGTAACCTGTCTACAGTGACTTGGTCAGCAGGCCAGCCCCGACTTGACAAACCCAAGACAGGTTATGAGTCTTACTAGACTAGCAACCCCTCCAGGCAGCGTCCACAGATTTGAGCGCATCCTCAGTTGCAGACGTCGCGACTCTTGGCAATGGATCAACTCACAATAGCCTTTCTTAGCTTCAATTTTGGCTTCTTACATTTTATCACACATTATTGTGTGGCATGACTTAGCGAGAAGACAGAGCCGCAAACCCAGGGCGGGTGGGCGTATTCCGGGTGCGCATGCGCATGCATCCCAGAACCGGAAGCAGCGCGGGGACGAGCATGGCGGCGGTGACGGCGGCGGAAAGTCACACCGCGACCCAACGAGAGGAGCCGGTTCGAGGTTCGCAGAGTCGATGGGGAAGAAGTGTTCAGAGGGAGGCCTGGGGCTCCGGGTAGGAGCCCCAGATGACGGGGTTTACCTGGCAGGAGCCGACAGGTGGGAGTGGCGTGCTTGTGTGTGAGAAAGTGTCCTGTCAAGGCGACTGAGATGGTTGGATGCGGAATCGAGTGTGAGTTGGGGCGGGTGCAGGGGAACAGAATTGGTGTGTCAGGTGGGGCAAGGACGGAGTGAGGCACTTGAAACTATGGCATATGGAGAATGGTGCCGAGTTGATAGAATAAGTATAGGTGGAGGGATGTGGGAAGAGAATGCTGTGGCTGGATTAGGACCAGGTATGGGGCAGGACACTTACTCATCCTCCTTTGAGCCAGACGATGCCGCCGTGGAGACAGCTGAGGAAGCAAAGGAGCCAGCTGAAGCTGACATCACTGAGCTCTGCCGCGACATGTTCTCCAAAATGGCAACTTACCTGACTGGGGAACTGACAGGTGAGGCGGGGCCTAGATAGATTCGGGTTGTGCATCACTTGTTGGAGTTAAGGTTTGGCTTGGGGAGACCAGGGAGGTGCTTCAGCAGCATCAATCTGCAGCTTCCTCCTTAATCCCACCTGCCGTGAAACATGTCTGAAGTTTGGGGAGGTCATGAATGAGAAGAAAAGAGGTCCATTCCTTCACTGGAGAAATTCACAAACTACTTTCAGAAACACATAAGAATAATTAATCCAACTCTGCAGGCTTCCATAGTGTAGACTAAGGCTGGCAAAACCAAAAGAATTCATCAAGAAGTGCTTCCTTGCAGGAGGTGTATTTTGAGCAAGGTTGTGGAGCAAATGAGTGGCCAAAAAGGGGGATACAACTAGTGAGTGAAGTGGTGTCAGCAAGCAGTTTGTTTGGCTAAAGCAGCTGTATTAACTGGGGCAAGGAGAAATGGAATTGGGGAATGAGGAGTGACCTGCAGATTTAGGGACCTTTTACGTTGGTTTGAGGATTTGATGACCCACCCTTTAGGACATGATTAATTTTTTGGTCCACGGTATATTTTCAGGTGAACACATGATCTATGTGGAGGGGAGTCCAGAAATGAAGTGTGGTTCACTGTGGCCTCTCATAAGTGGTTATATTGTTTCACTTCCCCAGGAAATTGCTGTGAGCTAAATTTAGGAGCCAGACTCTATGAGAATAGGCTTGATGCAGAATAGAAGGGCTTATGAGTTTCTATCAGTCTGATTTATCTATCTGTCTGTCTGTCTGTCTGTCTATCTATCTATCTATCTATCATTTCTGAGCAAGAGAAACTTAACAAAAATTTTGGCTTCTCTTTAAAAATTCTAAAGATTTGACAATACTAGTCCCCTTTAAATGGACTAATGCTATGTAGTTTGTCCCCACCGCTCCCTGTTTTCCCCCTTTTACCGAGACTTGGTGTCATTTGCCATTTATCATTATTCTTATATTGTGTTTTTAGTAGTGATACAGAAATGATTTTCTGCACCAACATCTCTATCAAAATTTGTAAAGTAAAGGATAGACTATGATGACCACATATTCCAAGAAGTGGGAAGGAGCTTATTTTTTTGTGGAAGCGAATGATCTTATGTGTTTAATATGCAAAAACCTGTCTTGCTTCACTCATTTACATAATCTGGCTGTCTCCTAGGCATTTGGCTCTCTTACCCTTGTTTTAAAGTGACGAATTCAATAGTAGTGAGCATGAATATGGAGGAGAGAGACCTGAGACAGATGAGCGACATTTCAGATGAAAAGTAATGATGGTCTGTGACAGAGTAATGGTCAAAGGAATGAAAAGGAAGACATGGGTGCAAGAACATTACAGAAGTGGAATATATAGGACATGTTAAAGTAGGTATTGAGGGACTGGAGCAGCCTAAGATGTGTTTGAGGTTTTAAGCCTGGGTGGTGCCATCAACCAAAATAGAAAGTCGGAAAGAAGAACAATGTTTAGAGTGAAAATAATACTTTCAGTTTAGCATGACTGATTTTAGTTATTACTAGGACACCCAAGTGACTTATATATGTGAGTACAGAGTTCAGAGAGTGATCAGAGGAGGAGAAACAGATTTGGGAGTGCTGTGAGCTGAGGCTATGCAGAATGAAATTGGCAAAGAAGAACTTTGGGCTAGATAGGAGGGCCTTGACTAAAATCTCAGAGAATGCCAGTATAGAGCAATTAATTTTTTAAATAACAATACTTGCAGTACCTAGGTTTCCAAATGATTTATTTATTAAAAAATTAATTTTAAGCAGGTTGTAATTTCTTCCTGATTGTCATTCTTACTTGTATAAATGCTTTTGTGAGTTTGAAAGGAAGCTGGCACGACCCTGGCAATGCTATGGGAGTATGCCATCCATGTAAACATCAGTAATATGTCGCAGTTGAGAAAAGTTGAGCTAAGGAGTTTGGATAAAAGATCTGGCATAGAAACCGAAAAAGAGCAGTTAGAAAGAGATTAGAAAATCAGTGTAGTATAGTATACAATGCTATAATGGCCAAGGGAGAATTTCATGAAGAGAGATCATAGTGTCAGATACTATAGAGAAGTTCGGGAAGATAGTAACTGAGAAAAGGCTATGGATTTCGTGCTTAGGAGAATACTGATGACCTTGGAGCATGTAATTTCTTTGGATGGTGGGGGCACAGACCAGAGTGCAAGGGTTCACATGAGTAAATGGTGAGGAAGAGGGAGCAGAAAGTATACAAGCTCCTCTTTCAAAAGGGTTAGCAGTGAAGCTCCTTTGCTTTTCTGAGAAAATGATGTAGATGTAGCAGAATACACTTGATCTTAACCAAAAGGCTGAGAGGTGATGTAGCAGAATAGAGTGAGTGCTTTGAGGCTGGAGGAAACCTGAATATATATCTAGATAGAGAGGAAGATCCAAGATAGAGAATTTGGAAATGCAAGAGAAAGGATCGAAGAGAGGCTCAGAAGAGAGGCTCTGAAGTGGTAGGAGGATTTGATGAGACCAAGAGCACAGGAGGAGGAGTTTTCATGGCAAGAACAGGGGCACTTCTGCCTCTTGGGAAGAAACTAAGGTACAGAGAAATTTCAAAGTGAGGCAGAAAGTTGAGGTAGTTTACGTAAGTGGGCTTAGTTTTCGAGAAAATTGGAGTAGAAACCATTTGCTTTGAGTAGGACTGGGGGAGGGAATTGAGGATTTGAGAAGCAGGCAGATAGTTTAGAAAAGTCAATGCATAAAATGCAATATAGAATCACACAGTAATAAATAAGTTACTAAGACGAGTTCCTAATTGATTTACATATATTTATGATGCAGTCCCCCAAATTACATGTTTTCATACTGTAGAAATACTAACACTATTTATTTCACTTTCTTTTCTTAGGACATAAGTTTAGCATTTCCCTTTCTAACCCAGATTCTGAAGTTTGTGGCTCTTATTTGGTTTAAATGGTTTGCTGATTGTTGCCTGAGTTTCTACTTAGACATTCAGAGTATACAGGCTGAGTATAAATGTCATAGGTCAAAAGTGGTCTGCTCTTTTGACATTCCCTAAGTCATACCTTGAACTACCATTTAGCCTATAATTCCACATTCCAGTGATTTAAGACAAATCTTAAAGGCATCACATATTCTGTTTGTTTTAAAGCCACCAGTGAAGACTATAAGCTCCTGGAAAATATGAATAAACTAACCAGCTTGAAGTATCTTGAAATGAAAGATATTGCTGTAAACATTAGTAGAAACTTAAAGGACTTAAATCAGAAGTGTAAGTAATAATTTTTAAAATTAAACATGTTTGTGATAAATGTTCTTTTGTGCTTGGGGCTATGGAGAAGGAGAAGGAAATGGACCCTGTCCTCAGGGAGCTCATTTTCTGAACGTGAGTTGCAAAGCTAAGGTGAATTTCTTCCATTTTGAGGAGTAGCATGTTTTGGTGGTATGATTATTTCTATTTTTGAATGTTGATTTGATCAGTTTATTTCTAGATAGAGATGGAGGAGAGGAAGGATGGCCAGATTCTCGTGAATTGATTTTACAATGAAATCCATAAAGGACTACTTTATAAACAGAAAACCAGACATCTATAAATGGAAAATCCTAATCTAGGCTGGTAGAATATATTTTTCCATTAACTTCTATTGTGTTCCTTGTCTCTAGGGCACCCTTTCTTGGTCTGGGAGTACCCAAGAAACGGAATTAGTTATGGAATGATTGCTTGAGGAGCAAGGAATTTAAAAGAGACAGGAGATGAAAGAGACTTGTGTTGTCCAGGTTATAGTCATGCATGATCAGCTAGCTACTGTCTTCTAAAGCATTTGTCCTGCTAGTGATCAGAATCATGTCACCCCTCCTAGTGTGTCTTATGTAGAGCTAGAGAGACACTAGCATTCTTACTTTTCTACTCTTTTCTATACAACTTGTGAAGGCCGTGGAAACATGGGGTCTGTCCTTGTTTTTAAAGATGCTGAACTGCAGCCTTATCTGGATCAGATCAATGTAATTGAGGAGCAGGTAGCAGCTCTTGAGCAGGCAGCCTACAAGTTGGATGCATATTCAAAAAAACTGGGTAACCATTTTTATTTGTTTTGATTTAATAAGAAATGTCAGTATGACCTTAGCTAATATTATAGTTAATGTTTATGGTGTGCCTACAATGATCTAGTTTTATCCTCACAAAAACCTAGTGAGAATAATAGTAATAAAAATAACATTTTCTGAGTATTTAATGATATATCAGGCACTGCTCTTAATGTTTTACCCGTTTATGTTTTTTATCCTCTCATTAATCCATGAGGTAAGTACATGATTTTTATCCCCATTCTATAGAGGAGGAAACTCTGGTTGAAGGGGCTAAGTAACTGTGAGGATATAAAGCTAGTATGTGGAAGAGCTGTATTCCAAAAAACCACCTCTGTTTGATTATAAGTTTCAAGCTCTTAATTGTGGTTTGGCACCAGATTTTAAAAATGCAGATACATATGTCTTCAAAAACAGCATAGTCATTCTAGGGTTTTCTTGAAGGTTTACTTTTCTTTTAAGAAAGAAACTGATACCTTTTTTTTTTTTTTTTTAAGGGAGAAGCTGATGGCTTACTAACTGGCTATGGCTCATAACTATGATTAAAAATAACAAAGTTGGTTTTATCCTAGATATAATTTATTTCTTCCATCATTGACAATTGTTGACTACTTCAAGAGAGTAGTTTGTAGCAGACTGACGTTTGACATGGGTGGTCATTAACAGTTTCATTGTTCACAATTAAATTTACTAAATGGTGCCTGTGAACCTTATTATGTAGAATGCATTGTACTTAGTGCTTTCAAGGTTTTAAAGAAAAAGTGAATCTATTACATTAAGAGGCCTATTTAATGGTCTTTTAAATCTTTGTATCTTTCAAAATTGCTTTCCTAGAGTGAAGGATAGGGATAGGAAAATAAAAAGTGAAACATACATTTATGCCTCCTGAGAGTTCCAGTCTGTCTCCTAGAGGGTGTCTGGGATAGTGCCTGGAGAGGCAATTTCTGGTGCTTGGTAAGGCTCCTGGTGGCTCAAGGGCCAGTAAATCTGCTTATTTCTGGTGGAACCATCTCAGTAGGTGCTGTTGATAGGGTTAGAACATAGTGAACTTGTATTGGGTTCTCTATTCTATGCGTGTGTGTCTAACTTCTTACTTTAAGCTGTGCACATCAATGATATTTAGACAGATATCCAAATATCTGTCCTTAGCTAAAATAACATTTATGGTGTGCCTACAGTTTGGATACAGTTTGGACAGCTGATGAGATTGAAACTAATACACTTTTTAAAAGTGTAATAGACATTTTTGAATTTGCTCGGAAATGCTAATGAAAAAGTATCTTTGTAAGAGCCAGTTTTTAAAATATAGCTTTCTCTCCCTCCCCACCCCGGCAGAAGCCAAGTACAAGAAACTGGAGAAGCGATGAAAAACTTATTCCTGTGCAGCAGAGTCTTTTTTAATGTGGAAAATGTTTTATAAGACTTGAATCCTGAGGCTGATGAATTATTAAAACTTCTCAAAAGGAAGCCATGCTGGCCGTCCCAGAAACATCCCACCGTTCAAGTAATCTAGAGGACTGTGGCTACTCCTGTATCCCCAGAAACTTACACTTATAACTCCTTACTTTTTACTTGAATGCTTCATTATCCATTCAGGACACAGAGCCTCTCAAAGTTCAGGATAAGCCTGGGCTTGCCAGTCGAATCAAATGAGAGGGCCTATTTTTTCTACATTACTTCTTTCCTTTCCTTTCCTTTCCTTTCCTTTCCTTTCCTTTCCTTTCCTTTCCTTTCCTTTCCTTTCCTTTCCCCTTTTCCCTTTTTCCTTTTCCTTTTCCTTTTTCCTTTTTCCTTTTTCCTTTCCTTTCCTTACTGGATTACCAGTTTATTATAAAAGAGTATTAACAGATGTGAATCAACAGCCAGATGAAGAGGTACACAGGGCCAGGTCCAGGACAAAGGTGCTTCTGTCCCTCTGGAGCTTGGGGCCTCAATAAGGTGGCATGTGGAAGCATTCTAGTTCCCCAGTGTGGAAACTCTCCCTCTATATTATTTTCTTAAATGGCTGGATTTTGAGTTACTGGATAAATGGTTGTTTTTTCTGTTAATGATGCTAATGTATTGCTAACAAGATTCTAAATTAAAAAAGGAAAACGAAACAAACTTGGTCTTTATAGTTTATCTCTTTGTGAATGTCAGTAATTCGCCTTTCCATAACATTGCAAATAACAGGAAATCTTAAAATAATTTCAGGCTAAGTCTTCTAGACTGAGCAGAAACAGTGAAAGGAGTGCTGAGATAGCCTGGTGTATGTGATGGGCCCCTCCTGTCTCTTCTGTGTGTGAGTCAGATGTCTGGGGATAGATGACACCTTGACATGTTCTCCATTTTGGAAATGTGATAAAGACAAAGACAGGATGTATGTGTATGTGTGAGGTGGTGAGGTAGGGCTGTCATTCACTAAATAAAGCATTTTATAAAATATCTTCCTATTTTTGTCTGCAGGGTCAGGGGGGGCTCCTGGGAACCTATTGGTCTTTTTTTTTCAGACTAAAGATATCAGTGGATAGAGGATACAGACTGACAAGTCTGGTTTGGAAAACAGGCAACTATTTTCAGAATTGGGTGTTAGCAGCTAGGAAGGTGACCAAGGTCTCCAATTCTATCTCTAAAACAGTTATTAACTGTTTTTGTTATTTCCAACTATCTCTGTTCCAGACCACCATTGTTTATTCTTTGCTGCTCTGGACTATTTCACTTATTTCAGCTCTAATCTCTATTATTTCCTGCCTTCTCCTAACTTTGGGCTTAGGTTGTCCTTTTTCCAGTTCCATGAGGTATATAATGTTAGGTTGTTTATTTGAGATCTTTCTTTTTTCTTAATAGAGACATTATAGCTATAAACTTTCCTGTTAGAACTGCTTTGCTACATCTATAAGTTTAGGTATGCTGTGTTTCCATTTTCGTTTGTCTCAAGATATTTTATTTTCCTTTTAAATTTTTTTTGGTCCATTGGTTGTTCAGGAGTTTGTTGTTTAATTTTCATGTATCCGTGAATTTTCCAGTTTTCCTTCTGTGAATGAATTCTAGTTTCATTCCAGTGTGGTTGGAAAAGATACTTGACATAATTTCTATTTTCTTGAATTTGTGGGTACTTGTTTTGTGGCCTAACATGTGATCTATCCTGAAGAATGTTCCATATGGGCTTGAGAAGAATGTGTATTCTAAAGCCAGACTTGGTATGCATACAAGGCTCCTATTTTCCCCTTTTTGTCAATTTTATTTTTTGTTTCTCTGACACATTGTGTTCAGCTATCTTGATACACCCTAATTCCCACGAATGAGTTTTCTTTTCATAAGCTTTCCACGTTACAATAAATTAAGATTTGTAAGAAAGTTTTAAAGATAATACAGAATTCCACCAATGAATTTTCATATCTTACTGTTATTTCCTCTTCCTGAAATTATTATCGATCCATGTTTGGCAAACTTCTACTCTTCTTCAAGATTCAGATTTGATATCTGTCTTTCTCACTAGAGTGATATAGTTAGGCTGGGCTAGGTTAGGGCCCAACATAATGCTGGGAACTTCCTAGCAGCTCAGTAACTTCAATTGCCTCAAAATAAAAAATCATAATGGATTCCTTTTTGTCATTTTTCCTGGGCTGTGCTGTATTACCTATAAAGTAGAAATGCATGCTTAATGTGCCAGAAAAGCAGGGGCATTGATATTTACGAGGCAGGGAACTTGATATATCCCCCAAAAAACATTAGAGAACTTGTGAGGAAAACCAGAACTTTGTTCTTTAAACTTATTTTAAGTTTTAGTTAATTTTGAACTGTTTGACTGCCCTTGGTGAGTCTTCCATGCCCTTCAGTTGTCAGGAACGCTCACCTTTGCTTCCATTTCCTTACATACTATTGTCTCCTACCAATTGGCCTGAACTTTCCAGAGAGTCAATATCATGAAAAAACCCAAGAAGATAGGTGAGCTATTGTAGATTAAAAGAGACTGGAGATAGAACCGAATCCAACTGTGAAACTTGACTGGATCGTGAATGAAAACAAAAGGTATAAAATAAATTTGGGAGTGACAAAGAAACTTTATGGATTTGTGTTAGGTGATATTATTGAATTAATGTTTATTTTCTCAGGTGTGTCAGCGGTGTTATGATTATGTAGGAGTATGCTCTTGTTCTTAGGAAATGCATGCAGAAGTATTCCTGAAGTCTGCCATTTACTTTTACATGATTCATTGAGAATAAAAGTACTTGTACACCTTGAAGGAGAGAGGAAGGGAGAGAAAGGGAGAAAATTTGGCAACATATTGACTGACACTTATTGAATTGGGGTCATGACCATTATTCTTGTAACTTTTTAATAAGTTAACACTACAAAATGTGTGTGGAGAGAATCTATCTTGCCCACTAAAGTGATATGGTTAGGTCAGGCTAGGTTAGGGCCCATTATTATGCTGGGAACTTCCTAGCAGTTCAATAACTTCAATTGCTCCGAAATAAAAAATCATAATGAGATTCCTTTTTGTCATTTCCCCTCCCTCCCTCCTTTGTTCGCCTCTCTCAATTCCTCAGTAAAGCAAAACCACACGAAAGAGTCGTTTGTTCCTCGGCGCTCGCCGTAGATAAACTGAACCCTTATTGGCTGGAGTGTGTTGACGTCATATTGTAGCGCGGCTGCTTTTTTCCGAGGAGCGCGAGTTCGGTGTCCCTACTTTGGGTAGTCGTCGCAACCCAAGCTGTAGGAACCGATGGCTCAGAAACCTCTGCGCCTGTGAGTGACTCTGAATTGGAAGTCGCTGTGTGCGTCTGTGTGCGTCTGTGTGTGCGCGCGCTCGTGTCTCCCGGCCGGGGTCTCACAAGAAGCGAAGGGAAGGTGAAAAGGGGAGGGTGAGAGCGGGGCATATTGGTGAGCTCTTGTTAGGTCTTTGCCTCACTCTGCGGCTGGCCTCTTTTCACCATTGTTTTCGCTTCTGAAGGGAGACATTTGGCGACATTCGCTGGGAGAAGCGGAAGCTCCCAGCGTCAGGCCTTCGTGTTAGGCCGTGCTGGCCCTTTGACACATCAATTCCCGTTCATTTATTCCTGCACTCCATTTATTAACCAAAATTTCTAGGCATGGAACCCATTGATGGGCCTTGGGCAGGATAGATAGATAGTGTTTCTTCCCTGGCGCACTTTTTTGAGGGAGGTGTGTGTGTGTGTGTGTGTGTGTGGCGGGGTGTGCACCTGGCTGATGAAAAGAGGACTTCATTTATCCATTAATTCAACACATATTCAGCAAATATTTATTAAACAATTGTAGTGTGCCAGGTACTGTGCTAGGCGTTGCACAGATGAAGTTCCTGTCTTAATGTAGGTAATAGTCCAGAGGAACAGATACTAATCAAAGAATCCATATAAATGTAAGATTATGGTAGTGATAAATGTCAGGAAAAAAGGTTCACAGTTCTGAGAGGGTGTATAATTGGAGCATTTGCCTCATTGTGAGGACTCAGGGGAGTCAGAATCGAGCCTTGATTAATATTTTTATCTTAAAAAAATATCGTGTAATATTTAAGAAAGCCTTGTCACGATCAAGTTTTCATTTGGGAAAGCGATTCTGGCTGCAATGTGGAGAACAAATTAGAGCCAAAGTAGGGAACAGCTAGGATTAGAAAAGAGTAATGGCAGAAGAAAAATGCAGGAAATTCATGGTTTATTAAGGAGATGAAATCAACAGAGCTTGAAGATAAGGTTTGGTTGTGAGTGAGGAGTCAGCACTGTTGGGGTCTTAGATTTCTGTTTCTCTTCAGCGGGAGAGGAAACACTGGAAAAGGGCCCAGACGAGGAGATGATGAATTTTGAGGTGTCCTATGGTGTACAAACTGGCCATGGCTCTCCAAGAAACAATTATAATTACATGTGACAACTGCTATGATAGAGGAAGTGCAGGATCCCGTGGGAGCACCAAGAATTGATGACTGATAGGGAGTAAAGGGCCTCCTAGAAGAGGTGGTGCTCAGAGATAAATAAAAATGCTTAATAGATTATTACAGAGCTTGCTCTGAGACGCTGTATGGATTTCTGGAATTTTGAGAGTGACTTTCTGAGGTGGTCGGGAAGACTTTAGAGAAGTGCTAAGCCATGAAGGATGGGAAAACCTTACACTCAAGATGTTAGGAGAAGTAACTACCCTAGGGAATGGCAGGAGCAGAGAGTAATCAGATTGGCAGCAGGGAAGGTTTATGTTAGGGAAACGGAGAAGGCCCTGGGACTTGTGTAAGGCTGTGGTTCTGCAGGCAGTTGATTTTCTTAATGTTTTTGAGTTTTAAACTCTTGGGTGTCTGAAGGATGGATTGGAAGAAGAGAAGGCATCAGAGGAAATATAAACTTATTTATTTTGTATCTAATACCAGATTTATTATATTTCTCTCTTGGTTTTGCCCCTGCCATATCACAGACTCTCAGTTGCTCAACCTAGCAGCAGTCCTCCATCCTTCACTTCCCATCCTACTTCTCTCCAGTTTGTGTTCAGGTCTTCAGAATTCTAGATTTCTCATCTGTTTTTCTCCCTGCCTCCTGCCCCATTTTCATTTGACATCGCCTTTTTTACTGATGTTTTTGCTTACAGTCAGTTGTTTCTTCAGACCACCTTTGACTCTGTTACTAAAATGATCTTTCTAAAACAGATATGATCATGTCATTTCTCAGCTTGAAAATGTTCAGTGATATGAACAATAAAAGCTCACCAGAAAAGCAATGACAAATCAGTAAGAACTATATTTCAAGATGAGTTAAAAGACATTAAGGAAATGATATGAGAAGTGGAAAAAAACATGTAAATCAGAATTATAAAAACTCAGAAATGAGATGATAGAACAAGTTACTTCACAACTTAGGGCCAGTCTGCCTTACAAACCTCAACTCTTACCACTTCCTACCTCCCTACCCCATAACACTTTACACATAACTCCTATTGTAGCCCTTTTCATATAAATGTACAATTATCAGAGTATCTCTCCTTCCCTGATTGTAAAACTGTATGAGGCTTGAACTGAGTATTCCTCTTCTTTTTACTCCTATTATGTTCTTACAGTATCACTTGGCATATTGCACCTAGCACATTGTAGGTGGTGGTAATATGTGTGTAAGATGTTTGAGAAAGGGGATTGATGGAACTTGGTGACTGGAAGGGAGATTTTTGACTCTCGGTGACCAAATTGGTGGTAGACCCATCCACGAAACTTGGAAAGAGGGGAGAAGAAACTGGTTCAATTTCGGAGGAAATGATATGCTAAATTTTAGATGTGGTAAGTTGGAGGTGTTGGTGAAACCTTTTCATGGAGCTGTCCAGTGGTCAGAAATAGTTCACATGCACTGAATATCTCAGGTAACCTCAGAGAGTCTAGGTCACATCTCTACCTCATCCAGGAAGATGAGTATTTACCAAACCTAACAAGCCTATTCATGTTTCCTGAATTGCTTTAATGTTTATCTCTTGTTTGCAGCTTGGCTTGTGGAGATGTTGAAGGAAAGTTTGATATGTTATTCAATAGAGTTCGAACAATTCAGAAGAAGAGTGGAGACTTTGATGTAAGATGTTTCTCTTTACTGAATTTAATTTTACTGTTGTAGTCAAACATACTAAAATAAAGTTTGGGCTCCTTTATTCATTACTCAGTTGAACATGTACTCTCTTTTTTTGTTAGCTTGAATTCCTTTTGTGAGCCTAGGAACTTAGTAGCTGCAGAGTGGTGGAAGAAGGGAGACCTGTTTACCTTTTTATATTTTTTGAATTTCAATTTTGCTTATTACTGTACATGAAACTGAAAAAAGACTAGCAGAACATCCCAGAGTGATTCTGAACTCTGGGTTTGGGAAGCAGAAATGTATTTCATGAGTGTTTGGTATAGATTAAGTCAGATAACTTATGAGCAAATGCTTCACAAACCAAAGAACCATATATAAATGTTATATGTGGTCACCAACTAGACTGTAAATTCTATTTAGGTATGGGAGCAGTATGTTCGTTGGGTTAAAGATTGAATAAAGGCTAACAGGCAGGAAATGTGTTTTATATGCCCTGTATTTCTCCAGGTACCTAATGTTTAGTTTGTATTTCACAGAGTGATTCTTCAAGGTCAATTTCTTCATCTTTCCCTGGACTCCTTCTTCCCCATCCCCAACTTGAACTTGATAGCCAGTGAGACAAAATTTAGAATCAGAGTAGCTACTACAGTTGCTGTTAAAGAATTCATCTGTTGAAATTCTGCAAATTGATTAAGGAAAAACTTGGTTTGTGATCATTACTTAGGATAATTAGCTGAATAAGGTTACAATCAATTATGTACTGATAAAAAAATCTCATATATCTGTTTAAAATACTCATTTTAGCTGCTGTTGTGTGTAGGAAATTTCTTTGGCTCCATTCCAAATGCTGAATGGGAGGAGTATAAAACTGGCATTAAGAAAGGTATGGAATTATTTTTATTTAACAAATGATTTCTAACAAAGCTTCAAGGCTACACAAGTCTTGCTGGGTTGTTTTTCACATGTGTTAATTATTTAAGAATTCACTTTTAAGCTCTACATTGATCTGGGTGGGATGCAAATGCATCTAAATGTTCACATTTTGAATTTGGTTGGATGTAGTTCAGAAAAATCTAAATACGTAGGAATCGAATAAATGCAACTGTATGTGTCCTTTTCTTTGTCCATTTTTCGTGTTTTTTTTTTCTAATTATACATTGATCATCCTCTTTAAGATGTCACTTCATCAACCTGGTGACACCATTTAATAGGCCGCTAGGTTGGGTGTAGGATATCATAGTTGGTGAGCATATTCTACATGTAGGATTGCAGACTCTTTACTTTTGCTATGATTATTTTTCCTATGGGGAAGCATTTCTCAAGTTTCAAACCAGATCTAGTAACTATGGTTTCCTGTCTATTTTCTGTCACCAGCTCCTATTCAGACATATGTGCTAGGTGCCAACAACCAGGAAACAGTAAAATATTTCCAAGATGCCGATGGGTGTGAATTAGCTGAAAACATTACTTATCTGGGTAAGTTTACATTTTGCGTGCGTATATGTGTTTGTAATCGACATAATAAAGTGTCCTTAGGAATTAGTATCTGGATTTTTGTGACTGGATTTGTCTGCCATTACTGCTTGAGAGAATGGGTGTTGGCAGAGGGATTCATTCCCAAAGTTTGTGTCTATACCCTTAAAACTGGCATTTTTTCCCTTTGTGACCTTTCCCACCTCCTTCCAATCTCCTTGTGTTCCCACAACCAAATATATACTCTTTCAGTCAAATAGAGGAATGAACTACTTGACTATAGTGTATTGAGTACTTAAGGTGTAAATGATGTTCAAACTCCACGTGTGTAGTCTATCATTTAACATTGCTAGATATGTACGGCTTACTTGTTAGGTTCCTAACTAGCTGTAGTTCTAGGTTTCACTAAGTTTTTGGAAACTCAAGTTTTTAAGCTCTGATCTTGGGTTTTTCACTCCCTTTGTCCGTTTTCTGATTCCAGGTCCACTCTTCAGTTCCAGGTTTAGGTTGTTCCTTCCCCACGCACCTGAATCTCTTCTAGTGGTTCCTTCAGTGTCTGGCTGTTTTAAAAAACAGTGTCAAATTTGTTTTCCCTTCACCTGTTGTCAAGTCTGCAGCCTCTTGGAACATTCAGCTCATTTTTTATTTTCTTAAAATGACTTCACTGCTCTTCGTATTTCCTCTTTCTTGATCCCTCATTTCTCCAGAAAGCTTATACATTTTTTTCGCTGTGAATGTTCTTACTCTCCCTCCCCACCATAGTCTGCCATAGCCTTTATTCTCTGCATCTAACTGTGGCCCTCCTATAAGCAGTCTCATCTTATTTCAATTATATGGGTCTCCTTTAGGCATAAAATCGAGGGACAGATTTTTATTTATTATTTTTAATCACAATTGTGAGATATACATTTTGAAATTCTTCTGTTCTAGTTCCTAACATGGACCTGACTTAATAGCAGTTCTCATTGTAGTTATTAGATTTGAGTTAAGACCACTACTGGAGATATTTATGGCAGCTATTTTACCATATGAATTTAGTGCCAAGAATGGAAAGAGGAGCTGAGGTATTTGGGTTATTTCTCTGAAAGATTTTCTGAGATCCAGTAAGAGGAACAAACAATAAACTTGATAGTAAACATGTGATACTGAGCTTAAAGTGCTGGCAAAACATCCAACATAGAGTTGGATGATTTTCTAGAATTTATAAACAAGGTCAATGTTGAAAGTATAGATTTTGGGGAATTAGTCCCATAAAGATGAAAAATAAAGCTCAAGAAGATCACAATTATTAAGAAAAAAATAATGAGAAGGGAAGCAGGCAAATGATGGTATCTTATGGTGGGGGCATATATCTTCATCTAGAGGGTAGGCAAAGAAAGTTGAAAGTGATTAGAAGAGTGTTGAGAGAGGTAGAGATGTTAAGTTCATAGACTAAATGAAGAGAGAACAGTTTCAAGAGTAGAGACCGTTGGCGATTAGTGACCTTTAAGAGAATGTTGGGAGAGGGAAGCTAGTGTGTTAAACTAATTAAGAGGTAATGCACTTAGGACAGACCACTCTTGAGAACTTTGTAACTGAAGAGGAAGAACTTTGTCAGTTAGTATATGTGTTCCTTTATTAGTATGTATATTAATTAGTATGTTTAATATTCTATTTTCTGAATGAAAAGAGCCAGTTGAGAAGAGACTTAGTAGGTGAAAGGAAGGTGAAAACTGGTGGAGCAAGGTCTTGAAGGCACATGTGAAAAATGAATTTAGAAGAGGTAGAGTTTCTAATTTTTCCTAAACAGTTTTGAAATGTTTTCCTTCACTTGGAAGCTGCTGCCTGCATGAAGAATACATCTAGGCTGCACCTACCTCAGAACTGCAGTTATTTTTTCTTCTCATTGCTTCACCCCATGTCCAGGTGTCTGGGTTTCTTTCAGTCCATGTAGAGTTTCCTCTAGAAGGCAGAAAGCCTTTCTCTTAATTAGTGCTTCCTAACTTTTTTCATTTGTAAGGGACCTGGGGTAAACGGACTAGCCAGGGACTCCAGCAGCCTCTACATAAGGGCTGCTTTTACTGAACGGGAATACTGTTGTAGCCATCCAATACTGAGGCCTAGCAGCCAGAAGGGGGCTCTAGGAGAGTTTACACTCATTCAGATGTGTAGAAGGCAGGGAAGTCGGAAAGTCAGTGGCGTGGGGAGATTGAGATTCATCTCCATAGTGACATGTCATTTGCAGTTTGACTAAAACTTTTCCATTTTCCTTTGAACCAGGTCGTAAAGGTGTCTTCACTGGAAGCTCGGGACTACAGATTGTGTACCTCAGTGGGACAGAGTCCTTAAGTGAACCAGTCCCAGGTTACAGTTTTAGTCCTAAAGATGTGTCTTTCCTGAGGACAATGCTGTGTTCAACATCCCAGTTTAAGGGTGTTGATATCTTGCTCACATCCCCATGGCCCAAGTATGTGGGGAACTTTGGGAATTCTTCTGTGAGTAGTGCTTGTTCACTTGTAATTTCTAAAAGCAAATTACATTGGCTTAATTTGGGCTTATTTTTTTGCTTTTTATATTGAGTATTTCAGCTCTTAGTACCTGTCAGTAGAAATCTTCTGTGAGTTTTTTCAGGATACCTAAAGCTATATCAACTGACCAAAGCAAAAGTTGATTCTATGAAAGCACGATTCACAGATGAGATTGCTGAAATCTCAATTCTGACTGAATTGTTCTTTAAATTATATTGTCTGCTTCAGGTACCCTCTCTCAGACTTCCTCTTAATATGTTTGAGTATTTACTAATTTTTAGTGAAAAGATTTATAGCTAGTGGCAGCTCTGTAGTCATATTTTCCCCCTTCCATTACAGATTATAGCTTTTTGCCTATCAATTTTTTTTTTTAAATGGAATCATTATGGGATTGAAGAGTGAGATCTAAAGATGGGAAATGAGATATTGGAAACTTGGTACTTCTCTAATGTGAAAGCTTTAATGTTGGGATGCATTGGAGCTTACTTAGCATTAGATCTTAATATTTTTATAAGCAGCCTAGAAGTGGATGTACACCACGTTGGTGAGTGACAGTTATAATGGGTCGGGAAATACTATATTGGTGGAAATAAGCCTAAGGGAGATCTGGAAAGGTCCTGTGTAGAAAGCATCAGCTGAGCTTCAGTGAAGGGAAGTGTAAAAATATATTTAGGGGCAAATGTCAATTAATAGATGCATAGTTATCAGAAAGGGTCCAGAAAGGGTCCTGTAGAGCAGTCTGTCACTTCAGCACAATATGTCTAGACCAAAAAGCAAGATACCAGGCATTGTCAGGAACAGTGTTGAAAGGAAAAGGGAAAATACTCTTCCCTTTCCACAAAGCCATGGTTATTCTTCACCTAGAACACAAAGGGCAGTGCTGATTGCAGTGTGGAGAAGATGCAGCAAAGCTAGGAAAGATCCAGAGGACTACTAAGCTGGTGGTGGACATGAGACAGACAGGTGTGATGTTCTGTAAAGGAGGATGAGAAGAACGAGGCCCCTTCATTTTAGGGGTGCTAAAAAAGGATTTTGATTAAAGTTTATAAATAACCATACAAGATATAGGGGAGAAAACAATACAGTTCATGAGTTCCTAAGACGCTACAACTAAGCTCAAGGCCAATTCCCTGCCTTTCAGTAGAAGTTCTTTACTTACTAGAAAATTAACTTTAGTGATTTCTTTATTTCCAGCTAATAAGTTTTCTTAGAGTTTATACGTAATAGTGTGGATGAGAAGTCACATAATTTGTTGTTAATGGAAACTAGAGATGCTCTAGGAACAAGCCTAACTTTTGACAAACTTTATGTTACAAACTTTACAATAAGGACATGGTCGTGGCCTTACACAAACCATGCCTTCCTTGACTGAAATAAAATAAAAGTTTGCATACTTATGTGATGAAGTCCTTTTATATTCCATACCAAATATTCTGTGGATCCTTGGAGCCCTGAAAGCTAGCTTAAGTTTTATTTTCTTCATTGTCTCTCTGCATTGTCGGAACTGTAGGTGCACAACAAAACATTATAGGAGCATAGCATGTGGGCTTCAGAGAGAGTTTACTTTCCAAAAATTAATAAACCCTGTTTCAGGTATTAATGTGAAGGACTTACCTTTTAACCTCTAGCTTCTAGCAGTTGTTCTTATTTCTGTATTTATAATAGCTCAGTTCCCCCTCTGTATTTCAGAGTTCTCTGATTGCCATAAGTATGAAGTTTACTATGCAAACCCTACTGCCTAAATTTATATCCACATACATATATCAAAGACATTGCAAAATGTCTTGTTATTTCTTTGCATTTCTTGTTAACTCTTAGGTCTGTAAGGATGACTGAGTTTCTGTTTCCTAGGGAGAAGTGGATACCAAAAAATGTGGCTCTGCTTTGGTCTCCAGTCTTGCCACAGTCTTGAAACCAAGATATCATTTTGCTGCTTTGAAAAAGACCTATTATGAGAGGCTTCCATATCGGTGAGTAGTATTTTGTTCTTTTTGGCTTTTTGAAGAATTTGCCTTGGATTTTCTGTGTAAACTTCTCGTGTTCATTTCAGCAATATAATGTCTTAGTTTCTTTTAGTTACTCAGGCACTGAAATGAGTGACTCTCAAGTCATTCAACTTTTATGAGTTTGTTCTCTAATTTGAAATACAAGGGATTGCACTGTAAAGAGCCCTTGAAAGGCTTGAGGATCTGAGGTAACAACACTGTTTAATCATCATGGCTTGATGTAGCACAGTAACTCCTGTTTCAATCAGGTCAAACAGTACTCTTTGTATAGTCTTAATATCAATATAATTACTAAAAGTATTTCAGTTTGGGAATCAAGACCATGTCTCTATTTTTTCCTTCTTTTTTTTTTTTAAAGTTTGGAGGTAGAGTTTTTAAAGGATGTATTGAGAGAAAATAAAACCAGTGATTTATAAGTAATAGAGTTAAGTAAAGTTAACTCTGAATTATCTTTACTGTAAAGGGCATGGATAATCCCTGAAGTAATTTATGAAAACTTTTTTACACAAAAATAATGTATGTGTTGTTGAAAGTTAAAGTGTAAGAGAGCAAAAATGGGAAAATAACCCGCCCTTTTCCCGTAATACCACAGCCTAAGATATAATCAACCATAGGTGATACAGATATTTCTGTTATATTTCTGTACAACATTCCAGAAAAATCTTCTTGTTCTTTAAAACCATGCACCAAAAACAGAGGCTGTGAGAACAAGCCACTCAAAACCTCTTCAGCTTTTAAGGATCTTAGTACACATTTTTCTGAAGAATATATACCAATGGCTAATAGACACATGAAAAGATCTCACATCATTAGCCATTAGCAATCCTAATCAAAACCACCATATGATATCACTTCAAAGACATAAACAATAACAAGTGTTGGCAAGAATATGGAGGAATTAGAACCTTCTTCCATTGCTGGTGGGAATGTAAAATGGTGCAGCTGCTTTGCAAAACTGGTATTTCCCTAAAAGGTTAAACATAGAGTTGCCATATGACCCAGCAATTCCACTCCTGTTCCAATCAAAATGAAAATATAGGTCCACACAAAATTTGTACACAAATTATCATAACAGCATTAATCATAATTATTCATAATAGCTAAAATGTGGAAGTAATCCAAATGCTCATAACCTGATGAATGGATTAAAAAAAAGAGGTATTCATGCTATGGAATGTTATTCAAGAAGAAAAAGGAACGGAATACTGATACATGCTACAACATGGGTGAACCTTTAAAACATTATTCTAAATGAAAGAATCCAGACACAAAAGATCACATATTGTCTGATTCCACTGATATATAGTGTCCAGAATAGGCAAATTTGTATCATTTTAAGCTACAAAGTAGAGATGGTAGATAACTGGTTGCCAGGGGCTAGTTAGAGGGAAATGGGAAGCAACTGCTAATAGGTATAGGGTTTCTCTTTCCAGTGCTGAAAATGTCCTAAAATTAAATTGTGGTGATAGTTGCACAGATCTGTGAATATACTAAAAACTATTGAGTTGTATACTTTAAATGGGTGAATTGTATAGTATTTGAATTAGCTCTTAAAGCTATTTTTTTCTTTAAAAAAAAAAAAACAAAACAAAACCCTGTGCAACTTTTTAACCAGAGTTATAACGAGAACCCATAACTATCATAATAAAAAATACTAATATAGTTAAATCTCTACTAATGTTTGCACCTAGGATTACAGTCAGCCCATGCTTTCCATCCCTGTATTGTGAGACTTAAAGTTTTTCCTTGGTGAGCAATTTATCATAATTAAAAATACCATTCACGGGTAGCATTCTTCATCAGTCATTTTTATTTTAAATGGGGGAAACATCTTCCCAACTTCTTTATCTGTACTTGCAGTTTCCCTGTGGTATTAGTTTTTTATTGTTACTATAACAAATTACCCCAAACTTTGTAGCTTAAAACAATACAAATTTTTTATCATGTAGTTCCGTAGGTCAGATGTTTGACACAGGTCTCACTGGGCTAAAATCAAAATGTTGGCCAGGTCGTGTTTGTTCCTAGCAGCTCTAGGGGAGAATCAGTTTCCTTGTCTTTTTCAGCTTACGTTCCATAGCTCTTGGCTCCCTTGCACCATCTTAAAGCCAGCAACTCTGGTTGAATCCTTACCACTCTCACCTTCTTCTATAGTCACTTCCCTCTCTCTTCTTCCTTCTTTCACTTTTAAGGACCCTCGGGTTATGTTGGGTCTATCCAGGTTGTCGAGGATCATCTCCCTATCTTAAAGTCAGTTGATTAGCAAGAGATTAAATCCATCTGTCACTTTAATTTCCTTTTGCTTTGTAAGCTAACATTGACAGGTTATGGGATAAAAACATGGACGTCACTTTGGGGGGGTCATTATTTTTGCTTGTTACTCCCGGATAACTTAACAGTGGAAAGTGTTAGCAATTCCTGAGGTTACTGCACGGGTCACTACTTGTGCTAAAGAAAGACACTTTTTAGGCTATTCCTTGATGTCTTCACGTATTACTAAAACTTCCATTTAATTATGAGTAAATCTGTTCCAGTCATTTTAAAAGTTGGAGACAGTTATATATGAAACAGCATGGCTTTGACCTTAGACTGATACCAGTCCCATTTACCAGCTATGAATGTACTTGCTCCCTTTAAAAAACAAGTTGTATCAGACAGACTATATTTTGGTTATTTCTCTTCAATAATGTGACTATAAAATGTGTATTTTGTATTTTTTATATAAAATGGTATGCTAGATTTTTAAGTAAAATTATATTTTTGTAACAGATTTAGAAAATTTCTGAGGCACAAGGAAAAATAAAGAACTCTAGGGATTGACATCTATATTAACGTTCAACTTACTAAAAATAAAAAAATATATGTAATGCTGTACTTTTTTTCTTTTAATTACAAATAATAGTTGCTCAATGTGGAATACTTACTAGAAAGCTCAAAAAATATTTTGGCATATGCAGTTTCCATATTTTTTTCTGTGAAATATAGACATTCATGTATATTTATGGTTTTTCTAGAAAAAAATGAAATTCAATATATTACTATTTGAAGCATATTTTTTTCCACTTAAAACTCATTTTTTTTGGTTTTCACTATTATAGCTTTTTATTATACCAAAGAAGAGAGAACAGTATAATGAACCTTCCTATACTCATCACCTAGCTTCAGCATTTATCAACGTTGTGCCAGTTTTACAACTCTTTTAAAACTAAAAGTTGGAGTTTTTGTGCTTTTCAGTTACATGATGTTATTTTTCCCTAACAACAGCCCTGGAAGGTAGGGATGTTTATCCTACTAGATGGACAGGTAACATCTTACTGGTGGTGATGAACTCAGGACTCTCTTCATGGCCTGACAGAGTCTACATATTTTATAATTGTAAATCAAAAGTAAAGTTTATTGGTAACCCATTATCTCTCAAATATATTATAGAAACCACATCGTTCTGCAGGAAAATGCACAACATGCTACCAGGTTCATAGCTCTGGCAAATGTTGGAAATCCAGAGAAGAAAAAGGTAAAGATTCGAGTATTTGGGAGTAGGTTAATATTCATTTTCTACCTGGTAAATGTTTTTTTTGCCCGTTTAGTATTCAGACCTTCTCCCCAACCACAGTGTCCTAGCACCTCAGTGACTCAGTGACTCTTTTATAAAGATATGGGAATGAAGGGTCAGCTTTCCTTGGGTACTTTATAGGATATTTTAGAGCCGGGTTTGGGAAAACAGGCACAGTGGAACAAAGGAGAATTTCAAATGAATGCTGTTTCTTTCTTCCCATGTGATTGGGTATTAATGAGTTTGCCTTCAGATGGTACACTGACTTTGCTTCTTTTAGCATCTTCATTTAGCAGAAATATATGGTCCTCCCAAAGATTTCCGTAAGTCCCCCTTGGCTTTGAGAAATCTTAATGATACCTGGATTCTGTCTTTGCACTGGAAAACAGTGCAGATGAATGGAGGCGAATATACCAGGAAAAGCACATTATTTTTCTTAATTCCCTGAGAGTATTTCTGATTCAGTAGGGCCAAAAGCAGGATATTGTGGATTGAGACAGCTAACATCAGAACGATCAGTCAAGGGGGAAAATAGATAAATAACGTGGAGATTATTCCACTATACATGCCATAAACAGCATACATAAGAAAAATAAGCAAATACCATTTTCTCTTTTTCGTTTCTTAAGCTTTTAAGCCCAATGCATTCTTAGATTTGTAATTTTTTTTTTACTGCCTTTTCAAGAATGAGTATCACTCATAGTATTATTAGTCTATTGCTTTACTCTCAGAGTTGTGAAGTTAGCCTGAGCCCTAAGCAACTCATGCTTCATTCAAAGAGTATGCACATTTTTAATTTGGGAAGCATTCCTAAATTCATCTCAAAATTTTCTTCCAGTTTACACCCCCCCACCAGCCGTGTATGAGTTTGTGTGCTTTCTATCTACTTTCTCATTCTGTGTAGGTAGTATCAAATTTTTATTGCAGTTTTTGCCATTCTGATAGATGAAGATGGTGTATCACTATTAATTAGTTGCATTTCCATGATCTGTAGTGAGGTTAAGCATCTGTTCATATTACATCTAAAGTTCCCAGTACTGTCTACAGCCATGCCACGCTGAACATGCCCAATCTCGTCTGATCTCGGAAGCTAAGCAGGGTCGGGCCTGGTAAGTACTTGGATGGGAGACCACCTAGGAAGACAGGTGCTGTAGGCGGAAAAAAAATAAAGTTCCCAGTACCTGTGCCATTAGTCTGAAATTTTAGATATTCAAATGAATATTTATTTCTTTGCTACTAGTGCCTAAAAAAATTTATCAGCATATACAATAGAAATTGTATAGTTTCAGAGGGAAACACTAAGTTGTCCGATTTATTTTTCATTAGAAAAAAAGAATGACAGTGTCATGATTCTGTTGATGAAGTATACAAAGAAAGATAAAGGACTCAAAGGCAGAAATAGTTTGTCTTCAAGGATTATGGAGCAAGTCCCTCTAGGCCTTGTAGTGACTTTTTTTTTTTTTGTAAAGGTGGAGACTTTGAATGTTGCTTGTCAGCACTCTGTTAGCCGCTGCAGAGGTCACTGAGTTGGCACTTGATTTGCTAGGTATTTCATGAGCCATAGATGGGCCAGTTGCTGCCCTTTTAATTATACTCAGTTTTGAAGCCTTCTGTGAAATCGTCACTATAAAATAGATGGATTACATTTGGATAAATAGTATTTCCCTTAATGTTATTATATTATTTTTCTTTAAAGTATCTTTATGCATTCAGTATTACTCCCATGAAACTAATGGATGCAGCAGAACTGGTAAAACAGCCTCCAGATGTCACTGAAAACCCTTACAGAAAATCTGGGAAGGAAGTATCCATAGGAAAGCAAATTCCTTCCCCTGAGGTATGTTCTCATTGAGAGGTGGCATTTTTCTGGGCAGGATTGCCCATTACATAATGTACTTTTGCTGGTTATAGTTTAATTCATAAGACAAGTTTAATCCCTAGAATCTAATTTTTTTTTTCCTTTGAGAAATCATGGTGTTGTTTAGAAAGCCTTAGATTTCAAGTAAGCTCTTTTTTTTTTTTTTTATCGTAGTTCAGGGTTAACAGTTTCATATTTTAAGTCTTTCTCTAAATTTGGTTCATGTTTGGGTTACACATGTTAAGTCTTTTCTTGTCTAAAGTTAATTCTTTGTTCTTAACTTTTCAGGCAAGTATCCAACAACTGCTCGGTAGCAATTAATTTGTGATTTTTATTATGAGTGCTAGTAGGTAATTGTTCACTCTGAAGAAATTTCTAAATAGCAGACTTTTCTGAAATTAATTATTTACTTACTAAAGCAAGGAATGTCAAGTTCTCTGTCTGTCATACATGGTCTGCTTTCTCAAACTTTTTTAATGAGCAACCTTCTCATCTTTTTAATTAAAGACTGCAGTATGGCCCTATTGAGAGAGAAAGGGAAAGGAATTCAGGTGGGTTCATGTTGTTTTAGGGAAGAATTACTCTATACCTTGCATTTTAATTTTCTTTTCCAAAGAGATGAATTTGGTGGTATCTTAGATAAGTGTTGAGAAGTATGACTAAAAGTCTAGTCATCTTCTCTAGAATAGGCAGAAAGGGCTGGGAAGAAAGATAGACATGACATGGCAGGAATGTTCCTTTGTATGTGAATGGTTGGCTACTTGTCTAAAGGTTAGTTTAATATCATTTACTCTTATACCTTTGGCCATTCCAGGAAGAGTCAGCCTGTCAATTTTTCTTTGATATAAATGAAAAGCAGGGAAGGAAGCGTTCATCTACAGGCCAAGATAGCAAGTCCTCTTCTCACCCAAAACAGCCTCGCAAGCCTCGTAAGTACCTTGGTTCCAGAGATCTCTTCTGTGAGCAGTAACTGTTATTTTAGGCAAGCAGCATTTAAGAGAGCCTCTTCTAGCAGAAGAAAATTGGACAATGAGTCATTAGGACCAATAATAAAAATGAAATAATACAAAGATGGCCTGACTTTGAGACTGAGACTACTCCTGTAAGAACTATGAAAACAGCCCCTTTCATTCATGTCTGTAAAACATGTGAGGTAAAGAACCTACAGAACCAGTAAAGATTCATAAAATAGAATAATCAAACTGGTAGAAAAGACTTTAAGGCTATTTCATTGAGGTCCTTTTTATCTACCCTCTCATTTCAAAGATGAAGAAGCTCACCTTGGGAAGGTAAACTTATTGCCTAGGATCATGTGGCTGGCTAGTTGGATAGCTGGGATTGGAATTGGGGCTTCTGACACCAAGTTCAGTTTTCTTTCATTGCAGCCTATTGCCAGTTACATGCTACTTTCATCAATATGTGGTTATTACTTGTGAATCTCCTACCTGCGGAATGGTTACACATTCAGAATTTTTCTAATAGAAGTTAGTTTCATTGATAATGGTGATGTGTGTGTGTGTGGGGTCATAGTGGGAAGAGAACAGGCCCAGCTCATTGTGGCAGTGCTGTATACCAGTCTTGCACGATATAAAGATCAGACAAAGGTTATTATTTACTGGAGTTCCTAGACCATAGTAATGTTTGGCTTTCTTCCACATGAAGCTCAGCCTCCAGGACCCTGCTGGTTTTGCCTTGCCAGCCCTGAAGTGGAGAAGCATTTGGTGGTCAACATTGGCACACATGTGAGTTATTTCTATGGATCTTTTACAGAGGAGACACCTGTTTGTTTTCTATTCACTTTATTGAGTCATAATTTACATATAAAATTTACCCACATAAGTGTACAATTCAGCAGTTTTTAATAAGCTTACCTAGTTGTGCAACTGTCACATAATGCTGTTTTAGAACATGTCCATTGCTCCAATAAGATTCCTCATGCCCATTTACAGTGACTCCCCATTTCTACCCTCAGCCCCAGGCAACCACTCATCTACCTTCCATCTCCATGGGTTTGTCTTTTCTGGACATGTCATATAAATGGAATCATAGAATTATGTGGTCTTTGTGTCTGGCCTCTTTTACTTAGCATAATACTCTTGGGACTCATCCATGTCGTAGCATCTATCAGTATTCCATTCCTTTTATTGTCAAATATTATCTCATTGTATGTATGTGTGTATATATGTGTGTGTGTGTGTGTGTGTGTGTGTGTGTGTGTGTGTGTGTGTGTGTATATATATTTTGTCTATATATTCAATAAATGGACATTTGGGTTGTTTCCACTTTATGACTATTAGGAATAATTTTGCTTTGAATGTTTGCATGTATGTCTTTGGACATATGTATTCATTTCTTTTGGATAGACACCTAGGAATGGAATTGCTAGCAAATTTATGTTTAACTCTTTAAGAAACTGGCAAGGTATTTTCCAAAATGGCTGTACCATCTTATATTTCTAACAGTAATGTATGAGGGTTCTTGTTTTTCCACATTCTTGCTAACATTTTTTATTGTCTCTTTTTGATTATAGCAGTTCTCCTATGGTTTTGTAGTATCAGTGTCACAAAATTGCTTCCTCCCTTCCTCCCCCTCTGACAGATAGGTATGGATCTTCTAGGGTGATGCTTTTATGTACTTCTTGAACTCTATTTTTACTCTGTACTAGTAAAAAGTGATAAATTTTCAGTAGAGGCTATAGCTTCTGAATGACAGGAATCCCCACAGCCACATCAGGTATCTGGGAATCCAAGTAATAAAATAATAAGGTTGCTTGGTGAGCACTGAATCAAACGATGAGAACGGGATGGTCTTTAGGATGATTTTACTCAGACTTTGGAAACCTCTGATGAAGTATGTGAGTCTCACAATAAGGTCATCCTATTTCACATTTTCTCAGATACTTTTCCTTGGGCAGAGTTTGATTAGGTATTGAGTAATACCTTTGATCCTCTTTTTGCTAGGATCCATATAGACCATAATCCTTTTCATTTACTGTGAATGAAAAAAGCTTAATTTTCAGGGTTACATTTGTACCCTTAACATCTATGACTAGAATTGGCTGTTTGCCAAGGCTTCTGAGGAAAATAATTTACAATCCATTTCTTAGTGGGTGGCACTTCTGCTGACAGATACTTTCATCTGTTTTTCATTGGCTTAGTCTAATTTTTGTTTCTGAGCACCTTATCCTGACAATCTGAGGGCTCTTTCTCGTGGCCTCCTATAGAATGACTGATTAGAGTCTCTATTTCATCTTGCACTTTAAGTCAATTCCTCTCCTGCCTTTGTTGTTTGAGACTGAGTGGTCCCAGTCTTTTACATTTAATTTTTATGTCTTTATTATTGGCACATTTCCTACCTCTAGGGGGAGGACTAAATGGGGTGCAGGCCTATGGTACAATTAGGCCATGGAGCCTGTGGATGAACTCTTAAGTATGAAGAAGAGAAAACTTGGAAAGCTCTTGCTGTAAAGGGAATTCCTTTTTTGGATTATCTCTTCTAGATCTTTTTTCCCTCTTTGGATAAGTTTATGCCAGTCTCCTCTCACACCTCGTGTGGTAAGGCAGCCTTTGAACTGCTTTCTGTTTGAGAAGCTTCAGTAGGTTCAAAATGCCGGGTAGAGGAAAAGAGATTAGGAATTGGTGATTTAGCTCACTGCTGCTCTAGGCCTCAGGGAAAAATTACTTTTCCCTTCCATTCACTTTTTTGTTGCCTAGGACATGACCCAAGGGGATAATCAAGGAAACGTGTTTGTTTCTCATCTTGTCCTAAATAAAGCTAGAGGGGCAAAAGCATCTCAGGTCTTGATTGTGGCCCAGCCCAGCACCCCAAATAAGAGGCCAAATGAGGATTTTAGCCTAGAGCCTACCTAGTAATTAAGTCTACACTTAATATACACTGTCCTCTGTCCCATGGAAACCTGTTGGGAACCTCCGGTGACATTTGGGTATCTGGCAAAGGATTTAGAGTCTCCTGTGTGTATCCATTCCTCTTGATCTCCTTTTATTACTTTTTTCCCTGGCTTTCTCTGTCTTTGCCATGCCTTCCTCAGGGATTTACATAGAACTGTGCTGATGGCCCATGGCCACACATTGGTAATACAACAGGAAGCCCACTAAGAGTCTAAAATAACTGCTGCAAAAGTCCATGAATTTTACTCTGGGAGAAGCATTCATTCAGGTCTGTTTTCTACATTTAAGATAACAATTAGAGATAATTTAAGTATAGAACAGATTAGAAGGTGAGAGTTTGAGAGGGAGGGAGGATGTTGAGC
The DNA here is from genome assembly GCA_028627145.1 of Eidolon dupreanum. Classification (NCBI taxonomy): domain Eukaryota; kingdom Metazoa; phylum Chordata; class Mammalia; order Chiroptera; family Pteropodidae; genus Eidolon; species Eidolon dupreanum. The sequence continues at coordinate 17,837,669 of CM053506.1, forward strand.
AAGTGTGAAATTATTCATAAGAACTGGAAGGTACTGATTAGGGGTTGCCCTTCAGTAGCCTCACTGCACATCACAATATAAAAGCTGCTGTTTATGATGGTGACCCTCTGACATAAAAGGCTAGAAGACTCAGGCTTCTAGAGTAAACATTAAAATATTATAAACATTAGAAAATGTTTTAGTGCTTATGACGTTTTTATGAGCTTGAGTCATCTGGAAAATTAACTTTTTAGATGTGCTCAGCCCTCTGTGCCAATTGAATCAAGGTTGATCATGCTTTAGTTTGTTTCTGAAACCTCTTTTGTCATTCTATTGGACTGTCTCAGTGGATAAAAAATAAACGACTCTTTCCTTCAGCCTTAACTTTGAACCCACCAAACTAAAAGTATACTTTGGGTTGTTTTTTCTAAAACTCTGGTACCTTCATTTGCCAGCATTGCTGTTCACTGGCCTTTCTCTACTCAGTGTTTTCCCTTTGAAGAATGTCAGTATATAGCAGTCTCGCATGTTTTAGATTTGACAGAAATATTTTTAGTTTCTGTCTAGCTGCTGACATTCATTGTTAGAACCACAGTTTTCTACCTCTTTGGATGTGCCTGAGTTTGAGGTTTCTTCTTCCTTTCATTCTATTAGGTTATATGTTTGCTTTCATTTTGTAGAGGTTAGTCAGCAGCTTAATGCTGTAGGGACATTGGATACTAGTCATGTCACCTTAGCCCTATTCATGAGCCCAGGGGCTGTATTTGGAGTGGGGCTGGATGTTACTGTAGGAAGAGTGGTCACTTGGAAATCAGCAGTATTATCTTTCTGTGGCTGAAGGTGATAGTAACTGAAAAATTGGTTTCAAGTTCAGAGACTAGGAGGAAAAACCAACTGTGTGTTGATCTGCTCCTCTTCAGCTCTCATGTGTTTGAAGCCGAAAGGCTGTTTATATGCTGCTCATATGTTCCCAATTCTTTTGATACTTGCAGATTATTTGTTGCATCTAATTTCATTTTTCAGCAGGTACTTGAGAACGTTGTTGTTATAACCTCTAAAGTCAGAATTTTTAAAGTTGTAGAATTTCTATTAATAGCCTCTTTGAGCACTTTTTTCACACCCCCAGGGTTATTCTTTGTATAGGTTTTTCTCTCTGAAGAATCATGCATACAGTATTGATGTCTTATTTCTATGTGCTTCCTCATCAGTGCTATCTTGCCCTGGCCAAAGGAGGCTTATCTGACGACCATGTCCTTATCCTGCCCATTGGACACTACCAGTCAGTGGTAGAGCTTTCAGCAGAGGTAGTGGAAGAGGTGGAAAAGTATAAGGCTACACTGAGGCGATTCTTTAAGAGTCGAGGAAAACGGTGTGTTTTATTTGAGAGAAATTATAAGAGCCATCACCTCCAGCTACAGGTAGGAGCTTTGCCCAAGAACTTGGAAGGGCTCTATGGGGACCTGGTATTGATAAATACTTAAACTATGTTAATTTGAATAATTAATTTGATTGACATTTAAATATTTGATTTCAATAGAAAACTAAATTTTTAAATATTTAAAATATTTAACATGAATATTCGCATTAATATTTAAATACTGTTCATTTAAAAGGTTAAAGTCTTTGGTGATTTCAGGGGAAGTGCCTGGTCAGTATAAGTGAGCTGCACAGACAGTAAGTCCCTTGTTTAGAAAAGAAATGAGTAGTTGAGGAAGGTTCCAGGAAAGATTTGGGCCTTGATAGGTAGAGTTTGGAAGAGATTGGGTATTATGTATGAAGCCCAACGAGTGACCACTCGAAGGTAAGAAATAGTCACAGAGCCTGCATGGGGCTAGCAGCTCAGACATTTGGAGATTGTTATGGATACTTTGTAATTGTGGTGGTTTTCTTTCTGGCACATTTGTTAAGTTTTCAAATGGGCCTGACTCTGCCACATATATTATATAGGAGCTGGCAAAGGTTTGATGACAAAGAGATTTCTCTCTAGCCTTTCTCATATCAAAGATAGGCTCCCACATGTGGCAGGCTACCTCGTAAGTTTAAGTCCTTACAGACAGGCTGACATCAACCTGTCTGGCCTGAGGAGAATCTCTGCTGAGGGGTGTTTCTCTACCCCTGTGATGGACTTGCTACTTCTCAGGGACTATAGAAGGCATGACTTCTCTGGGACCTGCACAAAGAATTTCTTCTACCTTCTCTCCCTACCCCCAAACCCCAGGTCATTCCTGTGCCACTCAGTCGCTGTGCTACTGATGACATTAAAGATGCCTTCATTACCCAGGCACAGGAGCAACAGATAGAGCTACTGGAAATCCCAGAGCACTCTGACATCAAGCAGGTAAAACAGGAGGGGACATGTTAAACCTGAGGTACTAGGAAGGCATTCCAAAAATGTTAAGTAGACAGGTGACAGTTTGCAACTAGAACACAAAGTATTGATTAGATTGTAGACAAAGGTGGTATTACAGCAATGCCTCAGTGCTTTCCTGGGATGAGTAAGAAATTAGAAATTTCCTAAGGCAGGAACTTAGAAAGATGGTACCACTGAGAGGATCTTTGTAATATCCGCCAGTCTGGCTTTTTTAGCTCTATTTCCAGTAGGGGCTTGGGATCTATAGCTGCTCACATCTTTTTTCTTGTGCTTCTAGACTGAATTTTTTGCCAAATTAAAATTTGTAAAAGATGCACTCGGATTTTAGATTTTCAAAACACTATTGTATATTCTTATGTAGCTCTGTTTACTTTAGATTGCACAGCCAGGAGCAGCCTATTTTTATGTTGAACTTGACACAGGAGAGAAACTTTTCCACAGAATTAAAAAGAATTTTCCTTTGCAGTTTGGAAGGTTTGTATATTTTTCTTATTTTAAATGTGTTTTCACTAGACCTGCTCTGAACAAGGGAGTGGAGTGTATAGACAGTTAAATAAAAAGCCAAATAAGAAACAGTCCATGCCTTAAGGAACCAGCAATCTTAGAGTAAGTCAGATATATACATATATGACAGAAACATAATGCAGAATGGGAAAAGTACCATTACAAGAGTCTGAGGAACAATGTACTTTAGAAATTCAGAGAAGAGAGAGCTCACGTCTGCTTAGTGAAAGACTTCATGAAAGAGTTGAAGTTAAGCCTGAGAGAGAATTAGAGGGCAAACACTGGACTGTGGGTATTCCAGTCTGAGGGAATAAAGTGCTACCATTCATTGAACATATGCTCTGTGTCAGGCACTGTGCTAAGAACTTTACATGCATTGCTTTATTTAACCTTCCCAACTCTGTAAGGTGGGTACTGTCATCTCAGTTTACCAATATGGAGAATGAGGCTCTAGAGCAGTGCCCAATAGAACTTTCCACAGTGATGAAAATGCTTTTATAAATCTGCACTATCCTATACAGTAATAACTAGCCATGTGTGCCCATGAGCACTTAAAGTGTGGCTAATATAACTGAGGAACTGAATTTTTAATTTAATTTAAATTAATTAGGATTAAAATTTATCTATATATAACTCATGGCTCCTATTGTGGACAGCATGGCTCTAAAGTGATTAGGTAGCTTGTCCATGGTCATAATGGTAGGTTCAAACCCATGCCTTTTGGACCCCAAAATGTGTGGTCTTAATGTCATTATTCTAGTGTCCTAAAGGTTTGGATGAGGCATTATTTCTGCTCATATTAGGGAGAACATGACTGCAGACCATATAGGGAGTGACATAAATTAGGCAAAGACTGAAGACAGGAATTTGCTGACAAGAAGAGATATTGCATGGAAGAGAGTCGAAATGAACAGAGCAGTTTATCTGATGCTGGTGTCTCTGATATGCAGCTGTTTTTTTCCCTGTTTAGAACTGAGTTTTGAGTCAACTTTGAGCCCTTTCCTAGACTAATTTGGAAAGCCTCCAAGAAATTGCCACTATTGGATAAGTCCAGTAAATGTAGTTGTCTACATTTTCAGAAAGATAATTGACAAATGAGAGCAAGTATGTTAAGAGCTTCAAACATTTGACATTATCCTTTTGTTGCCTCAGCAGCAGGTGCAAATGTGAGCACTGATGACTTAGGCATATGACTGCAGATACACAAAGGCACATAAGCCTACAGAAGTGATTCTTTGAATGATTTTATGCTCATGATAGTTGTATTTTCAACACTGAGTATTTTTCAAAATATTAATTTACAGTTACATAGCATTTTATAGTTGAAAGAAATACTTGAAAAGACTTTTTTTTTCCTGCTAAGAAATATAGTTCTCTTCATTTACAGATTGAAGTAGGCTCAAGGGTTGCCTAGGCAGCTAGAACTTGGCTCAGGGCCTTTGACTTTTAGGAGACTCATATGATTTGTTTTCAACTGTTCCATTTATTGTAGCTTCAAAGTGGAAAATGAACCATATAGATGAGCAAATAGTTATTTCTAATATATCAAAAGAAGGTAAAAATAAATAAAAATATAAAGCACTGGCAATTAGAAGGTAGCTTGTGTGTGTGTCTGTATGTAGTTACTTTTTAGTCCTAAGAACCAAGATAAGTGTTCTTGATATTGAGCCTGTTCTATTGTGCCTGTGTAGGCCTGAATCCCTTAAAACAGGGATCCCCAAACCCCTGTTTTAGGAATCGGGCCACACAGCAGGAGGTGAGTGGCAGGCGAGCAAGTGAAGCTTCATCTGTATTTGCAGCCCCTCTCTAGTGCTAGTATCACCGCCTTAGCTCCACCTCAGATCATCGGGCATTAGATTCTCATAGGACTGCTGCCCTAAAAGGAAAGGCAGAAAGAGTAGGGTATGATACTAGGTGCCTCACTTTATACCATGCTTTTAGCAAACTCTTGGTCTAATTTAGATGACAAAACTAGACTTTAAAGCAGGATGTAATCACAGCTAGTTTGTTGCTTTGATTGTGTTATCTCCATGCCACACAAAATCCTTATTTTGCATTTCATAAGTTAAGAAAATCAGGACTCAGGGATGAAATCAAGTCATATCAAATGACAGAGCTAGGAATGGAATTATCTCTGATATTTCTGACGCCAGGGCCTGCCTTCTTTCTCCTGTGCCATGTTGCTTCTCTAAGTGCCAATAAATGTGGTTCCAAGTTGTTCACAGAGAAGTAAATGAGATTTGAGGGGTCAGGAAAGAGGTAGGATGTAAGCTAGTCACTTAAAATGGGTATAATTTTGATTATAATAATGTCATTCTTGGCAGATATGACACTCAGGGCAAGAGAAATGGTATTAAGTAAAGTCAGAGGAATTTGTATGCCTTCTTTGGGTGATGCTGAGGAGTGCTATGGCTAGAGAGTAATAGGGGGGTTCAGATTGATACTGTTTATTTTGACTTTGTGGTCTTTCTGCAGGGAGGTCCTGGCCAGTGAAGCCATCCTTAATATTCCTGACAAGTCTGACTGGAGACAGTGTCAGATCAGCAAGGAAGAGGAGGAGACCCTGGCTCGCCGTTTCCGGAAAAACTTTGAGCCCTTTGACTTCACTCTGGATGACTAAGCAAAGGGAAAGGCACTTTATAAACTTCACAGGAAGTAGTAACAGCCTGTTTTTTTAAGAAAATACAGTCTCCCATGGGGACTGTTTCCCTGCCTCTTTTTTTGTGCATTCCCATGGAACCTGTCTGCAGCAAGAGGCCTAAAATGGAATCTTTTTGGAAAAAGTCACATTCTAGGATGAAAACCCTGTATTAAAAAAGCATGTCTGTCACCCAGCTCCAGGCACAGCTTTTGTTTATCAACCAACATTTTCAAAAACATTTAAACTATCAAATTAAATCCAAATACTTTTCCATGAACATTTAGGAAATGCCTTATGTTCATGTTACCTATAACCACTGAAATGAAGTAGTATTTGTGTGTAACAGGAGGAGCCAGGGCTTTAGGCCCAACTTTTATCCCAAGATCTCACAGGTGGCTTCTCCCTGAGCAACCCAGGATGGGGAAGGGGCCTAGGACCTTTGCCATTTTTCTTATAGCCTTTATCTTATTGATATAAAAGAGTTCATTCAGTTCTTCAGCAAATACTTAACTCCTGTGTGCCAGGCATTTTCTATAGCCATGTTTTTTTCCCAACATGGTTTGTGTTATCTTAGAGTTTACAGTCTAATTTGGAAGAGAAGGGGCAGATTTAAGAAAAGATGAGTTCTGCTTTAGATATGTTGAGTTTTAGTGTGCTCAGATAATTATAAACTCATGGAGATCTGGATTTGTGATAAGGCTTTGGGATCATAAGAGTATAGGTGGAATTATGAGGACAGATGAAAATAAGAAAGTGGTAGTACAGACCTCAGATAAAGATGACTACCTTGAAAATAGAGTGATCCAACAAGTAAGTATATGTAAAAGGAGCAGAGAGAGACATCACAGGAGAATGCCGTATCTTGGGAGCCAAAAGAAACTATTTCACTTAATCCTCACGAAATATCTATGAGGTAGATATTATTACCTCCATTTTATACATTAAAAAAGACTGGCAAATTTGAAGTTTAAGGATCCCGAGGTCAACCAGCCCAGGATTTTTAATAAAAGAGCTATGCAGCGTCCCCGTGAATGCCAATGATCAATGAACTATGGGAAGCAACCAGGTTCCTGCAAAGATGGCCACTTCTTGGTGAGCCCAATCATGAGAATCCTCAGCATCTCTCCCTGGCTCTTCCAACTGAGATTTAGATTTCAGCCTCACCTGTGGAGATCAGACACTCCAGTGCTGCCTATGCCATACACATAGCAAATGAAGGCTTCCTACTTTTAGGACAACCCGCCACAATCATCTGTGCAGTCTGCCCAGCTCTAAGGAATGTGTTGGAGGTACCATTTGCGATCACCTCCAAGTCTGTTACTCCTCCAGCTTCATGGCTACCAAGCATGTATGGGAAACTAGAATTTCCAATACCCTACATGTTACTGATGACCAACACAAATTACTTTGTAGCATGCAGGGTTCAATTTAATTGTACTATTCAAAAATTTGGTGACAATAGACATTTGCTTTGCCAAAAGCCTGGTCAATGCATATTCTGTGTCCACATGTAAAATCTATGGTGTACAAACGTGTCACTAAGTGTTAGTTGTAATTCTAAGTTCACAGGCAGGGCTGTGCAAATGATGGTCCAAGTGCACATCTCAATAGAGGCTCAAATGACTATGCTTAACAAAACTGACACATTTCTTAAGAGAATTTGAGTCCATGCTGATTGTTATACCTGGAGTGATTGGCAAGATCCCCAGATTCCATGAAGCTATGACCAACTCAAAACAAGGAGCTGGTTTCCGTATGCTAAGGCAATTTGCTACTTGGAAGCACTTCTTGTTGCACTAACCGCATTCCTGAAACTTGCCTCTGCAGCCCTGCATCAATGCATAAAACAATCCACACAAGGAACTAGGGCACTGGCAAACCCATATCTGGATGACTGACAGCAAGCTCTGTGAGGCATTTAGGGAAAAGTTCCTAGGTCCAGAGGACATTCTTTACTTCAGAACAGCATCACATCCCTGAGTGCTTTGGGATGACAGGGGAGATACAGGGACAAGTATGTAAGAAAAGAAGAGCTGATCCAATTTCATCTGTGGAACATGATTAAGGGGGGGAGAAAAAAAAACTGAAGGCTAATGTGTCAGTGGGCTTCTGATTCCATAATATTTAAATCAGTGGAGGCTTTGCCAGTGCCAGCTCAGCGGGTGGTGGAGTTGAAGAATAGATGGCAGAGGTCTGAAGAAAGGTGAAGTGTAGACAGGAAAGATGTGAAGTTTAAAAAAGACCAATACGGGACAGACTGGTTTGGAAAATGATTTGAAGGAAATGCAGGGCCTGGAAAAAACAAGTGAGTTCTTTCAACCAGGAAAATGTCCAGAATACTTAGCGGATTGAAAACGCCTTCCTCTCTTCCCACCCTTTTCGCCTGCTGGGTGGCTGCTGCGCCCTAGGAAAAGTTGGCGCGGGGCGGGGTTCCTGTGGCGTTAACGGAAGTGACGCATCATCTCGCGAGAAGAAAGACGCGCGAGCCTCGGCGGCCCGGAACCGGCCTCAGTACTGTGGTGGAACCTGAGGCCGCTTTCCCTCCCGCCCCATGGAGCGGCCCCCGGGGCTGCGGCCGGGCGCGGGCGGGCCCTGGGAGATGCGGGAGCGGCTGGGCACTGGCGGCTTCGGGAACGTATGCCTGTACCAGCATCGGGTGAGGCGGGGCGCGCGAGGGAGCGGCGGTGGGTGTTTATCAGAGCGTCTGTGGAACACAGTGAATGTCAGTATGTGAGATCGTCGGTGAGACGTTGGGCAGTATTTTGGGCCATTGAGCGCGCGCGCGCGTGTGAGAGAGTGTGTGTGTGTGTGTGTGTGTGTGTGTGTGTGAGAGAGAGAGAGAGAGAGAGAGAGAGAGAGAGAGAGAGAGAGAGAGAGAGAGAGAGATGAATCGATTAATTGATTGTGCGTGTGAGCCTGGTGACTGAGTCTGTGGTTGTATCTGAGGTCCTGGGTCAGCGTGTGTGAGATAGAGCTATTAGGGAGAACTTTGGGCTTGAATGTCAAGATGTGACAAGGTGTTTACTGAGTGGCAGTGCATGTGTGCTTCTGTGAACGTAGGGAGTGTTACGGTGTGTGAGGCAAATGCACCTCAGAGTGTGTGTTGTATTAGTGGATGAGATAATAGAGCTAAGGAGGGGGTCTGTCTATTGAACGTGCGTATTTGCGTGTGCTTTGAGGCCATTGTGTTATCAGTGGGGTTGGAGAAGACAAGGAAAGTTTCTTGGTGGGTCCACAGATTAAGTTTTTGGAGCAGTAGGTACGCTTTGGAATCGGGAATGAGGGTTAGTTGCCGAACATGACCATGGCTTCACAAGGGAAGGAGATAGATTGGGGGTAAGGTTCTAGTCTAGTCGATGGAAGGCAGCAAACATCGACTCGGGAATTTTGCATTGATTTAATTGAAAATGTTTAACTATTGTAGCAGCAGTTAATAATCATGTTTCAGCTTTTCATCTTTTGATAACCTATAAAAGCTAAGAACCCTTTGTCCAGAAAAATGCACAGAGGCACACCCATGCAGCATCGCCATTTGAGGAAGTTTATCCTCTTCTGAAGGACAATCACAGACCTTTTAGATGTATAGACCCTAGACTAATAATACCTTCAGTATAGCCTTTGTTTTGTTAGCTGTAAAATGGTTATAATAATGTATATACATCATGGATCTGTTTGAGAGTTAAGTAATGTGTGTAAAGCTAAATATAATATTTGGCCCATGGTAAGCCTTCAAATATTAGCTCCTGCTGTTGCTGTGTTGTTGCTATTATCATCATATTAATCAGCATTAATTTACCTTTAAAAAGGAAATGACAGGATAAAAGTGGTGTTCTTGGAAGATTTCTTTGTAAAAGCTAAATCTGAGTGGCAAAACATGAGATGAGATGAGCAGTTAAGATAGTACTAAAATGCTTGCTAGTGGCCTTTGAATGGAGAAGTGAAATTCAGGAGTAGAAATCATGATTTGCTGTCTTAAGGAATATAGGTGTGGGTAGAGAGCCCATAATATAGGGTGAGAGGTAGAAGAGATGAGAGTCTACCTGGAATGATAGGCATGTTTGTGTGACAGTTACAATGACAAACGTCATTGATAGAACAAAAAATTTTGTAAAGTAGGTTTCCAGGTAGACTGTAGGAGGAACTCTTGGAGAGAGAGAGAATGAAAGGTGAAAGACTAAAGCATTAAGGACTTTGAGAGCCAGACAAGTAGTTAATAATTCTCAAAGGGCGCATAATGCACTCAAAGAGAAAAGAGAGGGAGCCAAGTACTTCCATCGGATGTTGCCTGTGGCCTTTTTATTGAAGCCTGACCATCAGCTTGGTCATAAGGAAAAAAAAGTATGCATGCTGGCATGCTTTTGTGACTGCTTTTCTTGGTTCTTGGTTGGGGACAGATGAATATCACCTTTTAAAAATTGTGGTAAAGAATATATAACATAAAATTTACCTTTTTATCCATTTTTAAGTGTACAGTGCAGTGGCATTAATACATTCACATCATTGTGCTACCATCACCACCATTCATTTACAGAGCTTTTTTATCTTCTGAAATTGAAACTGTACTTATTGAACAAGAACTTCCCATTTCCTCCTGCTGTGAGCCCCTGACAACCTCCATTCCACTTTTTGTCTTTATGGAATTTATCATTTTTTTCAGTGGAAGAGATTTGGGTCCTCTAGAATCTTAGAAACCTCTCAGGAACTTTCACGGTGTCCAGAGTGGACTTCTCCAAAACTAGGACATTTGACAACTAGGCCTGTAGTGAAAAGAGAAAAAATACTCTGTCAGGAGACTTGGAAACAGCATCATTACTTTTCTAAGCCTTACTTAGGGTTTGCATTTACAAGCTTTCAAGATCCTTATGTTTTGGTGGAAGGCATGTCCCAATATTTCATCTATACCTCTTAAATCACAATGAGAAAAGGGTGTGAGATGATTTATTTAGCTGATTAGTGTTCTGGGTGCTAAATGGTAGTGCCCAAATCAACAAAAACAGTATTTTCTGCCCTCAAGGAGATTTCAAGTCTAGTGGGAGAAATAGACACAGAAACATTTTTAAATACAGTATTGTAACCTATATAACGAAAGTATTTGTAAAGTAACATGGAAGCATGGCAAAATACCCAAGGAACTCTTCCTAGGAATAGGGTAGCACTTCTCAAACTGTGTTTGGAAAAACTAATCTTGTGAAACACTTTGAAAAAAGGATACTACAATCAAATACATTGGGTAGATGCATATATAATATGCCATCATTTGGAGGGTCATAACCCATATTAGCATATTAAAAGCTCTGAGAAATCTTATGGTAAAGAAACTAATTTAACTTAGTGTTTTCCAATTATTTATTTGTGGCAAAATGTAACATTTACCATTTTAACCATTTTTAAGTGTACAGTTCTGTGGCATTAAGTATGTTTACATTGTTGTGCAACCATCACCACTCTCCGTCTCTGGAATATTCCTTTTTTTTTTTTTTTGCTAGACATAAACTTTCCACAGAGCAGTCTTTGTGAAAAGGTAGAATGCAGAAGGCCTTCACAGAGTATGTGAAATAGAAATTGAGAAGTTGAAGGATCTTACAGTATGGAATCTTTTTGAAATAGTTTCCTGCCTCATTCATATGAGAATTTAGGGATTAATGTTGTTTATGGTTGGACCAGATTGTCTTCATGGGACCTAGCTACAACCAGGTGCCTGCTTAAAACAAAAGAAAGATCGAAGAGCATGAGGACTGTGGTTGAGCTAGTTTGTAGTCTCTTAGTTCCTTCCTTCTATCTCTATACATTGATTATCTTATCTCTAGTTTCTACCTCCTACCACCCCCCACTCTTTTAGGCTATCGCATACAAGTTATTTTCTATATATTTTCTTTCCTCCTGTTTGGTCCTGACTGCTGTTCCTGGGCTGCATTATTACTATTGCCAGAATGTATGAAGTCTGGCTGTTTTCCCATAATGTGCATCAGGTGGGGTTTAATTTCAGTCAGAATTGGCTAAATTACTAATCATAGGCAAGAGATGTTAGGTTCATTTTATAAATATGGAAATAGAAGTATGATTACTGTCAGGAATTTTTAAATGTCATTTGAAATGCAAAGATTAAAAACTGATTTGGAGTTTTTTGTAGTAGGTTTGGTTGTATTAAAATTATTTTTTGCTGTTGAGGCCAGGAGCCCCGAATCATCCTCTTCTAGTTATGCTGGAGGCTGGTGCTCTTGTCAGCTGTCTGCTCAGTCAGCTCAAAATGGGGATTGTTGGGGAGACAAGGTCTTTGTATTTTTCTAGCAGAATATATGAGACAGTGTTCTGAAGAGACCTGTTATAGGAACAGCATCAGTCACTTTTTGCTTGTATGCTTTGGTGTATTTGGTCAGTTTTAAAGCATTGGTTTAATAGTTTCATGGCTTACCTAGTAAAAGCATTGGCTCAAGAGAGCTGTAGATAAATATGTTTGATTAGTAAAGCTGAAAAGTTTTGTTTCTCTAGGTTGGCTTTTCTTTCATAGCAGGTAAATCTGCACAAGAACCTAATTTATATTTTTTTCTGTTGATTTTTATTTTGGCAGGAACTTGATCTCAAAATAGCAATTAAGTCTTGTCGCCTAGAGCTAAGTACCAAAAACAGAGAACGATGGTGCCATGAAATCCAGATCATGAAAAAGTAAGTGAACTTGGCTTATATTTCCTGAGTTCTGCAGCCCAGCTTGTCTTCATAGAGAAGGAAGCCAGGAATCTATTCTTTTTAGGATCTTTTTGGGAATATATTTTTCTCTTTTTCATTAATTGGATGTGTTCTATTTCAAATAATAACATCACATTATGATTAAGTAGGTTTAGTTTAAAAAGTCAACTAATAATACTTACTGTATTATTAGATTCATCTCTGTGAGAGCAGAATCTATTTCTTCTGGATCTTGGGCAGTGCTCATCTCTTATCCTTTCTGGTTAAATAATAATCATTAATCTCATTTCTTTACTCTAACTTCTTTACTTTCACCTACTTTTTAAAATAGTGTATCTATTCCTTTGTAAAAAACTACCCCAAAACTTAGTGACTTAAAATAATAAGCATTTAGTATCTCACACCTTCCGTGATTTAGGAATTTGTAAATGACTTAGCTGGGTGATTCTAACTCAGAAGATCCCTCCTGAAACATCCCAGAATGTAGACTGGAGCTGCAGTCATCCAGAGGCTTGAGTGGGGCTGGAGTATTCACTTCCAAGCTCACTTATTATGCCTATTGGCTAAAGGCATCAATTTCTCATATCTGGGCCTCTCCATAGGAAAGCTTGAATGTCTTCATGACATGGCAGCTAGCTTTCCCCAAAGCGAGTGATCTGAGAAAGAGTTGAAAGCCGACATATCTTTGATGATCTTTACTTGGAAATTGTACTCCATCCTCTCCGCCATATTCTGTTTGTTAGAAATGAGTCACTAAGTACAGCTTACAAATAAGGGGAGGAGAATTAAACTCTTTAAGGGAGAAGTGAATATATTTTAAAACTTCCACAGGTAGTGTGCTAAGTTCTTTACAAATAATTCTTTTAGTTGTCACAGCAACCCTGTATAGATGAGGAAGTTGAAGCTCATAGAGTCATAAAACTGGTAGGTAAGAGAGTCTGGATTAGAAATAAGGACTTTCTGACTCTTTATCTGTTCTCAGTTCACTTCAGTGCTTCTCAAACTTGGCTATATGGCAGAATCACCAGGAAAAATATGAAATAAAATTCTTGTTAAAAATATAAATTCTCAGGTCCTAAACGTAGAGATTCTCTTTCCTTAGGTTCTTAAAACCTGGGGATCTATTTCAGTTTTGAGATTCACTGCATCAGGGTAATGATAATGATGAGGAGGAGGAGGAAGAAGAGAAGGTGGAGGAGAAGGATGTCTGGGATGATATATTGTGAAGTTAAAAAAAGTTAGAAAACAATGTATAGCATGATTCAGTATGGATTGAAAATATATTTGTGCACAGATTAAAAACTAGAAGGTAATATGCCAAATTTTTATTTTTGTTTTATTCATTTTTATTTTTATTGTCTTATATTACTTGTTTATTATCATTTATACAAAATTTTAAATGTGTTCATTTCACCTTTGGATGACATTGTAAGTGATTATGGGAGAGGCAGAATGATAAAGACGTTGGAGCCAGACTGCCAGATTTGAATCTCACTTGACCACCTACTTGCTTTGTGCTCTTATATTACTTAACCAATTTGTGCTTCAGTTTTCTCCTATGTGATGAGACTATTAATAAATCTACCTATAGTAAGATTCTTGTGACAGATAAGTTAACATATGTAAAGTGCTTACTTCTTGGCATGGAGAAATATAATTATAACACTCATCGTATTTTTATCTATATTTTTTAAATTATTCAGATGAGAAATTAGAATATTATAAATAATGCCAGCCTTTTTTTCCCCTCACTGCCCCTCAACTTCCATTTCAAAGCCAGTCCCTTTTCATTGGAAAAAAATTTTTGACCATATTTTCCTCCTCTTGTTAGGTTGAACCACTCCAATGTTGTAAAGGCCTGTGATGTTCCTGAGGAATTGAATTTTTTGATTAATGATGTACCTCTTCTAGCAATGGAATATTGTTCTGGAGGAGATCTTCGGAAGGTAGTATGGATGTTTTGAGATAGTTAGGTAGTAAATGATGAGATAGTAAATCACAAACTTCAGCAGTGTTTAAATCACATTGAATATGATAATCTAGAATAAGGGTCAGTAAACTATGGCCTGTTCCCTGTTTTTATGACTGCTTTTTTAGTACAGCAACAGTTTTGAGTAGTTGTGACAGAGACCATATGGCCTACAAAGCCTAAAGTATTTACTGTTTGGCTCTTTACAGGGAATATTAGCTGATGCCTGATTTTTAAACGTGTATTTTTTTGTTGGAGGTGATGTGTGCAGGATGAGACTGTATTGGTGATCTTAGATCAAAAATATCAATATTTAAGGTGTTTATAAAAAAGTTTTTTCTCTATTGCAAATTTTTCCCATCTTATTTTAAATTTGCCATGTGGATACTTTTTAATATATGTGAGATTTTTCAACCTTTTTCAATTTCAAATACTTTCCCCCTTTATCTTTACTCATCGTATAAGCCTTGTCATGAAATTTACATGTTCCCCGTATGAATTTGGTAATTTTCTCCATTTGATATTTTATTAATAATGACTTCTATTATTTTAATATTCTCTTAGAGTATAGTAATTAATATGTCACTATTACTGCCCAGTAATATTGGCAGTATACATTTTTAGACTTCTTTTTTTTTTTTCATTAGCTACTCAATAAACCAGAAAATTGCTGTGGACTTAAAGAAAGCCAGATACTTTCTTTACTGAACGATATCGGTATGTAATCAATATTAAAATACTGTCATAATGTAATGCCCTTTTGGTCCATAAAAGAGATTCTGTATGCTACCACAAAGCATAGATTTTTCACAGGTACAAGAAATTATCAGAAAAATTTAACTATTACTGTTGATGCTAAATTAAAACTAGGATATTTTGTTATTTTTTTTGTTTCGTTTTTGACTAGGAGTCCATTTTTGATACACAGATGTCCAACTACTGATCAAAAAAAAAAAAAATGATGTGAAATGGCCTCACTCAGTTTTGCGCTCCCTTCCTCCCTGATTAACATAGTAATTTTATTTACCAGTGGCATTGCATCTCATGGGAATAGGTTCTCAAGACAACTCTTAGGGTGAAATTTCTTGTTAATAATATTTAATCCTGAAAAATCCCTATAACCCTTGGAGCAATCTCAAAGTCCAGGAATATGTTTATATAATTTGATTTTACTTCTTTTCCTAGGTCCTGGAAGCTAAAGTCGAGTTGAAGAGGGTGATTTAGGTGGGAAGGAAAAGCTACAAGGGTAGATTTAGGGATTTGCTCAATTGCTTGTTCCATTTCTTTTTAATGTTAATTCTCATTAGTTAAATGAGCATATATTATAATTTTCTGCCATATTTGTAAATGGTACTGGATTTTCTGTGGCAAAAATCTGAATTGCTGTAATATCATTAATCATGTAGTTATGATGGTCCATATAAATTTGAGCATCAGAGAAATACAAAACGTGAGATGAATTATTTTTAATTCAGCGTTTTCTCTTCAAATAAACGTTAAACTTTTTTTAGGGTCTGGGATCCGATATTTGCATGAAAACAAAATAATACATCGTGATCTAAAACCTGAAAACATAGTTCTTCAGGATGTCAGTGGAAAGGTAGGTGAAAACTGAAGAAATGTTTTGTACCAATTGAATACAGTTTTCCTGATATGGTTAGTCTTTGAGGTTTGATGCCTTTCCATAGCACTCTGTAGTTTTTCTACCCCTCACTACACTGTGGTTTTATGTTTAGTTGTTTGTCTCCTCTGCTAATACAGCTCCATTAGGGAAAGAACTGCACCTGTCTTGTTCACTTCTGGTTTTCGAGCATGGTGTCTAGCAGAGATAGTAGGCAGTGAGTATATAATTTATTAAACCTTATAAAACACATCCAGAAAACACACACATCCTGAGTCTGCTTTTCTTTAAAAGTACATTTACATAAGTATATTTTTTTATTTGAAAAAAAAACCTTCATTCAACCCAAAAGTCCTAAGTTCTATATTTAGTTAAAATTCAAAACCTTGATTTCTCAGATTCTTAAATGAGTCATGTTGAGAACCAAAAACTGTGAATTGATTACTGAAATATTTGTTTTTGTCAGAATAATATGAGCAGTTTTCTTGCTGTTAGCACCCAAGTTTCATCCTAATAAAGACATAAAGCCAAGAGTCTGAACTTTGAATTCAGTTGTGTGGTCTTTTAGTTAGTGAAGATGGTGGTCGGTCGGAAGTGATAAAACTTATGTTTGGCAACCAGCTGTCTCTGCCTTTTTTTTTTATTTTTTTTTGTATCCAAAGACTCTAAGATATTCTTGAAGTTAGGTGTATATTTACATTTACTCACCTTGATCTACTATAAGATGGCATGACCTTCTTCAAGTTTGGAAGTCACCCTTACCTTTGCCTTTCAGTTTAATGGATCAAACTTATTCTGAGTATACTAAATAAAAATTAATAGCCAGTCTGTAATTTAGTTTTTACCATGTACAAGGCACCATGTTAAATTCTTTTCTTTCACTATTTCACTGAATCATAATCACAATTCTGTGAAGGAAGGATTGTTAGTAATACCATCATATAGGAAATTAAGAGAAATTAAGTAACTCGATCAAGAGCATGCAGCTAGTTAAGTGATAGTGCTCAGGCTTGAAAGACATTTATGTTATCCTAGAGCCCAAGCTCTTCACCACCATCCTCTCCAGACCCTTGTAAGACATTATTGCCTTTCCTTTTCAACTTTCTCAACCATTTAATACTTATTAATTTGCAGATTATACATAAAATAATTGATCTGGGATATGCCAAGGACGTTGATCAAGGAAGTCTGTGTACGTCTTTTGTGGGAACATTGCAGTATCTGGTAAGACATATGTTGTTTCTTTGAATATAAGTTTACAAGATTCTCTTTATTTCTGAAGGTCATTAATATAGTGGTTCAAAAATAATGTACATTTTATCTTATAGTGTGACGTTTAAAGTATTTTTTCTTTTTAAGGCCCCAGAGCTCTTTGAAAATAAGCCTTACACAGCCACTGTTGATTATTGGAGCTTTGGGACCATGGTGTTTGAATGTATTGCTGGCTATAGGCCTTTTTTGCATCATCTGCAGCCATTTACCTGGTAAGAAATGGATGACAACTTTGCTGTGCCTAACGGGAATGGAACTTTTTAGTTGCCTGCTTTTTCCTCCTCTCTTTACGTGGTATAATTGCCTTTTAAACACATATTTGAATAAAATTAAATGGCAGAAATCTTAGGGTATTTGTGAGAATCAGATTTTCAACTGAGGTGACTTTTTTATAGGCATGAGAAGATTAAGAAGAAGGATCCAAAGTGTATATTTGCATGTGAAGAGATGACGGGAGAAGTTCGGTTTAGTAGTCATTTACCTCAACCAAATAGCCTGTGTAGGTAAGTATATTTCAGTTGAGGAAGTTCACCTCAGTTTCTTCAACATTGTAAAAGAAAAGCAGAGTTGTCTGTTCCAAGTGGTATTATCCAGTAGAACTTTCTGTGATGATGGAAACATTTTATAGCTGTGCTGGCCACCTGAAGCCATTGAGCCCTTAAAAGGTGAATAGTGTGACTGAACTGAATATTAAATTTTATTTAATTTTAATTAACTTAAATGTAAATGCAAATAGCCACTTGTGACTAGTGGCTACCATATTGGACAGCACAAGTCTAGTGAAAACAAGAACTACTGCCATTCAGCTGATTGGTTTAGGTGCTAGGAAGAGTCCTGAAGTAAATGGGTTCCTTGGAGAATGGAACTGGACTTCCCTGTTGGAGTTGCCAGTAACTATCTTATGTATGTGAATTTTGGGTTACTTTTTTATGGAAAAAAGTTTCTTCCCTATCATTTCATGAATTAATCAAAAGTAAGATACAAAATAATATAAACAAGTAATGAGAAAGGTAATGGACAACCTATAAAATTACCTTTTTCGCAGTACTAAAGGAAAATTGGAACATAATAATTTTCATCCTATTTTTGTACATTTTCTAGTTTAATAGTAGAACCCATGGAAAACTGGCTACAGTTGATGCTGAATTGGGATCCTCAGCAGAGAGGAGGACCTATTGATCGTACTTTGAAGCAGCCAAGATGTTTTGAATTAATGGATCACATTCTGAATTTGAAGGTTAGTTTAAATGGTCTGCTTCATGAAACTTGCATTGAAGTTAACAAGTTTATTTGGAAAATTAGCATAAATATATTTTAATAATCTTTTCCTAATGCTTATTTGAAAAATAAATTTATATTTTTAGAGATGAAGAATTTTTAATTTTTTAATAAGCCTTCTCAGTTTTATTTTTAAGTGGTCTTTGTTGATTACTCCTTTGAAGCATCTTTTGAATTTTCCCCTTTCACATTCGTGCCATTATTGCCTCATTCATTTAGGTCTAATCATACTGCATTTGGTTTGGTGAAGAAGGTTCCTACCTGGCTTACATGCCTCTATACTTTTTCCCATCTTGTAGTCCATGTAGCATGAACATCTTATAGTCCGTACAGCCCATCTCATTTTCTGAAAATACTTTTTTATTTTTCTGAGAAACTAACATAGTTGTTTCTGGCCTACCAAGTCAAGTCTAAACTGATCTGCCTGGCTCTTTTGGGCTTTCCTAATGCAGGTCCACCCCAACCAAGTTCCTGCCTCATACCTGCTTCTTTTATCCTTTACTTCACTCAGGACCAGCTTGTCACTGCTTATGCCATCAAGCTCTATCTTTGTGATTTGACAGATGCTGTCTTCTACCCAGAAAGATCTCTGTGTTTATCTCCTCACCTACACTGGTACATATTCAACTCTCCTTTTCTCTGAATAGTTTCTGCCACAATATCTAATTGTTTCTCATCTTCCACTCATTCCTCTCCATATAAATTGTTTTCTTCGATGCTGGAATTACTTTTACTACTTTCATTAACAATCGTGCACCCTACTACCACACCATCCCTACCTTGGTATTCTGTATAAAACAGGGCATGTACCAGGTTCTCAGTAAATCTTCATTGATATGAATGAGAGGTTCTTTTATGCTGTATACCCAGAGACAACTCTTATCTGCAATCTTTCCATATTTGTTGATTGCTTGGAATAAAAAGTATTTCTGAAATTGAAATGAGAATGTATAATCATATAAAGTTTTACTCTAATTTTGGCATACTTTTTAAAATAGACACTTAAGCCCATATTGATGTTATTGTTGGCTAACAGTGAAAAGATATCTGGCTTCTTGATTTGGTTTTCTTCTGTGCCAAGGAATAAATCATCCCTCAGTGTGTTAGCCAAGCAAGACTTGGTGACACCCTTTCAGTTCTTTGTTGCCTCCAGTAAATTTTGATTTTTATCTCAGATGTTTTTCAGACTTGTCATGGTAATCTTAGCATCATTTGTACTTTGAAGGGGTCCGTGAGCGTCTGCTTGTCATAGAGTATGGGGAAAGAGTCCTTCCTGTGTGTTTTGTGGTCTGTGGATTTTAGTTCAACTTGCAGCACCACTATTTACCTATCTGTGAATCTGGCAAATATTGATTGATTGATTGATTGGTTGATTGATCAGGTTCCATAATATCTTCTTTAAAGGAAAATATTACTGTGAGGTTGTCCAGAATAAGATATACATAGAATAGTATTCATAGTAGTTCAGGTATGCTTCTTAGACATGTTAATAACACTGAATTTTAAAAGATAAGTAAGAGTTAATCAGGGGAATGGGTAGGCAGGGGAATATCATGAACACAGAAGCATGAACTGTAAAATAGCTTGATATTATTGTAGGGCATTTTTCTAAGGTGTTTGTTTATTATCTTGTTCAATGAGGGAATAACATATAGTTGATTTGCATGTAAAAAAGAAATCAACAAAGAAGTTACTGAAAATTTTTTTCCTTTAAAAAAGTTTTGAGAGTCTGATCGCATATTTTTCCAGTTATTTATTATGAAAAACTTTATATATGTTAAAAAACTGTAAAAAGTGTAGTGAATTTGCCACTGATGATAATGGCGAAATAGGAATATTTAATTATTCCTTCTTTGGCTCTTCTTTCATGCCTCAAAGTGTAACTATATCTCTAAGAGTCTCTCCTTGGTTCTCTTTTTCTATATTAATTTTTCTTCTTTTCTTTGGCAATTTCTTCATTTGTATAACTTTAATTATATAAACTGAATATGTATAACTCTCTAATCTCCTCAGTTGTGACTTTTCTGCAGAGTATTTATAACTGGTATATAACTACACTTGGTGGTCCCATTGGCACCTAAGAATTTATTTAAAACTGAACATATTTGCTTCATTAAATCTTCTACTCATAGCTTTTCCTTTGCTTCTTATTTGCACCATCACCTTTCCAGTTACCTAGGTTGGAAATTTTGACTACTCCTTCTTCAATCTACATATCCAATTATTTTGTCAGATTTATCTTTTGAATGTTTAACAATTCTGAGCTTGTCAGGGTCTCAATTTAGAAAGCCTTCCATAGTTCCTTTTCGCTTATTGAATAAAGTTCAAACCCTTACACTGGCATTCAGAATCTATCTTGGTCTCATTTTATCCTACCCTTCCAGCCTGATCTCCTATTATGTCTAAGGGGGCATCGTTTGAGTTACATTTGAACTGGATTATTTATATTCTCTGATTGTACTCATCCCTTTCTACCTCTCTGTCTACCTGAGAAGAACGTTACTTCTTGCAATTTTTTTCTCATTCTAATCTTTCTTCTTTTTCAAAATTTAAGTCAAATAGTGCCTCCTTTAATAAATACCTCTTTCTTCCTACCAAGTAAGCTCTTTTGGAATCTGCACAATACATTATTATAGTACCAACTGCATTTTGTCTTCTATTTTAGTTCTCTTAATGTTTCTTAATGTCATCCATTTGACTGTTATCCTGTGGAGGTTTTAAGGATCATAAATTACGTTACTCAGTTTGCATACCCATACCACAACACACTTAATAGTATGTACCATAGTAGATACTCATTAAATATTTGAGTGAGCAAAAGAATAACTTTAAGTTGTATTTCCTTTCCCTTTCTTTTGCCTCCTCTGGCTCAGCTTTGATAGTGGAATATCATAATCACTTACCCTAATTTGACATATACCCTATATAAAAGTAAATGTCCACTTTAGGATTTTTGTCCTAAGTTTCTGCTGTTGCTTTTAGTAGCAGCTGTCACAGCGTGCAGTCTATCTAGGCTGGGAAGGAATGGAAGGTCTCCCTTGGTGTACTTTTGTTGTACATCTATGTCAACTTTGAAAATTCCTTCTCTTCCCCCTACATTTTTTAAACATAAAAAGTTATTATAAAAGGAAAGTTAATGCTTTGTTTCTGTAATAAGCATTTCCAGCAGAGAGAATTTTAATCATTTGCATATACTATCAATGCAAGACATTGGAGACACATAGGTATTAATTTTTTATGGCCTATCTAAGGACAGTGGAAGATTTAAAATCATGTTGTATTAAAGAAAAAAAGAAACTGACCTCTAACTCTGTGGCTGTCCTTGATTACCTGAATAATGCTTAACTCAGTCTCACACGTAACTTGGCCTGTATCAGGCTACCTACTTTCAATGGGGCTTTAGATGAAAGTAATTAGACTTTTCTTATCCAACTTTGGGCCCTTGGATCACTGTTCTAGGATTTGGTTGCCTTATCTGAAAAATGAGGATAACAGTGCTTCTTCCTATTTAAAGAGAGGCCCAGCTCATCTATCAGATGATTAGTTCTTGAGACATTGTAAGGTGGTCAGACAGATATGAGTTTAGATATAAGTTCTATCAGTTGTTAGCTGTGTGATCCCTAACAAGGTCTCAGAGCTCTGATTTTTCCCTTTGCAAAAGATGGAGATTAGAAGATCCAGTTAACAGGATGTTATGTTAAACATAAAGCACTTAACTCTGTGGTTGGCATCTATTAGGCATTTCATAAATAGGAACATTTCTTTCCAGGTCTGTGACATAGTTTCTCAGAATAAATGTTGCCTTTTTAAATCAAAGTTTTTATTTCTTGATTTTTTTGCATCCCTAGAACTTTGAAACTTTATTCCTTGGAACTAACATCTGTCGTAACAGAAAAGCAAACTCTTCAGTTTTCAGAATGTCATTTTATAATTATGGAAGATCTCTCACTTTGGAAAATGATTGAACCTTGTTTAGTATAGAGATAATACCTTTCACTCATATTTTCTTAGTTTCTAGCACTAAATCTTTTATGTAGCAGATGATCAATAATCATTTCCCTTTTTTCTTATTTATACAGATAGTACACATCCTAAATATGACTTCTGCAAAGATAATTTCTTTTCTGTTACCACCTGATGAAAGTCTTCATTCACTGCAGTCTCGTATTGAGCATGAAACTGGAATAAACACTGGTTCTCAAGAACTTCTTTCAGAGACGGGAATTTCTTTGGATCCTCGGAAACCAGCCTCTCAATGTGTTCTAGATGGAGTAGTAAGGGAATTCTAATATACCTAGAAGAATATAAGAAATTTGCATAGAGAGATATTGCATGCCCTGCATTTTGGAATCCCTTGGCGGGTGGTAGACATCTTGTAATTCTTTTAGTTTAATCCTACTCTTTTATTGCTTTACAAGATTAACAAGATAGAAGGGAAACATTTGTTGTTTTGAACTTTGTATGATTTTCTCTTCGGTGCTAGTTCTCTCCTCCGTCTTTTTTCCCTTTTTGTCCTAAGGCCTAGAACCTTGAAATTAGACCAGCAGTCTCATAGGTCCTGTGAAAGGATAAATGGATGGTGTAATGATTATGGTCATGACCCTTTTTTCATTTTATTTGACTTTATTGAGGCATATTTTATATATAATATAATTTACCCATTTCAAGTGTACAATTCAGGATTTTTTTGTTTTTTGTTTTAGTAAATTTACCTGTGCAGCTATTACCATAAATCAGTTTTAAAACATTTACATCTCAATAAGTCTTCATATCCATTAACTGTTAATCTCCATTCTGCCCACCCCATGCAATCACTCATTTCTTTTTTTTTGGATTTACCTTTTCTGAACATTTCATATAAATGGATCATGTAAATGAATCGTATAACCTGTGTCAGACTTCTTGTACTTAGCATTATGTTTTTGAGGTTCATTTGTGTTATAGCATGTATCTGTATTTTATTCCTTTTGATTACTGAATAGTATTCCCATTGTATGGATATATGTTGTTATGAATTTTAGCTTTTGTCCTTTTGGGTTTGGTGATTTTTACTTTAGCCCATACCGGAGTTTTTAATTGATTTTTCCTAAACAAAAGTTTAGACCCTAAATCTAAGATATCTGCTAATGAACATTGACTTTGTTCATTTGCATTTCAGAGTAGGAAATCTGGTGCTTAAATACTTAGAGAACTTAGGGTGCTCAACGATCTTTCTTTTTAATTGTTCATTTCTTTTTTTCAGAGAGGCTGTGATAGCTATATGGTTTATTTGTTTGATAAAAGTAAGACTGTATATGAAGGACCATTCGCTTCCAGAAGTTTATCTGACTGTGTAAATTATATTGGTAAGTCTAGTCCATTTATTGACTGAGCTTTAAACCTGAAATAATATAAGTTTGACTCAACATGATTAGTAGAAATGGTCTTTGGTGTTTTTGTTCTGTATCTCATACTTTAGGTTTCTATCTGTGGTGAAAAATGAATTTCTATAGTTTGGAAGGTGAAAAGGTAGATTTTAAATCACCACCATATCACTTTCTGAGGATAGGCCTCTCACAGATGGAAGCATGAATCTTTATTATTAATTAAGCCTAATTCTTACTTGTTCCTTCATTTAAGCATGTTCAAACATTTCATTTTATCCTACAAATATGGCTTAATGTTCAAACGCTTTCATTTATCCTGTGAGAAATATTTTTTTCTTTTGAAGAAGTGGTCAGTTTCTCTCTACCCCAAACCAAAATTAAGCACAGAATTGTAAAATCAAGAACAAAATTGGGCATAAGGACTAAAATTATGTAATCATTCCTTTTCATTTTTATTATTATTTTTTTAGAACAGTGTTATATGTACAGAAAAAATGAGCAGATAGTACAGAATTCTCATAATATTCCTCTCCCTCACACATAGTTTTCCCTGTTGTTAAGATCTTATATCAGTATGGTACATTTTGTTACAATTGATGAACCAATATATCAGTATTAACTAAAGTCCATACTTTATTCAGATTTCCTTATCAGATGTCCTTTTTTCTGTTCCAGGATCTTATCCAGGATACCACATTGCATTTAGTTGTCATGTCTCCTTAGGCTCCTCTTGGCTGTGACAGTTTCTCAGACATTCCTTGTTTTTGATGACCTTGGCAGTTTTGAGGAATACTGGTCAAGTATTTTATAGGATGCCCCTTTGTTACAATTTGTCTGATTTTTTCCCCCCTCATAATTAAACTAGGATTATGGGTTTTCGAGAGAAAGTGAAGTGCCTTTTATCACATTATTTAAAGGGTACATACTGTCAACATGATTTATGGCCGGCCCTTGGTGTTGACCTTGATCACTTGGCTGAAGTAGTGTTTGTCAGATTTCTCCACTATAAAGTTTAGTCTTTTAATCTCCTTTCCATACTGTACTCTTTGGAAGGAAGTCACTATGCAGAACCCACACTTAAGGAGTAGGGAGTTATGTTCCCCTTCCTTTAAAGTAGAGTATCTACATAATTAGGAATTCTTCTGCATGCTAAATTTGTCTTTTCTTTCCCATTTGTTAATTTACTCAGTGGTTTATTATATCAATATAGATTCATGGATATTATACTTTGGATTGTAATTCAATACTAATTTATTTTGTTGTTTAAATTGTTGCAACTTTGGCTATTAGGAGCTCTTTCAGTTGGCTTCCTATGCCTCTTTTACTTGTCTCATCAATGAGGGTTTTCTTTTTTTAGCATTTTCTTAACTTCCTGGCACTAAAGTGTGCTTCAGGCCCATCTTGTGTATTTCCTGCCCCAGTCCTAGAAGCTGCCATTTTTCCAAAGAGCCCTAGTTCCTTTAGTTGGAGAACAATATTAGAAACCAAGATCTGGACACTATGTGTATTTCTTACTACTGGGGTATCATTTCTTAGGCCCTTTCAGACTTTAATTGTGTGTGTGTGTGTGTGTGTGTTTAGGTCAGGCTTCCCTCCCAGATTTTTAAAAGGTTTTTTTTTCTTTTTTTTCATTTTTTGGTGTATTGTAGGAAGCCTCAGGAGTAAGTGTGCTATATAAGTATATAAAAATAGAAGAAAGGTTAATGAGGCTATTAATAATTATAGGGGAGGCAAAAATTTTTCCAGGTACATTATTTTTTTTCGAAGTTTGCTTCAGATAATGTTTTCTCAATATGAACCCTAGTAGCAACCTCTCTTTGAAGGTTTTCATTAGAAATGAATATAATTGCCACCTTAAAGTATAGTATGACTCTTTCACTCTTAGAGAATTTCATCATGTTAACATGGAATTTCATTACGTTAACATGGAATTTCATTGAACTTAACATACATACCTGCTGTTGTTTTAGAAACATTCTCTTTACCAAAAAAAGGGCAAGAGATAATCATAAGTAGATAATTTCATAAGTCTGGCATTGACGAAAGCATATCTTATCAAACTGCAATTTCCATGTATGTGTTCCTAAAGCTGTGTTGGTAGTCCAGCAGATGAAATTTATTATTCAGAGGCAGGAAAGACTGTGGCAGGTTGTGGAGGAGATGAGACCTGATTTAGAACTTAAAAAAAATTTGGAATTTATACTAGTGGAGAGGAAAAAGCGTATGCCAGCTTGGAGAAAAACAAGAAAAGAGAGATATCGGGATATTTGCAAGCTTTGTGGTTATGTAGTGATTATGTCATACCATTTTTATTCTCCTCCTATCTGGAACAGAGCTCGTGTGCTGCAGGTGTTCAGTAAATGTATATGGAACTGAAGGAAATAATAACAAGTGGTTTTCTAGCATCTATGGGAATTATATTTGTATGGGCAGGAAATCACAAAGAATCTTTAAAATCTTAAAAAATAACTCATCTCCTTTTTCCTGTCTTCTTACATGTAGTACAGGATAGCAAAATACAGCTTCCAATTATACAGCTGCGTAAAGTATGGGCTGAAGCAGTGCACTATGTATCTGGGCTAAAAGAAGACTACAGCAGGCTCTTTCAGGGACAAAGAGCAGCAATGTAAGCAGATTCTGTTGTTTATAGGGGCAATGTCATGTGCTTTAATGCTCAGTAAATCTTGCCAGTTACCAATAATCAGTGTTTCATATAATACTAAAATATTGGGCCAATTTGAAATGTAATGTTCTGATCAGACTATTAGAATTCTTACTGGCATTGAAGAAAGCATATCTTATCAAACTGCAATTCAGTGGTCTGAAACCCTGTAATTTCAATAGCTTGAGAGTAGTTCTTGAGCAGAATGTCCTAATATAAAGAAGATTGTTTTATCATAGAATGTCATAGGCAGGAACTCTTTAGAGACCAGATTCTAGAGATTAGCTATTTCTCATAGATTGATCATAGAAACTTAGGCTTTGAGCTTATAGCAATTTTTTAAGTTATGTCTATTGTTTATGAATTTTTTTTTTTGGTTATGGTTTAGGTTAAGTCTTCTTAGATATAATACTAATTTGACAAAAATGAAGAACACTCTGATCTCAGCATCTCAGCAACTGAAAGCTAAACTGGAGTTTTTTCACAAAAGCATTCAGCTTGACTTGGAAAGATATAGTGAGCAGATGACTTATGGGATATGTAAGTATTTGGGTAATGTATTTGAAAGAAGTGTCTAGTATCTTGAAGCCATATGCTGTTTTGCCTTCTTGCTTCATAGCTAGTTGTTTCTCTTACATTTACATTAGAACAAGAAAAAAGGTACCTCAATCATTATTAGTCACATTTTGAATGTTAGCTTTTTTTTAAACTTTTAATTGAGTAGCTTTATGTTTGTTTGTTTAGCTCCAGAAAAATATAAAAGTAATTTTAAAACTTGTGTTTTTCAAACCTCATTTTTAAAATAGATACAAAATTATATTGGGTCTATGGCCATGCCACCCTGAACAAGCCCGATCCCATCTGATCTCGGAAGCTAAGCAGGGTCGGGCCTGGTTGTTACTTGGATGGGAGACCACCTAGGAAGACCAGGTGCTGTAAGTGTAAAAAAATAAAAAATAAGGGATTGTAAGCTGACAAGGTCCTTGCAGTCTGTGAGGTCAATCAAGGGTTGCCTTGCCTTAAAAAAAAAAAAAAAATCAAATTGGGATGACTTCTTAGCCAGGGAAATCTTAAACTACTTATCTTTCTATAAATAATAACAAATAATTCTAGGTTTTTTTCCAAACCACCTACTCTGTAGTCTCACTTTTTTATTATACATAGCATCCATATTTTCAGTATTTGACTTTAAGCTTATCTACCGTCAGGTGTGCTAAGGAAATGTAAAAAGCAGAGTTAAAATCAAATAAACTGAAGAGGTCACCACCAGCATTTCTGGTTCTTTGTTTTGTTTTTCTTCATGAGACATTCTTTTTTGGGAAACACATCCTGTTTGTATACTTGTCTTGAATAAAGTAGGTGTATCTCAATAAATGATCAACAGTGTCCAGTTGGGTAAGTTTACCCACTAGAGCTGATTCTGTGATTGATGTTTTATTTTTTAGTTGTGTATTATGGGTATTCTTGTGCATGATAGAACATTATAATTATTTTACCAAATTGTCTTTGACTTGTCAGTTGTATATCTTATATGACTATTAAAAAAGAATGAGGTGGACCTATGTATACTGTTATTAAAAGATCACTTGGATCTTTAATGGCAGTGAATTTTTTATTTTGTTTATAATTTTTATTTTTCAATTAGAGTTGACATTCAGTATTTTATATTAGTTTCAGGTGTACAGCATAGTGGTTAGACATTTATATAATTTACGAAGTGATCTCCCCAATTCTAGTAAGCAATGATGTTTTTAAGTAAGGGGAAAAAAGCGAAGAAAGAAAAGTATGTGTAGATGTTCTCATTTGTGAGGGAAAAGGGTATGTGTCTATATAATAAATGACTAAAAATAATATCTTTTAGGATGGAAGATAAAGGGGAGGAAGGAAAGAATCTTTTTATATTCTTTTATAATGTTTGTTTTTTTAAAAAAATGTTCATTTATTATTTTTAAATTAATCTTTTTATCAAAGAGAAAATCATCTGTATTAGTGTTGTAGTAACAAATTACTATAAGCTGAATGGCTTAAAGCAACAGAAATTTATCATTTCACAGGTACAGAGATTAAAAGTCCAAAATCGAAGTGTTGGTAGGGCCATGCTCCCTCTGAAACCTGTGGAGAATAATCCATTTTTGCTTTTTCCTGGCTTCTTGGTGGTTTACCCAGCAGTCCTTGGTATTCCTTGGCTTGCAGCTATAGCACTTTAGTCTCTGCCTCTGTGGTCAAATGGAGCTCTCCCTTCGTAGGTGTCTCTCTCTTCTTTCAAGGACAATAGTCATACTGGATTAAAGGTCCACCCTACTCCAGGATGATCTCATCTTAATTTAGCTAATTATATGTGCAGTGACCCCATTTCCAAATAAGGGCACATTCTAAGGGGCTGAGTTAGGGCTTCAACATACCATTGAGGGGACAACTCAACCTATAACATGGTTTTTGATGTTGATATGGGTAGGTTAGTAATTAAAGCTATGGTTATTTCTGAGATAACCAATTAAGACATTTTTTTTTTAGCCTCAGAAAAAATGTTAAAAGCATGGAAAGAAATGGAAGAAAAGGCTATCCATTATGCTGAGGTAAAATCACTGAGTTTATTTTGTCTGTTAATTTTTGAGGTCTCCTTTAGAAACTTTGGTTTGGGTACATATTTTTCACATCATTCCTGAATATCAGATAAATATCTAGTAGATGTTTTGTGTATGTAGAGGGAAGTACCATAGTGAATAAAAACAAGGGCTCTGGGCAAATGAAACTAAACTGAAGCCTCAATGAGCTTCAGTTTCCATATTATATTAGTAAGGTTATACAGATTAAATGGAAATAAACAGTAAGTGGTAGTTCTCGTTATTTCTGACTGGTTTAAAGAGGATGGCTACAGATCCTGGCTTACCTGGGACAGTCCACTTATACCTGTCTTGCCATAATTATCAATAGTGCTCCCTTTTACTCTTAAAATTATACAGATTTGGACAATAAATTATATGGTCACTCGGTATAGATTATTCTCTAGGTGGCACATTTCCTTCCTTGCCAACAGTGCATCTGTCCATGGTCCCACTAATTGTTCTCCTTGATGCCAGTACTTACCCTGAGGACATGGGTAGGGCAGTTGGTATCCTAGGGTGGGAAATCCAGTGTCCTTATCTTTCTGTACCCTTATTCAAGGCAGTCAGGAACAAGAGGTAAATCATAGAACTGAGATACAACGGTTTTGACGGCTGTTTTTTCTCTGTCTAATGAGTGACACTATCTTTTCGCTTCTCAGGAGGAGAAACAAATGCTAGTAGTTTACTGTAGTCAGGAGAGAAAAGAGAAGCATAGGAATAAGTATGTTCTTGTGTAAAAGATTAAATGTCAGAATCTGAGAGATAAAAAGGCTTGAACAAAATCAGTGCTTCATATTAACTTATTTAGTTCTCTTAGGGTGGCAACAAGTCATTCTTTGAGTTCTCTGTGTTGTGTGGTGATGAGCCTGTCATGTCTTTTGTGTTTCATCACATTTTAGGTGGGTGTCATTGGATACCTGGAGGATCAGATCATGTCCCTGCATACTGAAATCATGGAGCTTCAGAAGAGCCCCTATGGAAGACGTCAGGGAGACTCGATGGAATCTCTGTAAGGATGTGTTCATGTCGTTGGTATTGGTGTCTATAATTTTTTTGTACCAGGTTGTTCTTTCTGTATCCATCTGGCAAATTAAGCCTATATGTGGTTATGTTCTATAGTTCTCCTTTCTGCAAATATGTTGGCATTATATTTAAAAAGGAAGTTTTTTTTTAGTCACCAGAAATTTTAGAAATAACTCTTTGGGTTGACCTTTGCTGTATTAATCACAGCTTTTTTTCATGTGAATGTTAAAAATTTTTTCGTAAGTATTCTAAGTTACAAACTGTTTCCCTACTTACCATACTTCTGGTCCAAGGTATTGTCTATTAAATGCCCTAAATAAGATTAAGTTCCTAAATGTTTGGATTAAAAACTTCAGATTTTTTTCTCTGATAACAGGCCATAATTTTTGCCCATTTAAGTGTTTCTGGTACTAGGATATTGTATATGTGGTGGTAGATCACAGCAGATTAGAAGTATATTAAGTTTTCTGTTGAAAGATCTTGCTTATTACTCCGTGAAATTCTCTATAATATTCATTGGCAATATGCACTTGCTTTAAAATGGATCATTACTTTGTTCAAATAATATCATTCAAGTTGTGTATTATCATAGTCATTAAGTGATCTTCACATACAGAAGCATATTTTCTCTTTCATAGGGAACAACGTGCCATCAATCTATATAAGCAGTTAAAGCATAGACCTTCAGGTAAGACACTTCTATCACAGTACACAAAGGCATGTTTGGAAATGATCTCTAGCTTAACAAATCTAGGGGGTTGGATTTTAAATAAGCTGCAGAATGGATTCCAGTTTTGGTATTTCCATTGAGACATTTCTGGTACAATAGCTTGTAGTTTGTGAGAATTAAAGAGATTAGGAAGGCAAAGTAACAATAAAATCGAGGTGGAAATTTTTAAAGGAAATGAAAGGAAGGAATAAAAGAGAAAAAAGGAACTCAAAAAAGAGGAGGGAAGAGGAAGCAAGAAAATATGTGGGAAGATGGAAAAAATAAGTGCTGCTTAAGATTGGAGAGGTTGGGAAGAAGTTAATGCTGCAGGTTCAGGTGTGGAATGGTCAGAGGGAAGGCCCATGTGTGAGACCAAAGCAGTTCACCTTGAAAATGCCTTCAACTGCACCTGGTCACTAAATGCTTATTTCACTGGCAAAACAATTCCTTTTGAACATCTGCTGAATACAGAGTATGGTCTACTGGAAAGAGCACTGGATTGGAAATTGGAAGGCTTGAATTCTAGATTGGGCACTTTACTGACTAGGTGACTTTGGGCAGATTACTTAATCTCCATTTCCCTTCCCTCTTCTACAAAATGGGGTTTAAACCTCGCTTTCCTAGCTCGATAAGTGTGGCAATGTATTTAAGAGGATGTTTGTGAAAATGCTTTGGAAATTACAAAGTATTATGTACCTGCAGGGTATTATTCTTCAGTTAAAAAATCGATTTGTTTTGAAGGGTTAGAGAAGAAATAAAAAGTGAAGTCTGTGCCCTAATTTGCTATATACCTAAATTGTAAAACAAAACAAAACATGACTTTTTATGCTTTAAAATTTACAAAAATATTCAAATGTACCTGTGAAATTATATTTAACAAATAACATGATCTTCTCTACATAGTTTTTATTGTAGTGGAATTTGTTTAATTTCTACAGACATTTAGGAAGCGCATATAGGAAAAGCACCTGACCCTGACTAGGGGTGAGGGATAGTTACAGGAGGTATCCTATAGTATTTGACATTTGAGATGAGCCTTAAACAGTAAGTAGCAATAGCTAGGTGAAAGGAGGTGAGCTCTTGTATATCCAAGTATAAAAGGTGAAGACATGCATGTATAGCACTTAGCATGTTTGAGGAAATGCAATGTGACTGGATTGTAGAGTTTTAAGAGGAGAAGGAGGTGTGGTTGGATCATAAAGAATCTGGTATATCATGGTAACGAGTTTGGATTTCATCCTGATGGCAAAGAGAAACCCTAAAAAGTTTTAAGCAAGAGAATGGCTTGATCAGATTAGCATTTTAGAAATACTGCTCTGGTAGCATTGTGGACAATGGATTAAACTGTGGCTAGGATAGAGACAGGGGCATTAGTTATGAAATTTTTGAAATAATCATAACTCAGTATGTGGGGGGGGGGGCGCGAGGGAGGAACATGAGCCAAACTAGAGAGCCTGAACTGTGGCAGTGGGGTGAAGAGAAACATAAGGACAAAAGACATATTTAGGAGGTAGAACTGATAGTGTTGGGTGATGGATTGATTATGGGTGGTTGGAGCAGCTGGGTGCTGGCTAGGGCAGTTGGGTGCCTGGTAAGACCACTCATCATAATAGGAATTATAGGAAGGATGACAGACTTAATGGGAAAAGAAGATGAGTTCATTTTTGTACATTTTTTTTTTCATTTTTGTCCATGTTGATGTTAGGTGTCAATGAAACATTGAAGTAGAAATATCTAATAAACAGTATTAGATATGTGTATACGTACAGGAAGTTCTCAGTGTCATCGGTGGGTTCTGCTACTTGAAGCAAAACAATGTATAACAAAACCAATTTTACCATAAACATTGATACAAACAGGAATTAAGTTCCTGTGGCATCTCATACATATTATAACGAAATGACATTGAAATGACATTATTAGAATACCTGCTGTATATGTGTACATATATATATATATAAACACACCACATATATACACATGTACATGCATATATATATATATAAATATACATATATATGCATATGGATTTAATAGAGAAGTCTGGGCTAGATATTTAGCTATTTTGAGAGTAATTAGCCATTGGAATAAAGTGATCATCCTGAAAAAGCAGGTCGAGTAAGAAAGCCAAGAATGGAATGCTAGGGAATACCAACATTCGAGAAATGACCAGAAGCAGAAGAGCCTTCAAAGAAGATTGAGAAATGCCAGAATATGTAGAGGGAATGATATTATAGGAACAGAATAGAGAGAGTTTCAAGAAGAAAGTAATCAGTTGATTGAAATGCTACAGAGAAGTGTGGGTAATGAAAATGAAAATATTCATTGGACTAAACAGTTTGGGCATCATTGGTGATCTTGACAAAATATAATGGCCTTTTGAGAACAGAAACCAGATTGTAGTGGTTAAGGAGGCAGAGGGACTGAAGGAAATGGAGAAGTCAGTCTAGTCTAGCAGTTCTCAAGGTGTGGTTCATGAACCTTTGAGTCATTGAGGTCAAAACTGTCTTCATAATACTAAGGTGTTATTTGCCTTTTTCAAAATGTTGACATTTTCACTGATGCTGCAAAAACATTGGTGAGTAAATAGCTTGCACCTTACTTAGCATGAATCAAGGCACTAGCACCAAACTATGCTAGAAATCATTATACTTTTCACCACCATGTAGTTAATAATTTTTAAAATATGCCAGTTTCATTTAAGTGTCTTTGATAAAGCAGTAAAAATTTTATTTAAATCTCAACCTTTGAGTACATGTCTTTTTAATAATGTGTGAGAAATTGGAAATACTCATCAAGTGCTCCTGCTACGTACTAAAGTATGATGAGTGTCTTAAGAAAAGCCACTTCAGCCATTGTTTACATTGTTTTTTTGACTGGCTTCTTTAATGGAACACCATTTTTACTTGAAAAAAATGACTGTCAGACAAACTGGTTATTCAGATTTGGGTATGCGGCAGGTATTTCTCAAAAATTAATGAAGCATGCCTGTCACTTAAGGGGTGAAAAAAAACAGTATTGGTTGTCAGTGATAAAATTCCATGTCAAGCAAAAAATTAGAGTTTAGGAAAATGCATCCATCAACCAAAATTTGTCAGCTTGTCAATACTCAAAGACTTTTCTGATGAGATTGGTGGTGATATTAAAACGATTTGCAAAAATGTAAAAAATGCCAGTTTTATCATTAAATTTTTTGGGGCGGAAATAGTTATTTTTAATAAAAATTTATTAGGTAATGAGTTTGTCCTGTTTTTTTTTTTTTAAGTGAATAAATGTTTTTAAATTTCTCAGTTTAAGTCCTGAAAAACACTTCAGAGTTCTAAGAATTTTTGAGGATAAAGGGGTCCTGAGACCAAAAATTTGAGAACTTCTTATCTAAGCTATTCTTTTCTGAAGCTTGGCTGTTAAGGAAAGAAGAGAGGCGAGCAGCTAAAAGGCATAGATCAAGGGAGGTCAGTTTTCAGAAGACTTGAGTGCATTTATGTGCTTGGGGCCAAAAGCCTGTGAAGAGGGAGGTTGCTGAACACACTTGAGAGGCTGACTCCAGGGAACACTGGGAGGGATTAGGCTTGCTGCCACTGATGTTAGAATGAGGATGAGTCTGGATACAGACACTTTTGTAGGTGTGGGGGTTGGAAGGTGAAGGTCTTAATGCCTTATGGCCTCCTATCCTAAAGAAGTGGATTTAACTGTTAACAGAAGAGGTCATGACCTCAAAGATTTTTGAAAAGCTGGTATGTGCAATGGAAGATGTTGCTGACCCAGAACATTTAACAATCCAGAGTAGAAGTGAAAACCTGTGAATTAGTTGACAAAAGAGGGAATGTTAGTATAATTCTTTGTTGGTAGTATTTAGTAGCTTGGATACAGTAACTGATAGAGCAGATGGTTAGACTGATCTAGGATTAGGATTTTACTGATAGTATAAGATGATAAAAAAGTTGAAGATATTGGCAAAAAGTGATGGAAACAATAGAGTTGTGATTAGAGTAAAATATTAAAATTTAAGATTTCAAATAGAGAAGTTTAAATTTTTTTTTCTTTTAATTGGTATTCATTATTCCCAGTCTTCTGGCCAATTAATTAGATATTACAGATGAAGATATACAAAATTCCATCCATTGACTCAGTGAAATTAACTTTCCACAGTCAGTGATAGCATTTGTTTAGATTATTTTTTATAAAATCTTCAGTAACCATGTGAGCATATCAGCATACATAGGGCCCAGAAATAAAAATGCCATCCAGATAGTTTCTTCGAGTGACAAAACTAGTTAGTTGTAACAAGTTTTGTCTATTATTGGGCTTTTATAATCACCCTGGATGTATGGTCTCTGGTTTTTTTCCTAGCTTAGAGTTGACTTGAGACTAATGTTCAGCCAAAAATGGTAAAAACCACCTTTCTTCATTCTCTGTGTTGGAGAAGGTTAATGTTCTGAGGTCTTCAATCATCTTAAAGAGCTTGTTATATGGGAAAGCTGTTGAGCCTGATCTGTGGGATTAAGGAGGGAGTACTCTTTAGAGAGGAGCCTTTTTAGAGCCTCCATATCTAGTTGTTGGTGAAGGAGACACAGAGATTTCTGGGGAATAAAGTTGAACTATGGGGAGGTCTTTGCAGTGATAACAAAAGGACACTGAACTTTTTTTAAACCTCTTTTGGTACTCCTTTCATAGTAAAATGTGGATAACAGTAGCCATCTCATAGGACTCCTGTGAGGTTTAAATGACAAAATTTTAAGTAGGTAATAGCAAAAAATAATATTTTTGTATTTGAGATTATTGTCTAAGGATATACCATCATGATCCATGAGCAGCCTTCCAATTCTTAAGAACTTAGCCGTTTTCTGAAATATAACAATACTAGTTTTTTGTTTGTTCGTTTGTTTTTGAGGTAACATCTCATAAAAACTGTAGAACTCCTGTGGCCACACAACCATCCCATTTGAGGACATTTGTCATCTGCCAGTTTGCTTTAAGTTGTCACACTATCCTTGAACTGAACTTTCAGGGTGTATAGGTCCTTTTTTTAGTGTATCAAATTTGGCCTAAGTCAGTCAGCTTTTTTATAAGTTTTTACGGGCTGCAAACAGTTGGATAAACATGAAATTCTAAGCAACCTAGTTAGGGCAAGGGCTTCCTTTCTTTGAGGCAGTGAAAGTTTGATGAAGTGTCCTACTGTTTCTTATTTAGTGATGTTAATCACTGGAGAAAAATTGATCTCTTGGCTAGAAGGGTGCATATGTGTCTGAAGCTTGGGTTAGTATGGGTTAGAAATAGCTAAGACTATTCTCAAAATAGGCAACTAAGGTCTCTGAAGATAGAGTTACAAATGTGTGTGTATGTAAATATATATATACATATACACATATAAACATACTTTGCTTTTAGATATGTATTTATACATAATCTTAAAATCTTTTGGCTTAATCCAGTTTTGAATTTAAATGGAGATGTTATTAATTAAAAGTAGTTTGAGATTTTTAGAAATTTGTTGTTTAGAGGCTGATATGTCCATGCAGAAGAGAGGTTATGCCCACTGATTGAGATCTTTTCTAGATCACTCCTACAGCGACAGCACAGAGATGGTGAAGATCATTGTGCATACTGTGCAGAGTCAGGACCGAGTTCTCAAGGAGCTGTTTGGTCATCTGAGGTAGAAAAAAATTGTTTTATTTCCTACTGAAAAGCCAGGGCACTTTTATCATCTTCCTTTTCGAAGTGTAATACTCCTTTTTGGTGAAGATACTAGACTCGGGAAGAGTTCTGGGTCTGGTACCTTGGGGGGCTTGACCATAGCTGTGTGCATTTAGGTGTCCTGTTTGTGCACTTTGCTTTGGAGATCAGCCATTAAATCTGATGTGATTGTGGTTCATTTCCCCAGCTGGGTTTGGGGTATGGTGCACAGTCTTGGGGGATGTGTAAGTGTCTGACACTGATTTCCTCTCTCTAGCAAGTTGTTGGGCTGTAAGCAGAAGATTATTGATCTATTGCCCATGGTGGAAATGGCCCTCAGTAACATCAAGGAAGCTGACAACACTGTCATGTTTATGCAGGGAAAGAGGCAGAAAGAAATATGGCATCTCCTTAAAATTGCCTGTGTAAGTAACTTTTAATGAATTAATTAATGTGAAATTGATTTGCTGTTATTCCCTGTGAAAGGGGTTTTTATCAGCATGATCTGGGTCCTCCTGAAGACCTATATATTTTGTGTTGGGTTGATGCTCTTGTTCTTTGCTTGGTGTCTGGCTAGCAGTTCAGACGCAGGACTTCATGATCACCCTTCATTCTCCATTATCTTTTTATTTTCTAGTCTCCTGTTTTTATACTCTTCCCAGCCTTACATCACTGTGGTATCCCAACCCAATTTGGGATAGATGTGCCTGACTAGTTAATAAAACCAACATTTTGTTCAACTGCGTGTCTTTTTCCTCCAACTAAAGTAGAATTAAATAGATATATACGTTTGGCTTTAGTCAATGAAGAAAGGGGCCAAGACAGGATAGTTAGTATTTGTATACAAAGGTTGCAGTAATTCGTACAGAAAGACTCTGGTTGTGCATATAAGTAATGATAGAAACGTAAGTCTTAGGAATATGGTAGGAAATTGTATGAATCAATGGAGGTACTAGCCTATAATTTTATTTTTATTTTTCTTCAGACACAGAGTTCAGCCCGGTCCCTTGTAGGATCCAGTCTAGAAGGTGCAGTGACTACCCCTCAGGCATCAGCATGGCTGCCCCCAACTTCAGCAGAACGTGAAAATCCTCTGTCATGCGTGGTAACTCCTCAAGATGGGTGGGTTCACTTTGTAACAATAGATAGCTGTGTTTTCAAGAGCAGTGGTAGGAATGAGGCAGTGGTTAAGGCAGTCTTCAGTGCTGTGTAGACCAGGGTTGAGTCCTGACTGTCCCTTTGTAATAAATAACCTTCTGCAACTAATTTGACTTTCAGTGTTCACATTTCCTCACCTATAAAATGGGAACTGCTGTGTAAATTCAGTTAGACAATGTATGTAAAGTGCTGGGAAGTAAATATTCAGCAAATGTTACTTATTGTTAGCTCAATATAAGTCCTAAGTTCTGTTATTGGTTCGTCAGTTCTTTTACCCAAACTTTATTCCTTCCTTAACCATTTATCTCTGAAAAATTATGCTATATCTTTTTGCATTGATCATTTTGGGGTCCTTGATCATCCCTCCAAAAAATTGTTGAGGTTAATATATTTTAAAACTTAGTATTTCTAATATCAAATTTTCAGTGCCTTAAATCAGTTTTGCAAAAAAGAACTGAAGTTTAAAGCCCTACATTTTCTTTTATTAATTCCTAACTCTTCTGCTAAAAGCTGACTGACTATCCATTTCTGTTATTTTTCTCAGCATAAGATGTGCCGTATCCAGAGCCAGTGGCTCTTTGCTAGCTTGTGTATTGTCGCTTTTCTCACAACTCATGGAGACCTCTGCAGCACCAGCATTTCCTCGAAGCTCTGCCCATAATTAGTTTTGCAGAAGTGCAGCCATGTTACATCACTGCTCAGGAGGTCATGCAATTGCACATTCTGCACTCTGCTTTTATGAGAGAAAAGCACATGGCAGGAAGGCAGGCTGATATCAGGTATTTTAATTTTTTAAAGAAAGCAAGTTCCAGGGTATATCTTGGGGTCATTATAGATTTGGCCCAATGTAATACAACCACAGCTACAACACAGGCTATAATTAATTATACAGACTTTAGGAAATATTCCATTAATCAGAGTTAAATAAAATTTAATACATTACTAACCTTTTTTGCTTTCATTAAAGGCTTTAGGTTTGTTAGGGAATGCTAATGGTTGCAAATGTCACTCCTATACAGGTAATTTCCAATTTGAGGTTGTGGTTGTTGGCAAAAGTGTATCTGACAAGAATTTTAAATACATTTCAGTAGTAATACATTATAAAGGAAATTGATTTCAGTTATTATGTACCTGTGGTACTTTACCACCAAGGATTGGGAACTGTTAGCCTCAATTTTTCCATCTGTTGAATGAGAGCTGAATTAGAATCTAGTTCTAAGCTCACAGTAGCTATCATCCATGGCCTAGAACTGATTCTATTAAGTAGGGACTCTGAGAATTGGTAAAAAGTGAGGACAGAGGTCATATGGAAGAGGAAGGCATGGAAGGTGGAAACCAGAATCAGGATTTACTTCAAATATAAACTTTCAGGGATACTTCTTATTTCTGGGCAGCTCCCCTGTCACACTGTTTTCTTCTGCTGTCCTCAGGAAATCAGCTTGCTTGTTTCCTTTTTTGTTGTTGTCATCTGTAGTTTCCAACCAGAGTTCACCTTCCCTGATCTTTACAGGACAGATGTACTTTTGCATTTCCTCCCCTACCTTTGTGTCTCTGAAGTAAGCATGCTGATGCTCTTACTACTTGTAAGGAAAGGGAAATATTCCAAAAACAAAAAGAGATCTTTCACTTGTCTATGCCACAGGGATCTTTTTTTCAAGGGGCGGGGTGGGGGTAGGATTGTATGTAAGTGACACTTGTGTTTCAGAGGAAAATCAGATTGGAGTTATAGTGGACTTCTTATCATTAGAACTGAGCAGAGGCAACACTTGGAATAATAAGCAGGACCGTGCCTCTGAGTGGGAAGGATGAGGAAACTGAAGACTACAGGAATCAGTTGTATTGGAGTTCAGGGTTGCATGGTTATAGGAAAGGCAGTGATCATCCTGACCCTGAAGACCAAAAAGTAGAGGAAATTCATATGCCTCTTTGCTCAATTTGAAAAGGCTTTGTTTTTCAACCCACAGAGAGACTTTGGCACAAATGATAGAAGAAAATTTGAACTGTCTTGGCCATTTAAGCACTATTATTCATGAAGCAAATGAAGAACAGAACAGTGGAATAATGGTGAGTTTTATATGGATATGTGTTCTAGGTATGTTGGGTACAAAGGTTTTAACTTCCCATGCTAGCCTTACCTGGTATTTGAGATGCATATGGGAAATAGAAGAACTCAGAGGAGAGAGCATTTGAGGAATATACTTGACCTCAAATTCCTATCTTCTCTTACTCATGGATATACTAAGATTGTATCATCAATAATCTTCAACAGTGGCATTTTTGGTCAAATTAAGAGTGGTGAGCTTTCTTTGAAATGTGACCACGGAAATTGAATGGTTTATGTCTTTTTGCTTAAGCAGTCAATTTTCTCCAATGAGATGGGGCAGGATTTATATTATAATTCAAATAAAGTCACTGCTGTTTACAAGATGAATACTGTTAATATAGTTGTAATTAATAGTAGTATTTCTGTTAAGATTTAATTACTATGAATTAATGATTTGTTAAAACTTGGAGAAACTACAATAAAATGTTTACAGAATTAACTTGTACTGTATTTTGTCTTGATGTCAACTCTTTGTATTTCCTCTTTATTTGCTTGAAACATTTATATGAAAGCTCTTTGAAATATATTTTTAATTAGCAGAAAATAAGGTAAACTAAACTCTCCAATTGTAACTTATACTTTTGATTTTTCAACTTTTGTTTATAAAATGTCCAAACATATAGAAAACTTACAAAAATGAATACCCATAAATCTACCACTTATAGTCAACATCTAATTGTAACTTTTTCATGCCTGATTTTAGAATCTTGATTGGAGTTGGTTAACAGAATGACTGGCCACTTTCTCACTGTCCCCAAACGACCTATGGAAGTTGCTTCACATATTGGAAATATATTTTCACCCATGAAACCATTCTTCAGATACCATTCATTGGAAGAAATGGCTGTGATCAAAAACTACACATGATTTTACAAGAGCAATGTTTTGACTTTGGGTAATTTTAACCTCTTTAACAGAATTTTATCTCAGTGGACTTGTTTAAATACTATAGCTACTTAGCACCACTGCAATCCATTTGTCTTAAAACTTGGTAAAACATTACTTATTTAACTGAATAAAAATATCTTTTAAAATTTAACTTTTGGGCATAAGACCAAAAGTTATACAGAGAAGAAACCTCAGCTAACATGTGTTCTAAGTAAAAGTTGTCTACCTGTTTCTGTGGAAGAGGCTGCTTACAAGTAAAATTGTACTTCTTGAAGAATAAGCCCTACCTCCTTGTGTTGCACTCAGCAGTGCTCTTCTTGGCATCATAAGGAGTTGAGTCATCCCGTTTTCAGTTTTACTGATATTTGACAGTATCCCTTTCCTACAGAAGGGATTGTGCATCTGTGCCTTATACCAACTGATTATCATAAATCGTAAGTGTGCTATGTGTATATGTATTTAAAATGTACATTTAGTAATATCAAAGAGAAGATGCCTGTTAATTTATAATGTATTGAAAGCTTATTTTTTTTCATTTGTAAAAATGGGTCATTTGTTTCAGGAACCTTTCATGTCTTATCATACAATTTATAAAGGTCTGCACACCCTTATCTGTAATTCCAAAAAGCTCTGAAAATGAGATTTTTCATAAGCTTGGTGACAAAACTCATTTGCTTGCAAGTCTAACCTGAACTGACATTTGTTATCCCATTTAGTGTGAATATTTGTTTATTTTGCTGCAGAAATATTTGGTAGAGAGGGTGCTGCCACAGA
The DNA here is from genome assembly GCA_028627145.1 of Eidolon dupreanum. Lineage (NCBI taxonomy): Eukaryota > Metazoa > Chordata > Mammalia > Chiroptera > Pteropodidae > Eidolon > Eidolon dupreanum. Next base: position 17,878,951 of record CM053506.1, read on the forward strand.
CGGTTGGGGGTTTCTGTAGTATAGTATATGCACTGACTTATCTTTCTAAAATCTGAAAATTTCATAATTCTGAAACATCTGGCCCTAATAATTTCAGATAAAGGATGTGGATCTATCATCTGTTAAGTAATTTAGAAGACATTGCTTTTTTAAAAAATGTGAAATGCTTTTGTATTATAGACAGTTTTTCACTTTGTGTATTAAATGATTTTTAAATTACTTTTTGACTCTTCGTTAAAATCAGATGAGTACAGTTGACCTTTGAAAAATGAAGTGGTTAGGAGTGTTGACCCCCATGCAATGGAAAATCCACATATAACTTTTGACTCTACAGTTGGCTTTTTGCATCTGTGGATTCAACCAAGATTGGGAATGCAAAAGTACCATTTTTGATCTGTGGAATCTGTGGACATGAAACCCATGAATGAGAAGGTCTGACTGTATTTTTTGGGGAAAAAAAAAGCATATAAGTGGACCCACACAGTTCAAACCTGTGTTGTTCAAGGGTCAACTGTAGTTGAATATGGTTTGGGAAAATGTGAAGGTTCCATGAAATGGAATTGGTGCACAAAATAACGTAATGGGCTCCCACTGTATTTTCCTTAGGAAATATATAGGACTTATAGTAAAGAGAATATTAGGTAGCTTCTTTACGATAGTCTTTTCACCAGAGATGTCCTATCACCACTATCCATTTCTAAAATCCATGCTCATATCTTGCCCTATAAACTGATGCCTTAGTTACACCATCCCCATTTTTGTTAGTAGTGTCATTTTCCTAGTCATCTTAAGTCTGAAACCTTGGGATTGTCTTCTAACTTTTTAGTCTTCTGATACTAATGTTTCTCTAAATATGGAAATTCTGAATCAGCTGTTAAAACAGGCAGTCTCTTGCTTCTCTAGTTCCAGGTTTTAATCAATAAACATTTATTGGGTACCTGTAGTTTGGAAGATACTGAGCTAGATGGCTAGTTCAGAAACAGTTAACAGTACAGTAAGAATGCTTATCAGTAAGAGTCTGAACACTGCAAGCCATCCAAGCATTGGAATTATTGTTAAAGTGGTTTTTAAATGTGTATTTTCTAAATATTGTAATAACCGATAAAAGATCTGTAGGGTGGAGCCATTTTTATGGTGTGTGGTTAGGGTGATGGACATCAGGGCAGGTGATGACAGGGGCAGGTGGTGTGAGTTAGAAGAGATTATTATAGTGTGATCTCCTCAGACTTCCTTTTGATGCATGAGCTGACCACTATGTTGGTTGACAACTTTTCAGAGTTGAATGGCAGTCGTGAATTACATACATTTCATTCTCTAATTCAAACAGTATTATGAAAAACTAAGAGAATCCATCCTGAAAGAGGGGCTGGAATGAGTCGTTTTTCATTCTTTTTCCTTTTTGCAAGTTAAAATAGCTAAGCTCTGCAAATATCATTTATCTGGATAATGATAAGGTCCCAGACATTCCTAGTAAATGCACTTATTGAAGAGAGAGTGCAGAGTGGTCTGGGAACGCTTGCTTTAATGAAGACGAATTGATTCTATTTACCCTTTGCTATTTCCACTGTTACTACCATTGTAACTTTGGGCCTGCAGTTTCCTAACCACTTGATTCTCTGCCTCCAATTTGTCTCTACTCTAAGCCATTTTGCAGACTCACTGGCGGTAAAGCACTGTTTTCTGCCCAAGAGGTTACAGGACCCTTCAACCCTAGTGTACTCATCCACTTACGCTCCCGTTGCTAGCCTTTCAAGGCTTACAGAAAGCATACTCCCCAACCTACTCTAACACACTGCCGTTATTTCCCTTGTATTCATCCATCTCATTCCCATCCCTACTCAACTGTGTCCTTTTTGTTTTTGGTAATATATGCACATAATGACATTTTAAAAGAACAGAAGAATATACAGTGAAAAAGTTTTGTCTCTTTCCATTCTCTGGCCATTCAATACTTGGTCCCTGCAGAAAAAGTATATTTGAGCCTTTCAGAATCTGGGCCTAGCCTACCATCCCACTCCTTTCCGTCATACTTGCTTTAAGTAAGCTCGAATGCTCTATTCTTTTTCGTTTTCCTGGAGGACGCCCATTCCTATTGCTTGGATGGCCCTCATAAAGCCCTCATTGGATCAGCAATTCTGGTCCAACAAGTGCTCAGGAAAATACGTGATTTGTGAATATGCAGCTAGACTGAATATCTTCCTCTTCTGAACTTCCACTTTACTTGCAACAAGTCTGGTCGCTCCTGAATTCAGTGCAGAATCCATGACTGAAACATGTGCTTGCCACATAGAGTTCGGTATAAACCACAAAATGACAAACGGAACAGCTACCACACTGAGTGAGGGAGTGGCTCTCCGCACAAGAACAAATTGGCCAGTCCCTCGTCCTCAGAGGCCCTCTCTTTTCTCTGCATCCCTGCTTACTCCATATTGCCGACTTCTCTTCCGGAGCGGGAAACCAGCAATGCACGGAAAAGAGCACACGCACCTTCACGGGCTATTGAGCGATAGGCAGCTGGGAGAATTTTGTCCTGTTCGCTCCCCGTCCCTTTAGTCGCCAGGCGATCCCTGCGTCGGCTTGCGTGCCTGCGCAACCGCAGTGCCGGCCGAGTGGGCGGGGCCGGTTGTTGGCGGCGGTTGGCGCGGCCCGGGAGCTGGCTGCACGTGCGGGCGGGGGCGATGCGTCATTGATCGGTGAGTCGCTGCCGAAGGGTGGGCATCCCTCCGAACTCTACGGCTGGCCCCCTTCTCAGTACCTTCTGCCACAGGGAGCGGGAGTGTCACGACGCTTGCCGAGCAGGGGCGGTCCCTGGACCGCCTCTGGCGGAGGAGTTGGCAAGAGGAAAACGGGTTCTGCGAGGAGGAAAGAATGAGGGGAAAGGGGCATAGGACTCCCCGGTTCGGCCTGCGGGAGGGAGCCAGTTGTCTGGACGCAGAGGGTGGAAACTAGAGGGGGTAGGCCTGTCACTCACGGGGTGGGGGGTCCTTTCCTCCCTTATTCAGGAGGAACAAGGATGAATATGACTCAAGCCCGGGTTCTGGTCGCTGCAGTGGTGGGTCTCGTAGTTGTCGTCCTCTACGCCTCCATCCACAAGATCGAAGAAGGACACCTGGCTGTGTACTACAGGTGAGCAGCATGTTCAGTCAGTGAGGGTACTAGAGCAGGTAGAAAGGGGACTCCTGGAGTATCGTCTTAGAAGTTGTTCCCTCTGTCGCGTCCGGGGGAGCCCGCTCCAGTCATGGGAAGCAATTTTCATCCCAGCCCTAGGGAGCGTATGGGGGCCAAGGCAGGCTTTTGCAGAGCACCCTCAAGGTGTTGGACAGTTTCAATGCTATGTACATTTTGTGCAGAGGTTGAAAGTCTCTACAGTTATTCCTAGTAGACGGTAAGCTCAGTTATTTGTAGAAAAAATTAAGGAGGGCAGCAATCACTCTACTTGTGACGGAAGAGTTGGATAAATCATTGTATTCCATACAACTTGTACAAAGCTTTCAGTTTGCAGCTTTAGGTACTATTTAGAAACTCTGGTCCTGTTTGTGATGGTTTTTTAGATCTCCCCCCCTTTAAAAGCCCTTAGTGTCTGGTTTTGGCTTATAAGGTCAAAACATGATGACCATGACAATTGTTTATATCTCTCCCCTGGACCGCAAGAGATACAAACAGAACATTGATGGGTCACCCTCCTCCCATCTTACCCTTTCTTTTAAAGTTGAAGAAAGGAATGTGTTGCTTTCTAGTTGAGCTCTAAAAGCTTTTCCTTCAACATAGTACCACCTGTTCCTTTTGATATAGACAGAGAACAATTTCAGGAGAAATTTCGATAATGATGTATTTAAAAGGGCTTCAACTTTTTGCTTGTTTCCATCATTCCCTCCAAAGTAATATTTCTACTTTTAGACCCATCCTGAGTCTTAGAAACTGCCTTCCCTGTGAAGTGCTAGTTTCAAATAACAATTCTAATGATATGTTTTAGCAAATGGAGGTCTAGCATAAAAACAAGACAGATTATTAGTTCGTGTTTCCATCTAGTTCAGAATTGTCTTCCTGGTAGTAAAACCAAGGAAAGGTATGGCTTTCAAAACATTAGGGATGGACTTCAAACAGTTCATCATTTCTTAGTTTTTGTTATGAATTCTTTGCAAAACTGTATTTTCAGGATAGAAGGCTAAGTACTATGAAGTTACTCTTCACTATGTAAAATAGGACTTCTTTTATATATTTGCCCCCAGATGCCTCCTTTTTGTAATTTCCAAGATGTGCTTTCATAGTTCTCACATTCCAGAATTTGGCGAACAAGTCCACACTCATGTCCTATCTATTTATAGGCTTATTCCCTCACCCTTTATCTGTCCATGCTAATTTTTTGTTGTTTTTATAGACTTTATGTTCCCAGTACTTTAACTGCCTGGTTGGTAGAGTAGAAGAATCTTGAGCCTCAGAAGTTTTCTCCTTCCTTGAAAGTTTGTGTTACCTTCTTTTTCAACCTCATGATTAAATGTATTATGTTTTGAACTGGCTTGTGTTGTGTACAATCGAAGTGTAGCAACTAAGAGCCATTAGAATTTTTTTCAAAGTGTTTCTCATATGGTTAAAGACCAAGGAGAATCCTCTGTACCTGAGAGCAGTGCTGGAGACCCAGAGGTATGGTTGGTCAGGCTTATGAAACAAGGTGTAACTCTGGCAGTTTAATGTGATTTTTCTTTTCCGCCTTCTTAGCTGTGGCATTTATTTTAGGGACCAGCCGTTGTTCGTCATGAGTAATCCATATTAGTGAGGCTTTAATAAGTCAATAGCATGAGTAAGAGTGTATATTACAGCATTTTAAATTTGGAAAGATAATTTTTCTTTATAATCTTGTCAAATTGAAACATCTTTTTGCAGGGGAGGAGCTTTACTAACTAGCCCCAGTGGACCAGGCTATCATATCATGTTGCCTTTCATTACTACGTTCAGATCTGTGCAGGTGAGTGATTCCTAGGGAAGCCTCTACACTGGATAGACAGGTGTGGCAGGAGCAGTTAACACATTTGTGGGTGGAGAAAGATTTCATTATCGCTTAAGCAAATGGTGGTATTTAAATGCAGGCATTAAAGTTCAGAGTACAGTTGTGACAGCACAGGTTATGATTTTGAATCACCTCATTCTCCTGAAGTATATTAGAAGTAAGAGCTAGGCAGCTTGGAAGAACTCTCTTTTCCCATCTGTATAGTGATATGCAACAGGTTTTCTGTTAATGCTATCAAAATAAAAGCAGGACTTCAGAACACAATTAGAAATACAAACTAGTGATTCCTTGGTTTACAAGAGTGTTTGGTTTCCATAGAGGCAAGCTCCTGGGCTACTGTTAACATAGTGGATCTGAATTTTTATACACAACTTTTTTGCCTCGCATTTTTGTCTGGGACATTGAACATAATTTTATGTGAATGTTTTTAGTGAATGTTCTATTTTGATAGCCTTCCAGAATATTTGAAATCATTTTGATCATTGAGAACAGTGTCTTAGCCATGGGAGACACTTAGTAAATATCTTTGACATAAGATGACAAAACAAGATTAAATTGTGACTACTTTTGCAAGCTCAGTGTGATCATGAATCTTTGGATTCAGAAGTGTGTTTACTGTGTGCTGCTAATTTTTCAGGATTCAGGAAAATTTAATATACTTAATCTTGTAATTTAAGTCCAAGCTTCCTGCTAAGTGAGAGTTTTATTATGAATACATAAATCCTCCAGGTCTTCTTCCAATTCTCTTTTAGATGGCTTAGAGCAAGAATTGTGTCTGTTTAAATGAAATATGTTCTTCCGTTAGACTGATTTTCATACTATTTTCCCATTTTTATTTTATTCACTCTTACCTAGGTTCATGATGTCACTTTTTCTCTCCTCATCTCTCTTTCATTTTCTCCTGTCTAAATCTTGCCAGCCTTCTTAAGGCTCATTGCAAATCCCTCTTCTAATCAATAGCTCTTAAAGTCCGATTTGTAAATTTTGGCCTTTGGTCCTATTTCTTTTAATAATGTCATCTTATATTGTTCTCTAAGTTTTTGTGTGTATTTTCTTTCCAGAAAGTCTCCAGAAGGCAGGGATCATACCCCCTTTATATTTCTGACCTCTCTACTTATGAAAGCAGTATGGTGTAGTGAGTGTGGAGCCAGAAACTTGGAAACTTAGGTTCTGGCTCTGGCACCAATTAGTTGCATGACTTTGTAAAAATCACCTAACTGCTTTAGACTTCAAGTTATTCCTCCATGAAAAAAGGGGTTTTAATTACATGACCTCACCAACAGCCCAAACAGCCTATAATGATGTTATCAATACCATTATCAGACCCTTAGAAATGATGGGCTTTTTTAGATCTGTTCAAAGCCAGGCAAATATGTCTCTACGTTCTTGGAGTTTGGTATGTTGAGTTATATTGATGGAGAGATATATGTAACAAATGCAGTATGCAGTATATGTGTACACACACACACACACACACACACACACACACACACTATCATACTCAACAAGAAATGGAGATGAAATTAGTAAAAAGCTTTTCAGTGTAAACTAATATACTTCCCATTTACAAAAAAATTAAATGCTGGAGCCATTGTGACTAGGAATGTTCTCTTTTTTAAATGTGAAACAGTAACATCTAGGAAAGAATTATATTAATAAAACCCTTTTAAGAAATTGTTCTTATATGAATGAGACATAAATTTATTTTTAGGAATTTTTGGAACACATTAGAAGATGTAGCCTTCACTAATCCTTTCATCCACTCTACGTAGAACCTGTCACTATATTTACCATCACCCTAATCTCTCAACCCTAGAGTTACAGTTTATTCTTTTCCCTCTTGGAATATTGTATGCAGTCACTTACTAAATCCTTCCTCTGTTATGTCTTCTGTATTGACAGCTTTCAGTTTCCATGGCTTTTACTAAATCAGCCTAAATAAATTAATGCTTTAGCTTCCCAGCTGGTTTTCTTGCCTCTAGATATGCTGGATAATGAGAACCACACCACATATAAGCAAAGGAATTAAGGAAAAAAATATATTTTTGAAAGGCTTCATTTTGAGGCTGTATATGAGGTGGACCAGGGAAAGCCCAAGCCCTCCCAGCAAATATTCAGGGCACTTGACCTGAATCACTATATTCTCAGAATTTCAGCTTTCGTCTATATTGCCCCTTCTGCTTCAGGCAAGCCAGTCTGCTTCCTGTCACCTGTATACAGTTTGTCCTCAATTTTAAGTATTTGAATAGGATATTCATTGAACCTAAGATGTTTCTCTGCCTTATCTGTTCTTATTTCTTTCCCTCTAGACCTGGCTTATAAATACTTTAGCTCAGAGAGCTTTTCAAATGATTGTTTTACTCTCTGCCACTTAATACCTAACAATTCAGTTTATGCTTTGTTATTTTATACCTGGTATGGATTGCTTTATAAGAATTTTATTTCCTGTGTTGGAATGTGAGCACTTTGGGAACAGGGAACATGCTTCCTTTTTCCTTTGTATTCCACGAAGTCATATGTTGCCGTGTGCTTAATAAGGTGTAGTATATCTAGAACACACTCATTAGGTGCTCACCTACTGGAGGTCTTAGAGTGAAGTAAAAAGTCATTCTGGATCCGACAAAGGTGTGACAGGGGCAAAGTAATTACGTACCAGATCGTTGGTTCCCTATGAGGAAGCAGTGCTATGGGTGGCACCTCTATTAAAAAGGAAATCCAACAGATAATTTGAGAGATCAATAGGGCTTGAACTAAAATATTGACTGTAACTTTAGAGAAAAAAGTTGCCGTTGAATTCAAGGGTACCTTTGAGTTGTAGACTAGTTGTATGCATATAATAGTTATATTTTACCTTCATTATGATAGTGGAATCAAAGTTCAGAGCACAAGTCCTAGCAGTAGTATCCTCGTGGGTAAGCCTCGTGGGTAATCCCAGGCCAGCAGCTCCAGACAAATAAGGGACTCTGAAAGGTTTGAAATTGAAACTTTCAAATTAGACATTGAAACTTTTCTAATGCATCCTGATTCAAACATTAGCTATAAAATATTTTGTCTCAAGGCTTTCATGTCTACTAGGATACAGAAAGAAATTACCGTGATAGCTAATCTTTGGTGACTGAAATTGTAACGGTGCTCTCCTTATTTACGTCTCAGCAGTTCTCCAGAGGTTTTCCTCTGGGACCAGTAGTTCTTTGACCATATGTATCCCGAGTATTGATGAGATATTTTCTCCTCCCCAGACAACATTACAAACTGATGAAGTTAAAAATGTGCCTTGCGGGACAAGGTAAGCTTTCACCTCACCTACCAACCTCCCTTTAGTTCTGATGGAGTTTCTGTTGATAAGTTGTGATCACTTAAACATTTTCCAAATAGGCATAATAGTAACCTAGGGGGATTTCTTCTCTTCTAAGCAATATTTGAGGAAAGCCCTATCTCCAAATAGGAGTTTTCCATCTTAGGAGTTATTAGCGTGCTATTGAAAAAAATCGGATTTTAGAGCCAGCAGACCTAACTTCGAATATCAGCACTGCCACATCTGCTTTATTGAAATTTTTAAAAACAGACTTTATTTTTTAGAGCACTTTTAGGTTCATGACTACATTGAGCAAAAAGTACAGAGTTCCCAAATATTCCTTGCTGCTACATGTGCCTTTATTGACTTTTCTAAGCTTAGTTTCCTCATTTGTAAAAATGAAGTAATAAGACCTACTTTGCAGAGTTATTATAAGGATTAGAATTAGTGTATATAAAGCACTTGACTCAGAGTAAGGGCTCAGTAACAGTTTAAATGAAATCATCTCACCTTGTCATCTGTAGTATTACATGCCACCTAATTTAGAGTTTCTGTATCAGTAGGTCTGGATTGAAGCCTGAGAATTTGCATTTCTGGCAAGTTCCTAGGTGATGCTGATGCTGCTGGTCTGAGGACCTCCTTTGAAAAATTGCTGCCCTAAAGAATTTTAGAGAGAGATAGGCAAGCAAGGCCCAAATTATTTTTAGAGCATAATCAGTACATTGAATTACATCAAAAGAAGAATGCAAAGTTGAAGGTATTTTTTAAATGCTCTATTATAAATGACTAAAAAATATCACTATTACAAACCTATATAAAAAAGGCATTGACATCTATGGAAAGACAGAAATGCTTTTTAAAAGGGAGCAAATTTCCTGTTTTAAGGTATTTGATATTTGATATCAAGTTCTCCCTCGGTCTCTCTTTAACTCGCTTTTATGGATTCCCATTAGAGATGACTGAAAATTGGCAGCTGGTGAGATTTTGGGTAAATTTTATCTTCATCTTCATGCTTTCCTATAGCTCTCAGATTATTTTTAGTAAGCAGGTATTACCTTTTTTTATGAGGAAAAAACTGGGATTGTAAATTGGTAGGAAGGCTTAGTTGTTTAGTTTCAAAATCTCTAACTTCATATACCTTAAATTGAGGTTCACATGCCCTCAGGAAAGGAAGCCATTAATTAACAAGACCTGTCTTTCAGGAGTGTCAATTTTACTTGAAGGTATGGGAGGGAAATTCTTTTTTTCATATTAGAATAAATACAGATTAAAAACTAGATTAAAACTCTTGATGAATTACTCAGATAAGGCAGGAAATCAAAAGAATTTCAAACTGTGGCTGGCCTCCATACTTCCTGGAGAACCATTTTACTTGGTTTCTTGATGGAAGAATTTGAGAAGAACACTGTGTTGGCTGTTGTTTTCAGTTAATAAAGGCAAAGTACTAAGTAGTTCTAGGTTATAAGTTTAGTCTTCGTGTGAGCTGATTTGATCACAACAGTTACAGAGGTGAGCCTTTAGTTTTGAGAGGAGCAGGTGAGTATGTGCATAGGGTTACTTGAGTAGTAATTAGTGGGGTCATTTTAATGAGTCAGCAGTATATGTCTTCAGATTTTCCTTTTAAATTTCTATCATGTGTGATATGTCTGATCTTGGATTATAATAAATTAGTGTTCGGCTCACACGTTTTCCATTTCTTTGATTTTAGTGGTGGAGTCATGATCTATATTGACCGAATAGAAGTGGTTAATATGTTGGCCCCTTGTGCAGGTATGGTATTGATCTATTCTGTCGTTTTTATGGTTATGATCAGAATATTTATAACTGAGAGATTCTCTGAGGAATAGAAAGGAACTTTTAAAGTTTTATGACCTCATTCACTTCTGATGTGTATGAAAAGAATCACTGGAATATTCTTCATTTCTAGGGAATGGTGGCAGAAATAGGTCACAAGTCCTGAACAGAGTTGACTTTCTGCAACTGTGTGGGTTAGTCTTTGTTTTTAAAGAGCAAGACAGTCATTGATTATTTCTAGAATTTCCAGACAGTAGCATTTTATCCCATCAGGATGAGACATAGTTTTGTTGCATGCTGAAAATCTATAACAGATCAGTTTCTGGGCCACATTGATTTGTGTCTATAAGAATATTTTTTTCTAGTTGAGATTTACTATAACTTGAAAAGCAATATGAAAGTCCTTAGTGTGGGAAAAACATTTTCTTGGTAAAATATGAAAACCCAGAGAGATGGAATTGTTACTGTTGAAATCAAAAACTTAATTAGAACTTCTGAAGGAAATCGTTTTTTTTATGTTTGATGTTTTTATCCCAGTTTTTTTTATTGTGGTAAAATACACAGAACATAAAATTATCATCTTAACCATTTTTAAGTGTGCAATTCTGTGGCATTAAGTATATTCAGATTGTTATGCAACCATCACCAGCATCCATCTCCATAACTCTTTTCATCTTACAAAACTGAAATTCTGTACTCATTAAACAATAACCCCTGATCTCCCCTTTTCTCCAGACTGTGGCAGCTACCATTTTACTTTCTGTCTCTATGCTTCTGACTGCTCTAAGTACCTTACATCAGTGGAGTCATACAGTATTTGTCTTTTGAGACTGGCGTATTTCACTTAGCATAATATTCTTAAGGTTCATCCATGTTGTAGCATATATCAAAATTGCTTTCCTTTCTAGGACTGAATAATATTCCATTGTATGTATGCAGCACATTTTGTTTATCCATTCATCCATCAGTGTACACTTAGGTTGCCTTATGTTTTAGTTATTGTGAATAATGCTGCTATGAACATGAGTGTACATGGGGCACTTCAGGACCCTGCTTTCAATGGAAAGATCTGCCATTTTATCTTTATTATTAAAATTGGCATGCTTAGTATGTACATGATACTGTATTCAGCAAAAACAATTTAAAAAGATGAAGTTAGAATCTTGTCCTAAGGAGTTTTTATTTTACTTGACATGATACCAAATATATATTGGAATGTAAGATCATGCTAATTTCATGTCACTGGAACCGGCACAAATAACAAAAGGATTCCAGAGCAGAGAGCAAGTTGTATTGTATTAGTGTCAAGTGGATTTGGATTATATTTTTCAGTAATTAAGTATTTTCTTGTCTTTTTTTCATCTGCTTTCTCTGGTAATAAATCAGTGGAATGGATTGTGGTTTTCGGAAAAACAGAAGAGATTGCTGGTTCTCTAGCCAGAGATAAAGAAGAAACTGTTGGATCACCAATTTATTTGGACATGACCAAGCAAATAAGTTAGTTAGCAAGTTTTTACTGATGGCCTCTCCATCAAGGGAAGGCCAGTGGAGCAAGTCTTTGGTCTGAAGGGAGAAAGCAGCATTTTTTAATAGGCAGAGCATGGGTTCTGGTATGGTCCAATATGTGTCCTTAGGTACATCTCTGAAATTCTTGGTTTCCTCAGTTGGATTTTTTTTTGTACAAATTAAATGCTAACATATATAAATTACCTGACATAAATCCTGGCCCATTAAATGTTAGCTTCTTTCCCTTCTAGCATGGTGATGGTGTTTTTTTTTATAGCTTTTAAAAACTGTCTTTTTAAAAATGGACTTTTGCAGCTACTTTCTTTTTTTATTCCTACTGTTCCTCAATTAGCATAGGCCCTCTTTACCTCTTAGGTAAACTTTTGCTTAGCAGTAATTGCCTTACACTTTCCCGCCTCTGGTTTTTGTGCCTCATAATTTATCTTCATACTGCTGCCAAAGTATACATATGGTCGTGTCATGCCCTCATTTGAAAACATTAACAGTTCCTTATTACCTCCAAGATGTGTATATTCTCCTTAGTATAGAATTCAAAGTTTGACCATTAGAATTACAAATGCAGTAATGTCTGGAAAATTGAGCATGAGGAACACATCAAGATTTGTGAGTTGTGTTCCATGTTTTCACTGTTTTTTGTCGTTACCTTTCTGCATGTGTAGTATATCACTATAACTTTTACCTTAGCTGAATTAGAAGTTAAATGGGTAAACATGGATTATACCTCTCCTTCAGTTTTTGATATCGTGAGGAACTACACTGCAGATTATGACAAGACCTTAATCTTCAATAAAATCCACCATGAATTGAACCAGTTTTGCAGTGCCCACACACTTCAAGAAGTTTACATTGAATTGTTTGGTAAGTGTCTTATTTGTTTTAAATATGTAAATAACCAATTGGAAATCTTTTCCAGCTTGTTTATGGATGCTATAATATTAGTAAACATGCTATTTGAGCAATTCTAACTATAGAGCAATTGTCTTTAAAATATTTCTTAAGTTTAACATTTCCTATGATTAAATTAATAGTTACTCAGACAAGATATTTTAAGGGTGATAACCATTTTCTGAGATGCATAATATATAACTTGGTAGAATTTGAAAAAAGATCATTACTTACAAACTATATTCTAACTATAACTTACTAAAAATTAGCTTTGTTGCTATTTTAGTAGGTAATTTGAGGAAATCTAGAAGTCTGTGTCTTGCAGTTTCCCAAGACCCACCTTCATGTTTGATGACTTGCTAGGACTGATAGGACTCAATGTATAGTGTACTCACAGCTAAGATTACAGCAAACGATGCAAAGCAAAATCAGTGAAAAGAAAAGGCACATGGGTGAAGTCTGAAGGAAACTGATCACAAGCTTCCAAGAGTGTTCTCTCAGTGGAGTCACACAGGATGCACTTAATTACTCCAGCATGAAATGTTGTCTACATGGGAAGGTCACTAGAGCCCAGTTTTTTTACTGGAGGCTGGTCATATAGGCACTCTCAGCTTGAAACATTCAGACTCCTAGAAGGAAAGCAGGCATTCAGCATAAACCACATTGTTTGGATAACTAGGCACAGGGAATCATTCTTATCATTTCTGGAATAGTGGAAATCCTCTTTGAATCTAAGTTCCCAGGTAACAGCCAAGATCAACATGCAAACAGGCTTTTCTAAGGACCGTAGCTTCTGGCCTGCTGTTAACTCTTTTCTGCACAAGTTACAGGTGAAAGTTCTAACCAGGGATTGGATTGTTTCTATTGGTTGCTCACTTCTTCCTCCTGCAATTCATAGTGAATTTCTTAGAGGCAGGTATAGGGATGGTTAATCAGTTTAGAAATTCACTAATTGATTCCTCATTGATAATTGACAACTATTGGATAGTGTATGAGAAAACGTATCTGTCCTGATTTGTTACTTCTCCAGTCTTTTTAATAATGGTAAAGTACTATTGAGGTGGATCGAAAATTCATGAGTTAGAAGGCCAACTAAAGTGACATCTTTATTGTCCATGAGCCTTTTTTCCCACTATTTTTAAATCCAAAATAATGACAGCAGTCTATAGAGATGAAATTTAGTTATTTGGGGCTTTTGGGTAAAGATCAAAGATAGGAATTCATGTTTTTTTAAAAAAAGAATCAAGACACATATTAAGTAACAACACTGAAGATATTAGAGACCTAGATTCTCCACTTATTGGATAAATTTAGAATAGCTACTTGGCATCTAAATTTCTTTGTTCGATAATTCCTCATACTTTCTCCTACACAACAGGAAAACTACATATATGTATGTATGTATATATTCATATATGTGTGTACATATATAGTTTGTTTTATATATATGTGCAGTACTCTAAGGTCTATAAAAGGGTGGTACCATGGAATTTTAGGTCTAATAATGATTGGTTTTGTTTCAGTATTAATACAATGTAAACAAAATTTTTTGAGTGTTATGAAAGCTGTTGTTTTTGACTTCAAAAAAAAAAACAGATCAAATAGATGAAAACCTGAAGCAAGCACTGCAGAAGGATTTAAACGTCCTGGCCCCAGGCCTCACCATACAGGTAAGCTTTTTTCCTAGGGAAATTTGAGAGCTTTGAATTTAATTGTCCTTTCATCAGACCATTTATTCATCAGTTATTTCATCGAAGTGCTATGGTGATTTATAGAATACTTTTCTTGGTTCGACTTTAGGTCTTTGCCAAAATAAAATACTCCTGTAGCTTATCATAGATGACATTTTCTTCTGAACTCTTAAGAGGTAACAGATAAGCTAAAGCACTTACTAAGAAATAAAATCTGTATACTGTTATGTGTGAGGCATTACTAAGATATAATAATGGTTATGAATCAATGTAAGAGTAATCCTTGCCCTCAGTAAGATTTGAAAAAGGATTTCAATGATAAGATTTGAACACTAATTTTAGACAAAGTAAATGTCACAAAATATTAATGGACAGATGAATTGATTGGATCATTCTGACTTTAAGAGTTTAGAATTAGAGAACATTTCAAGAGATTATGCCTGGAAATAACTATGATTAATTTGGGATTTTAAGTAGGTTTGGAAGAATTAATAAGATTTATATTGGGCCTTTTGAGCCCTGCTTCTTACTCAGGCCTGCTTCCACATCTGGAAGTATACTTTCCCTTCTAATTAAACTTCTTTTCTACTTTAAAAAAAAAAAAAAAAGATTTATATTGGGGAAAGGAGTAAGGAAGGTATTTCAAGTGGGTGGGATGGCCTGAATAAAAAGCAAGGTAGCAGATTAATGGTGGTAGCATTGGGAGATAGAATGGTAAGAGGTTAAATGCCTGCTTTTTTGGGTCAGTTTTTTTTCAGATTGGATTGAAATCCACTAGTGGGTTCTAGAATCAGTTGTAGTGGGTTGTGACCAGTATTTTAAGTAAAATGAAATTGAATGAGAAAAGAAACCAGAGCACAGGTCATCTAATAAATTTTAAGGATCATTTTGTGAAATTTTAGTTTGTTTTACATAAGTGTGTGGGAAGGTGTTTATTTTGTATGTTACTGTAAAATATTTCTTACTGTGGTCATGATCAATAATGATGTTTGAAAGCCGAGGCTCTGGATTACCTAAGAAGTGGTAATGTAGCTTCTAGTATCCTTTCTCAGAGTTTCTAGGAGATCAGTTGATTGTTGTGGTGAACATTACCACAGTTTAAGACAAAGCTTTTGTGTTACATGTCTCAAGTGTCACGGTGCTACTGAAAGTGTGTACTCACTGTGAGTGATCATGTGTGGTCCATAAACAAGACCTGAAAGATGGTGAGGGGGTCTTCCTTGTCCTCATTCATACTATGCCATTATCTTTGGTGGCTGCCTGCAGCTGGGAGCTGCCAAAGATAAGCGGTCATTTGAACTGTCCAGAGCTAACTTTGTAAAATATCTTGATTGTAATTCAGTTGTGGCTGGAGTAGCTTTTTCAGTTTTAAAGATAATAAATGTGAATGTCACAGACTTTTAGATTCTCTCCAGGTTGTTAATTTAGAGACCTCGCTCATTTTTTTAGCAGCTGCCTAGAATTCCTTGCCTTCTATTACATAACCATTTCTCTATTTCCACTTTTTTTGCTATTAGTAAGCAAAGGGTGGTGAACATTCCTGGCACATCTCCTTGTGTGTACAAATTATCTTTCAGAGTGGCTGTACAAATCCACATTCTTACTAGCAGTATATGTGAATATTTGTTTCTCTATAGCCTCACCAATATTTGAAGCAGTCAGACATACTAATTTTTGCTAGATAGAGAGATGTGAAGTTATGTCTTTGATTTGCATTTCCTTATTTATGAGGTTGAGCATCTTTGGGTTTGTTGATTGTTTTTTCTTTTTTCTCACTGATGCATAGTAATACTTTTATGTTCTAGATGTTTTTATACACACGTGTTGTATATATTGTAAAAAAAAAAAAATGTTAGATATTATGGGAAGATGAATAACAAAGTGAACTTGACCATAATCTTACAATGCAGAGTTAACAGTTCTGTCTTTTAAGACTCTTCTTAATGTAGAGGAACATGTTTGTTTATAGGTATAAGTAATGTTAAACTAAAATGGAATCCTACCATACCTGCTGTTTTCACTAACAGTATATAAGCATCTTTCAAGTCAAAAATACAGATTTGCTGCATCATCACATTGAATAGTTTTATTCAGTTAATCTTGATGGCTTCCAGTTTTTACTATTATATACATGTCGTGACCAGACTTACACATACATTTTAAAAAATCCTTTCCTTAGGATAAACTCTTAAATATAGGATTGATGAATCAAAGTGTATACTCCATTCAGAGGCCTTTAGATACATGTTGCCAAATTGCCTTTCAGAAAAAATTTTAGCAGCTTACACTCTCCCATCTGTAGTTTGCTGCACATTTGATTGTGTGAATGGACCCAAATAGTAGATGCATGCCTGTTCTTGTAATTTTTTTGGAGAAAATTAATCTGGTGTTTTGAATTATTGAGATTGAAAGCCTAGGATATTTATTGGCTATTTGTTTTTTTATTTGTGAATTGCTTGTTGTGTTTGCTCATTTTTTAGTTGTTGGTCTGTTTTTTTTTTCATTGATTTAAATAAGCTATTTAATGTTATTTATCACAACTCTTTTTTAAATGTATAAGAAACCTTTTTCCTAGTTTTTACTTTGCCATTTAACTTTTCCCCTCCACCAACAGACAATTCTGAAGTTTTAAACTTTTACGTTGTAATTTTAGTGTTTTTTTTCTTTATGGTGTTTTACTATGCTGGCATGCTTTAAGAGCCTTTCACCACTTTAAAATATAGAAATTTAAGTAAAATCAAATTACAATATTTTCCTTTACTTTTGCAATCGTTATTTTAGATTTAGATCTTAATTCATCTGGAATCTATTTTGATGTGAGTTGTGAGGCAAGACTTCAGTCCCCGTCCTCTCCAATTTGGTAGCAACAGTAATTTCTCAATAGTCTATTCCCCTGTCTCCCCCCTTGTTTGAAATATCATTTATATTGTATGCTAAATTCCATTATATAGTAGAGTCTTTCTTGGACTTTTCTGTTCCATCGATCTTTCTGTTTCCTATTCTTTTATTACTTATTGAGACTTTAGACTTTTCCCATCAAATATACATTTCTTCGGGTTTTTTTCCTGTTAGTAAATGTCATCTTCTTCCTCTAAGACCAGTCTTGATAAATGGGAGGCATCTTTGACCCCCTTACCCTTACCATCTCATTAGTCCACATATTCTGCTGATTCTACCACAGAAATCCAGGTAAAACCATTCACACCTCCATCTTCACTGCCACCACCTTAGTCAAGCCACAATCTCTTGCTTGGCCCTCTACAGTAGTCTCCTATCTTGTTCCTCACTTTTACTTTTATCCTTGTCCACATCATTTTCTGTATAGCAGCAAGAAGGATCTTTTAAATTCAGTTATATATACTGTATTTATAAAAACAGTTATTGAATGAAAAACTGTGACTTTATAATACATTTTAAAACTGATAGATCAAGCTCTCCGTTGCTTTGGCTGCTTTAGTCTTGTTATAAAATAGTTTCTTATGGTAGTTGGAATGCATTTTTTGGAATTCAAGTCTATTTTTCAGCCTTCCTATTTTTAACACATTACCATATGGTTATGATAATTCAACTTTTTATTCACTTTTAAAATCTGGTAAGATACATTATCTTTTCAAAATAATGGCCTTTGATATTTCTGCCAGCTTATTCTTCCAAATCATTATTGATATTTTCAAGCTATATCAGGTATCTCAATTGGTGTATAAGTTTTAAAATTGGGAACATAGTTTATGGCTTTACTTAATCCTCTCACTTTTGTTTCTTTTAGAATTTCCAGCCTAGGTGAGAAATTCATATCCCAAATTAAATTAATACTCATGAATTTAATGAATTTTAATACTGTTAAATATGTAGTCTTTCTTCTTTTAAGCATTGGGGCATGTAAATTATTTGGTGAATTTATTGTGTAGCTGCAAGTTTGCTGAATTCACTGTTTCTAAATTTTTTGGTTAATTTTCGTGTGTGTGTGTGTGTGTGTGTGTGTGTTAAAATACTTAACATGAGATGTACCCTCATAACAAATGTTTACGTGTACAATACATTATTATCGACTATAGGTTCAATGTTAATACAGCAGATCTCTAGAGCTATTTATCTTGCTTGACTGAAACTTTATGAATTTCCATAGATTTTTTTAGTTATGAATTATGCCAAAATAAAAATCTTAATTTCCCTCTTCACAACATGGTATTTCCCAGTTGCCAAATCATCCTATTTTAATTCTTCATGTAACACTCATAACTACCTGAAATTCTGTTGTTCATTTATTTGCTTTTTGTTGTTGTCTGTTGCTGGATTTTTCCCCTTAAAATTTTAAATTCTGTGGGAGCAGTCTTGCCTTGTTCTTTTATGTATCACGGCGCCTGGAACAAACAGGACTTAACAGGACTCAACTAGGCATACAATTAATATTTGTTGTTGAATGAACATTCTTGTCACAATCACTATTTTAATTTTCTCCTCTGTATTTATACTCCATTTTTCTTCTTGAAAAACTAATATGGCAAGTTAGAGTGATGAAAATAGGCATCCTTGTTATTTTTTTCTTATGTTATTTAGAGGAATGACTTATATGCTGGCTTTTGGTTTAAAATGTATGTTTATAACCCAGGAGTCAGTTTCAGCAGATATACTTATTTCATCAACTTTTTTTCCCACTTGCTTTACTCTGTGTGTGTGTGTACATGTGTACGTACATATATGCTCATGCTCATTTTGGCCATTGTTTTTGGATATGTTGTCATTTTATTTCTTAAATCTCTTAAACAACTTACTCATGGTATCTGTTACAGTAGGTGTTTATATTTTCACATTTGAAAATTATGAGATTTCTCTAAGATTTGCAAGCACATAGTATGTTCCTCAGCCACATAAGCAAGATAGAAGTCTTCAGAAAGCAGTTCCTATTTTATGCTTTTTTTATATAAGACTAAAAAGATAGATGGCTGGTCTCTTAATTAAATACAATGTGACAGTGCTTCTCTTTGCATCATACTAAAACATATTGGAACTCCTCTGTATTTGTGATAGTCACATGGTGAAATCTGGCAGCTCTCACAAATTCTGATTCTGAATATTTGTGTCTAGATAGTTCCATGAGTTGTTACTTAAGGCCTCACATGCCTCACCTTTTAGTATGTAATGAGTTTTTTCACCACAGTCCCCAGATTCTTATTCCATTTCACTCTAATTCTTGTATTTATTTTTTTCTCTTTACATTGATCTTTTTAAAAAATTGTATTTTGTTATTAGTTTTAAGTATATAGGACATTGGTTAGACATTTATATAGTTATAAAATAATTCCCCTAATTGCTCTTCTTGTATTTAGTTTTGATAATCCTCAAAATTACCATATAGCTTCCTTTGTTCTCTTTCATGTAGGGAAAGCTACGTTGTTTAAACATTTTTTAAAAGCCTTCAAAGAGCCTATGTGCTTAAAGGCTTTGTTGCTTAAACATTTAGCCAGTTTTCAGAGGGAAATTAACTTCTTCAGATCAGCAGAGTACTTTATGTGGTTTGCAGAGTGTAGATGGGAAGTGAGGGATGTTTAGTAAAATCAAGAGGTTTTGAGAGATCAAGTCCTTGATATAGAAAAGTCAGCTTTCAGAAAACTGCACTTTGCAAAGAGATAAGGTAATTATGTCAATGTACACTGTGGCTAGAGAAACAGTGTTTAGTAAACTGTCTACAAAGGCAAATAGACTGTCCTAAATGAGATTCTAGGAAGAAAAAATATAAGCCGTTAATTGTTATTTGTTTTCTTTCAGCCTGTTTATTTACAGCCAGTACTGAGTGATTATAGGAGGTGGTAAATTCATTTACTGTCTAATGTATTAAGTTGCATGGGTTTTTTGTTTTTATTTTTGTTTTTGACGTTTCCTACTTTACCATTTAAATCTTAGAATTTTGCCTTTGTTTCTTTGGTTTGCAAGTTGGAAAAGGAAACAGAAGTATCCAGCTAAGGAGTTCTGTGAAAGTTCTTTTAAAGGAGAGCTTTTTCCCTAAAGGAGTTTATTTCTTCAAGGCGTAGAGTGGTTTTTCCTGTACTAGCCTTTTTTTTTTTTTTTTTTTTTTTTTTTAACAAGCAGCAGCTTATCTTTGATTCTTGGTGTGATGACAGGAAAAGTAGATTTTCTAATGGGATCCCCACGTGTGTTAGTAGGCAGCTCTGTCATAGTTGTTTTATTAGTTTCGTTTGAGGACCTCTTATGTAGATTTAGTTTGAAGATTTATTTTTCAAATATACTTTGGATTTTTCACTTTTATTTTTTAGGCTGTGCGTGTTACAAAACCCAAAATCCCAGAAGCCATAAGAAGAAATTTTGAGTTAATGTGAGTAATATGCATGGGATCCCAATATTTTATATAGGGCTGTCTACATATTAATATACCAGTCTAGAGGAAGCTTGTGTGAGATATTACACTCTGGGGTGCAGTATATGTCTGTCTTCCATACTTAATTATAGTAATATTGCCTGTTCTGGTGTCTTAATTCTCACTGGATTCCTATTAGTTTTCTCTTTACATATGGACATTTCAGGAGCAGCTTCAGTGGCTAAGGGTTCAGTTTGCTATAGAACTGTTGTTGGAAGCCTAAGGAGCTATAATTTGGTTGTGAATAATACCTTGAATTAAATATTAATAGAGGAGAGAAAGAGTCCTAGCTGAAGAGAGTGCCTGTGTTTTGTTACTGTGTTATAATGGTAAGAATAGACACCATAATGTTATAAAGTTTGGTTTGTATGTGATCGTGTATCTAAATTTAGACCCGGATCTTTATAATTTGCCTTGGAAGCTTTGCCTGAGTTGACTCCTGGTAGTAGTCTTTTTTATGTCCAGGGCTGACTGGGTATGAGAAGCTACTTGCTTGACAGGAAGTTTGTTTCTTAGTGTTTAAGAAGATCCCTTTTAGGGGAGGACCTATTACAGTTGAAATGGCAATGTTACAAATGACAG
Source organism: Eidolon dupreanum (assembly GCA_028627145.1). NCBI lineage: Eukaryota > Metazoa > Chordata > Mammalia > Chiroptera > Pteropodidae > Eidolon > Eidolon dupreanum. The sequence goes on from CM053506.1 coordinate 17,900,103, forward strand.
ATAAAAAAAGTCTTTAGGAAATTTGGCTGATTTGTTAAGAGAAATGAAATGCTGGAACAGTAACCTTGCAAAAGTCTGGAATAGAACATATATAAATACAGAGATCCAAAATGTAATAATAATACTTCTTTATGGAGTGATATACTTCTGAACCCTTATTGTTCTCAAGTCTATATCTTCTATTGTATATAGTTTTATTTTCCCTTTTTTCATTGTAAAAAGGAACTCTTTTTTAAAACTATAAAGCACAGAGTACCAGACTGGATAGATCATGGGTCTGATCAATTTATAGAAAAAATATTTATTAAAGGCTCAATATGGTCTAGGCTTTAAATATGATGGGTTCTGGTGATAGAAGGATGAATACTCTATGTTCTCTGCCCTCAAATACCTCATAATATCTAGAACGTCATTTTATGTCTTTATCAATGTTGGCAGGAGGAATGCTTTGGGATAGATATATTAGGGAAATCATTGGAGTTACTTTTCAGATAATTCTGGATATTTCTTGATTTTATAGACTGTTGGAATTCCAGAATGAAAGCCACCTTGGGATCACCCAGTCTAACCTCCCACCAAATAATATTTTTTTAATACCATTCTTGCCTTGTGGTACACATGCTTAGTGATAGGCCAGTCATTTCCTTTATTAGAAAGCTCAGATTCTTAGAAAAAATTTCCTTACATTGAGCCCCAGTTCACCACCTAATAGACTGCCACCTAATTATATCTTTTGTACGGCAAATAAGGGTGTCTGCCTGAGGGGGAGGGCTGGAATCCAGCTCCATTCTTCTTGCCAAACCATGCGCTTAAGGAACTGTAACTGCTCAGAGGTTGGTGCCTTTTGCTTATTAGCCCAGAGGTGCTGTATGGGCTAGCTGGAGGCTTACCAGCAAAAGAAGCATTTATATACTACTCCAGATACTTCCAGATCTCATGCCTTTCTATGATACAGTTAGAGGAAAAGGTCAGTTTAAAATTGAAATGTACTAAATTTTATTGCTGCCTCTGGGTGACTTTGGGCAAATCATCGAACCTTTCAATCTCAGATTCATACATGTCAAAAGTAACACCTCTCTTGTCTACCTTAATGGATCAGAAAGTTCTTGTTGAAGACAGTTTTTTGACCTACTGTAGGGTCAGAATTACTGCATGTGACTGCACATCATTTCTAATTTTTATAATATTTTGCTCTACAGGGAGGCTGAGAAGACAAAACTTCTGATAGCTACACAGAAACAAAAGGTGGTGGAGAAAGAAGCTGAGACAGAGAGGAAAAAGGCTATTATAGGTACTTGTATTTCTTTCTGAAATGGGTGTCTCTAAGTACGTGTGTTATGGGTTTGTCCTGTTCTTTGTCAGCCTCATGTTAGATATTGATGGGACTCAAATAAGATCGCATCATACATAGTAGAGAATTCTGGAAACTCTGGCATAGTCAGATGTCCTAAAGGCTTTAAAAGCACATCAGGCCAATCTTAATTGTTAGACTCCACCTTGTCCTTGGCTGCTGCTTTTATCTTTTTCAAGGATGGGGAAAATGGGTAGGGTTTGAGGACTGCTCTAACCTCTGGAGTAAGGTTTTTGTTTATACAAATTAAGAATAGGGGAGTTTTTGGCCAAAGCTCAGGATTATAGTATGCATCCTTGCTATTGACATGCACCTAGTTTTATCTGGATAGATATCGCTATCTCTGAAAGAAAGTACTGCAGGATTGCTTATAGCTGATTTTGAATCACAGTGACTTTCCTAAAACTCTAGGGTACTGTGTGTTAGGCTCCCAGTTGTTTCTTCCTTGGGATGCTGAAAGTTTAAGAAATTTTCCATTAAATACTTCAAACAGTATAATGAAGGATTAACATTTTGCCACATTTCCTTCAGATCTTATTTTCTTTTTTTTAAGAATAAGTTTATATATCCCTTTGAAGCCTCCTTTGTATCCTTTCCTGGTCTTATTTTTTGACCTGTCTTAGTGTAGCTTCCATTCTGAAGTTGAAGTATATCTTTTCTGCCCGTGTTTTTATACTTTCACTATAAGTATGTAAAAATAAACAATTCACAGAATTATTTTAAATTATAAAAATGACTTTAAGCTCTACCTTTTATTTCATAACTTGCCTTTTTAAACCATTTTTAGTCATACGAAGACATGTAGATATAGTTCATTTTTAACTATTGTGTATTTTATTCTAGGAGTGAACCTCAGTTTATTCTGATTGATTATTAATGAAGAGTTAGATGGTTTCTATCTTTTCCTTATTACAAAGAGTGCTGCAGTGATGCCCTTATCCAGGTCTCTGTGCACACATACAAGAGTTTTCCTAGAGTTGTGCTACTCCACATGTGTGGGTCAGTGCCTCATCACCAGCTTTTTGGTTTTGAACCACAGTGAAATGAGTACAGAAATTGAGAATGAGTATATAGAAATTCTTACAGCATTTTTACACAGTAATTTTATGCCTGTTGATTCTAATAAAAAAAAAACTGGAACTTGTGCTTTCTTTTTAAAATATTTTTCCTAGTCATTCATTTTTATTATAATTTATAAAATATTGGCTTATAACAGATTGAAATAATGAAAAAAAGTATACTTTCCCACAGAGTCCTGTAGAATACAAATCTCAAAGTAGAATTACTGGGTCATGGAATATACACACTTTCAAATTTACAATATATTACCAAATTGTTCTCCATTCTACCTTCTCTTCAGAACTGTATAAGTACCAGTCTCTATGCTGCTATATTGAATTCCCATTTCTGCAGTCCTCTTCAACCTTTAGAGTTGTCAGACTTTTTAAAGTTTATGCTAGTTTGAGAGTGGACAAGGTATCATATAATTTCAATTAAATTTCTGATTACTAGTAGTGTTAAATGTTTATTGGTCATTCAGATTTCTCTCTCTCTCTCTCTTTTTTTTTGTAATATGTGAATTGCCTTTATATCTTCTGGATATCAATCCCTTCTCAGGTTTATGCATTGCAAATATCTGCTAAATTTGTAGCTTGTCTTTGAACTTTATAATGTTTTTAATACACATACTTAATTTGCATGCAGTCAAATTCATCAATCTTTTCCTTTCTGGTTTGTGCTTTTCCTGTCTTATTTTAGAATTCTTTCTTAGCTTCAAAGTAATAATTTTCTTCTAAAAGTTTTAATTAAAGTTTTGCTTTTTATATTTAGGTATTGAATCCATTGGGAATTTCTTTTAGTGTTTAGTGTGACATAGGAAGTCAGTTTTATTTTTTTCAAATGGCAAGCCAGTTTTCTTTAGACTAGTTATTGAATAGTTCATTGTTTCCTCTACTTATTTCTAATGCCACATCTATCATATAACAAGATTCTATATAGGATTTGTTCTGTTGCTAGGGTCTCTATTTTGTTTCAATTTCTTGGTCTGGGGCATTCTCGAGTATTACCTTAATTATTGTAACTTTTATGTTAAGTCTTGCTTTCTCCTTAACTATTCCTGTTAATGGTTCCTAACTATTCCTAAAATTGTCTTAGACTGTCTTAGGCCCTTTTTCCCTCCATATAAATTTTAGAACCAGTTCCTCAAGTTCTGTAGAATACGGTATTAGGATTTTGATTGAAATCGCATTACCTCTATACATCACTTTGGAGAGAATTACAAAATTTGATATTGAGTCTTTTAAATCTGTTATATTTCTCCATTTATGAGAAATGTCTTTCAAAAAATTATATTTTTTCTTCCTGAAGTTTTTGTACATTCTTTGTTAGAGATTTCTATATGTTCCTCAAGTTTGCTATTATAAATAGACTCTTTCTTGAAGGTACTTTTTCTAACTGGGTTTTGTTTTTGTATAGATATGCTGTTTTATTTTGTAGAATTCTTGCTCAAAAATTTGCTATTTTTAATAGTCTCTTGGATTTCCCATGTCAGCAGTCATATTATCTTCAGATTAGACAGTTCTGGTTTTTTCTTGGTAGTCCCTCACCTTTTAGTTCTATTTTCCTTCTTTAGGCTATTCCTTGTTGAAAAGAAAGATGCTAACAGGCATTCTTGGCTTGTTCCTAGGTTTAAAGAGTCCCAATGATGTTGGCTGTTCATAACTGTTATTGGGTTAATGAAGTTTCTTTCTGCTTCTTGCTTGCCAAGGGTTTTTATCATGAATAGCTGTGAAAACTTAAAATTTTTTTTATATCTGTCTGTTGGGATGATCATATAATTTTTCTTTTTAAAGTTGTTAATTGGTTAATTATATTAATAGATTTTCTATTACTGAATTATTTTGTCTTCCTGGGATAAACCCACTGGAGCATAATATAGGCAGTTCACCCCAAAGCATTTCACTATATGTTTGCGATTTCTTTAAAATTTTGCTTTTATTTTCATAAATAAGATCATCTTACAGTTTTTTTTCCTTGTACCCTTATGCTCAGGTTTTTTTGTATCATGGTTACACTAGCCTCAAAATGAGTTGGATAACATTTCTTCTTTTTCTGTGTTCTGGAACAGTTTGTATAAAATATGTATTATCTCCTCTTTGTAGGTTTGATGGAACTCACTTGTAAAAACTGTCTTGGTCTAGTGGATTTGCGCTTTTTTGTGTGCTCATTTGTTTTTTTCTGGTAATATTTAACCTACTGATTTAATTTCTGTATTGGCTATAGGTTTGTTCAGGTATTTGTTTTTTATGTTATTAGTTATATTTTTCTAGAAAATTGTCCATTTTATCTGATATTTCCGATTTGAGAGCATAAATTTGTAGAGTTTTTTTACTTTTTAAAACTCTCTACCAAATCTGTATGCTCCCTTTTAAATTCTAATATTGTTTATTTGTGCCTTCTGTTTTGCTGGATCAGTTTTGCCAGAGGCCTGTCTTATTTATTCATCTTTTCAGAGAACTAAATTTAGTTGGTGCTATTGTTATTTTCTTTTCAGTTTTATTATTTACACTTATTTCTTTCCTTCTACCTTTTTGAGTTTACTTACTGGTTTCTTCTAATTTTCTAATAAGTCCTGCTTTAGGTATATCTCAAGTTTATTATTAGTGTTCAGTTTTAACTATTTAAAAACATTTTCATTATGATTTCTTTTTTGACTCATGTATTATTAAAAATATATTTTTCAACTTTTGGTTGAATGAATTTTCAGGAGGCTACCTTTTTGTTGCTCTCCAATGTTATTGCATCATAGTTAGAAAATAGGATCTCTTATATGGATTCTTAAGTATTTGTTAAAATTTGCTTTGTGGCCTTGTCAGTATGTGGTACTTTTTTGGCAGATGTTCTATATGTGCTTGAAAAGATTGAATGTATATCCACTATATGTTGGATGAAGTTTTATCTGTATATCTATTAGGTCGGGCTTATTAATGGTGTTGTTCACATCTTCTGTATTCTTCTAATTTTTGCCACCTTGAGCTATCAGTTAATGAGAGGTGTGTTTAAAATCTCCCACTACGACCATGGATATTTTGACCTGCATGTTTTTTCTTTATGTATTTTGGGGCTATATCCTTAAGACCATTAGGTTCAGGAATGTTACATCTCCCTGGAGAATTGCGCCTGTTACGTAATAACTGTCTTTATCTCAAACATGCTTTTTTTTGGCTTAAGATCTATTTTGTCTGATGATAATTTAGCTGTGCCAGATTTCTCTCGATTACTTATTTTCTTGATGTATCTTTTCGCATCCTTTTACTTTCAACTTTTCTATGTCATTATGTTTTAGGTATGTCTCTTATAAACAGCATATAGCTGGATTTTGTTATCTTATCCAATGTGAGAATCTGTCTTTTAACTGGTGAGTTTAGTCTTTTTATATTTATTGTGGTTACTGCTATGTTTGGGTTTTTTTATATCCTTAAATTTTGTGCTATTGACTATGCATTTTTTTCTCTGCTTTTTTCCCTCTTTTCTGATTGGTATTAAAGTGATTGGATTTCCTTTATTCTTTTCTTTAGTTGATTGGAAGTTTCACATTCAATTTCTAGAATGTATAGTCGTTACCTATAAAATGTTAAGCATACCTGACTTGACAAAGTCTACAGTTAATCATTCTTTCCATCCACTTCTTAAACAATACCTTGGAATGCTTTAATTCTTATCACTCTCCCAGTTTTTCATATTGCTGCCTAGTATTTGAGTTCATGTTGTTTGTACTTCCCTATTATCATCACCATCATTGAATCTTACAATAAATATTCATTTTGATTTACGTGTGTTATGTAATTTTTTTACCTCTCCACTGCTTCTGGCAATTCATTTTTTCTGCTAATTTTTTTTTCTCAGTGAAGGCTAAAGAGTGGAAAACTTACTCAGTTTTCCTTGGTCTGAATTGCTTTTGTTTTATTCTTGAGTGGTAGTTTAAGCCTATTGTTCTAAGCTTAACTAAACTTACTAGTTTTTGTTACTTTGGCAATATTATTTCACTTTTGTTTGGCCTCTTATTCTCTTCTCACTTTTAAGATTTTTCTGTCTTTGGGTATTCTTCAGTTTTACCGTGATGTGTCTAGGTAGAGAAAAGCTTCTCACTGGGCTGGTGGGTAGTTTGTTTAGTCTCACTGGAACTGTGGTCCTTTAGCTGTCTCGGTTTTATACAGGACTCTCAGTTCAAACATCTCAAGACCTCATCTCCTGGCCCTGCCTGGGCAATAACCCAAGTCCTTCTCCTTTACTTGTCTAATAACCACCCCTAGGTATGCCGCCATACAGGCTCTCAGCTCTCCCTTTGCTTATGTCTCTTGAGAATCTCCCATTCTTTCTTAGGATCTCCACCATGCATTAAAAAACAAATTTGCCGTATTTTATCTAGGACTTTAAAGTGTTAGCTGAAGAGTTTTATCATTAGTCTACTCTACTATTTTTCTAGAGCTAGAAGTTTGGTCATGCTCTTTATGGGTTTATCACCACATGTCAGAGAGCAGTGTTAAGTGGGATTATGGCAACAGTTCTCTTGTGTTGAAACATCATTCTCTGGGTTCTAGCTGTAGGCTCCAGATCCTTCACCTTTTATTCCAGTTTTATCTTGAATTTCTGCTTATAGATAAATTTCTAGCCCAGTTGAACATAGTAGTCTGTTTTTAGGATGGTACGATATACATCAATTTTTATGCTAATGGGGGTAACAGGGAAATATGCCTTAAAGTAATTAATAAAGGATATGTCTTCCAGAAAGAAGAACACTTGGAAATTTTCTTTCTATTATGCACTTCCCCTAGGGGCTAGAGATATGTTGAAATACCAACCTTCTTTGGCTGAAAAGAATTAAGAATTGCTCTTCAAGAATTGCAGTGATTGAAGTGAAAGTAATAGTTAGAGTCTTTCTTTTCTGGTCTTGGCTCCTTTGTTTAGGACAGAAGTTTACTAAGGGTGTTTCTCATTTTCCTTGCCTATGATTGCCTGATAAAGCTAACTGGTTCACTCCCAACACTTGTTTTCACATTCTCAGATGGATTATCCTGCTCTCTCTTTCATCTTCCACAGCAGTCAGAATATTCCTCCTCTGATACTATTTTCATTGTGTCACTTCCCTGGTGGTAACTTAACCATTGATCCCGAATATATTAAAGCTAAATTCCTTAGCCTGCTACTCAAAACAGGGGTCTTATAGCTCATTCTATTTTTATTTTTTGATGTCTTCTCGTCACCTGGCTTTGTATGACCTCTTCCTTGTGACTTGCTCATTAGTACTTTCTTTGTTTACGCCTTCTGCCATGTCCTCCTAGATCATGTCCATTATTTTCTTTAAGATTTCTTCCAGAAGGCCTCTCCTGGTTTAACCTATCTTGTTCTTTCTTTCTCCTGCCACATTATATAATTGTTCTATCTTGCCATACATTTACATTGCTCTGCTTTTGTTCTGAATACTTTCATGAAGTATTTTTTTCCCATTAGGTTATGGTCCATTGCTGTTTAATCTCTTAAAGGACTGGAACTGTTACCTTTTATACTCCCCTTTCCCAAAAAATTAGCATTGTCGAAATGGAACAGTGAAATAGGAAATAAATTCCCTTTTTTTCTTTTGAGTTGTTTACATTCTGGATAGATAAAACTTAATGAAACCATTAGCCCATAACACCTTATGTAATTAAATGTTAGACTAATTAAATGTTAGATTGTATGCTGCTGATTCTGAGCACCAGTGGAATTAGGGAAATTTTTTTGAGTGTGTCTTCTTTTGTGTGTAATCATAGAAGCAGAGAAGATTGCACAAGTGGCAAAAATTCGGTTTCAGCAGAAAGTGATGGAGAAGGAAACTGAAAAGCGCATTTCTGAAATTGAAGGTACATCAGGGAAAAAAGAAGCTCTGACTATCCTTATCCTCCCCTGCCTCAGAGATCGGGTTCTTGACAGTGGTAGGTAGGAAGACCCTAGTCTGCAGAAAGTGGCTGGCCTGAGAGTCTGGACAAATTTTTTAAAAATTGCCATAACATATCTAGTTCTTGGTTTAGTTTATGACTATAGGTAACTCCGCCTTTCCATCTTTAAATTAGGGCTCGTTTGCTCCCACTTAGTTCCCAGGCAGTATGATAATTACCCATAGTCAGTTGTAAAGAACGTGCAAAATGAAAAACCCCACCACAACCCGTTTCTTTTTACCCGTCGAACAGCAACAACAAATTGCTGAGAAAAAAGAAGCCCAAGTTTTCACAGAGGCTCTCAAACGCCTTGATTTCACATAGTGAGACATTGCTGTTCTTAACGCACGGTCTTGAAGACCAAACATTCAACCTCTTTTGCTTATGTAGTGCTGCTTTCTATCATTCCGTATTAACTGATTCTGGATCAGATTTGGAGGAAGTGGAGGCAATACAGTAGATAGAGCAGAGCTTTCATATCTGGACTCAGTGATTTCACCTGAAGCCGAGAGCCCTGGGTGTGAGGCTTTGGGGGATGAGGGAGTGGAGGAAAGAAGGAGCAACTTTAGGTGGAAAACAAAGTGGGCTCAGATGAGCTGAAAGTTATTCAACATCGACAAGAGTATTCCCCTTTGAGAAAGCTGTCTGAGGACTTGGGTTTGAAAACTGCTTGTGTTGTTATATGTTTTTAAAGTAAAGTAAGTGATCCAAATGTCAGGCAATGGTGAAAGGGACTCCTGCTTGAGGTAGAGCTTGAACTCATACCCAGCTAAGGAAATGGATTACAACTTTCCTGTTTTGAACACCCTGACTCTTGTTTTGTTTGCTAGATGCCGCCTTCCTGGCTCGAGAGAAGACAAAAGCAGATGCCGAATATTATGCTGCACATAAATATGCCATCTCAAATAAGGTGACTAGCTGTTCCATGCCACCCTCCTAGTAATACAGCTTGAGTTTGTTTTCCCTCATGGGGGTGTTTTAATGTCATAGAGGCAATTTTATCCAGTGTCAAGGAAGGGTAGTTACCATCATACCCTCTAGACCCAGCCAATGCTTAGCCAGACATATTGCACACTCATAGGGTCGAGAATTTTGTATATTTCCATGTAAAAGTGAGGAACCAGTATAAACGTAATGCCATATAGCCATTCATGTGTATTGCTATATTAGAGCTCAATAATCAGGAAAGTTGAGGGACTTGTGAAATAACAAGAATGATAGAAGAAGAGTAAAGTTCGCTTATAATTATTTCCCAGATAAGGTAGCTTTTTTGGGTTGGTGCTAAGCTTGTTGAAAGCAGTGTTTCTCATCATAGACATTCCTGGCATTGTGGAGTGAGATACTTTTTCATTGTCAAAGAATGTCTCGTGCTTTACCGGACATTTTGCATCCCTAGTGCTTGCCTACTAAATGTCGTTAGTGCTTACCACTTATTTTAACAGCACTACCCCCAGCCCACACGCATGTTTCCACATGCCTTCAGTTGTTTACTCCTTGTTTACTAGATGTAAGAAATGTTCTAGGCGTGAGGAATTTCATGTGTAATAACTTGAGAAAGGTTGGGTGATGTATAGGTGACCAATTTTTGTGTAGGGACTGGGGTAAGATTAGGTCTGGTAAGTACAAGCCTACTTAGCAAGAATTATTTATTTAAGAGACAGCTAGAACCCCTGTAGTATTTTGAGAAGGGATGGAGATGATCAACATTTATAAGGTTATTAGTTGTAGAGTAGATTGGGACTGAAAGAGATTGCTAAGATATATGATACATTTGAAGGATTAGAGTCAAGATTTAAGGTATAGACAGGGCTTAAACTCCTTAGATTTAGAAAGGAACAAGTTAATCTGTATTCAGAAGAAAAGATAAGACTTGATAGGTTGACAGAATGAGAGGTATCGGTACTTTGAAATCCAGTATAAAATTAGAAGTAAACTTAATGTATTGACGAACACAGCTCTATAGAAGCAGAATGGAGTTTGGTCGAGATGAAAGCAAGATGATAAACTTGAGTATACAAAACCAGCAATCCAAATTTGTCATAGAAGAAGCTGGCCAGGCACAAGTATCAAGACCTTGACATTGAGGTCAACCTTATGCTGAAAGGGGCAATAGTTTGAAAAATGCCTCTTTGAAAATGCTCTTCAGATATCGACCTATGTTAATAAGGCTTCAGGAAACAATTTAGTTATGCACTGTGACCAGATTCGATGGCAGTATTTCAGCAGAGGGTATGAGTCAACTGGAGGAGGTATAGATCCAGTGAGTGGATGATGTCAGAAGTCTGTGAAGAACAAGATGACCCTTTGCTGGAGGACTGGCTGGGACTTGAGATGAGTAGATCACTTAGGGAAGGTTCTCAGGGGTTTTTGGAGGAGTATGTTTTAGAGATCAGTGGAAATGAATGAGTTTTAATCAAACCCAGAGAGATTTTGGTTGGATATATCTTAACAGCACAATTTAAACAAAACAAAACACTGTGACAGGGAGAGAGATCTGGTGATTGACGAGCATCTGAACATCACAAACAGTTTAAACATCCAGCTTCTGGGTAGAGGAAAGAGGCCAGATCAGGTGATTTCTTGAGATCTTTTCTAGTCCTGGAATGCAGTCAAGAAAAGCACAATCACAGATGGTTGATAATTAGGTTATGAGCCCAGACCCTTCCTTTGGCGCTCCACCACTCTCATCCATTGACATGTTCACCTCTCAAGAGAGCCAGCAGAAATTCCAGACTGATTCGAGGTTCAATTCAGCTAAATTAAATGAGAAAGTGTTTATGAAAGTCCTTTATCAGCCCCAAGTCACTATAGAACTGTTTGTTTTTATCATTATTTTGTGAGTTATCATTCATTGTTCTCTAAAAATCCTTCCCATCTCCCCCCCCCCCCTTTTTTTTTTAATTAAAAAATGAACAGCTTCTTCTACATTAGGACAGGAGCTTGCTGAGGAACTTCAAGCCTGGAATGTAGCTGTTAATGTGGTAGCCACACTTCAGAGTGAGAGAGGGTCATCGGCAACAATTCAGAGTTGAGTGATGGTACTCAGGAGAGCAATAGGGGAAACGTGTGTAAGGGAAGATAGAGATGACAGCTGCACCAGTGTCCTGACATTTTTGCTCTTATTTGACCCTACACAGCACAAATTGACCCCGGAGTATCTGGAGCTCAGAAGGTACCAGGCCATTGCTTCTAACAGTAAGATCTACTTTGGCAGCAACATCCCTAGCATGTTTGTGGACTCCTCTTGTGCTTTGAAGTATTCAGATGGTAGGACTGGAAGAAAAAGCTCTCCTCTCCTCTCTAAGGAGGCTCTTGAACCCTCTGGAGAGAGCCCTATCCAAAAGAAGGAGAGCATAGGTTGATGCAAGAGGTGGAAATGTTCTCCCATATCAAGATGTGGCCCAAGGGGTTAACTGGGAACATTAGTTATATGACTCTCCAAGCTGTCTGTTCTGCCTCTCCTGTGGTAGTCCTGGCTCATCATCCGATTCCAGGATAAAGCCAGCTGTCTGGTCCCTAAATGGTCTTTTCAGCTGCCGTTTTATCAAGTATGCTGTGTGTATTTCTTTTCGTACTGGTACTCATGAATGAGGGAAAAGTCTGATGCTAAAATACTGCCTGCACTGGAATGTTAAACACTAAATACATAACAAGCTGTGTTTTCTAAGCTGAGATCTATTGAATAACGTTTACATTGGTCCCTGGGGAAATGTGTGCGCAGCCATTCAAGAGAGGAGGCCAGCGAGAAGACAGCCAGGATGTGGTAAATGTAAAGAAGACTCATTACACCTGGGACCCAGGCTGTCTTCCTGGTACAGTCCCAGCGTTCATCGTGTGATTAGCATCTAGTCTGCCGAAGTTCCCCAGGAAATTATCTTCCACTTGAGCAACAATTTACTTGATACAATTTGTACCTTTTTGTTTTCCTTCAGTCATGTTGGTGGCCTGTTGGGACATGCACCTTGCCACTCAACCATAAATCCCTCCTAGAGATTCTTAATCACTGGTTTATTAGCAGGCTCAGAGATAGAGCTTGGTTTGAAATTCGGAGTGAGATGAAACCTTTACTTCAAACCAAAGCTCTAGGGCCCCGCATCCTTCTCCTTTGAGTGATGACTGTCTGTGTCACTGCCCCAGGCCATGTGTGACTAAGGTGCCTGATTTCTAGCCACAGACACCTCCTTATATGTCACCTCTCAGCTCTGGCTGGCCAAGAGCAGGACAGGACTTTAACCGGAAATAGCGGCATACAATTTCTAGCTGTTCACTGCACAGTATTGTATCAGAACTGCAGGAAGTTTTTATTTTTAAAACTGGATTTGCAGTACATTCATTGCTTCAGTACCTCTGTTTAAAGGCCAAATTCTAGGCTGTCATGGTTACCAGCACACCAATTCTCCTTCTCATTATTGTTTATCGGGAGCCCACATGGTGTGGAACAGAGTAACTTAGGAAGCATCCTTGGTCATCTTTGACTCCTTTCTTCTTGGCCCCGAGATACTGAAATCAAAGTTCTCCAACTTTGAGATCAGAATACCACTGTCTTCCTGGGCAGCCAGTGGATTTAATCTTCCATGAGAGGATGACAGAGTTAGCCTGTGGCTATGAGCGACCTGTTTCATCTGGACTTTTTTCCCTTAAGGTTAACTTTCTTGAAATTGTTTGCCCCATAGTTAGGCCCGAGTGTTTGCAGCTTGTTAAGCCACCTTTTGTGTAGACTGTGTTCAAGCCAGACAGAAAAGTCATGGGACCACTTCCAGCAACCTTTCAGCTGACTGTCCTGTCAGTCTCATGACAGCTTGTAGGGTGTGCCAAACTCTTTATATGGGAAAGGAATCCCAGACTGGAATGGGTCTTTTCCCTGGGCCTTATCCTATAGAGGTATTTGTAACATGTAGAGAATCATTTTTTCATTTTTGCTCATTTAATTGAATACATTGTCTTTATGACTGCATTTTGTGTTCTCTAGCCCTCCTTAAAAGAACTTTTAAACTATAAAAATGAACTTTTCACCTGTCATATATTGTTGCTGCAGATAAAAAATGAATGTTGTGGGAACTCTGGATCATTGACCTTTGTACTTTTGTTCCTAGAAGATATTTCCTATTCCCATGAGCTAAAAGCTGCTGCCCCAAAGTGATGGATGTGGGTTATCTTACAAGCCACAAGCCTTGGTGGCAGAGTTGAGGAACAGGGAATCACATTGTGAAGTTTTAAAGTACTTCACTTGAACTCCCCATGGAGTGTGTGTCCCTGTGCTCACTCGAGCTCTAAGTCTGTCCCTCCTTCAGGGATGTTCCTTTTGGCAAATATACACTGTAATCTTGAGTCTAAATTTATATGTGAAATGCTACCTTTTTTAAAAAAAAACAAATAAAATTATTTTACTATCAGTGATTTGTGTTTTCCATATGTTTCCATTCTCTTCTGTTGTCTTATAGGCTCCAAAGGCTGTCTTGCCCATTTCACTAGGTCATCACTTCATTTATTAGTTTTACTTAACTGTAGTGGCTTTTCCAATACTCTTCCCAGAACACTGCCTTCTTGGTATAAGAATTTTTTAATTATGTTTTTCAGTTACAGTAGACATACAATATAATATTAATTTCAGGTGTACAACATAGTGATTAGACATACATATGACTTATGACGTGATCACCCCAATAAATCTAATATCTGGTATAAGAGTTTTGAAAGCAGGGTTTTCACTCTTTCCTGACTTACAGGATTTTACAAGGGATGTTCTGATTCTTTGTGGGATCAGCAGCGGGGGAAGAGGGAGGATGGAGTAGTGTGCCCCACAGAGACTGCCTGAGAGCTGGAGGAAGGGAGGAGGCAGTTATCTTGAGACAGAGGAAGGATACATTGTATCAGTTATAACTGGCAAAGGTGTGGTATAACTGACTTAACTAATTCAGCTGTTAGCCCAAGAGCCAGGGTTGGACCTGTCTTCCCAAGCTCTCAACATTCCTTTCTGGGGACAGTTCACAGTGATGTTGAGGCAGCAGGGCTTGGTAATTGAAAGTTTTGAGGAAAGCAGCTCTTTACTCAGGTGCCTGTGGGATCCAATCCCATAGCATCCTACATCTGCTTGGCAGACCAGGGAAGTTTAATTCAAACCAATTATCCCTATGAAGTGATTTAGAATTAAGTGATTTCTTCTTTTTGCTGTGCGGAAGGAATTTCGTGAGTTAGAAGTTGTGGCTTCTAATTGCTTTACGGTTAAGTCCCAAACATGTGAATACAAGGCTCTTCATGAATTGGCCCCCACTGACCTCTCCAGCCCAGATCCTTGAATATACCTTCTCTCTGTCTCTGCATATATTCCATCACCTGGCCCACTTTTCCTCCCCTTTAGCTCCAACTTTCCTTTGCTAACTCCTAATGCGTCTTCACTTTTTCAGAGAGGTCACCGTGAACTGCTTGCCCAGGTCAGCACCCCACAGTTCTCCGTTTTTAACACTTCGCACACCGCACATTATCTGCTAATGTCTGTTCTCAGACATGTTCAGCTTTCCAGGGGCATGGACTGCGACTATGGCTTCCCTGCAGTATCTATTTCCCATGCCTAATGGGATGCCTGGCCCACGTGAGTTAGTTTTGTTGCATCACAGAACAAAAGGATGAGTGTGAAATGCAGGTTAAGTGAGTAGTGGGAAAAAAGTAAAGAGAAGTTAGGCTAGAGTGTCCATGTCAGGACTTAATGTGAACCATGGGAAGTTACCTAACATCTCTAAACCTGTTTACCCATCCCTGCAGGGCTCTTCAGTAGGTTCAGCCAGATATTTTTATGCCCCTAGCATAGTGATTTGCATGTAGTAATTGTTGGCTGTGTTAGTTCACCCTATAGGAGTCAATATATTCTGTCTGAGTAAACTGTTAGTTCCTGTAGTGGAGAGAGCACAGTGTCTGATACAGATGAGTGCATCAGAATTATGAATTATGTCTTCACCAGCTATGAGCTAAGCTAGCTGGATTTTAAATCAACCATAGCCCTCCAGGAAAATCAAGCTGGCCCAGCTTCTCAGCTTTCTCCTGATCTCTTGCCTTAGAATAAGCATGTAGAACCACAGTTGACCCTTGAACAACAGTTAGAGGCACCAACCCCCAGCACAGTCAGAAATCTGCATATAACTTCTGACTCCCCAAAAAGCCTTACAGATAAGTCGATTAACATGTTTTGTATGTTAAATGTGTTACATACTGTATTATTACAATAAAGTAAGCTAGAGGAAAGAATGTTATTAAGGAAATCATGAGGAAAATACACATATAGTATTTATTGAAAAAAAGGTATAAGTGGACCCATGCAGTTCAAACCCATGTTGTTCAAGGGTCAGCTGTAATTTACTGTTAATTTATGGATCCATTGCTCACTTCAAGTGTCCATTATTACATAGACCATAACTCGGAATGACATATTACTTGTTTTCCTTACCATGTTTCTTTGGAATTAATACTGTTCTTCCCATCTTTTTTTTGTTTTGTTTTTTTTTACTGTTATCTTTTTCCATCCACTTTTCTACTTTCCATCTGCTACAGACTGGATTTGTGTCTCCCTAAAATTGATATGTTGAAGCCACAGTCCACAATGCGGTGATATTTGGAGGTGAGGCCTCTGGGGGGTAATTAGGTTGTGAGGGCAGAACCCTCATAAATAAAATTAGTGCCCTTATAAGAAGAGACACAAGAAAGGTCTCTCTTTTGGCCCTGTGAGGAGACAGCAAGAAGGCTGCCATCTGCAAACCAGGAAGAGAGCTCACCAGATACCAAATTTGTTAGCACTTTGATCTTGGACTTCCCAGGCTCCAGAACTATGAGAAATAAATTGTTATTTACGCTACACAATTTATGGTATTTTGTCACAACAGCCCAAGCAGACTAAATCATCATCTAATTCTATTTTTTCAAAACTTTTGTCTTTCCTTCCTTTCTTCCTGTAAGTATTTATTGGGCATCTAATATATGCTAGTTGCTGAGGCAACAAAAAGGCTTATAGCCTTATGTTTGGGGATACAGGGTAAGAAAAGACATACAGTGTGGTAAGTAACAGCAGAGTAGACACTGAATGCAAGGGGCACAAATGAGAGTCAGCCCACCTCATGGTTTCTAGGAGGAAATATCGAGTTTGAGCCACATTTTTAAGGATGGACAGGAGGTAGCCAGTCAGCTGAAGAGTGATAGTGATGGTGGAATGTATTTAAGCAATGGGAGCACCAGACATTACTGTATTTTAAAATTCAGTTGACCAGGTCCCCTTACCCCAACAGCCACACGTGCACTTCACGTATATTTCACCACAGGCATCTTCCCACACTGGAAGCTGCAGCCATTCATCAGATATGCATGAGAACTAATATCCCCAGGAATAACCCTCAACCAGTGGGAGATAGGGGTGCAAATGGTCAGAAGGTGATCCCGAAAACATTTTCAGTGGAGACAGCACCCTTCTTGACACAACAGGAGAAACAAGGTGAACATCAAATTAAATATAATTCAACAAATGTTTGTTGAGTGCTTGGTATATGCCAGGAAGCCTAAACTGTGCAAAGTATTGGACCAAAAGCATAAACTGTACGAACAGAAAAATAGTGAATAAGACATATCATCTCTACTCTCTCATAATCAACAGTCTCATGGGAAGGTAGACCAAACAATTCCAGCTATGATAAGATTATATAAATGGAAGGAATGTAGTGCTAGGGGTATGTGAAAAAGAGAAGGGGGAAGATTAAGAAAGAAAGTATGCTAGCCACTTAAAGATAGGGATAACAACAATAAAGACGCAACCCTATTTTTAAATGGGAACATATTTTGACAGTTCCTCAAAATGTTAAACCGTGTTACCATATAACCCAGCAATTCCATTTCTAGGTATCTACCTAAAAGGATTGAAAGATCCACACAAACTGAACTATATAACTTCAAAAGGGTGACTGGTATGGTTTGTAAATTATCTCAATAAAGCTGTTATAAAGAAAATAATAAAATAAAGGCTCAGGTGATAATGTGAAGACATCAGTTCAAGAACCTTCCAGGAATAGAATGAAGTTTAACATAGGCACGCCATTGTTCATCAGAATGAGAGCACCAATGATGAGACTGGCAAAGTGGGTGTCAAGAGGGAAAGGTAGAGGTAGATCATGATGGGCCTTCTACATGTTAGAAACAAATCTTTCAAGCAACACCTTTCAGAATTTAAATTTAAGAACACAATACCATTTACATTAGCACTCCAAAATGTGAAATGTTAGATATAAGTGTACAATATAAGATCTATTTGAGGAAAATCACAAGATGTTGTTTTAAAGAATTTAAAAAGATAAAGGGAGAGAGATTCCATATCCAAGTTCATGGACAGGAAGACGTGATATTGTCAAGATGTTACTTCTTAATTTGATCTTTGATGTATCATGGCGCCTGGAACAAACAGGACTTAACAGGACTCAATTAGGCATACAATTAATATTTGTTGTTGAATGAACATTCTTGTCACAATTCTTTATAAACCATGCTTCAGCAGAATGAAGACCAGACCCACAGAAGGCCTTTGTCAGGGACAATCAGCAAAAAGTGGAGCCTTCACTCTTTCTGTGGCTTTGGAGATATGCCGATTTTCTATAGTTTTCCAAAGCAGAGAAATTAATATAATGGCTTATATATTTCTATTTCCAGTTGAAAGCACTTATATGATTTCTGCCACGTGTACAAAATAAATCCTTCCACAATAGACTTTATTTGTATGTTTAACTTTATTTCAAGGCTCAAAAATTCCTTGAGTTTGGACATTCTACAGTTAGGATATTAAAAATAAATGAAATTAAATGATAACCTCTGATCACAAATTTCTTCCTGTCCCACCCCTATTTATTTGCAGCTATTGATTTGCATAGGGTCCAAAGAGCCTCCTTGGATAAGGAGTCAAAAACCAAGTCTACAACTAGGATTCAGACAAGCTGCATCCTATTCAGAAAGAGGTGAGAGATGGGGCTGAGAGGTGGGGCAAGAGGGAGAGATGCAAGAAAAGACTAAGCATTCCCAAGAGAACAGCTGCAACAACTGGCCCAGCAACTGCCACAAAAGGATGGCTCAAACATCAGCAGGTAGCACAGCCCCCACGGACACAAGGAGGGAAAGGAGCTCTAAAAGTAGAGCTGAGCTTCTGGGTAAATATCCAAAAGAATTGAAAGCAAAGGCTTGAACAAATATTTATACACCCATATTCCTATAAGCATTATTCACAATAGCCCAAAAATAGAAACAACACAAATGTCCATTGATGGATAAATGAGTAAGCAAAATATGATACACATATGTATATATACATACACACGCAATACAGACCACACTTGCATACATACAGTGGGGTATTAACCTTAAAAAGGAAGGATATATATTCTGACACATGCTACAACATGGATGAACCTCGAAAACACTATGCTAAGTGAAAGAAGCCAGACACAGAAGACCACATATTATATGATTCTATTTATATGACATATTCAGAATGGGTGAATCTATAGAGATAGAAAGTGAATTAGTGGTCGCTTAGGGCTATAATGCGACTACAAATGGGCACAGGGTTATCTTGGGGGGTGATGAAAATATCCTAAAATTAGGTTGCGGTGATGATGGCACAACTCTGTATATTCTAAAAACCACTGAACCGTACACTTAAACAGGTGAATTTTATAGTATGTGAATCATATCTCAATAAAGCTATCTTTAAAAAATGAATATATACACAAGCACAAAAGCATTAATAATTAGCACAAATTGTCCTGATAAAGTAGAAGCATGATAACTAGTAAGTACTTTAAGGCTCATAGGGATCTTTTTTAAAAATTAATTTATTTATTTTAATTAGTTTCAAGTATACAGTACATTGGTTAGACATCTATATAGTTCGTGAAACAATCCCCCAGTTGCTCGCTCCTTCCCTGACTCTCCACCTAGCCAACATATTAATGCTAACTGCATTCCCTATCCCATACTCCCCATCCCCGTGACCATCTATCAACTACTAGTTTGTACTTCTTTAATTCTTCACCCCATTCTTCCAGTCCTCCAATCCTCCTCCCCTCTGACCGTCACCAAATTGTCCACTATATTCACAGGGATCTTTTAAACCTTGCCTCAGGGCATGCAACAGTCAAAACTCAGGTTCAAGACAATATCCCAGCTCAACACAAGCTGGAACATCAGAAGTATGGAATTGGAACAGGCCATTTAAAGGGAAGGGAAGATCCAAGTACCAGGCATGACCAGAACTAGAGGGACTTGGGCCACTCGTGAGAGTAAACAATCCAGTCTGGAACTTCCAAGGGGGCTGGGAAAACTCAGTCTAGACTGAGGCTGATGTTGAGATAGGAAAAAAAGACAAGAGAGATAGATTGAATTTCATGCATAGGTCCTGTTTGATAAATAATAGGTATTTCTACAAATTTGCAATTACAGCAAGACAGATTTAGGACAAAATATCTTTGGCCTAGTGATGTCAAATATTAAGTCTCAAAGACCTTCGCATAATCTAGTACAAAATGTTACAGTATATTCAGAGTGGTCAGTTCTCTGAAGCTGCATTCAACTTCATATTTATGATTATTTGGTATGAAATAACCCCCATAAATTTCCAATTCTCAACGCTTTGATAGACTAGGCTCAAGAATTGTATTCAGGCCTCTCTTTTTTATTTATCTTCTCTGTTTGATCTTCAGTGATGATCCAGTTGCTCAAACTAAAAAAACTTCTTGATCTTAGATAACAATTATTTTTATCTTCAGGGTCAGTGCTTGCTTCAGGAGGGAACATAGAACAAAATCAAGCTAATAGGTTTTGAAATCTGATCATATCTGACATTTTCTAGCTGTGTGACCTTGGGTAAGTCCAGACTTTCTCTGAACTTCATCTGAAAAATTAAATTAATAACACCTACCTTCTAGGATTAAGGAGTTGAAGTTCACTGATAATGTATAGGTTAGGAGGGGCTCATAAATGATGTGTTTTGTTATCTAGCCATTGAAAATTCTACCACAGTCAATGTAAATTCAAAAGTTTTAAATTTTAAGCCATTCATTGCTTTTTTTCTACTCTGTTTCATGGTTTAATGTGTAAAATTCTAGACTTAGTCACTATTCAATCAATTAATATTTATTGTTATATCTCTCTGATATAATAGTGATATGTTGGATTTTTAAATACTTTTTATTGTAATGCTGTATTTCTCTGAATCTAAGATGTAATCTATTTTAAGGTACATTCCAGTTTCAGAGATATTAGAATGTAAAATAAATGGCACCTTAGTATCAATGAAATATAGTTGCCCCCTACTACATATGAACTTATAATCTGTTACTGGTCCAGTTAACAGAGCTGCTCAAAGTCTGAATTATGTTAGTCTCTTCATTTCAGATGTCCAGATCACTTTGAGTCAAACTCCTTTCCAGTTAACCTTCTGCCTAATACTCTGATACCCTTATACCTAATATGCTGTCATATCAGTAAATACTCATTACAGTAGTTTTTTCAAACTCAGAAAGAATTTCTTTACTCCTAACAAGGAAGATTACGCAGGTACAGGCTATTTACAAATTAGGCAACACCGGTACACAGAATGGATTCAGAGTCCATGCCATTCATGCTTTCCATTGGCTAGAGGGCAAATTAAGCCAACATGTCGCCGAACCAAAGATTGCCCTCTTCGAAGTAGGGTTAGTGGGGACGTGTGGAAGAGCCTGGGTTTCTGGAATTCTACTTAATCATTTCCTGCCCTGTCAAAAGTCAACAAAATGTTAATGAAGGGGAGCTAGTTCATTATATTTGTTATAGCTTTTCAACATGTATTTAACACATTATATATCAAGTATAGGGAGGACTTGGAGTTCAGAAACAAATAAGATGTTGTCTCTGGTCTTAAGGACCCTATTTTTTAATTAGGGAAGACAACAAAAAAATTAAGCCAACAATTATGCTATGTTTGTAATGAAGTATGCACAGTTTTATGGAAACACAGAGGAGGGATGCTGACATCAGACCAGGGGTAGTGATAGGAAAGGTTTAGAGAAAATGATGCCTGAACTTAGTTTGGAAACACAAATAAGAGCGAGTTTTCACAGAGAGAGAGAGAGAGAGAGAGAGAGAGAGAGAGAATATGTTCAAAACCTCTGTTATATTGGTGTATTTTACCATAATTTTTAAACATCAGAAAAAATACAGACTTTTGAAAGATTGCAAATTGTTGGTATGGGGAATAGGAAGGAAGAGTGTTGGGGAAGAGAGGCAAACTGATGTGGGAATGGCAGGAAACATGAGGTCACGAGGGCCTTGTTGCCAGGAAGAGAAGTTTGAATTATCTAAGGAGAATGGAGAACCGATACAGGATGGGAGCAGTGGAAGGGAGGGCGAGTGGGAGACATGATATGGTTGATATTGAAGGACGATCGCACTGCTGCTGTGGGATGTGTGCAGTGAGAGGGCTTGGATCCCAGGCCAGGAGGCCGATCCAGGCAAGGTTGAAGGAGAGCAGAACTGAGGCAGTGGCCATGGACGTGAAAAGCAAGGGGCAACTGTGAGGCTTGGCAAGAAAGAGCACTGAGAGGGCTTAGAGGCTGAGTGAGTACCTTTGGGAATTGAATGAGAAGGAATAATTTAGAATGGCTCTTGACTTGGGCAACAGGTGGTGCCATTTCCTAAGAAGAGCTGAGATGGGGGAAGAGATGCTGCATTTTCATTCAAACAGGTTGCATTTGAGATCCCTGAGGAAGAGGCAAAAGGTGAATCATTCGAGTCAAGGCAGTAAGAAAATAATAAATACAGCTAACATACACAGCACTCTACAGTGCATGCAAAACTGTTATTAAAAAGTGAGGCATGACTAGCACAGACAACGCAGAGGGGGAGGCCCAAGGGGCGTTTGTCTGGATAGCAAGAACAGCCTGTTTATAAAAGAACATTGAAAACCCAACACTAGAGGTTAGGCTGGATTCAAAATGTAGAGGAAACCCCAGAAGGGCTGCATGTAGAGGAAAGCATATTCAAGAATATTTGTTCTGGCAAAGTCCAGTTGAAAGTAGTGGGGAAGAGGCATTTTGAATTGATTTCCAACTCTTGAAACCAACCAAAAGCAAAATAAAAGATTAAAAAATGAAAAAGAAACTTTCACCTTCAATAAATAAGGAAAAGTTATAAAACAAAACTATGAAGAATGACTGTCAAATGAAGAGAATTTTGACCTAAAATCTATGAGAACGCAGAGGCTACATAACCCTGCACAGACTTTGGGAAAGTGATCAATTTACTTAAAATTACGTGTCGTGTTCTTGAGCATGAATTGAATAATTACTATTTAAAGACAAAAAATGTGGTTGAAAAAACATGTGATTGAAAAAACATAGGAGCATAACAATCACTATCCCTTAATGAACTATATTCTTTTTTTAGAGCCATTAGTTGGCAACTATTATTTCATCTTGTGAAGAGGCACTTTTCTAAAGGTAAGTAATTACTTTAGCTTTCTTTTTTTTCTGTTAAATATTTTAAAAAATCCATATAATAATTTTTAGTTTTAAAAGCATAAAGACTTTCCTGTAAAATTATTTATCTAGCTTTCTGCCTGCAAATTGATTCATTTAACAAACATTAATTGAGCACCTAGTATGTGCTAAGCATTATTCTAAGCATTGAGGACAAAGCAGTGAAAAAAAACCTTATGCAACCTACATTTTAGTAGTGGATACAGACAAAAAAAAAGTACTATATAGCATTATACAGGAACTATGTAGTATAATATTTAGGAATTATATAGTACACCTGTAGGTAATAAGTATTATGAAGAATGGAGTAAAAGATTAGAGAATGATAAAGGGTAGCCAGGGACAAGTTTAGGTAGGGAGGTCAGTGCCAACCACTCTAGGGTGGTGGTGTTTGATCATGGACTTAAATGATGTAGAGACAAAAAATCATGTAAAGATCTAGGAGAAGACCATTCCAGGCAAGGAATATAGCAAGTGCAAAGACCCTGGGGCAGAAATAAGCTTGGTATGTTCAATGAATAGAAAGGACTTTGTGACTGTTGCTTACTGGGCCTTTATGTCATTATAACAATTTTTTAAAAATGTTACTCTATGGTAGGAAGTCACTGAAATGTTTGAGTGGGAAAATAATTTGATTTAATGTTTTTAAAACACATGGCAACTATGTAGGGAATAAACTAGCAGGATAAAAAAAAAATGGAAGTGAGGAATATTTGAGGAGGCTGTTGTCCTCATCTAAACAAGAAATTTATAGTGACTGGACTAGGATGAGAGAGGTAGTGTGAGAGAAGTAGTCAGTTTCTAGGTATATTTCCAAACAGACTACGTATAACTTGCTGATCTAGGGAGTGAGATAAAGAGGTGAGTTGTGGATGAGTCCTAGGTTCTGGCTTAAGAAATTGGGTCAATCATGGTAACATCTACCAACTTGGGGAAGCAGAGGAAGGAACAGGATTGATAGTCATCAATTGATAACACTGTTTATTCCTAGCGACGAGGAATTTTTATCCTTGTATTTTTCTTGTAAGTTGTATCTTGTAAGTTGTTTGCATTTTTATAACAAACATATTTCATTTTTACATAACACAGAAAGTCATTTTTGAAAAAGAATTATTTTTCGGATAGCCTTAAGAACGAGAAGCCAGACTGCAGGCTATTTTCACAATGTAACCCGGCCAAAGTGACAGAGGCATTCTGGTGTTGTGCAGAGCTCCTGGCTTGGGAGTCAGAAAGCTAATTTGTTCTCCAGGCTTGCCAAATATAAGTTATGTGATCTGAGAAATTCATCTACATTTTAGGGATTCTCATATATGTAAATGGGATATAATGGTCTCAAGAAAGATTAAGGTGAAGATCAAATGAGATTATGTGGGTAAAAGCATTTAATCATTTAATCATCCACTCACCCAACAAGCATTCATTGAAACTTACTACATGCCAAGTCCTACTCTAGTTGCTGGAGACACATCAGAAAATAAAAGAGATTAATTCTCTGCCCACGAGGTGCTTATATTCTCATATGGAGGAAAGTTAATAAACAGATAATTAAACATGCAATATGTTAGATGGCAATAAGTGCTTTAGTAAAAGAGTAAGCAGGGCAAGGTGAAAAGGGAAGGCTGGGGACAGGCCTGGATTCTCCTCGTCCAGTTGACTCATTGTCACTTGGTGCCAATTGTGGACACAGTTTGTTTCTGCAAGGCTCTGCTCTGGTTCCAGGTACTGGAGGGGTATTGGTGACATTATATATGAGTGCCTACATTAGAAATCCTAATGTAAAATAGGCAATTGGAAATACAGAGAAGTAGAAGCAAGAGATATAAATCTGAGGGTCATCAGCTTACAGTGGGAGTTGTGGATGAGATCATCTGGGAGTAAGTGCCGGTGAGAGAAGACATTCAAGGGCAGAATAACAGACTCCATCAGGGTCAGGGTAGTAAGGAGGAACCAACATGCTCTTCCCTCTCAAAAACTGTCCCCACACTCCCTCCTCATTCCTCCACCTCTTTCATCAGGTTTACATCTTCTCATTCAGATCCCAGATCTCAGTTCATATGCTACTTCCTTCATTTAAAAAAAAAAAATTTATTTAGCGTATTGTACTGACATTAAGTGGTGAACAGTAAGATAAATTAGTCTTGGCCTTCACTGAGTTTATCTTCTACTGGTGTTGTGAGATTCTCAAACAGACGAGCCACCAAGACACCGAGGCTATCTATAAGCAGGAAGCAGTGTTTATTGATGCCAGCACTGGCTCGGCTGATTCTTATCCAAAGGCTGAGCCTCTATTGTAACATAGTGGCAGTTTTATACAGTCTCATACTTCTACATTTCTGCACAGCTACAGATATTTTATATAAGGAAGGGGAACATGGATTGGTTGCCAAGCTATGAGAAAACTGACATCAGCCTGAGAGTCCTGGGAAAGGGGGGTGGGGCAGTCAGGAAATGGCCAGGCAAGGCCAGGCTGCCATACTGGGAGAGGCAGCCATTAACAAATACACGAGAAAAGAAATAAACAAGATCATTACAGAATGATAAGTCAAATACTCTGAAATAAACAGGAGCTAAGAGCAAGCATAACCAGGGGAGATCTCTTCAGATGAGATGATCAGGAGAAGGTCTCCGTGTGTGGTTGACCATTGTGCTAAAATCAGAAGTATAAGATGAGCTGGGAGGAGAACATTCCAGGGGAGGAGAATTGGAAAGGGCTTAATGTGTCCTGGGGACAGACTTTTTTTACTTACTTTCCACGCTGGGTCAGTTTCTCTTTATCTTACACTCTCATGACACTTAAAATCCAAATCTCTCTGAGAGTAATTGGTGATTTGAATTGAACTGGACTCTTAATTCATTTATAGGTCCAGCCAACTAATATTTATTAATCGGGCTTAAATTACATTGAGACTGCTCTGCAGAAGCTCAGTTATTGCTAGAGGATAGAAAGAAGTTTTAAAATTAAGATAACTGGAGGTTTGGGTTTGGAAGGTTGGTTCATTTGCCCAAAGGAAGAATGTGCGTGTGCGCTCTCTCTCTCCCTCCCTCCCTCTGTGTCTGTCTGTCTGTCTGTCTGTCTGTCTCTCTCTCTCTCTCTCTCTCTCTCCCCCCACTATCCCCCTTCATCTAGGATCTATGGAGAGGCGACAGAAGGAAAGAGGATGATTTCTCCCCACCGCCCTACTTGAGTTAAGTGTCCTTTCCAAGTTTTAATGTGCTCCTCACATTTCTCTGGTGGGTTCTTTCTTCTGCTCCATACCTGTATTCATAGGAATTAGTTGAGTAGGATGGTGGGCTCACCGTACCAGAGGGAGTAGATTCCAGGCTCTCCTCCACCACTTCTTAGTTATGTGCCTCTGTGCAAATCCTTCCTCTCCTGGCTGTTGTGGCAATAAATAACTGTAACTAGTTGATACTCTGTGAGGCAATGTGGAATTGTAAAGTATTATTCATGTTTGCCTAAGGCAGAGTAGAGACTCAGTGGTCCAGGCAGGGGCAACTTTGAAGACAGAGAATCCAGAAAGAAAGAAGTGCCTACAATTAGGGTGAGAAGAAGAAAAAGAAAGAAGCCCAAAGATGCCTTTTGGCCTGGCCTATGATCACGTGCAGGGCTGGCTTCCCAGGGTTTAAGTCAAGAGCCTGGAAGGATGTCAGACAAGTAAGCTTTCTACTCCAGCCTTCCCCCAAGAACCCCAGCTCTACCCAAGAAGTAAAGTACTGGAGAATGTATTAGTTTCCTATTGCTATAATTAAAAATGACCACAAATATAGTGGCTTCAAACAACCCAAATTCATTAACTCACAGTTCTGGAGATAAGAAGTCTGAAATGGGTCCCACTGGACTGAACTCAGGGTTTTGGAAAGGCTGCCGTCCTTTCTGGAAGCTCTAGGGGAGAGTGTGTTTCCTTGCCTTTTGCAGTTTTTAGAAGCTGCCTACCCTTGGTCCCTTCCTCCATCTTCAAAGCCAGCAATGGCTGGTCAAGTCTTTCTCATATCTCATCACTCTGATTCTGGCCCTCTGTCTCCCTCTTTCAGTTGTAATTGCACTGAGCCCACCTGGATAATCCTTCCATCTCAAGATCTGCTCTTTAGCAATCTTAATTCGATCGGCAAACTTCATTCTCCCTTGCCATGTGGCATCCTATATTCATGAGATCTAGGGAGTAGGATGTGGGCATCTCTCGGGGACCATTATTACACCTACCACAGTGGCGAACCAGACTCTCTGATCTAGTTCAGCTCCCATATATTCTCCAGCAAGCCCAGACCTCCCTGACCTTCCCAAACTAAGTTAGAAGAGACTGCTTGGTGGTTCCATGTCATTATATCCATCACTGTTCCCCCAGTGTTGTGCTTATTCACTCATCAGTAACTTTGAGAATGTCTTTTTCACTATTGATTGTCTCTTCATGATAATGTAAGCACCACATGGGCAAGGGACTTTGTTAATTTTATTATTGATGGAAAATAATGTAAGTAAAGCCTTTAGCTTTTAGTAGTAAAGGATGTGTGTGTGTGTGTGTGTTTGTGTGTGTGTGTGTGTGTGTGTGTATTTGCTGAATGAAGGAATTAAATCCACAACACCTTGCATGGTCTCTAGTACAGAGTAGATGCTTAATGCTGCTGCTGCTGCTGCTGCTGCTGCTGCTGCTGCTGCTGCTACTATTAATACTGCTAATAGTATTTATAGAACCCTTAAGTATGTGCCAGGCACTATGCAAAAGGCTTTACATATATTATCTTATTCGATCTATACAACTCATGAAGAAAGAGCTATTTTTTCTCCATCTTATACAGATGGAAACTGAGGTTCAGAGAAGTTAAATAATTCACCCTAAGTCAGAAGACCTAAGAGGGAGTTGAACTTGTATTTAAAACCACATTCCCTCTGCATTATGCTAAGTGAAATACATTAGATGGAGAAAGACAAGTACTGTATAATCTTACTTACATGTGGAATTAAAAAAGTCAAACTCATAGAAGCAGAGTAGACTGGTGTTGGGGGAAACAAAATGTTGATCAGAAAGTACAAACTCCAAGCCATAAGATGAATAATTGCTGGGTCTCTAATACACAGCATGGTGACTATAGTTAATAATACTGTGTTATATACTTGAAAGTTGCTAAGAAAGTGGATCTTAAATGTTCTCACCACACATACACACACCAGGTACATGAGGGGATGGAGATGTTAACTAACCCTATTGTGGTAATCATTTTATAGCATATACATGTTTCAAATCATTACTTTGTACACCTTAAATGTACACAATATGTCAGTTATATCTCAATGAAGCTAGAAAAAAAAAGTTTTTTTTAATATCAACTTCAGCCCTGATAGAGGGTATTCCCTATTTTCAACAACCCAAAGTTCAAACAGGCAGGGAGGGTGCATCTCTCTCCTAGAGAATGGAAGTCATCTATTAAGTATGAGCGAGGTCC
This sequence comes from Eidolon dupreanum, assembly GCA_028627145.1. Taxonomy (NCBI): domain Eukaryota; kingdom Metazoa; phylum Chordata; class Mammalia; order Chiroptera; family Pteropodidae; genus Eidolon; species Eidolon dupreanum. The sequence goes on from CM053506.1 coordinate 17,928,398, forward strand.
CCAGAAAAATGACAGGAACATTTGCCAGAGAAATGGGAAATCTTCTGCAGAGGAACAATTTGGGGTTCTCTGGGGGCCACTAAGCCAAGCCTTCTACAATGATATTGTCCTAGGTTGAGGATTTAATGTGTGACAGCATTAGCAATCCTTTCTCAGCCTTCTCTCTTGATCCCTGCCTTCACCAACTGGGGTGTCAGGATCTCATCAGAAAATTAGGAGATTTTAGTAGTGGTTTTCAGGCAGCAGCCCTGTGGTACTGCCAATTTGGTACTTATCTCGGGCCAACCCTCTGGACTATCTGTGGGACGGACTGGCCTGGCTATAGAGTGTTTACCCAATGTATCCAAGAGAGCTTAGCTGTCTTTACTGTCAGGTTATAAAAACACAGGATTTCCTTGGGAAAGTTTTCTGAAGGCAGAGCAGCATGATGCAAAAGAAAAAGTCAGTAATGGGTTTGTTCAGTTGTTCAACAGTTGTGCACCTATGCCAGGCTCTGTGCCAAAGGCTGGTGATCATCCTGGAGGGCAGGGACCATGTATCAGCAGGGCTGCACTATCTCTTACCACCTACCACCTAGCACAGTGGCTAAGTGTGTAATAGACAAAGTAGTAAGAATGGGAGAAACAAAGATGGATTATAGCAGCAATTGCAAAAGGACGTAAGGAAGATCCAAGATTTGGATCTGGGTTAAACTACAAGGGGAAACAGCAGGAACAATAGCAAGACGGCAGGTGATGAGGGCATGCTCAGAAGACGAGGTGGTGTGGCCAGGTTGCACTAGAGTGAGGCATTTGGATTTTATACCATAGTTCATGAAAAGACACTGGAACTTTGGGATTTTTTTAATAACTTTACTGAGGTATAACTTACACATAACATTTACCCATTTAAAGCGTACAATTCAATAATTTTTAGTAAATTTACTGAGTTGTGCAACCATTGCCACCATCCAGTTTTAGAATATCTTTGTCACTCCACCAAGATCATTCATGCCCATTTACAGTGACTTTCTATTTCCATTCCCAGCCCCATGCAACCACTATTTTACTTTCTGTCTCTGTAAGAGTACTTTTGCAGGAGATTTCATATAAATAAGATCACACGATATGTTTTATTTTTTACTCCTTTCACTTAGCATAGTGTTTTTGAAGTCCATTCATGTTGTAGTGTGTATTAGCATTTTATTCTTTTTTATAGCTGAACAGTGGTCAATTGTACAAATAAATTACATTTTATTTATCCACCAGTTGATGGACATTTGAGTGGTTTCTACTTTGAGGCTATTACGAATGATGCTGCTATGAGCATTCTTGTATAGAAGTATGTTCTTTTGAGTAGGTACTTGGAAATGAAATTGTTGGGTTGTACGGTAAATTTATAGTTAATTTTTGGGGAACTGTACTTATTTCTTTTTTTTAAACAGGTTTATTGAGATACAATTTGCCTACCATAATATTCACCTGCTTTAAGTATACAATTCAATGAATTTTGGTATATTTACAGAGCTGTCCAATCACCACAATCTAATCTTAGAACACTTCTATCACCCTGAGAAGAAATCTTGTGCTTATTTATAGTTGTTTTCCATTTCCATTCCCAGCCCTATGCAACCTCTAATTTACTTTATGTCTCTATGTATTTACCTTTTATAAATATTTCATATGAACTAGGTCATATAATATTTGGTCTTTGGTGTCTGACTTCTTTCACTGAGCATAATAAAGATTTATTTATATTGTACAATGTATCAGTACTTCACACCTTTTCATTGTCAAATGATATTCCATTGTATGCATATATCACCTTTTGTTTACCCATTCATCAGTTAATGAATATCTGGATCGGTTCCACTTTTTATCTGTTGTGAATAATACCAATGTGAATATTCACATACAAGTTTTTGTGTGGACATATGTTTTTATTTCTTTTGGGTAGATACCTAGAAGTGAAATTGCTGGTTATATGGTAAGTATATAGCTAACCTTATAAGAAACTGTTTTCTAAAGTGGCTGCCCCATTTACATTCCCATTGGCAATACATGAGGTTTCTAGTTTCTTCCTATTCTCACCAACCCTTGTTATTGTGTCTTTTGTATTATAGCTGCTCTGGTAGATATAATCGGATATTTCACTGTGGTTTTAAGTTGCACTTCCTTAATGACCATTAATGTTGAACATCTTTAAATGTGCTTATTTACCATTCATATATCTACTTAAATGAAATGTCTATTCAGATCTTTTGCCTGTTTTTATAGTGGCTTGTTTTACTGTTGTGTTGTAAGAATTCTTGATGTATTCTGGATATATTATCAGATATATGGCTTAAAATTCATTTTCTCAGTGATATCTGTTGAAAGATTTTTGAAGAGAAAAGGGACAAGACGAAGCTGTGCTTCAGAAAGATAGTCTGGCAGCAGTATGTGGGATGAATGGAAGAGGACAGAGAGGTCTTTTTTAATACACCTCTTTAAATTGTAATATAGGAAACTAGCATAGGCCAAGTTTCTCAAAATTCCCTGGGAATCAAAGGGTTATAAGCAGCTATTTATTGAAGCCTGTTTACAGTCCAGTTAATAGATAAACCAGAATCAGTGAAACTAGTCCATCTGGGGGAGTGCAAAACCTTTCAAAAGATTTTCCTGCATTAGAAGAAGCAGAGAAATGGGGGAGGAGAGATGAGTGGCTATTCCAGAGCTACATAAATAATTTCCAGCTTTGGACGGGACAGTTGGGAACTTCCTTCTCAGGTGCTGTCGCCCTGGTGTTTACTGGTGGGAAACTAGGAAGAGCTGGTTCCCAGCCCTTGGATTTTGATTGGTGAAGAAGCCAGGTTGTTGGGAGAGGTGGGGCCCATTTCAGTGGTTCTCTTTGAAAAAGCCCAGCAAGATGTCAGGCCTGCTCTCAGTCTTCCTCCACCTCCTCCTCTTCCAGTTGGTTGCCCCAGTGACCTTTCGCCACAGCCGCTATGATGACCTCGTGCGGACGCTGTACAAGGTGCACAACGAATGCCCCTACATCACGCGGGTTTACAGCATCGGGCGCAGTGTGAAGGGGAGACACCTCTACGTGCTGGAATTCAGCGACTACCCCGGAATCCACGAGCCTTGTAAGCCTCGAGCAACTTTTGGAGTGTGTGGGGCCGGACCCTTCCTTTAGGAATGCAGGTGTCCTGGGGAGTTCTGCAGACCCCTCCACCTAGAAAGTATCACCTCTTCCTCAACCTGTGCTAAGTATTTCCCTTCTTAGCCCTCAAATAGCCCCTGCATCTGGGGAGCTGCAACCCCATTTCAGGCTCCAGTTCATTCTTCCTCTTTGGGTTCTAGTTGCTCAAGACCTTAATTGTAAAAGACGAGTCTTCTTCCCTTCTCCCATCCTATCCCTTCCGTTCCTCCCATGACCCCTCTTTTCCCCTTGCTATTATTCATTCTGTCTTTCCCTGTTCAATGCCTCAGGAGACATAAGCAGAAACAATCAGCTCTTCTAGTTCTGTCAGGAAACTTTGAAAGGTTTAGGGATGTTTTGGGGTGGGAATGAGAATGGGTAGAGAAGGGTATCCTGGAGAGGGTTTGAGATCTGAGGTATTAGTTTTATCCATTGGGTTATTTTTTGTTAGTTTGTTTCAGTTATAAAAATCAATTGATGTTTGGATTAAAATTAGAAATTAGAGAAGGAAAGAAAACTACTCATAATCCTATCACTCACAGATGACTATTGTTAACATATTCGTGTACCTCCTTCTAGAATTTTCCCTATGCATATTGATCTCCCTTACATACACACATAATTTCTTTTATAAAATTGGAATCATACTATAAACTGCATTTCTCATTTCATAGTCTTTTGTGAATAGCATCCAAGTCTGTAAATGTAGATTTACATCATCATTTGGCTGCATAATATTTCATTGCATGGTTGTATTTAACTGTTGATTTATTGATAGACTTTTAAGTTGTTTCTAATTTCTCATTGCTTCACTTATAGCAATTATGACATTCAGGTTACGTCAGTTCTTCCTTCAAACTGTCAACTTCAAATCTTTCTTTTCCATTCCACTTCTACACCCTCCACCTTAGCCAACACTCCACCACAGTCTGCTGAAATTATTGCTCCAGGCTCCTTCTGGCCCCCTAACTCCTAACTGCCACCACTCTTTGAACCTTGCATTCAGCACAGAAATGCCTGGATAATTTCCCTAAATACTGATAAAATCTTCTCAATCCCTTGCTTAACAACCTTCATTGACAACCTCATAGCCAGTGGATTCTATCCATGACAACTTCAGAATATTACAAGGTTAGTGAGGAGGGTGCAGTGGGGGAAAGGAAGACTGTGATTAAGTGAGGACAAGGGCCTTGCTTTGAAGCCCTGCTTGCATAGCAAGCACCTGTATTTACTCAAGTTGTTTGTTCATTGTGGAAGCTCGTGGGTGCTAATGGACATTATAGAGTTAGCCCCTTACTCTGTGCCCCCTTCCTGTGCCCCCTCTACTTTCTAGCATCCAAGACTTCCTTGAAACTTTTTCATACTATTTAGCCCTCATTGATCCTTCTTTTCTCTGATGCCTATAATTTAACTGTTCATGAATTCATCCCTTTCATTCATTTGTTATTAATTCCACAAATATTACTGATCACCTACTATATACAAGCACTTTTGTAGACTCTGAATATGCAACAGAGAATAAAGCAAAAACCCTGCCCTCAGGGCCTTAATTCTAGCTGGGTAAGACTGGCAATAAATGGGTAACTAAGTAAATATATATTATATTGGATGAAAATAAGTGCTATAGAGAAAACGAATCAAGAAAGAAAGGGAATTCTATGGAGTTCTATGGATTGAGTGGAGGATGGGGTTAGGAAAATCTTTATTGAGGTGATTTTTGAGCCTGTGATGGAGCATGCCATACTGATTGATATCAGGGAGGAAAACACTGCAGGCAGAGAAAAAAGCAGGAGCATGCTTGACATGTATGAAGAACAGCAAGGAGGCCCCTGCTGCTCCAGCAGAGTGAACAATGGGAGAGCAAGAGACTAGATCAGAGCAGTACGGTCAGGGAATCCGGGTAGGAGGAGATCCTGTATGGTGTTACAGGTTTTGTAAAGATTTGGCTTTTCCTTTGAGTGAAGCAAGAAACCACAGAAGGGTTTTAAGCAGAAGAGTGACATGAGCTGACTTAAAAACTTTAGAGATCACTCAGAACAGGGTTCAGCAGACTACAGCCCTAGGGCCAGTTAGTTACCTTTTTTGGTAAATGAAATTTCTTTGAAACACAGTGCTGCCTATTTGTTTTTGTATTGTCTGTGGTTGCTTTTGCTGCAAGAGTTGAGTAGCTGTGACAAAGACAATATAGCCCATGAGCCCAAAGTGTTTCCTACTGGACCCTTTACAGAAAAAAGTTTGCAGACCCCTGACTCAGGAGAATATGCTTTAATGGGACTGGGCAGATGCGACGAGTTCAAGTAGGAAATTTATTGTAATATCCAGGTGTTAGACTGGGGGCTTGAACCAAGATGATAGCAATGGTTGTTATGAGAAGTGGTTGTATTTTGCACATATTGAAAGTAGACACAAAAGAATTCGACCACCTACTTAGTGGAAGGCACTATGCTAATTTCCACAGGGCAGTGGTTGCCAACTTTTAGATTTCACGGAGGTTAAAACAATTTTTTTTTTAAATAAATAAGAGAGATTGAAGGGGACTAAAATAGTTTTTTTTTCCCAAATTTTATTTTACTGATCAAGGATGTAGAATACCACCTGCTATCTGTTATCACCATTCTTGCCTAAAAGAAGGGATTTTTTTACACAAAGTAAGAAAACCAGAGAGTCGGGGGAAAGGAGGAGAGGGGAGGTAGATGAGGTAAAAGGCATCAAATACGTGGTGACAAAAAGAAATCTAACTATGGGAGTTGAACACACAATGTAAATATATATGCCTTACTGTTAAAATGTTCAGCTGAAACTTACTGGATTTTGTTAACCAATGTCACCATAAAAAAGTAATTAATTAATTAATTAATTAAAAAAAAACGGAAAAGTAAGAAAGACATAATCTAAGATTAAGGAAATGCACAAAGATTAAAGGCTATGCATTATGGAGAATGCACTACATGATCCTTGTGGGTATTAGACATTCCTTTAGGAAAGATGACCGTATGTATACTGAGATGAATAACAATGAATCACATCCAAAAGAAAATTAAAAATCGCATACATTGCAAAGGCCAGGTCCAGTGAAGAAAGTAGGACATGTGCAAAACTGGGTGAAATAGTAGAAAGTTGTATGTATCATAAAAGGGAAGTGAGGCAGCAAGTTCACTCCCAGCAGAGAGAACTCAAGTTGGCTTCACAGAGCCCACAAGGATGTTAAGGAAGATTTGGAAATGGAGAGAGGAAGAAGTCAAGAATCAGAAAAGTCATGGAGGCAGGAAGGTGGGTAGAAGGGAAATCATGGAGGGTGGAAGGGAAATCACTTGGCCGGAGCTTTCCTCCTTCCTTTTAAACGGGTTCAAGAATGATTTACTTTAAATGGTTCCAGAGGCTCTTTTCATGACCTCAATTCTTACTCGGTTGAACAGTGAACCTAGCCAAAGAGAAGATTAAGGAATGAGACGGAGGTATTCTCCTTCCTACTCTGTGCCTCAAAACACGATGTTCTCAGATATGAAGGAGAGATTTTAGTTTCCTACTAGGAAAATTAAGTTTTCAACTAAGATAATTAAGAACTGTATGTTATAACCTAGAGTACTTTATGTGATCAGATCTTGGGGGAAAAAAAACACTTTTATCCTGAAAAGATTTGTCTCTAAACAGCAGGGAGCTACTGTAACCACTCTCTGGGCTTTGGTCTTCATCATATTAATTAGCTAGGTGACTTCAGGCAAGTATAACCTCATGCCTCTCCAGTACCCACATCCCGAAGCTAAAAATGTCCACTTGATGGGTTTTCTGTGAAGATTACCAATAGTGAGCATAAATTCCTAGTATACAGTAGGAGTTCAATAAACAGTAGTCATTATTATCCCTAGCATGAAGTTTCATAGCATTTGTAATTGCAATTTGTTTGATTTATTATTGGAAAATACCCAACAAAAGCATGAGATTCTCTTCAATCCATTACTGACAAAGATGGAAAAGGTCCCTTTGCAAGGTTAGGAATCAACTTGCAAGCTTTCCCCATCTTTTATCTTCCTGCGTATTTTTCTCATGCTTGCAGTGGAACCGGAAGTCAAGTACGTGGGGAACATGCATGGCAACGAGGTGCTGGGCCGCGAGCTGCTGCTGCAGCTGTCGGAGTTCCTGTGTGAGGAGTTTCGGAACGGGAACCAGCGCATCGTCCGGCTGGTGGAGGGCACGCGCATTCACATCCTGCCGTCCATGAACCCAGATGGCTACGAGGTGGCTGCAGCCCAGGTACTGAGCCGTGCAGAGAATAAAGCCGTCTTAAGGAATAAAGTACAAACCAGTAGACAGTGTATCTTCTCTGTTCCACTGTCAATGTCATTATGTAATAGAGAAGAAACCGATAGAAATATAATCGAGTATGAACACTTGGCTTCAGTCCTTTGGCACCCTACGCAATGAATGTGGGCTCTCTCTGAGTTTTCTTTCCAGCTGACCTCAACACCTTTTCAGCTGACCTCCCTTTTACTGGGAGGATCAATGAGGCAATATTTGTGACAATACTTTGTAAACTGGAAAATACTATACAGGCATGAAGGGATATTGCAAAATAGACCTCCTTCCCTGCACTTTTAGCTTCAAACCCTAAATACTCTACTGGTTCCCACAAGACACGTTTGCATTGGGGAGTGGGGAATCAGGGAGATTGAACTTTTCCCAGAATTGCGGAGTAAGGGGTTAATTTGAGATTCTTCATACTTTGTTATATTCTGTAGGTTTTTTTCCTTTACTAGTAAAGTACTCAGCTTTTTAAATTCTTCATTTTAGAGTTATATTTTCTGGAGAGAGATAAGAAAAAAAATGTCTGTGGGCTTTTACTTTATTTCCTAACATAAATACAAAATGTCAGTGTGCCTAACTTTAAAGCAGTGATACTTTTGTGGCTGTGCATCAGAATCTTAAGTGAAGATTTTTGAAATACATATTCCCAGATCACCCCATTCTCCTTCTCAATCTACTGAATTAGTATTTTCAGGGGGTCAAACCAGGCACCTGCCTCACACAATGATATATTCCTTCAAAAGCTATATTTAATCCTGATCTGTTTAATTTAAAAATGTTTATTTGGAGTAGATGATAAATTTTTCATTTTTAAGACTAGACTTCTCTACTTTAAATTTAAAAAAATATTTTATTGTGGTAAAAATATTCAAGATGAGATCTATCTTCTTAAGAAAATTTTAAGTGTACAATGCAGTATTATTGACAATAGGTAGAATGTTGTACAGTAAATCTCCCAAACTTACTCATCCTGCTCAACCGCAATTTTATGCCCATTGTTTAGTGGTCCGCACTTCTCCATCCCCACACCCCCTAGCAACCACCCTTCACTTCCTAATTCCATGAATCTGACCACAGTGTCCCATATAAGTAGAGTCACTCAATATCTGTCCTTCCATGACCAGCCCATCCCAAGAGTATTTTTAAACCTACCTGAGGCTGCGGGGAGTAGAGGCAGAGAGGGAAATGGAGCCAAGATGTTGAACCAAACACAAATTTGACCCTTGCCATCTCACAACTTTCTGCTGACGTGACTTAACAAATGAGAAAAGACAACTTGGACCTTGCACTGGAAATCAGACAGGTGAATACTAACATGCCTCAAGACTTGAGTACCCAAAACAGTAGAAAAATTCAAAAGACGTGTAGGGGAGAACCCCAACCTGGCTGCTCTCTTTCTCTTGGCCAATCCCTGCACTGCAGTAAGAAACCCGGAGAAACTCTCAGATCTCTAGTGGATGAGGTGGGGTGGGAGGAAGTGGGGAGAACCCCTGCCAGCCCACTAAATTCTATAGCCATTTTGGGGATTCAGTCACCTCCACTTACCTGTTGTGTACTTGCTCAGAGGATGCAGATCTTGAGCCCAAACCCAAGAAAAGACCCATCAGGTTCTCAAACTCCTAGAGCTACCTGTCATACCTACAAGAAACCTTCACAGGGAAGATCTGCGTGGTCACCAAACTTTAAAGCCACCAGTGGGTAAAGCAGAAGAATGCCCTCGCCTCCCCGCAACGATGTCCGAGTCTTAATCTCTGGACCTGAGAATATGTCATGTTACATGGCAAGTGTGAATTAAGGTTGCTAATCGACTGACCTTAAAATATACTTGGATTAGGTGGGTGGGCCCAGTATAACCAATCACAAGGGTCCTTTAGCTATGGAATAAGGAGGCAGAAGGTCAGAATCAGAGGTTTCAATGCTATGCTGCTGGCTTTCAAGATGAAAGAAGGGCTCATGAGCCAAGGAATGTGGGTGGCCTTTAGAAGCTGGGAAAGTCAGGAAACAGATTCCCCTAGAGCCTGTGGAAGGAACACAGCCTTCCTGACACCTCAGTTTTAGTCCTGTGAGACCCCTTTCAGTCTTCTGATCTCCAGAACTCCAAAAGATAATAAACTTGTGCTGTTTTAAGCCAATAAATTTGTGATAATTTGTTACAGCAATAATAGGAAACTAATACACCACCAACTCTGTTTATGTGAACCCACTGTTAAGGGAATCCTTTACTTGCCTGCTTAACTAATGACTCAGTGTGAGCAGTAATTCCAATAGGTACATTAATAAAGTTCTTAATATGGACACAGGTAAGAGCTATGTTGATGTGAATAATCAAGGAGTGAAAAACCTCTATAAGCATAAGAAAAATCATTGTCTTATAGAAGTGAAAAATCAAACTCCAAACAGAAAAATCAGATAAATGTTTTTCGCTGGACAGAACAGATGTAGGAAATGTAAGAGGACTTCAAAAAAAAAAAAAATTATTGGTGAATTCTAAAAATAAAATATGAGCAAGATGCCATGAAAAATGAAGAAATCTGAGAAAACTAAGATTTCTCAGAAAACTATGAGACTGGTAGTACATATGTGAGTTTTTAGCTGTCTGGCATCGAACCATTCGTCCTTCTTCAAGGAAGAGCCACCAAACTGGGCTCTGCTCTCTCAGTCCACAGGGCTCCCATAGTCCAGTGGACTATTTCCCTTCTCCAATGCCACTCAAAACATTAAATGGAATTTCATTTTGGCAAAGACCTTTGCACATATCTGTTTTCTACTGCTTTATATATTTTAGTTATCTATGTAACTATTTATCTCCCCATGTATAATATGAATTCTTCGAATGTTAGAATAATAATCATTGTTTCTTTCCTCTGTGTCTGTCAGAAGGTGCATGGAAGATGGACTGGAATAAATGTTGGTTGACCGAATGGGTGAATGAATGAATATATAACCAAATAAATGATAGAATTTGAAGTGTGAACAGAGAAATTTGAAGTATAAGCATGAGATTGATATTGCTCATAAGGAATATAAGCAAGCATACTAAATTATAAAAAGTAGTAGGGGGGGTTTTCATGGTGCAGCCACTTTGGAAAACAGTTTAGCATTTCTGGAAAAGTTAAAAATAGATTTACCTTACCACCCAGTGGTTCTACTACTAGATATCTGCCCAAGGAAAAGGAAAATGTATGTCCACACAAAGAATTATACATGAATTTTTATAACAGCATTATTCACAACAGCCCCAAAGTGGAAACCACCCAAATGTCCATGTACTGGGTTGAATAACGTCCCCCCAAATTCACGCCCACCTTGAATCTATGAATGTGACCTTGTTTGGAAATAAGGTTTTTGCAGATGCAATCAGGTGGACCCTAAATCAAATATGACTGGTATCCTTATAAGAAGAAAGAAATTTGTACAGCAGCACAAACAGATGGGGGAGAAGGCCATAGGAAGATGGAAGCAGAAATTGGAAGTATCTACGAGCTAAGGTACACCGAGGATTGGAGGCAACTGCCAGAAGCTAGAAGAGACAAGAATCGTCCCCTAGAGCCTTTAGCAAGCATGGCCCTGCTGACACCTTGATTTCAGACTTCCAGCCTCCAGAACTGTAGGAGAATAAACTTCCGTTGTTATTACTCTCCAAGTTTGTGGTAATTTGTTTTGGCAGCCCTAGGAAACTAATATAGTCTATTAATTGGTGAATGGGTAAACAAAATGTGGTAAATTCATATAATGGAACTATTTATCTATAAAAGGAAATGAAGTATTGATACATGCTACAACATGAAAGAGCCTCAAAAACATTGTCTAGTGAAAAAAACCAAACATATAATGTACGATCCCACATATGTGAATGTCCGGAAAAGGCAAATCTATAGAGATAAAAAGTGATTACCTAGGGCTGGAGGAAAAATGAGGAGTGACTGCAAATGGGCATGAGTTTTTTTTTAGGGTGATAGAAATGTTCTTAGATTGTGCTGATAGTTGTAAGCTATCTAAAATTCATTGAATTGTACACTTAAAACAAGTGAATCTTATGGGATGTAAGTTATTATCTCAATAAAGCTGTTTTTTAAAAACTAGGGGTTTTCATCCTGAAACATCCTACTCTTGTTAGAGCTTATTCTGAGATCTCTACCTCCAGCATGTGGTCCACAGGGAAACCTGAACCACACCACTGAGACTTTGGATAACTTAAAAATGAAGATGCTGTATCATTTGATAGATTAAGCCAATACCTAAAAAGAACTATATAGAGTTCTTCAAACATAGGATCCATTCCAAAACTACATGTTTTTGTCTCTCCATTTTCAACTCAGGGCCCAGACATTTCTGGGTATCTGGTTGGCAGGAACAATGCAAATGGAGTGGACCTGAACCGCAACTTCCCCGACCTCAACACCTACATCTACTACAATGAGAAGTACGGAGGCCCCAACCACCATTTGCCCCTTCCAGACAACTGGAAAAGTCAGGTATGAGAAGAATTTGCATACAGAAACTGGTAAATTTCTTCTAGCAATCCTCGTATCACTAAACAAGCAAGAATTAAGCATTAACTCCATGTTAATGTGTCCAAAGCAATAATAATTGTGCCTTATGACTCTTTACCTCTATTCCCTCCCCTAGCATAGGGCCTTCCATGGAGCTCCTGCTCACACAATGTTTGATGTTAATGGCCATGGTAGTGAAGGAGGTGAAACAATATTTTACAATCTTACACAATTCTTAGCCAGTGTTTCAGTTGATTATTATAGTATTGTATGGTGAATGCATCAAACAGTGTTATTCATCCCTGTTTTATAGATGTTACGCTTATAGGTAAAATAACTTAAATCCACACAGCTAGTAATGGATGGAATTGGGGTTAAAACCCAGGTCTTCCAACTCCTAATTCAACAGTCTTTCTACCACACTGTACCGTTGACACAGAACTCTAGCATTCTATAGAGAAATCTCTCTTACATATGATGAACTGTATGCTCATCAATTAGCTTTAGAAAGAAGTTCAGAGAATCTCACCCTTATAGTTTTTCCTCTTCCCTCTCTATTTGACCCTTGACCACTTTACCACACTCATTTCCCTTTCTCTCTCTGTCAGAAAATCCCACCCAATATTCCTAAGCCCTTCTCCCTAGGAGGCCGGTAGTGCCACCCCCACAGCAGTGTGAAGGTTTCCGCCTGCTCCCAGGAATAACTACTGTCGTCTTCAGAGCTTTACTGCCACTCTGTTTTTACACTGTTTGTGAACATGTAAATTTAGAGACTGGGGAGAGAAACATAAAAACAGGTGTAAGGCTTTCTATTTGGAGTTTTCTAGATAGAATCGTCTCAGTTGGAAATGAAACAAAAGTCATGTTGACATGTTTATACAGCAGCTATACTCTTGACTCAAGTAAATAATAAATAAAAAATATCTTTGCACTAGTCAGCATATCCAGCCAGAAGGGTGTTTTAATTTATCAGCTTGTTGAAGTAAAATAAGGCAATGGAGCTAATTAATTAGATTCTCACTTGCTCCACTCTCTGAATCTTAGAAGAAAAAAAGAGAATGAGAAGTAAGTCTCTCTTCCTCCTGGTGGGACAGCCTTGAAGGAGAGGAACAGTGAGAGGCTGGTTTTGTTCTAATGGCTAGAGGCTGAGGACACAGAGAAAGGACTGCTTCAAAAGGGCTGAGCCCCAGTCATGGAGCAGGACTGGCACCCTTGGTATTATATCCATTCTGATTGGGTGAAAATCAATCCCTATTTACCCACTTCTCCCTGGGATAGGAAAGATGGAGCCTGTGCCCAGGAAGAGCCATTAAAACATTGACACCACATAACCTCTAAGCACATCCATCCTGAGAGGAGGAAGAACACTGAGGACTGTCAATTATTTATTTGTACTGCAAGTCCAGGTGGATGCAAGGCTTTCCTTAGATACCATCACTCACTAAAACTATAATATGCAATAGAAAGGGCAGAATTTCACTACTTAGCCAAGACTGGCCCATATTACACTATTTCTAATCCATGAAATTTAGGTATGATCACAGAAGTGTGTCCCACATGTCAACATTACAGCAGATGCATTGGGTTAAGGAGGAGGTTGAAAACGATTACTTTAAACCAGCATTTTTCAGATTTATTTACCAGAGCCCTAAATTTCTGCAAAGGCACCTCAGAAACCATTGGAACAGTGGATAAATTGGAGAAGTCTTTCTTACGGGCCAGAGAGAGGCCAAGCTAGGGTGTCTGTCTATCTGTCTCGCCCTCTCTCTTCCTCTTCCCTTCTCTCTCTCATAGACTTTATTTTTAGAGCTATTCAAGGTTCACAGCAAAATTGAGCAGAAAGGACAGAGAGTTCCCATATATCCCGTTTCTCATCAGCAACATCCCACACCAGAGCGGTGTATTTGTCACAAGTGACGAACCTATGTTGATTCATCCTTATCACAGAGTCCACAGTTTACATTAGGATTCACTCTTTGTGTGGTATGTTCTGTGGGTTTGGACAAATGTATCATGACACGTATCCACCATCACAGTATCATTCACCATGATTTCAGTGCCCCAAATGCTCTCTTATCTATTTTGTATGTCAAGATTCTACATAAGGTGACGTTTTGAAAAAGGGTTTCATCCACTTAATTTTTAAAATTATCATGCAAAAGATCAAAATTTCTCCATCTACACTTATCATATCTGTCTTATTCAGACATGCTACTGCCTCAGGCTACTTCCTGACAAACTTATTTGAATGGCCTTTTGGTACCTTCAGTTGCAGCTTCTCCGCCAAGCTCTCCTCTCTCCTCAGGTGGAACCTGAGACCCGGGCTGTGATCCAATGGATACGCTCCTTGAACTTTGTTCTTTCTGCCAATCTCCATGGAGGAGCAGTGGTGGCTAATTACCCATATGACAAGTCCCTGGAGCATCGGGTCCGAGGTTTCCGTCGCACTGCCAATACCCCCACACCGGATGACAAACTATTCCAGAAGGTATGCAGAACAGTAGCTTGTCTGGCCATGAACTTGGGGCTTAGGAGAGTAACACAGGTTAAGTCAGTAATGCAGGATCAGACTATGCACAGGTCCACAGAAAATAATTGAAAACTCTACTTGCTCATTAGGAGCTTATGATCTAGTAAATTACATTTTGTTCTGAGTATAAGCCATAAATTTAAGAAGAAGTAAATGTATAGGAGAGTTTTGTAGTACCATTACCACAGTGTAAAAAGGTATTTAAGCTGATGACAAGCAAGAAATATGCCAAAAGATTAATAGTGCTGGTGATAAGCAGGTAGCATTAAATGTGAATTTGGGGGGCTCTAACTTATAATTGTGTCTGTATTAATGAAAAATAGGCCATACATGTAAAAAAGATTTATATAATAGTTCAAAACAGCAATAGAATAAAATTAACAAATTATTTTATAATTAATATATGAAGAGCATAATTTATATAAACAAAATTAATAACATTAATTAATTATGATAATTACAATAACATTAATTATTAATTCATCAATTAATGAACTGCAAAGAGAATAACACCAGTTGTTTTGTGGCAAAGCAAATATACTGTTATATATTCTTCTCCAATAATCTCTCTTTGTCCACTGTTATAAAATAGTAATGAAAGAGAATTAATAGAGATTCTAAATATATTCCTCTCCCTTCAACACACGTCTCTCACCCATAAAACATGGTTCTCTTAGTCTATGGCCATCCTATCCTGATCAAGCCCCGTCCTGTCCGATCTCGGAAGCTAAGCAGAGTCAGGCCTGGTTAGTACTTGGATGGGAGACTACCTAGAAAGATCAGGTGCTGTAGGCATAAAAAAATTAAAAAATAAGGGATTGTAAGCTGACAAGTTCCTTGCAATCTGTCAACCAAGGGTTGCTTTGCCTAAAAACAAGGAAACAAACAAAAAAAAACCCAAGAACTTTCTTATTTGTTCTTTTCTTTTACAAAACTCAGCTAGAAAATGAACACCTAGAAAAGGATTAAGAAGAACAAATGGCCAATTACAAAGATAGTCACAGGGATGTAAAGTATAGCAAAAGGAATATAGTCAATAGTATTATAAGAACTATGTATGGTGTCAGATGGGTACTAGACTTACCGAGGTGATCACTTCATAAGGTATACAAACACCTAAATACTACATTGTGCACCTGAAACTAATATAATATTGTATATGTCAACTATAATTGGAAAATAAATTAAAAAAAGAGAAAATAGTACACCTAGAAGGGAGCTTATGTATCATTTAATGCCATCCTTCGGTTTGTACTTGGAGACATTTAGCCCCAAGAGAGTGGAAAAATCAGAACACAGGTTTTCTAACTCTAGTTCACCATACATGCACACATGCATGCACATGTGCACACACACACACACACCATCTTTATGTCTGCTGGTATTTTCTTTCACTAAAGCAAATAATCAGTTGTTTATACCTAGTGGGATTTCTTGGCTTCACCCTACTTTTCTGAGTATGAGTGTTGCCATATGGGTTAGGAACACACAAGGTCACTTCTGCCCACTTTTCCTACAGCTGGCCAAGGTCTACTCCTATGCACATGGATGGATGCACCAGGGCTGGAACTGTGGGGACTACTTCCCAGACGGCATCACCAATGGGGCTTCCTGGTATTCTCTCAGCAAGGGTGAGGAGAGGCCTGGGTGCAACAGTGCTGTGAGCTGAAGTACAGTTTCTCTTTTCTCTTTCTAAAATTTTTTTTTCCTCAGGGAAACAACAGGAATACTGTAGAATTTTACATTCAATTAGAGATCTGAAAATGCCAAAGTCTTAAGTTAGCATTTAATTATTTTTTAGTTCGTTAAAATGAAGGTAGGGACACCTTGTGGTCTTTTAAAACTGATGGTTTACACAATAAATTAGGGCATAGGAGGGAAAATATGTAGTGAAGTAGTTAAGTGTGGGCTTCAAGGGTATATTGGATTGAAACCCAGCTTGCTTACTTACCTATTATGTGACTCAGCCTAATTACTTAACCTCTCTGAGCTTTGGTTTGCTTTTCTGTACATGAAGAATAACAATATTTGCCTCATAATTTTGATGTAAGTATTAAATAAAATAATGCACATGAAGCATTTAGAAGTTCTTGACTTATAAATGTTGGGTGTTTTCTCACTAGCATGGAGTTATGGCTCACATAGGACAGATGAGCGGAGTAGTCGGCCTGGACACAAAAGGTTCCTCTGGTGTATGCTCTGTCCCCTGCCGGCCCATCTCTCATGAGCAGGAGTTTGCCAGGACATTGGCCACTGATAATGTAGCAGAAATCTCTCTCTACTCCTTGGGCCTTTGCCATCACTGAGAGTGGAGATAGAACCTCTGTTTATGAATCTTCAGTAGATAGGGAAGCTAAGAATAGGGAAGAGGCTGAAGCAGGAAGCTGGAATCTTTTGGAATCACGTTTTAGCCGTTGTCTTTCCCCATCCTCTCAAACCTGAGCTGCCCAGAGCCCATGTAGTAGAAAGCTCCCTGGGAGGACTGAGCTGATGGCTGGTCCTGTAAAGAGTGAGGAGGAAGAAGGTTAGGGAGGCACCATGTACTGGGAAGGTGGCTGAAAATTCACTTGAACAAAAGGCAAGGAGATTCTGTTGAACTTTATTTAGTTTACATCAGGACAGCAATAGTTCTTTTTTTCCCTCCAAAGTATAAAATACCAAATATACTTTTTGAAATTATACTTGTTCCTCCCTCTCCCTTCCCATCCTCTGTGAAAGCATGGCCCATGCCTCCACTGAGAATCATTGCCCCAAATTAATCTGGTACAACTTCAAGGTCACTAAGTGCGTCAAAATGATTATTCCAACAGTGTGGTCTCTGGACCAGCATCCTCAGCATTATCTAGAACTTGTTAGAAATGCAACTTTGGGAGTCCTGCCCCATACCTTCTGAGTCAGAAACTCTGGGGCTAAGAGCCAGCAATCTGTATTTGACTGGAAGGTGCAGCCTTCCAGATGACTCTGATGCAGAGAGAGAAACAAGGTAACAGGCTATAGTTATTTTTCAACTTCCCTCATTCTTTCCGTAATGGCTGTTTGCCTGCTTCAGCCTAGCTAGCAGGTGAAAGTTGATTAAATGGATAATTTTTTTTTAAATGGATAACCCAAGTAAATTTGTGATATAAACACCATTCTAATCATCAGAAATGCATTTTAAAATAATCGATCTAATTGAATAATATAGAAGATAGAAACAAACAAGTGTTTGATGGAGAAAAATCTAACTGCCTTCTGCTTTTTCTGGGGTCTGTTTATCTTGGATAACTATTTTTTTGGGTTAGTGGTATGTTCTTAGGTAGGAAGAAGGATGTGAAAACAAGATATCTGTCTGATCTCTACCCTCCCAGGTCTGAAGAACATCATAGTTCAAAGGGGAAATCTGTCCCCCGGAAAGTAGTACATTTGCACAGACTAATGTTAAGATGCAG
This sequence comes from Eidolon dupreanum, assembly GCA_028627145.1. Classification (NCBI taxonomy): domain Eukaryota; kingdom Metazoa; phylum Chordata; class Mammalia; order Chiroptera; family Pteropodidae; genus Eidolon; species Eidolon dupreanum. The sequence continues at coordinate 17,946,313 of CM053506.1, forward strand.
CTAATAAGAGGACTTTGGGGATGCTAAGAGGGACAAGAAGTGAATTTAAGTCATGAAATGGAAAAGAATTGAGGGTGGAGATGACAAAATGAGCATTTATGAAGAGAAAACTGGAACGATAGAAAGGCACATGAATTGGGAAATTAAGGGAAGGTTATGGAGAAGGATAAATGGAGATAGAGAAGAAGAATAGAAAATGGAGTGCATACGGAGAAATTGTGATTAAAGAAAGTTGAGGTGGGGCATTGGGTGGGAACCTGGTTATGCAAATCTGCTACCGCCCTCTTTCCCCTAGGAATGCAAGACTTTAATTATCTTCATACCAACTGTTTTGAGATCACCCTGGAACTGAGCTGCGACAAGTTTCCTCGCCAAGAGGAATTACAGCGTGAGTGGCTGGGTAATCGGGAAGCCCTAATCCAGTTCCTGGAACAGGTAAAGTTGAATTATTTAACCTTCATGGCTATAGAAAGAGAAAAGTTTTCCAATGGTAGGTAAGGTTTGTGTGGCTCAGGTCTCCTTTTTGCTCTGATTCGATCTGAACTTCTACCAATAAAATCTATCCATTCAACATTAGTGAGCATAATTATCTGTCAGAAAACTGTACTAAATGCTGGAGATTCTGAGTAAACAAACAAATATCCCCACTCATATGGAGTTTCTATTCTAGTGGAAGAGAAACACAGACAATAAATAAACAAAATAAATTTTATAACATGTTAAATGCAAAATGCTATGAAGGAAGCCTTACAGAGAAGGTGACATTTAAACAGATATAAAAGAGGTATGGGAAAGAACCATGAAGATGTCTAGAGAAAGAAGGATTCCTCGATGAGGATACAACAGAAAATACAAGGCCAATAAGCACATGAAAGATGCTCAACATCACTAGTCGTTAGGGAAATGAACATTAAATCATAATCAGACACTGCCTCATACCCATTAGGATGGCTGCTGTTAAACAACAAACAATGACAGAAAATAGCAAATGTTGGCAAAGATTTGGAGAAATTAGAACCCTGTATGTTATTGGTGGGGATGTAAAATAGTATAGCCATTATGAAAAACAGTATTGCAATTCTTCAAGATTAAAAATAGAACCATCATTTCTGGATATATACTAAAAAAAATACTGAAAGCAAGGTCTCAAAGAGATATTCGTACACTTATGTTTATAGCAGCGTTATTCACGTTAGCCAAAAGGTGGAAGCAACACAAGTGTTCGAAGAGAGATGAATGGATAAACAAAATATGGTATATACATAAAGTGAAATATCCAGCCTTAAAAAAGAAGGAAATTCTGCCACATGCTACAACATAAATAAGCCCCGAGGACATCATGCCAAGTGAAATAAGCCAATCACAAAAAGACAAATAGTCAAATTCATAGAGACAGAAAGTAAAATGGTGATTACCAGGATCTAGGGAGAGGAGGAAATGGGAAATTGTTTCATGGGTATAGAGTTTCAGTTTTGCAGGATGAAAAAGTTCTGGAGATTGGTTGCAAAACAATGTGAATATGTTTAACACTACTGAACTGTACACTTAAAAATAGTTAAAATGATAAATTGTATGTTATGTGTATTTTATCTCAATCTAAAAAACTTTTATTTAAACAAAAAGTCTGAGGCCAGGACACTAGTGAGACTGAAACAATCGTGAGAATATGGGAGCGAGTAGTGGGAGATGAGATCAGAGAGCAAACCGGGGCTGTGGCTTTATAGACCACCATAAGGGCTTTGCTCTAAGTTGAGTTTTGAGCAGACCTATGACATGATTTGATTTAGATTTTAACAGGATCATTCTGACTGCTCTACTGAGAAGAGATTATTGGAACAGAGTTGGGGAGGGGAAAGAGACAGAGAGAGTAGTTAAGGGCTATTATGGTAATCTTTGTGAAGATCAACTGTAAAAAGATGAGACAAAAGAACTTTGAGGACTCTAAAATACAAATGTTTTATGATCATAGTTTTACAGTAAGTTTTTTCCTACAGGTACACCAAGGCATCAAGGGAATGGTGCTTGATGAGAATAACAATAATCTCCCTAAGGCTGTCATTTCTGTCAGTGGGATTAACCATGATGTCACTTCAGGTGGGTGGCCACTGCCTAGCAGGATGAGAAGGAAGCTTCTACTCCACCTTCTTCAGCATAATCAGGAGGCCAATAAACCAGTGAGATGAGCAGGGACATCAAGGCCATTGAGGGTAGGGGATTGGAGGAAGAAAGGATGATAGAAGTGGGAACAGTGAAATAAGAGGCAAGGACCAGGAAGATGCAAATGTAACATCTCTCAGCATCAGGAGCCACTTCCTCATACCATTTTGTTAGGGTTGTTTTATGGGTTTGAAGATATTAGTATCTCAGATACTGGTGTGAAATGGGTAGAAAAGAAAAGGACAACAAAACTGATATTTAATCTTATCCTTGACAAGGGTGTTTCGCTATACCTCCATTCAGGGAAAAGTTAGCAAGATGCGTCCTATAGGCTTGTTGCAGGGCATATTTTACGGAACCTCCTAGAATGTTACAGAATATCTCATGACACACCAGTATTGTAAACTGCCCTAGCTGAATTTGATCATGTACAACTCACAGGGACTTTTTGTTATTTGTTTTGTGTTTTAAAGTAGAGCAGTAGCTACCAATGGTTAGGGACAGCTGAGGTCTGCCTGCATCCCACAACCTCCACACCGGCAAGGCTCAGCCACATTCTGCCACACACACGTTCATTATCAAGCAGGTGTCTTACAGTTCAGACAGTTTGTTTAAATCAACGAAATCTCAACTTTTAAGGAGATAACGTGTTCTTTAAGATGATCCCAACACATCCTACATGAAAGGCTCATTCAAGGCAAAGTCAGCAACATTCTTAAGGGAGAATTCTGTAGCCTAATAATTAAGCACCAGATCACCAGAATCTTCTAGCCCAGTGGCTGGACCCAGGGCTGTTTAGGTATCAAACTTCAGGCATCCCTAAGAGCTTCAGGGCTTGTTAGGTTCTTATACCTTATTCATACAAGGATGGGGAATGTCTAGCCAATCAACATATATTGAATACCACTAATTTAACCAATAACGGCCCACTTTGAACACCCATTATGCTAAATTAATAAATCACTCATTTCACCAGTGAATAAATTCATTGATAACATTCATTATACCACTTAGCAAAGCACCAAGTGTTGATTAGAGATAAAGATAGCCAAGCTCTCCTAATACCTGTGTCTGGAATTGGGCCTTTCTTATACAATGCTAGTTACCACTCCCTCAGTTAAGAAAATGACAGCCCTGGGGTATGACTTAAACTATCCAACATATGCATAATGACATCCTGCTTTTGCTAAAGTATTTTAAAGTAAATTACAGACATTTAATAAGGGACAGAAAAGAGACTTTCTCATTATTTATTGTCTATCTGATTCTTAATTGCATTGATTATTTCAATCGTTCATTGCTGTACACCTACAAGAAAATTTAAAGGCATAGTCACAAGTGATTCTAAAGAGATAAGCCAAAAGGCTATATCCCTGCCACAGAGAAATAGGCTTTCTTTTGAATTTTATTTTCTCCTTTTGGAGGTGATGGGAAAAAATATTTTAACTGCAAAACTCTCAAAATCAGAACTTTAGTGGTCATTTAGTCCAGCCCTCCCGCTCAATATAAGATTACTCACATACAACGCCACTAACAACCGGTTGTCAATCCCAGTGACACGAGTGCAAGTCGTGCACTGAACAACTGTGTAGCTTTTCAGGGCCCCTCATTCACTCTCTGCTTAAGTGCTCACAATCTCATAAAGCAGTCGATTCCTCTTGGTAGCTCTGTGTGTCACAATAATTTTTGCTTCTGTCTAGCAAAATCTTCCTCCCTGCAACTTAACCCCAAAGTTCTCATGCCTGTTTCCGTAGGTAGACATTTCTTCATGTTGACTTTTTGAACATCGAAACAGAGGTCTCATTTAGTCTCCTTTAACAGGCAAAGGAGATATTCGACCTCTCTCTCAGCAACCCTTTACTGGACATGTCTGTTTTAAAAGAGAGAGTCTAGAATTAAACACAATACTCTCAGTGCAGAGAAGAGTGGAACTCCGACTTCCCAGGAGCTGAGGCCCACACTCCCATTATGTACGATAGCCTAAGATTGTTTTTAAATCTTAACCAGTTTCATCATGCTATTAAGAAACATCAAGCTTGTGATCAGCTAAGACCTTCAGATTGTTTTTCATATAAAGGCCCAATTTGGGGCAGATTTCTAAACAGCAGACTGAGTTATACTCTTGACTTTTAGGTCATCACGGCGATTACTTCCGGCTGTTGCTTCCAGGTACCTACACTGTCACTGCGACAGCACCTGGGTTTGACCCAGAGACAGTGAGTGTGACCGTGGGTCCTGGAGAACCAAAACTGGTGAGTTAGGCGGACATTTACAGCGCATTGTAAAGGTCACTTATACAAAATCACAAACAACCGACTGCATAGTTCTAATCTTTGCTAAGCTTCCCTTTCACCATAAAAAAAAAATTCATTGCTCTCATATGCTAATTTTTATTCTGTCATTTTTCTATTATATCCTTCCCCACTTCCTTCTGACTTTTTGTTTTCTTCTATTTAACATAGCATAGTGATTAAAAATGCTGTCTGGTTCTAAATTCAGTTCATTTGTCCACAGACCGTGGACAAATTGCCCAATTACTCTCATCCTCAGTTCTTCCTCTATAAACTGGTGATAATATACCTCCTTCACAAGAGATTGAAATGAGAAAGTGTAAAGCATGTAAAGCATGTGGTACAGTGGCTGACACCTAGAAAGTGTCCAACAAATATTTGTAAATGCCAGAGACCTTGACTAGATAGATACACGGGTTCCCATGGGTCACATTCTTCTGTGCCATCAGCAAGGACTACCACCAGATGGCACTCTGTCCCCTCCTGGTTCCCCAGGGGCCCAAACAGCCTTGTTTCCTACTCGCCTCAGCGGAGAACCTGCTGCTCTCCAATATTCAACCCTCCATGGTTTTCTTTTATAGGTAGAATAAGAAGCAAAGAACTTTTTTCATCTACAGCCTAGACCTTTTGAGTTTTGGTTATATTAGATTAGAATCTGAGAGCTGAAGAGGTTCAGTGATTGTGGACTCTAAGTCAGTCCTATTTAATGATCATCTACAAAGACTGCTTACCCACTGGTCAGCTCTTCCCTGGGGCCCCCTCATTCTGTCCATTTTATTCTCTATATAACCCTAGACCCTCTCTCCCCTTTTTCTGTTAACTCAATACAGTCAAGTCAAGTAGTTTGTCTTTTTAAATACAGTTATAGGTACTATTTGTCAAAGTTACTATGTATCAGATACTATATGAGAGCTTTTCAGAATTATCTCATGTAACCCTCATAACAATCCTGCAAGGTAGATGTAAGCATCCCCATTTGTGGGTGAGGAAATCGAAATTTCGGGTAAGGTCAGATAATTGTCCAATATTACAGTGAGTAATTGGTGGGAGCCATGATTCGAATCTGTCAGGCTTTTTCAGGGCTGCCTAGTTAGCCAGTGTGTTACAGCAGGGGTCCCCAGCCCTTAGGCTCTAAACCAGTACTGGTCTGTGGCTGTTAGGAACCGGGCCGCACAGCAGGGTGTGAGTGGTGGGCAAGTGAGAGAAGCTTCATCTGTATTTGCAGCCATTCCTCAGCACTAGCATCACCACTTCCGCTCCACTTCAGATCATCAGGCATTAGATTCTCATAGGAGCACTGGTCCCTGGTGCCAAAAAGTTTAGGGACTGCGGTGTTATGGGGACTCATGCTAAGCTCATAACCTGTGTTCGTAACCCCTTTTCTTAGCACAAGGATCAGGGGTTAAGAGTTCTTTAAATCCTTTGAAAATTCCTCTGAAATTTCTAAAGTTTCCCTTTCTCTCTTCCCAGTCCCTCCACTCCCACTCATCTCTTGCATATTATAAATGACTTCTTGCAGAGGCAGGAAGCAAAGAGTACTTCCATTGCAGCCTGTTACCTGGTTCCAATTTCCCAAACAACATGTTCTCTTTCCTTTTTATCTTGTTATGCCCCTTGTGCCTCATTTACCCTAAAATCAAATGATTGTTTGGCAGCTGCGTGCTTAAGTTTTGCTTTAAAGCAAGTCTATTCAGTGCCAGATGCAAACAATTGCAAAACCTCTTAAGTAAAATGCTCTACCTCTTTACCTCCTTTGTCATATAGCCTTTAAATAAATTAACATTACTCGTCATTGTGTCACATATAACTCAGAGGGGGAAAAAATCTATTTTTTGGATTCAATTCCCTGATACAGTAACAACTAAGAATCCACTTATTGATCACAGTGGAATATCTCTTCCCAGTTCTAAAGCAGCGATCCATCTGACTGAGGGAAGAGAAAAGAAAAAGATTATTGACTAAAGGGTTATGATTAAGACTCAGATACCTCGCAGAGTCCAGTGTTCCCCCCTTTGCTTTTTCCCACAGCCTTCCAGATGTCACATTCCTTTCATTTTCTCTGTCTTTGTTTTATTGTTTCTATCTCTTTGTTTGTTTGTTTGTTTTTTCCCCCTAGATTCCTGCATAACTATGTAGGAAATAATGACAATGCAATGGGCTTTGATTTCCCCCACTTTGGGGAAGTAGAAGAAAAGCTGGCTGTGGATTTTTTGTGGAAGGGGCAGGAAATAACCCCATGATAGCCCTCTTCCTTGCAAGTTTTTCAACTGGCAGCTGGCTTCAGCAGCTCAAACTTTTCCAAAGGCTTTAAAGCCAAGGATGCCTCAGGGGAGTGCAGTTAGAACACTGTGCCACTCCCTCTCCCTTCGCTCTCTGGGATGTTTCTACAGCCCCTGCACAGCTAATATATCCCAGCTTGTCAGTCAGTAGCATCTTTACATCTGTTTGCCATGACCAGAAGGGACTAACGTTTCAATGTATTGCTGTAAATGATGCATTAATGCACATGGAAAAATGGGGATTTAAGAATCCATACTAACAATCTATATCATCTCCTATTTGTATTTCTGAATAATATGGCAGAAAGTTTAGTTCTAAAGGTCTGAGGCATTCACTGGCATGCCTGAGCACAACACCTGTGATTCACACAGTCAACATAAAGGGGATTATTATGACATCGTCAGTCTTAATTCTTGTCCTAGGCAACAAGAATTAATATTGGCGAAATCATGGTTTGAGGTATAGGTTTTTTTCCTTAATACATATAAAATAAATTAATATTAAGTTCATCCAGACACTCCCTATGTATCACCAGTGATTATATACTATTTGAGGGTGGTGGGAATATTAGCCAAGCCTGTATGACACCACCAATGCTGTTCTGGGTTGTTGCTGTAATAATTCTCCTTAGTCCCCTGCCCTCAGAACCTGGAACTGTGGTGAAACTGGGTCCAAATAGGTCTTCCTCTGATTTCAGTTCCAGGACGTAGAAAACTGACTCCTTCACTCTCCTCGCTTCTTTTCTTCCAGGTTGACTTCCATCTCAAGAGAAGCATCCCTCAAATAACCCCTACAAAGAGAGTTCCCAGTGCAAGGCCTGGAAGCAGAGTCTTACCAAAGAAAGTGCAGCCCCGGGCAGCCAAGTAAAACTGCAGGGGAAGAGGCAGCAGCAGAGTCCCGGAAATCCACAGTGCCCCAGGCAACACTTCAGAAAGTCTTTGACCCTGTTCTCCAATCACATGAAGCATTCCTTCTATTTTATTATCTGGGACATATTTAAATACAAACATATTTAGGATAATTCAGAATGGTCTCCATCTGTGCCAGTGGTAGGCCTTCTCTGCTGCGGTAGTACGTAGATTTGGTAAGATTTTTCTGATTCTGGGGGTGTGGTTTAGGTCCCGAAGGCTCCATGCCAGTCCGCACTGCATCCAGAGACTGGTTTTGGCCAGCTGGCCCCTCTGTTGCCAGAGACTAGCACAGAGTCTGCGACATCGTAGGTACTTAAGATTTCTGAATGAATGGCTGAGATGCTGAGGTGATTAATCATTGGTATTGTTCCATAGCAAGACCAAGTGACCAGTTCTGAAATCCCAGAGGACCATTTCAATAACCAATAGCTTCTTGATAACAAAAGGATTTCACACACAGACACCTAGTACCACTGCTACCCATTTTCTTACATGGCCATTTAAAATAAATGCATCTTTTAAAACATTTCTGGGTAGTAAGTGTAATGCAGACGCTCCTGTGGAGTGGTTTTGTCCTGCCTCTCTGCCAGCGACACACAGCACTCTCCACCTTGCTGAGTTCCCCAGAATGAACTCATTTATTCTAAAACTGTTATTGAGCACAGTAGATGCTACCAAAGGTTTTGAAGGGATGCATAGTCTTTCACCACACGTCACACAGTGCACAAATTCATAACCTCTCATTGGGCATGTTGGGCTTCCCAAGCCACCTGTCCCCAGGGCTTGGTGGGGGTTCTTTACTCGGCACCCTGTTTCAGAGCTCAGCCTCAGACAGAGCAATCTCCAGTTTCCCCCATTTGTTTCATCTCCTCCCACCCTCTCTGCCTCCCCACTCCCCACCCCCAGCTTCTAACTAACCCAGCCCTTTCTTAACTTTGAGCAATTTTGCTCCTCTCAACAAGTAGCCTTACATGCATCAGAAAACAGAGGTGCTTTGGCAGTGACAGCCACCCTCTGTAGGAGGCCACCCAAAGTTAGGATTGACACAGGATTTATTTTTCTATTACTTGAGCAATTTCTCAATTTGTGGTCAAAAGGAAAGCAAAAGAAAATATATCTTCCCATTTAGAAAGGATATTCTCACCTCAGGTAATGAATACTTTCTCTACATCTACATATTTTCTTCCTTCCCAATTTTAATCCCATAATCCTTGGTTCCCTTCTTGTTATAAAGAAACAGCTACTTGAGAGGGCTCTTTTTAATTCTATGAAATGTTATGCCTGCAGTTGCCATATGCACTTGATTTTTCCAGATTATCTAAATATCATTGAATTGTTTTCAAGTTTCCTGGTACGAGGTCACAACAGAGATGGTGTTTGCAAAGTACGGTCACAGTGCTTTTCCTGACATAACCACATAATTTCATTCATTCATTCATTCATTCATTCATTCATTTGTGGGACACTTATTGAGCCTTTACTCTCAATAAAAGCAGAGAATACAAAGGAAAGAAGATGCAGCCAGTGATCTTAGGACAGCTACAGTCTATTTGGGAAGACAAATAGGTTTTTGCACTGCATTACATAAACTCTGGGGTAGCGGGGGTGGGGGTGGGTGGCAGGAGGACAGGGAGCCTTTGGAAAGGCCCTGTCGTCATTTTGGAAGATCAGGAAAGGCATCTCAGAGCTAGTGAAGTCTAAGGTGAGATATATGAGGTCAGAAAAAGAGGCTCTGGCCAGGTGGAGAGAAATGGGGGAGCAAGAGTGAGGTTGAGGAGACTGCAAGGGCAGAGGTCTGGAGGCTGGAAGACTGAGGCCTGCAAGGAACTACAAGAAATTCAGTATGATGGGAGGGAGGGAGGTGGTGGGAGCTAAGTGAGGTGCCAAAAGCAGAAGCCAATGGGGAAGGGAGAGACCAAATCACGAAGGACCTTTGAACCATATTACAGAGTTTGGACTTCATCCCAAGAAGAACAACGAACCACTGAAGGGTTCTACTGAGGGGAGTGGCAAAATTGGATTTAGAACGATCACTCTGACTGAAGCCTGAAGAGCTGGCTGGAGCAGAGGCAAGACTGGGTCATTGAGGAGACTGCTGAAAGCCAGGTGAGAAGGTGGCTTGAACCTGGGCAGGGCAACACAGATGAAGAAACACCAGGCAACTCATGAGTTACTGAGTCCACCTTGGTTTTCCAGAGAGCTTCCCATTAGCCCCCTACAGCTTTCCTGTCCTCTTCAAGACTTCCAGTCTTCTCATTCACATGCTTCTTGCCTGCCACGTTGAAGATGTTAAGCACTAAAGGAGATGTAGGTTTTCAATCAAATCCTAAAGACTCTCCTGAGTAAAATTCACTCAACCTGGACATGATTTTATAGACAGACTATTATAAGAATACAAGGGCTGGCCATGACCGTATGAAAATTTCTCACAGCATATTGAGGAAGAATGCAAAATCAAAGCTAATAAGAGAGAGAGGGCAGGGTTCACAGGGCAAGAAAGAAGGTCCTCCGACTTTGAATCCAGCATTTTCCTGGCTGGTGGTCTTCTTATTTTATATATAGAATTTTATTTCAAAGAGGAAATCTCCATACAGAATGTCAGCCTAGATAGATGGTGTTTCCTAAAGGGGTAGAATAGTTAAGGGCATGGGTTTTGGACTCTGAGAGACCTGGTTTTTAATCCTAGCTCTGCTCTTTATTTGCTGTGTGACCTTGAACAAATAACTTACCTTCTCTGAGTCATAGCTACTTACGTCTGGAAAAAAAATGAAGATAATATTTATCTCAGTTGGAGTTTGTGGGGAGTAAAGGTGCTACTCTCGTAAATCAGTAACATGAGGAACATGGCTCCTGCCCTAGACCCTCTCAGAGGATTATGGCTTATCAGGTTGGCCAGTTGTAAGCCAATGAGTCCGACAGGACATCAAGAAATTTAGGGTGTAAGGGAGTTTCATGAAGGGCTGAACTACGCCTACACTTACCCCCACTTTTTTTTTTTAATGAACTGTAAGGTTTTTTTTAGTTCCTTATTCTTCCTAGCACTTTCCCTTCCGAATTAAAGATTTCATGACACACCGATTCTCCTCCTCACATGATTAGATAGGAGAATTTCTAATTTTCAGACAGGATGATACCTAATGACGTTTGGACCTGGTTCTATATCCCAAAGAGGTTTCAGGGGTTTCTGCTCTGGTAAACTGTAACCACCATGTCTTTACATTTTGGTGTGCCCTGCACTGAGAACACTGCCTGGCATATATAAACTCATCATACACATTGGCCGAGTGAATGATCTCAAGGATTATTTTCATATATTTTCCCCTTCTCTCCTCTTTCGCTATTTTTCTTTTGTCTAATATAAATAGTTTTAAGCATCTATTTTTCTAAAAATATAAAACATGGTAAGCAGAATTCTAAGGTGACTCCCCATGACTCTCACCTTATATAATCCCTTCCCTTGCATATGGACAGACCCTGGGACTATGATGAAATATCCCTCCCATGACTGTGTTGCAAATATATCAAGGCCCCGAATCAGTCAATTTTGAGATAATCAAAAGGGAGGTTTATCCTGGGTGGGATGAAGCCCTTAAGAAGGAGAGAGTTTCTCTGGCATCCTCAGAGGAAGCAAGCAGACAGCTAAGTTAGGTTGTGAACTGCCTATGAAGAAGAGCAGCCCCTAAGAGCTCAGAATGTTCTCAGCCAACAGCTAGCAAGAAAATGGAGATTGTAGCCATACACAAGGAAAGGAATTATGCCAATAATCGGAACAAGATTGGGCCAATGCCTAAGTGTGGCCTTGTGAGACTGGAGCAGAGGATCCAGCTAAACCATGTCCAGACTCCTGACCAATAGAAACTGTGAGATAATATAATCATGCTCTTTGAAGCATGAATATCTTGTGCTGATATGTTACATAGTAATAGAAAACTAATATATAAACTATCTCAAAATTTTTTGTAAAGTAGGTAGGATATAAATATATAAAAACAAATAACCAATTGTGATCATTGTACTAAGTTGTAGAGATGTCATACTCAACCTCAAATAATTGTATGTAAAACAAAGCACAGGAAAAAACAACAACAAAAAAATATAACTCTTTTTAAATAAGAGGGCTGGCATAGTCAACTTTACCCAGAAGGTGACAGTGACAACATTTTTGCTCTCTAAAGAGCACATTTCTGACAGCAGGAACTTTAGCCTTTGGAGAACTGTAGTATCTTGTCTCAAATAATTCCCATTATTTGCACCAAATTTCATGTTACAGGTTGTGGACACACACCACTTTCACACCACTGGCACATACTAAAAAAGAGAAAATGTAAAGCGTGCCCAGAGACTAGGGCTCTCCTTCCTTTCTCAAAGGCTCAAGATCAATAATTAATGTGCAACATCCCAACTTCTTCTATCCACCTTCAGGGTACTTTGAAGGAAAAGAAGAAGTAGGAGTCCTCTTAAATAGACAAACATAGTTTCCCACGGGTTGAAATTTTATTCTAAAACAATAAGATCCCAATACAACTGTGTCATGTTTTCATTTGTTAAGAGGTCTAGGATATGAATTCAGAGCAGTTCATGTATCGATTCATTCATCTGACAAATAGTTGAGTACTGTTACTGAATCAGACAGTGTGTTAAGAGCTGGGGAAACAGTGGTAAACTAGAGAGACATGGTTCCTACCTTTTTGGAGGTGGAAGGATTTGGAGGGAGAGACAGGGAATAAAGCAAGTTAATCAACAAATACATAAAAAGAATTAGTATCTGAGAAGTGGTACTGAGAAGGGAAATGCTGGGAGATCTATTTGAGACAAGATGGTTAGGGAAGATTTCTCTGAAGAGGTGATATTCAGGCTGAGATGTAAAGTATAAGAAAAAGGGACTTACGAAGAGAAAAAAAAGTTTCCAGGCAGAAAGAATAGCAAGTCCAAGCAAGGACACTGTGACAGGAAAGAGTTTAGCTGGTTCCAGCAGCTGCATATCTTGGGTATAAGGGCATGTGTGTGTGTGTGTGTGTGTGTGTGTGTGTGTGTGTTTAGCTTCCTGATCTATAATCTAATATGTTAGAAGCCTAACCCAGCATAGGTTCAAGAGAGAGGATACCATCTACATCCAAACCACATTGAGTCTAGTCATAAGTGAGCCAATGAGATTCACTTTTTCCATGGCCACAGAAAACACCCCTAAGCCAACCAGCCATCTCAAAAACAAGGACTGAGAAAGTGGGACAGTGTGGCTTGGGACAAATCTGCCATCAGAATGGGAGAAGTCAAAGTTCAGGTGTCTGGAACATCATTTTCACATATGTGGTACTATGATTTGTCGGATACGCACACCCTGCACTGACACTCCATCATGCCCATCTCCTTGCCTGGAATATTACTTCATTTCTACTTTAACATTAACTCCCTTCTGACTAATAAACCATGAGTAAACATTCCCCTTGGGCAAATGCCTAAACAAACATCATTTCTCTCCCTCCTCCCGAAAGTTAGATCTATTTATAAAGGCTTTTTTTCCCTCTCGGTTTCTCTTATTCCTCCAACCCTACCACTTAATGTTCTTCCTCATGCCCAGTCCACTCATGGGTCTTTCCTTCTCCTACCTCTATTCTCTTTGCTTCGCATACGGCCCTTGCACCCTAACCCTCACATGATCAAAGCCCTGCCTGCTACAAGTGGGATGGAACATCACCTAGAAACAGGAAACCTGGATTCATTACAGAATAGATAGCCAGCAGCCGAGGAGAAGCCCTCAGGGGTGATCTTGTTTCTGCTGACATACTGCTTCCTATTGCACAGTCCCAGGAAGGAGGCAAATCAAATCATCACTTGGATCCATGTCTGTCCCCCAAGAGGAGGAAGAAAAGGCCTCCTTGACTTCCTTTTAAATTGTCCCATGTGAGGTTTTGGGAATGAAGAGTCCATCCTGGGCATTAGATCAAAGGAGTCGAGTGAATTTCCTTAAATCCTTTCCAGAATCAGATGAACTATAAATAAACGAAGAAAGAAAAGGATCGCAATTTTATTTTATTTATTTTTGTGTCTTCAAGTATTTTACATACACTATAGTTTATAGTAGACTTTTATTTCACAGACTAATAAAACAGTTTTAAAGTGAGGGTGCTATGGACTGCATGTTTGTACTCCCCCAAATTCATATGTTGAAGTCCTAATATGGTGGTATTTGGAGATGGAGACTTTGGGAGGTATTGAGTTCACAGGGTGCATGGGAGGAGCCCCATGATGGGATTAGTATCCTTACAAGAAGAAGAAGAGAGCTAGACATTTTTCTCCGCCATGCGAGGCTGCAGCCAGAGGAAGGCCTTCTACCATCCAGGCAACATGTCCTCACTAGAACTCGACCACGTTGGCATCCTGATCTCAGATGTCCCAGTTTCCAGAACTGTGAAAAATAAGTGTTTGTTGTTTAAGCTATCCAGTCTATGATAATTTGTTATAGCAACTGGAGCAGACTAAGATGGAGAGAAAAATATAAGGTCCACTAACTTTCTCTTTTGGGCTTTCTAATTCTCTTTTAAGGACAATTAGAAAAATACAATTGCTATCTATAATCAACATCAATTCATAAATACTTTAATGCCAAAAATTAGGAAAGATATACTCTCAGAATAAAAAAGTCTTTAAGTTAAAGACTTTTAAGTTACTTTTCTCATTTTGCTGGAACAGTAAATATTTAATTTCAGACTGGCATTTGTGAACCAGTAATTTAAAGATGAGACCTTTAATGACGTGAATAAATAAAAATGTGTTAGAGGGGTTTCTGACACAGCTGGATCCAGGTGCCCCAGTTATGTGGTCTGGAATCTTTTTCCATTTCTGGATTTCCTTGTTTTTGGTAGTGACATCAGTTTCACACATGCTCTCCCCATGTGGGGACTAGATGACCAATGGCAGCTTCTAGCTTGTAGTCTACCAACAAACTATTGATACTTGGGCTTGACTAAGTAGCACAAATTGGGTTATGTGTCTGTCTCTAAAACTATCATAGTAACTCTCTGGTTGGCCATTCTGGGGTTATATGTCCACTCCTGGAAGGCAGAAGGTGGGTATGGAAGACTGATAGTAGAAGAGAGATGGTTATCATTTAAAAAACAAAACAAAAAAAGACATTGTTACTAACTAAAGAAGAATGAATGGTTATGGACAAAAACAACAAAAAGGTATTACAATTTTATTAAATTCAAGCACCATTTTAATTTTACTTTGACTCTTCACTCAAGTGAATTCATTCAATAAACATTTATTAGGCCCACCTATGTGCCAGGTACTTTGATAGGCTGTAGGGTTACAAAGATAAATTCATTTGTCCCTGAGAGGTAGATAGCTTTTTACAATAGCGTGTGAAGTAATTGAAATCAGCCCTGTCATAGGTCAAAGAATCATAATCCATGTTATCATTCAGTTTACTTGGCTAATGAAGACTTGGCTTAGTACAGTAGGAAGCTGGATGATTCATGATTCATTTCTGTGAAGCACTATCCACTAATTTCAAATAGATTATTATCACATGAGGGTGGGGGTAGGAGGGACATGAACTTCACCACACTTCAACAAGAGACAGCAGCGTGGCCCAGCTGCTTAAGTAGGCAATGCATTCCCAGACTGTGCTAGAGAAGCACAGCATCACATCAAAACAACACAGGCCCGCCAGGCCACAAGGAGTCAGGTTTTCTCTGGCATTTTCAGGAAGAACATCGAAGGTCTCAATACCACTAAGCCTTGTGGATGTACCAGGATAAAATATTGCCAAGAGAAGACAAACATGGCCAATCCAGAGCAAAGTTTTAAAACTAGCTGAGTGGGAAGCCCACAATGTACAATGAGAAGACTTTGAAATTGGCGGGTGGTGGTTTGAATCCTAGCTCTGTCATTTATGAGCTCTGTTATCTTGGGCAAAGGAGGTATTTCCCAAAATATGGGTAAAGAATCATAAGGAGTACTCAAGATGTTCTTCAGGACAATTCTGGTGGTGCAAGAGCCAATTCTGGGTGATGCTCCAATCGGGCAATAATAGATCACTTAGTGCAAAAGTTAGCTCATCAATTTCTTTAGAAACTTCTGAATTTGCCAAGGATTCTATTTGTTCCTAACTTTCTAACACTGGCTAATTTCACTTTTTAATTTTTTTTTTTTAAACAAATGAGAATAGGCCTCAGGCTCACAACTAGAATTTGATATTGTTTTGTTTCCATTGTATTTATTTTAAAATTACCTCTTATGAATTGCAATCTATACTAGTTTTGCATATATGGGAGTGGTACAAAATTTTCCTTAAGAGAAAGTAAGTAAATTTAAATAAAATATTTTTTTAAAAAATAAAAAAAGTAGTATGCCATTTAGTCAAGAATTATTATGTATTCTGAGAGTACAAGATTACGGCAAAAAGTGGTATAAGAATGATGAAAGTGTGGAAAGTATGAGAAGCACTAGGCAGGCTGCTGACTTCATGAAACCTCAGCTCCTTATTTATAAGGTAAGGAAAACGATAACTACTTTGCTGAGTTGTTGTCATGATATGCACTAAGAAAAAAAACAACTATTATTTTTTGGAGAAGGAAAAGATGAGCTTGATTATTTTGCTTCATTAATGTAGATAATTTGAAAAAGAAAATAAAAATGATTTATAAGTTATTTTAAAAAAACTATTGATCTTATTCAAATGGGAGAACTCTGATTCTGTTTCTTCAAGTAATAAATATTTTCCCAGAGAATTAAAGAAAAAAAAGATAATATATGGTAGGTCTTTAACATAAGGCCAGTTCCCAATGAACATTTGCTATAAAATTGCCTTCAGTATTTCAGCTACTCCTTTCTTTCCTTCCCCAATCTCCTTCCAGATCACCAAATTCCTCTTTCTTATCTCCTCATGGAAATAAGGAAGAGATCTTATAGTATCACCTTGATATATCTTGAGAGATACACAATAGAATAAGAGGTTTCACAAATATTACCTCAACTTGGTATTTGCATTTAAAGGTGGATTTGTTTGTTTGCCCGTTTGATTTTTATTTCTAATTTTAAAAGAATTTCTTGTTTCTCATTAAACCAATTTCAAATTTCTGCAAGTAGGTAGGAAAAGCAGGAGCCCCTGGAAATTCAATGTATAGGTTGATATAGTTGAAACTATATCCATATGTAAGAGCAGCCCTGAAGATAAACAGGATACAGTTTTTGTTGTTGTTGTTGTTGTTGTTCATTTTAGAATTTGGAAGCTTCCTTATAGGATCCTTCGTCTTCTAGGATAAGCCAAACTGGAATTGGCTTTACTCTTGCCAACTGGTGTCTATTCACAAATGGAACCAAATGGCCTCTGTTTTCTTCTAGCACAAGTCAGATGCTTGCCTTTCAAAATCATCTTGGACCCCTCTGCTTGTCCCAGTGCATTCTGGAACCATTTTTGATGAACAGTTAAGAGTATTTCCAAGTGATGTCGCTTCCTTCTCTGACATCTTAGAATGCAAGATGTTATGCCTTCTATATTCTACCACTAAGTTGTTGGACTACATCTTTAATAATAAAAATAAGCATATATTATTTTATCTACACTCCTCCCTTTTCTAGAGCTGGACCCCTGGCTAGTCCAGGATTAATAACTAGTTGACTTTCACTATGAGCAAGGCCAGTTTAGATTAGTTTCAGCAGCTTGCTGCTGTCATCAACTTGCCATTGCTAACAACAGCTTGTGGCTAGGATGTGATATATTCCAGAGGGAACCTAGAGGAAGTTGACTTCGATTTGGGGCTGAGCCATGGCAAATTGTTCGTTAGTCATACAGTCTATCTTAGCAGTAATGGACATTTCAGATGCAGTAAGTCTTGACAGGTTGGATTTAGGTTCAGACATAAGATCAAAGGATGACACACCCAGATAGTTTTGATCAATGAGATTAATCAAAATGCACAGCAATTGAATCATTCTGTGTTTTGGTTTATTAAGGATTATAAAAAAAAATCCACCTTTTTCATTTTAATATTTCACAAATAGATGTTATCATTATCGATAAAAAGCAGTTCTATGCACATTTATCTCTTTTGATACGTTTCATTTCACTCCCTTCAAATGAGAATATTTTATAATATATCAATACATTGACTTAAAAGGAAATTCAAACTCCTTACCATGGCCCGCCAGGCCCAGGATGATTTTTGCTCCTGTTTGTTTTCCAATTTCATGTCATAATACTTGCTCTCTTGCTCATACTGGCTTCTTTCCAGTTTCTGAAACATACCAAATTGTTTTTTAATTCATGGCTTTGCATCTTCAGTTTTTCCTACCTGAAAGGCACTTCCTCAGTCCTTTACATGGTTGATTCTTTCTCATCTCTTAGGTCTCAAGTAAATGTTGCATTCCTAGAGACTTCCCTGACCACCACTATATTCAAAGGTTTCCACCCCTTACTTTGTTCCTCAGCAGAACAGAATCTCATCTAAACCACAGAGTACAGAAAATGTTTTGAATGTTTACCTTCTCAGTTCTCTCAAGGATTGTGTTTAACATGTATCATTCTCCTTGCATAGGAGAGAAGTTAAGTTATTACGTACAATGGATGCCTAGGGCATCAGGGTTAAATTCTCTAACCATCTACTTTATCATATCATGTGGTTTATTTCCTTCACAGTACTCACCACACTGTAATTATCTGATTGATCATTTGTTTATTTGTTGCCTGTCATTCCACCCTAGAATGTGAGCTCCATGAGGCAAGGGAACTTCTCTTGGTGAGACTGAATACCAAACACCTAGCACAACACCGGTTGCATTGCAAATGTACACTAAAGCTCTCTTGATGAGAGAAAGAATATTATTTTGTCTTAGATAATTTAGAATCTTTTCAATGCCCTAGGGCAGTTGTTCTTAAACTTTAGCATACTCATTAAAGAACTTACCTCCAAAGATTCAGATTCAATAACCAGATCATTCTAAATCTGACACAAAGTTCAGGTTGGGTTGGGTGTACGTTAAGACATCCAAAGTTGTTTTCTTTTTAAAACAAAGTGCTTGATTTTTATTTCATTGTGATTTCATATGGCATATTGACTTTTTGCCCCCAAATATTAGAAAAGTACATCCTTAGAACACAAACAAAATTGTGGTTAGCTGAATAGTAACAATACCTTAAAAAAATAAAGACAATAGGTTTACAATGTTAATTACTTGTTATTGGGAGAAGTCATTGTTTTACAGGCAAATGAAGCATTTGCTAATAGTTTTGTCAACACAAGAACATTAATATTTTCTTAGAAAGTTTTCTGTCTACAGTGTGCACATGCATCAAAAAACAAACTAGGGAAATAGTACAATGGTTCCTCAAAAAATGAAACAGAATTACCATGTGATCTAGACATTCCACTTCTGGGTATACACAAAAGAACTGAAAGCAAGGATTTAAACTGATATTTGTACACTCAATTCATAGCAGCATTATTCATAATAGCCAAAAGGTGGAAGTGAATGTTGGGTGGGAAACATCCAATAACAGATGAATGATTAAACCAAATGTGGTATATACATATAATGGAATATTTTGCTTTTAAAAGAAAGGACATTCTGACACATGCTATGACATGGATTAACCTTGAGGACATTTTGCTAATTGAAATAAGTCAGCCATAAAAAGACAAATACTATATGATACCACTTATATCAGGTACCTGACAGTAAGCAGAATGGTGATTGCCAGAGGGGAATGAAGAATTAATCTTTATTGAACACGTCTCAACTTGGGAAGATGAAAAACTTCTGGAGATGGCTGGCGGTGATGGTTGCACAACAGTGTGAACATACTGAATGCCACAGGACCATAAGCTTAAAATGGTTAAAATGACAAATTTAATATCACATATATTCTATCACAATTTTTTAAAAAAGCAAAGAATAAAAGATAGACTGGTGAAATTTTTGACATAGAAGTTTATCTGTTATGCGTACACAGTGATAGAGTTGTTGCATTTTTCAGAGATCCTAGAAAAGCAACACACCAAGCAGTTTGACTCTGTGGCCATTAATACACAAGAGAACCCCGTGAGGATTCAGAACGAGTTTAAAACGGGTTCTCTCAGCCCTTCCCAGTTCTTGCATTCTGTTATTTCTTTCTTTTAAAATGTCAACGATGTCCTGATACTTTCCTCAGAAAAAAATGGGACAGACAAAAACGAACGCCAAGTGTTGTGATCCGTAATAAAGGAAGCAGGTTCGGGATAGCATACAATACAGCATCACAGACAGGAATTGAATTGGCCTTCTCTCTAAACGTAATTTTGACTTTTTCCTGGGTTGGAGGGGGGTGTGGAGGTGAAGGAGCAGCGGGGGAAGACTGGAACTCGCTATCAGCCGGAGCTGCACGCAGGACTGAAGGCCCCGCGAGCTGCGAACGCCCGGGTCAGCGCGGCCCAGGTGCCTCAGTTTCCCAGGGCAGAGGTCCTCGGAGCTCCGCCCCCTCTGACGTTGCTGGGCTGGTAGGGCTGGGCGGGCCACCAGGGGGCGCGAGCACGGGACGGACGCCAGGAGGTGGGCTCGGGGACCGAGTGTGGGGCCCCCGGCCGCGCGAGGCGGAAGCCTGGGCGGGAGGCGGGAGGCGGGGCGGCCACGCTGAGTCACACCGGATTGACCCGCCCGCCGCTTCCAGGGGCGGAGGTGACAGCGGCCCGGGACAGGCGGCCGCAAGTCCCGCCGCGCCGAGGGACCGCCGGCCGGCGGAGAGCAGGTCAGGAGCCGGGCGGGGCCGGCGCGGAGCCTGGGTCGCTCGCTGCCTGGGGGCCACGGGCGGAGGGGACCCGCGCCCCAGGGACGCGCCGCGCAGCGGGGCCTGCGCCGCCCCTGGTCCGCGGTGGCCGCTGCCCCGGCCAGGAGCCCCCGAAGGGCGGTGAGACGCCGGGCCCTCCTCGCGGTCCTCCGGTCCACGGTCGGGTCGGGTCCTATGAGGTCCCGGAGAACTGGAGGGGCCGGATGCTCCGCAGTCAGAGGGATGCGGACGTGGGGCTTTTTAAATGGTGTCAAGCAAGCCCGGGGCTCTCTTCACTCCACCGCCCCGCCACTCCGGCAATGAGGCGGATTTTGAAAGCTGGAAAAGAACTCAGCGTTAGGCTCGTCTGCTTATTTCACAGATACAGACATTCTTCTGGCATGCTCAAAGTCACATCCAGTCGGCTTAGGAGTTAGTAGGTCTGTGTCAGGGAAGCTGGAGGGATGCTCTCCAAAGCAAGAATAAGTCCTGTTTAGCTAGAGGTGCTAGTTTGGTGATGGTGGAGTTTTGCAGTTACCCGTGGATGCCTGCATTCCTGCCACAGGTACTGATGTCCACCAGGCATCAGTTTCTCAAAGCACTTAACCTTGAGTAGGTTGATGATGCTATGCTGTCAGCTGAATAAAGGAATATTGGGGTTGTGAACAGCCAAAGCTGCTGCAAATTAGGCGCTGTGGAGAATACCTGGGGTATAGAGCAAAATTTAAAATGCAAGAAAAACTCGTACTACTTTAAAAGCGGCTTTATCCTTAACGAAGGCCACTCACAGCCTTATTCTGTAATATTAGTCATTTGCCTTTAGGCCTGTTTTACAGTAATTCTTTTACAGTAATAACAGTGTCATTTATTGAAACACTTTCTTTTCATAGTTAATGATGCCGTAATACATGGCACGCCATTGGTAGCGCTAATATTTATGGTTTGAGCATAGTTTAGCTCCAACTGTTTGCATAACTTGGTTACAGGGGAGAGTAGGACTGATTAATCCATAGTTGTATTTTGCAATACTGAAGTATCTGTCAGCATACAGGTGTGGTTTCTCAGAGTTAGTGCTGCATTTATTACTCTTGCAACATGAATAGACTATAGGTGACTAGCAAGTTAGCGTCCCTTAGTACACATTTTCTTTAAATTATTCAATTAAAGGATCCCTAAGGTCCCCTTCCATCTCTAAAATTCCCTGATTTTACATGTAAATTTGAAACATATGTCACTCATTAATGACAAAAGTTTTACGAAAACAAGTTTAAAAAAAAATTCTGCACGATGCTTAGCAAATCTTCAGATTCATTATTATTCTTAACCCTCCCAGTTACTTTATCACTTTTGGGCTAACATAAGTGAAAAGTGGTTTTTCAAGTTGCAGATCCTTCAATGTTAAATTCACTCCAATTCAGAGGCCGGAATGGAATGCTTTGTGTGATAGAAAATAGCTAAAATCTGACCTGGGGATGAGGCCTATGTGGTGCACAGATATCTTTTGCAATAAGACAGAACATTCTGCCTCAGAAACTGATAAGATGTCTTTTCTGCGGGGCTCATATTGTGTGCGTTTTTGGCTGAGATATAATAATAATCTTCATAGACATTCTGTCCAAATATGTACGAGTTATTTATTTTGTCTTGCAGCCTCAAAGCAGAGCCTTTCCGTCCTCTCGTTTCTTCTTTATGGCTCCTCTCTTCTGAGGGCCCCTCTTACCTACAGAGATTCTTGTCACATTCTTCTTTCATCCCCATTGTAATTCATAGCCGCCTTCTAGCACCTATTGAACTTTACTTTTTCTCCTTTCAAAGAATATGATGTCATAATTCTTGAGTCACCATTTAAGATCTAAAAACTAAGGATAGTTGTTCATTTTTTGAACATTGGTCAAGTGAACAGTGTTTAGATTTTTATCTTCTTGTACTTGGAGGCTACAATCTAGAAAGCCTCCAGGGCCAGTAAAAAGTCATTTATCTCTGCTTCAGAAGGAAACCCTTTTTTGCAGAATGCATATTGATTCTTCAAATTCATTATTATTTTCAACCCTCCCAGTCACTTTGTCAGTGGGCTAAATGAGAGAAGAGTAATTTTTCAAATTACAGATACTTCAGTGTTACTTAATTTTATATGGAGACATTTTTTTAAATGATAAACACAATTAAAATAGAATGCAAATGGAGGCTTGCATACCTATTGCCAGGTATAAAGCTTGAATTATTTTCTAGATTTGTTTTTCTGCTGTTTCTGAAGTCAGTTAATGTATTACTTACAACAGCATTATTTCAAGATTATCTGCTTTGAAACTCTCAAGTGTGTTTGGTCTTCAGCTAAAGCAACCTTAAAATTCATTAAAAAAAACTTGCAACAAGTTTCACATCAACTCAATTAATATTAAATACTTTCTTATTATAGCCAGTGCAGAAAACATACGAATAGACTAATTTTCAAGACTAGATAACAGTCTTGTTGGTCAGGAGTTAATTATGAGACATGAGTTTCTCACCTGGAGCAGAAAGGTAAAGTTGCAGCCTCGAAATCAGATCATAGAACAACTCTGTAATGAAAGAGCCATTAAACAAATTAAAGTGTTAACTTTTGGTTGATTGCTTTATCCTTGGTGCTATAAAAGTCAGCCACAGGAGGTAAAATAGACATAGAGTAGCTAAGGTCTATTATTTCATTTTTGGATTTGTAGTGCAGGATGTGATCACCAAGAACTGAGGCAGCATAGTAGAGCAAATAGAGCATTGTGCTAGGAGTCTGAGTTTGAAGGCATGGGTTTTGGTCCTGACTTATTCATTCATTCACCAAATATTCATTGAGCACCTATATGTGCCAGCAGCTACTGTTCTAGGTGCTAGGGATACAGTTGTGACCGAAACCGACAAAGCCCTGCCCTCATGCAGTGGACATTCTAGTTGAGTGGAGGCAGACAGCAAATAAATATGTGAACAGGTAGACAGGCACATGATCATAAGTACTATGGAGAACTTTGAAGAGGTGTAACTGGGAAAAGGTAAGCGTGTGGGGGAGTGGTGATTACTTTTTATACATGGAGGTCAGAGAAGGCCTCTCTGCTAAGGGCACTTTTCATCTACAACTTGAAAGGAATGAGGGAGCAAGGGCAAAGGGATAAGCAAGTTTCAAGCCCTGATGCAGGCGTATGTTTGGCATGTGGAAGGGATGGCGAGGTCATGGTGACCAGGCTGTGCTTGTGTGGGTGGGGGGAAAGTGGCAGTAGATGAGAGGTGGTGGGTGTGGGAAGGGGCACATCATTATGTAGGCCATTGTAAGGTCTTTGGCCTTAACTCTGAGTGAGGAGGAAGCCATTAGAGGGTTTTGAACAGAGGAGCTGATGATGACATGTTTTAACAGAATCACTCCAGCTGTTGGGTGAGAATAGACAGAAAGGAGACAAGGGACTTCTCTTTTATACTTGCTGTGTGACCCCAAATCATACTCCAGAATTTTAAGATTCTAAGTAGTGTGGAATATTTCCATGAGAGGCTAGAGGATTGCATGTTAAGAGGTTCTAAAAGCAGATAACTTCTAAATGACCAGAAAACTTGATGCCCGACACACCTTTAGCTGAATCACTCCAAATTAAGAGATAATCAGATCTTTTCAGTCAGGTTGTCAGGTCATGAGAACAAAAACACTGTTTCGTGAATATTCTTTGCTGATCCCTTTAGTACTCTGCTGATCCCTGATTTTTCCCTTCCTGCTTGAAAAAGGATGAAAAGCTGTTACTCATCAACAGAGCTGGCAACCAAAGTAGCTTTTGTTATTAGGAGAGTTGGAAACTTTGGGGAAGGAAACAATTCTAATTTTATGTTTATCATGGGTCTTTTGAATTCTTTTTCAACCTGCAAGAAGTCTAAAAGATTTTTTTTGTTTTTAATTCTTTTACTCCTTTTCCATTCACTTTATGCTTCAAAGGTACTCATTCTAATGCATTTAATGTGTTTCTTTTTGTATGGGATCTTGCAGAGTGGGGATGTTTGTTTTATATGTGTATGTATACGTTATAATACTATATTTCATTTTGCTTTTTTTCTAGGTACTCTTTTTAAGATCTGTCCATGTTTCTATAGATACACCCAATTCTTTTGAGTGCTGCATTACACACCATGCTGTGTGTGCACCATAATTTTACTAATCTGCACTCCGCGTGATAGATACTCAGATTGTCTGTACTCCCTAACACCACAAATATTGCTGCAATGAGCTTCCTTATAAGCTGCATAATATATCTGTGGAGTATATTCTTAGAAGGGGATCGCTGCATTATAGGCTTGCATTTACAGAGTTTGCGTAAATAATGCTGGATTCCTCTCCAGCTGCACCAGACTCTCTCACCAGAAGTGTTCAAGAGTTCCTGTGTCTCTATGTCCCACCAACACTCAGCTTTATCTAGCTCTTCACTTTTTCCACTTTCATAGGTGCAAAGCGATATCTTGTTCTTTTAATTGTATTTCTTTGATAACTAATGATTTTAAGCATCTCTTTTACATGTACCTTTTATAAATTGCTTATTTGTATCTTTGCCCATTTTCTATTGGAGTTGCTATCTGTTTTGTTGCTATTGACTTGTGGAAGTAATTTTGTAATAAGACATTCACTTGTCACATTTTGACTGCAAATATTTCATTTGGTCAACTATTAATTTTGCCTTTGTTTTCCTTTTGATCAAGAAAAACTTCTTAATTTGATGTAATCAAATAAATGAATTCTTTGACTTATATTTGATGTTTATGGAGTTT
The DNA here is from genome assembly GCA_028627145.1 of Eidolon dupreanum. Classification (NCBI taxonomy): domain Eukaryota; kingdom Metazoa; phylum Chordata; class Mammalia; order Chiroptera; family Pteropodidae; genus Eidolon; species Eidolon dupreanum. Next base: position 17,971,464 of record CM053506.1, read on the forward strand.
TAAGATGCCCTTTTCAAATCCCTGGGTCTCAGCTATATCTTTAATCTAGATCCTGCATTACATGTGGTAGATAAGGATCCAGCCCTATTATTCATTTAATGAGCCATTTCTTTCCAATAACATTTACAAAAACATCCCTGCTTTCCTCCTCTGAATTGTGGTACCCTCTTTCTCATATGGTTTCCATGGATACACTGGTCTGTCTCTAAGGCTCTGTTCTGTTCCATTAGTATGTCAGTACTTGCTCCATTTTTTATTGCCCTGTTTTTATTGCAGTGATTTTGTAATATGACTGGCACAGTAAGTGCCCTATGTCTGTTCTTCATTTTTAAGTTTACTTATCTACTCCTGGACCATTATTTTTTCTATAGAAAATGAGTTTATTACGTTCGTCAAAATTATATTTCTGAGGAATTTTAATTGGGATCACATTGAATTTATAAATTATTTGGGAGAGGCTTGACGTATTTTTTTGATATTAACTCATTTCCTCCAAGAGCATGTAATGTGTCTCTCCACCTTTTCAACTCAGTATTTTTAAAGAATTCTTTGCTTTATTTGGAAAGAATTTAAAACTAACAGAAGAGTTCTAAGATTAGAACAAAGAGCTTCTGTATATCCTTCACCTAGATTCACCAAATGTTAGTATTTTGCCATGTTTGCTTTATTACTCCCTCTCTACATTTCTATGTGTATTTTTTTCCTGACCCATTTTAGTTAGTTGCAGCCATCGTGCCCCTTTATCCCGAAATTCTCCATCAGCTTCTTTTTATTTTATTTTATTTATTTATTTTTTAATTATTTTTTTTTTTATGGTGACATTGGTTAACGAAATCCGGTAAGTTTCAGCTGTGCACTTTAACATTGTCAGCTTCTTTTTAAGTCTTTTATTAGAACTTAAAAGTTTTCTCCATAAAGGTCTAGGAGGGCATTCTTGGTTAAATTAATTCCTAAATATTTCAGAGTTTTGTTGCTGTTGTAAATCATGTCTCTTTTTATTATTTTGTAGTTGGTTATTGGTAGTTTAAGAGAAATGGTATTGATTATTATTATAAACTGATCCTGTATCTGACAGCCTTGTTTCACTATCTTATTCAAGTAGTCTGTTGATTTTTGTTTTGGCCCATAGTTAATCACATCTTTTGAAAATAGTGATAATTTTGTTGCTTCTTTCCCATCCTTATACTTATTTCTTTGTCTTTCCTTACAGCATTGGCCAGAACTTTCAAAACAGTTGCTATACTAGTGGGCATCTTGTTCTCAATTTTAAAAGGAATGAGTTTAAAGTTTCCTCATTTCATATGTTTGTTTTAGGTTTCAGATGCACCTTTGTTGAGTTAAGTTAGTCTCTGTTCCCAATTTACTGAACATTTTCATCATACGTGAGTGTTAAGTCTCATCAAATACCTTTTCAGAATTTGTCTACAAACAAATAAGATGGTCTGAGGAGGCTGCATGCCCACATCATAAGCCTATACTAAGGTTAAGTTGCAAGCAAAAGAAGATTAATAAGAGTCTTCAATATTTCTGAACCCTAAATATATAAATTTATGGTAAACATCTCATGATTCCAAAATAAGTCTATTTCACCATTAGGTGAACTTTTTTCCTCTTGCTGTTAAGAGTCAGAATTTAAATAGCTGGTGTGAAGAATGAAAGCCATATTCAGCATCATAACTGTAGTTGTCAGCATGTCTATAAATATAAGATATGTAAGATTATAGTTTCCTTACTCTGTGGATTAGTTTCTACTCCATGTATAAATCTTACCTAAGTATATCTCACAAAATATAGTTCAGCAGGTAGTTAATTCTTCAGCATCCATAACTGTTAGGGTGCTAGTTCTCATGGCCATCTCTCAAGCATTTCTGTATGGTTGGGTTTTTTCAAACTAGCTATTTTTTCCTAACTATAAAAATTACACCTTTTTGTTGTAGAAAATTTGCAAAATATAGAGAAGCAGTTCTTTAATCCTGTCTTTTAGCACCAACTCCTGTTAAAATTGTTGGTTATTTTTTTCTCTCTGACCCTTTTTTGGCAGGGAGAGGGGCATGTTTGTGGAGAAGGAGCGTGCACTTAAAATTGAGCTGTATGATTTGTATCACCTCTCCTTTTTCAGGATTAGGCCACCAGCTCATGTTTGTCTTGCTTCCAGTGATCCTCTGGGGGTGGGGTGGGGAAAGCAATAAGAAAGATTTGATTGGTTTATAGGCATTGGGTAATAACTTGCTGATTATTTAGCAATTCCCAACAGGCTATGCCTGCGGGAGCTACTGTGCATGACAGCCTGGCCTCATTGTCACACTGTGGAGCAGTCATAGCCCAAATGCCAACAGACCAAAGACTAGCTTGAGGGAGGAGAAGTCTATTTGTTTCAGTTCAGTTAGTGTCTTTCTTCTTTAGACCACAGTTGCTTTCATCTTTCAGGAAATAAAGAGTGTGCAGAAAATAGTGGAAATTTCTTTTCTTTTGACTTTGAAATAAACCCAACACAATTGTCTTGTTTCCCGAATCACCTTTTGCTAGTGTGATGAGTGGCGAGGGAGTGGTAATAAATAGAGGAAAGTGGCAGAATTTATAAATTAACATTCCCTTCAGCTGGTAGATTCAATATACGACTGTCCTCCCCTCCTCACCCCTTCATTTTGCTGTTTTTTTCGTTTTGCTGTAACACTTGTCATTTTCTAAAACCGTTGTCTGTCTGCTCCATCCCTCAAGGAGAAAGTTCTTCAAGGGCAGGTATCCTTGTTTTGTTCCCTGATGGATCCCAAGTACCATGAGCTATGCACGGCACATAGTGTGTCCTCAACAACTGGATCCATAAAACAATCCATAAAGAGGCAGCACTGTAATACAGACAAGGGAAATCTAAGGGAGGGGTGAGAAAATAAAGTTCTCTTAGCTTCCTTGACAAACATAAGCTGGTAGAATCCTCATTTCCTCTTTGACCTTGTAAGCATAACTGTCAACTCAGCCACAGAACTAATTTCTATACATCTGTTTTAGCCCCTCCTGTGGAGCCTATGGTTTCTGAAAGTGGTGTGTGAGTGTCTGTGTTGCTGACAAGCACATGGTGGGACTCAGGCCTGGGAGAAAATAATCAGTGCTGACGTTCTAGCCATGGGTTCTGGGCCCGGCACACGCTCTGCATTGTTCTCATGAGGTGATTTGCTTAGGATAAATGATCTGCCTGATCAGCAGAAAAAGTTGCAATGGATGTGCCGAGTTGCGCTGAACTCCCCAGCCTAACACCCCACGTCCTCCCCCTTTCTAGCTTATTCTTACCTCCCATTCCCAGCACTGCAGAAACCTTTTGGCTTTTCCGTCATTTCTGGATCTGTTTTAGGTTTGTCATGATGAACAGTCATGCTGTGTGTACCCTGTCACTTTATTATATAGCAAGGTCTCAATTATATTTCTAGCACTATGCATGGTGCTAAAAAAAAAGTTGCCACAGGTACACCATAATGTTTTCCTAGAGGTCAATGCCACACACCCAGTCTATCCAGTATAGAACATTATCGGACTGCTTTCATTCTTACTCTACTGCTAGACACTGTTCTACTTCTGCCAACAAATCCTAAACTCTGCTTCCTGTCCTTCAAGTCTGATCTGAATCTACCATGTATACTAATTTACTTCTCTGTTTCCACTTTCTACAGGTCTCGTTTTCTTTCCTACAGCAATAATGATAACAATAAGTATATTGTTAATTATAATTATGAATATTTATTTTTCCCATTTTATAGGGTTTCATTCAAGAATGAATAAAGAATAGTAAGACAAATATCCATGTTTCCAATGCTCAATTTAAGACCTATAAAGCTGAGTTGGTTTCTATATTCGATCTTCCTTTGTATTTTTGTAGACCCTCTAGTCTAATGACTTAAAAAAAAAAAGATTTCCTTTTATTTACATATAACAACAATAACATGATTGTCACCTAAAAAAAGGAATAGCAATTCCTTAATGTAATGAAGAATCTAGTCGATGTTCAAAATTTATGTCTCAAAATTTTTAAGCTATGATTTGTTTGAATCAGGATCCAAGAAATGTGCACATATCACATTTAGTTTTTTTCTTGTTTTAGTTAAGGTGTTTCTTAAGTGGCTTTTAGTTGGTAAGTTCCTCTTTCTTTTTAATTTTAATTTTTTTTATTACAGTTTACTTGTTGAAGTAACTGGCCTTTTGTTCTATAGTTTCCCACATTCTAGAATTTTTTAAATGGCTTTTGACATAACTTTATTGACCTATGGTGAGTTAAGTCACCCTTTAATCTGTCAGTCACTATAGGAGGTTCCAAGTTATTTAGCTTCCATAAATAGAAAGTATGTACTGACCCACATAGCTTGGCCCAGAGGTCATTTCTGAGGAGTCTTCCAAAATGCCCCAGGTGTCAGGGAATGACATTATCAACAACAGACCATCTCTATTTCAGAACATTTTGCCTCCAAAGGAATTTTATAACTCCTATTTGGCAAGGCATTTTCATGTTCCCTAGGGTTAGGAGAGAGTTGAGAAGCAAGTGAGTAGTCTGGTTTTCTTCTTTTAGACAGTGTTTGTTGCTTTAAGGATTTCTGGGGCTCAGTGCCAGAACCTCCTTGAGATATTATTGTCTTACAGTTTAGATCTGCTTATCAGGAAACAGAATCCCTGGAGGGTCAGGTAAGAGGAGAATGAGTTTACATTAAAACAAGACTTTTGTTAGAGCCTGTTGGGGTCTTGTATTCTTGAACAGCTAACTGGACTATAGAGCATAATACTAATACATATGCTTTTCAAACCCATAATTTTCGTGGCCTGTTCTTTTTGCTGCCACTGTCTAGGTGTTGTTCAGTCATTGTAATATCTGAACCACTATAGACATGAAGAGAGCCAATTTTTTTATTTTTCTTGTTATAGTCTTGCTGCCTTGACCTGCTAGTTGACTGTGATAGTTCTGTAGGGTAGTGAGTCAATATTAAGTAAGAAAAAAAAAAAGAAAATTGTTGAAATTCGAAGCTATGTTTAGATTTGCTTATTTAGTGATTTGAAGGTTGTAAGAATAAAGTATCTCAATGTCAATATTTTCATCTAGTTTTAAAGCCAAATAAATGGTTAATAAACCAAGACTAAAAATCTAACACAGAATGAGACATTTAATAAATTTATTACAACCTTACTTATACTTTTATTATGAGGCTAATTGATTATTTTAAATAAGGTTCGCTTTACTTAAAAACACTGATAACAGTAAATTAATGAAAATCTTCGTGTTGAATTTTACCAATATGTTCATTCTTACATTCTGTTAAGTGGGAGTCAGATCTCAGTCAATATTCTGGTGACTCCAAATGCTTAAAAATTAAAATATAATTATTACCAATAAAAGTGTTAACCAGAGGTGATTTGCTAGTTTATTGATTATTCTTCCTTGCAGTGATCAGTTAACAATAAAAATAAGCACTTCATATTCACACTCAAATCACAGGTAGTAACAACAGACACATGAGATAATGTATTTGAAAAGCAATTTGTAAATGTAATTGTGCTGTATTGTAAAGGTGTGCCTTACAGAGAACTGCCATTATTCTGGTGAGGCTAGAGCTTGGGGTGTATGGTAGGTGCTCGGAATATGAGGCTGAACTTATGGGCAGGGACCACGTCATGATGAACTTTGTGTGATCTGCAAAGGAATTTTAGATACTTCCTACAAGTGATGAGTAGGAAGCCCTGTGGAACTTCAGGCAGCGCAGTAGAGAATTATGTGATTTTTGTATTTAAAAAGGCAATCCTAGTTTCAGCATGGAAAATAGAACAGAGGACGATAAGACTGGTAGGTAATCATTTCGGGAGGTATTACAGTAGTCCCAAAGACAAGATGGTGAGAACCTAAAATAGGACAACAGCAATCTCAAAAGTAAACTTCAAGCCCCCAAAAACAATTTTTAAAAGATCAGTGCATTTGAAGGAAGTAACAGTAGTGTCCATGGTTTTCCTAGAAGTACGGGGTATTATTTTAGAAGAGTAAATCAATTAATTTCATATCCCTCTTCTATCCCTGGAAGGCATTTGGCAAAGGTTTTCTTGGACCTGTATGAGGAGGGATTTCATTCGTAAACTGCTGCCAAATTCTTGTGGGTCTGTTGTGAATACACAGCTCATTTAGAGCTTAGAGTAGGGGGAAATGTCAGTTGCTTTGTTCTCGTGTCCAGTAACCATAGAGTCACATTACTCCCCCTTTCCCTGAAGAGGACAGTCACAGTTTTGAGGAGTTAGCCCCACCCAGAAGTGCTGCCTCATCTGTATTATTTATGTTACGGTCAGTCTAGGCGATGATGACAGTTTCCCTCCTCCTCTTCCTCCTCTTCCTTCATTAACATCGGACGGGTCTCATATCTGACATTTACTGAGTGCTTATCGTTTGCCAGGAACCGCATTAAATGCTTCACTTAGGTTATCAAATTTAATTCTCACAACTGTCTGTGAAGTAAATTGCTATGTTTTCTTCAGTTTACAGATGAGGAAACTAAGGTTCAGAGGGGTTTACGTAACTTGCCAGCAGTCACATAGCTTGACAAGACGCAGAGCCAGAAACTGAACCTAATTCTCTCTGACTTTAGAGTCTGAGCTCTTAACTGTTATGAATAAAGTTATTAATATAATTTAGTAGCAAATATGATTTCTCTTTTTAAATTAACTCTTTTATATAGCCCCACCCAGTTACAATCCATGTAATCAAACACTATTACCTATCCCCCATTCCCAGCTCATGGCAGATATGAAACACAAGTGCAGGAAATCTTCATGGGGCAGAGTAGAATAGGCAAGATATTTAAATTTCTAGCTTTTATCAAGGCAGAAGATTCATGTATGCCTTTACTATTTTGTGTAAAATAGAGCATTTTCTGAAATAGGAGAGACACTCATTTTTTAAAATTGAGATATAGTTCATATAGCATAAAATTCACCCTTTAAAATGTATAATTGAGTGGGTTTTTAAAAGTATATCACAAAGTCTTGCAACCATCACCCCTGTCCAATTCTAGAACATCTGCATTGCCCCCAAAAGAAACCTATGTTCATTAGCAGTGCAGTCATCCTCCATTTCTCCCTCCTGAGACACTATTTTCAAACTTACTATATACCACGACACAACCCAAAGCTATGAAAAAGATTTTTAGAATATCCACAATCCCTCTATTTTTAATGCAGATGATAACAACAACACTGGTGTATAGCTTACTATGTGTGAGGAACTATTCTAAGTACTTTATATATATTTACTTATTTAAATTTCACTATGATCTTTTGAGGCAGGTTCTGTTATTAAACTTATTTTACAGATGGGGAAATTAAGGCACAGAGAAGTTAAATAACTTGCGTCATATCATCTAACTTTAATAAGAGATGGAGCTAGAATATAAATCCGGGCAGTCTGGCTTTGTAGTCTGTGCTTTTAATTATTACATATGTTTAAGCTGATCATATTTATATTTGAAAATGATATGAAGACCTTGAAAAGATTATGCAAAGTGAAAGAAGCCAGTCAGAATAGACCGCATATTGTATGATTTCATTTATATGACATGTCTAGAAAAGGCAGATTTATAGAGGCAGAAAATAGATTAGTGGTTGCCTAGGGCTAGAGGTGGAGAGGTGACTCGAGAGGAAACGAAGTTTCTTTTTGAGATGATGAAAATGTTCTAAAATCAATAGTGGCGAAGGTTGCACAGCTCTGTGAATCTGCTAAAACCCATCGAGTTGTACATTTTCAGTGATTGTACAATATGTTAATTATAACTTAAGAAACCTGTTTTTAAAAAATGACATAAAGAGAAACAATCAGGATGATTTGCCTTAGACTACCTTTTTCTTTATCTGAAAAAAGAATTATATGTGTATATACACGCACACTAATATAGGGAAAAAGAATCCCCACCTGTAGGGCATACATGGGTTAAGGACTAATTCTATAGGCTTCAGAGAGAAGCTATCATTTGAATTGGATCTTAAAAGATAATAGGAGTTTATCCAGGTGATGAGTTATGTGCGTTTTTAATGGAAGAGTAAGGCACTCAGCTGTGTCAGTCAAAACATCCAACATGTATATTGTCCTTTTTTTTTTTTTTTGGCTGTGCAACAAATAACTTCAAAATCTCAATGGCTTATCACAATAGTCATTTACTTTCATTCTCATAGGTCTGAAGACTGGCTATAGTTTGGCTGATCTAGGCTTGGCCAAGCAAAACTCTGTAAGCTTCCATTTAGTTTCAAGTCTGTTTTCCCTTGTCTTCATTCTAGGGCCCAGGCTAAAGGGATAGTGACTTCCCAGGGCATACTCTTCTCATGGTAGGTTATAAGGAGACAGGCCAAACCATATAATATGGTTTAAAGCTGCTTCTGCTCATGTCATCTCCACTGACATTCATCAAGTCACATGAATAAGTCCAAGAAAAACGTTTCAGGGAAAAGTATACTCTGCCCACAGTGGGAAGCAGTGCACAGTTACACAGCAAATGGTATAAATACGTAATTCTATTACAAGAAGTGAAAATTTTGAATAGCATTTTGATCTACAGAGTATATAAGCACAAGAAATAGCTGAACACAGCAGAATCAGAGATGTGAATGGACATGGGTATAGGAATGACTAAAAGTTGTCAGGGTATGTCAAGGATGTTAGAAAGTTGGGGCAAATTGTCAGTTATGATTCACTGATTCTTATTTTAATTCATTGTTGCTGGTCTGAATTTTAATTTACAGCACTTTATTGTAAAACCATAAAATATGATTCAGCCAGAGTGAGAGACCTTGATGGACACTTGAGGCATTCATTTGAGACCTCAGATAGGACAACTTTAGGAGTGATAACATCCTAGAATAAAGGCCATACCTCAAGACTAAGGGCAAAGCTAAAGTAGACCCACCTAAATGGCATAGAACCAATCCTAACAGGATCAAGAGGATCTTCCAGTAATCTAATTGCTTGTCAAACCAAAATTCAAGACTCATTAAAGGAACTAATATAATTCAGACTGTGTACAACACATTATCCACATGTTAACATACAATAAAAATTACTAGAATACAAAGAAGTGAAAATACGACAGATAAGCAGATATATAACTCATACAGTAGGGGAAAAGATACAACACATGTGATGGCCTAAGTGATGGATTAAGTACACAAGGAATTTAAAACAGCTAATGTAAATATGTTCAGATATTTAAAAAAAGAGATGAACATAATGAATGAATAGATGGGGGACATTAGCAGAGAAATGGAATAAAAAGAGCCAAATGGAAATTCTAGGGCTGAAAAGTATCATAGCTGAAATAAAGATTAACTAGATGGCCTTAACAGAGCAGGAGAGACACTGCAAAAGAAAGGGACCAATGAACTAGAAGACAGATAAATAGAAGTTATCCAAACTGAAAAACAGAAAATAGTTGGGAGCAGAGGAGAACAAAGCTATAGTAACTGTGAGACAAAATCAAGTAGTTTAAGATATGTCTAACTGGAGTCCTATAGAGAGAAATAGTATTTGAAGAAATCATGTAGAAAACTCCCCCAAATTTAGTAAAAAGCATCAGCCCACAGACCCAGAAAACTCAGTGAATCTCAAACAGGATGTGAATATGAAGAAAACTGCACCTAGATTGGGAAAAAAAAATGGTGTAGATCATTAGAAGCTTTGTTCATCCCTCTTGCAACCAAATCACAGTTGTGACAAACACAGAGCAAGCAGCGAGGAAAGTTGCTTGGGATCTAGATGAACAGAAGCACTACAACTAGGGAGAGAAATAATTATCCTGCAATGGTAGAAGGTATGGAGTGAAGACACAAGGCTGCCTGGTCCCTAACAACTGAGTGGAACAGAAACCATAGCAATGGCAGCTGCAGACACAACATGCTTTTGCAGTGATGGACCTGCTCTCTCTGAGCATCAACGCTGGGTCAGCTGCTCAGGGGGCTCCAGGGACTTACAGGGGGACAATGAGTTGGAGTGAGGGCTGAAGGCAAGGATCAGAAGTGCCAGCGGTATCAGTCATTCCTCAGTTGACCCTTCTCCCCTCCCAATGTGCAGACTCAGAGCTGCCATAGCTGAGACGTCATCAAACTGGATAACAGAGGTCACTCAGCCCAGAGAATTCCTGAAACTCCACCTACCCCAACTTGTGGCCTCACCTAGGCCACATCCAGGTGTGTCTTCAGCAAGACAGGTGTTCCTTGCTGAGCAGTGCCAAGACTCACTAGTGGCAGCTGGCCTCGGTTTTGGCGTGGTTTCCTGAGGCAACTATAAGCACAGCATCTATGGATTGCTTGCTGAATCTTAATAGGTGGCCCCAGAGGGGCATAGGCTTGGGCTAAATTTGATCTGCAGCTGAACCCCTAAGGATTGTTCCACTGGACACCTACTACACAAAGCCGCACTAATAAGAACAGGAGACTTAGGAGCTTTGCTTAGTACATAGAAACAAACACAGAAAGTCAGCCAAAATGGGAAGACAGAGAAGCAGAAACCATATGAAAGAACAGAACAGAGATCAAGGAATAATGGAATCAAGTAATCTAACAGATGCAGAATCCAAAACAGTGGTTATAAAGGTAGTTTAATTCAATGAGAACTTTAACAGAGAGATAACAAACATAAAAATGGAAATGGAAATTTTAAAAGGGAACCAGTCAGAAATGAAGAATACATTCTCTGAGATGAAGAGTATGTTAGAGGGAATAAACAGAGTGGATAAAGAAGAGGATCAAACCACCGATATAGAGTGTGGGGAAGCCAAGGACACTCAATCAGAATGGCAAGAAAAAAGAAGCCAAGACTGTAATGATTTTAGGAGCATATGAGAGACTATTAAGTGTAAAAATATCTGTGTCACAGGGGTACCTGAAGGAAAACAAGATGTTGAAGAGCTATTTGAAGAAATAATGACAGAAAACTTCTCTTACTTGGTGAAGGAAATAGACATACAACCCCAGGAAGCTTAGAGAGTCCTAAAAAGGATGAACCCAAAGATGCCCACACCAAGACACATCATAATTAAAATGTCAAAGGTTAAATACAAAGAGAACCTGAAAAGCAGCAAGAGAAAAGCAGTTGGGTATCTACAAGGGAGCACCCATAAGACTGGCAACTGATTTCTCAAAAGAAACTATTTAGGACAGAAGGGTTTGGCACAAAATATTTAACGTGATGAAAATCCAGGATCTACAACCTAGAATACTTTGTCCAGCAAAGCTATCATCTAGAGTCAAAGGACAGATAAAGAACTTCCCAGACAAAAAGAATTTATCAACACCAAGCCAGTATTACAGGAAATGTTGGAGGGACTTCTTTAAGAAGAAAAAACATGTATCAAAAACATGAATAAAGAATGGTAATAACTACATTCCTATTAACAAGTACCTCAAATGGAAAAGAATGAAGTGTTCCAACCAAAAGAGAGAGTGACTGAATGAATAAGAAAACAAGACCTCTACATATGCTGCCTACAAGAGACTCACTTCAGATTAAAAGACACACACAGACTAAAAGGAAGAGGATGGAAAAAGATATTGCTTTGATAGATCTAGAGAGTATTGAGATTAATGAAATGGATTGGATAGAGAAGACAAATATCACATGATTTCATGTACATGTGGAATCTAAAGAACAAAATCATCAACAACAGAAGCAGAAATAAACTCATAGATACAGAGAATATTTCGAGGGCTGCTAGAAGGGAGCAGAGTTGGGGGGAATGGGAAAAAAAGGGGATTAAGAGGTACAAATGGATAGTTGCAGAATAGACATGGAGTTATAGAGTGTAGCATAGGGAAGATGGTTAATAATGTAATAAATATGTAAGGGGAAGAGGGATACTAGATTTAGTGGGGTGATCGGTTTGCAAGTTATGTGGATTTCTGATCACTGCTGTACAACTGAAACTGGTATATTATTGTATGCCAACTATAATTGAAGAAACTTATTGAATTATACAATGTAAATATGAGCAACTAATTATCTATTATGTTTCAGTAAAGCTGGGCGGGGTAGGAGGGGAAGCAATTAAAGAAATTCTTTTAGGGTAAAAAAAAAAGAAAGAAAGAAATACACCTAAGCACATTCTAATCACCTGCTGAAAACCAAAGATAAAGAGAAATGGGGAGATGTTGGTCAAAGGATACAAACTTTCAGTTATAAGGTAAATAAGTTCTGGGGATCTGATGTACAATACAGCTTGGTGACTATAGTTTACAATACAATATTATATACATGAAAGTTGCTGAGAGAATTAGATTTTAAATGTTCTTACCACCAAAAAATATATAATTATGTGAGGTATGAATGTGTTAACTGACCTTATTGTGGTAATCATTTCACAATAGAGAAGTGTATCAAATCATCATGTTGTACACCTTCAACTTACACAATGTTATATGTCCACCATATAAAAAAAGAGATGTAAATATAAAGATGTTGATATGTTGAAAGTAAAAACAAAAATAGAAAAAGACCATGCCAACAGTAAGCCAAAACGCTACTATGGCTGTATTAATGTCAGAAAAAGTAGGCTTCAAGGTAAGGAGCTTTACTAAAGATAAAGAAGGACATTTATTATGATAAAAGGTTAATTCATAAAGATGACATAAAAATTCTACATGTGTGTTTAACCTAATAACATAGCTACCAACATGCAGGAAGCAAAAACTGTCAGAATTAAAGGGAAAAACAGACAAATCCCTATAAGAGTTAGAGATTTGACACCCTTTTCTCAGTATTGATGTAGTTTAAAAAATCAGCAAGGATATAATATCTGAATGATGCCATCAATCACCTTAACCTAACTGGTATTTATGAAACATGGTTCTCGACAACTGCAAAGTGTACATTTTTTTAAGTGCACATAGAGACTCACTAAGATAGTTCAGATGCTGGGCCATAAAACATCTCAATAAATTTAAAATAATTAAAATAATACAAGTTATATGTTTCTGACCACAGCAGAATTCAACCGGAAATTAATAACAGGAAAGTCTCTGAATATTTGGAATATTCACAGAGTAAATAACATATTTCTAAATAAACCAAAGTTAAAAAAGGAAATCATGTGGGAAATTACAGAATAGTTTTAGTTTAATTAAAGAGAAAGCACTACATCAGAATCTATGAGATGCAGCTAAAGCATTATTTAGAGGGAAATTTATAACTTTAGATACTAATATTAGAAAAGAAGAAGGGTTTTAAATATATTATCTAAATATTCACAGGAAGGAGAAAAATTAAACCTAAAATTGAAGGAGGGAAATAACAAAAATAATAGAAGAGATCAGTGAAATAGAAAATAGACAAACAGTAGATATATTTAATAAAGCCAAAAGTTGGTCCTTGGAATAGAGCAAGAAAATTAATAACCCCCTAACAAGACTAAGAAAAATAGAGAAAACACAAATTTTCCGTATTATTATAGATCATACAGATATTAAAAGGTTAATAAAGGAGTATTTTAAACAACTTTATGCCAACAAATTTAAGCTTGGATTAAATGGACAAATTTCTTGAAAAATACAATTTGCCAAAACTGAGAAAAGGAAAAATAGAAAATGTAGATAGCCCTATATCTGATAAAAGTATTGATTTTTTAATTAAAAACCTTTTCTTGAAGTTCTCCAGGCTTATATTATTTCACTGATGATTTCTATCAAATATTTAAGGATGAAATAATACCAATCTTACAGACTTTCAGAAAATAGGAGGAAGAAACACTTCCTAATTCATTTTATGAGGCTCATTTAATCCTAATACACAAATTTGACAAGGACATTTAAAGACTATGGACTAGTGTCCCTTGGGAAGGTAGGTATAAAATCTTCAACAAAGTAGTAGGAAATCGAAATGTCCACTATAAAAAGAATACATATCCTAAGCAAGTAGGGTTTCAGGAATGCAAGGTTGATTTAACAATTTGAAAATCAATATAATTTGCCACATTAACAGAATAAAGGAGAAAAAAACATGATTATCTCCATAAATGTAGAAAAGCATAAAATTCAACACCTATTTATGATTAAAAAAAAAAATCAAAACAAAAAAGTATGCGGAATTGGAGCAATGTCCTGAACTGTGACCTCTGTTGCCCTGGCAGGAATCCCAGTGATCAGACATGCTAGCTGCCTAGATGGCCCAGTAGAAGACTCTGTGCAGTCTCGAGGACACAATTAATTGGTCTATGATTGCATACATTTGCTATTTGTTAGGGAATTAATATTCTAGCTTATATCAACTTCCAGACATGACCGTTAGTTTCTAGAGCAATTTTGTACTCCTGTTAAAATATCATCTTTGTTCTCTATTGTCGCAGTCTGTAATACAATCTCCCGCCTATTCTCCTTTTATCTTATCCTAGCTGCTATTTGTAACATTTCACTCCCAGATACACAGGTTTCCATATAGATATATTATTTCCTTTACATCATACTGTTGCCCCTCTTCTGTCAGAGATCTCTTTTATGTCAGGGGAACCTTTCCACTGTTGAATTTTAAATGTGAACATCCTGATTTAAGACATTAAATCCTCATCGATGCCATCTAAGGAATCCACCGTTTGTTGGGTTTTCTTTGTCTTGGCATAACTCTGAATAGAAACTACAAGAAGATTCCGTATACATTTTTCTGCCAAGTATAGTGGCCTCTGGTTCAGTACATGGCAAGTTTTAGTTTTTGGCATTTGTTTGTATAAAGCTGCTCGTCCCTTTTTTCCATGGTCCTTGGATGTCGGTGCTCCTTAAAATGATCTAAATCACCCACCCCGAGAATGTAGTTATTTTAAACTCTAATGACAGGTTTTTTTCCTCCTTATTTTTCTTCCTCTGAATCTTTAGTTTTCTGAATTCCTTTCCAGATTTATCTAAAGTACCAAGAATACTTTAAGATAGTCTGAAGAGTAGAGAAACTTCTCATGTCTTTTAAAATCTTCTTCAGCAGAAAAACTAGTTTGTACTTAAAACAGATAAGGAAAAGAAACAAGATGTCTACCTTGCATATCTCTGTGCATTTATTAACACTGGGTTAATAAATTTTCTTGGCCTCTCCTGGAAATTATCCTAAACTCTGCCTGTTTTCACATGTTTGTTCTTGCTATCTGCAGCCTCACCCTGAAGTTTCATTTTATGGTTTTATCAGCAGTTTTGCAACTGCTATCTTATGTATTATCTGGGCATTTATTTCATACACAGCATAGTGGAGCTGTCAGTTTTAATGTGTCACTAAGTTTCTTAGCTTAGACATGTCTAATGCATTTAGTTATGAGTCAGCAATTCTTAAATTTCCTCCCATAATTGAGATTCATGCATAAAAAATGTGAACCTGAGAGAGTACTTAAGGAACTCTTAGGTTGACTTGTTTGAAAATGTTTCTTTAATGTACATTTCCTCAAATTTTGTAGGTTCTGAGACCTTAATCCTGGGACCTCCCTCCACTAGTGCTTTGTTGAAAAAACAAAATTGATATAGAAATTTATAAGCAAATTTTTAAAAAGTTTAAAAAGGAGAAAAGCATTAGTTTAATATGGGGGTGTGGGAGGTGAGGGTGAAATCTTTAGTTAAAATAGCTATATCTTAAGAGTCAATTCTAAAACTTGCTTAAATAAGTATATGTATTAGGATGTTTTAGATGAGAGTTATTCAGTTTAAATCCTGAAAAGGACGGACAGGCCCTTCCACAACTGGCACAAACTCTGATCTATATCCTGTTCCATCTGCTGAAGTTGTTGCCTTCCAACTTGGGATGCTCAAATGAAGCAAAATCTAATATAAATTGTAAGACAGTATATGATAGCAGATTCCTTTGCTACCCTCGTTTCTCTGATCACCTCACATAAGTCAGGACAGGCTTTTCATTTTTTCTTACAGTCCAGCATTCCATAACCTGTTTAACCACAGTACAATGTGTGAGTCCGTGCTGCTGCCATCAGGAGAACATGGCAGGTAGGCAGAAAATGCTGTGGAAGGAGGGCAAATGGGCCCAGGCTCTGCTACTCTGCCCCATGGGGAGCGCCATGATCAAGAAGGGTTCTACTTTTCCTCTTATTCCGTTGCTAGTTGACTGAGTAATCAACTAGCAATGACTGCTGATCTAAAATGAATTCCAGTGACATAAACCAGAAGAGGAAATGCTGTTTTCCTAGCTTTTCTCATTTCCTTCCTGAAACAGATTGGACTTCATTTTCTGATACCTCTTATCCTTTCACAAAGGAAACAGACTGTTCTTTTTAGCCTCGTATTGTCAAGAATAAGAGAACTCTGCAATTGCTTTTGAGCATAAATATTCTCATTTTTAGGACTTGAAATTTTAAAAATGTGTTCCCATTCCCAAATGGTAATATATTTTCTGGAGAGTTCAGTTCCAGGACATAAGAAAATTTCCAGATGCTCGTGAATACATATTCCGCTGAAGGAACCTATACTGGAGAGTCCCCACAAAGAAGAACCTCTTCCTTAAGCTCTACTCAGGTAGCGATATACCTGTGCTGCTCCAGCACTCCCCCTTTGCAGGAGCAAACAAGAAAGGAGAAACCCTAGTCTGCTGTTTTTCAGTTAAGGAAACCCTTTCAGAAATTTTGTTCTGGAAGAACTTAGACTTATACTATGAACTGGGCAATATTAGGAAGAAGGTAGAAGATGTCATCATTGCTTTTTGAAAGAATATAGTAAATTTTCAAAACTCTAGCACATTGTATCCTACTTTCCAAGTAGTAAAACATTGCTTAGAATTTCAAAATAAGAATTCAGAGTTTGGGTCCTATGCACCAAATTCATCAAAAGTGGGGCTAATTTGGGGATGGGTGGGTATGGGGGAACCCAGGCATCAATATATTTGTAAATATTTTTTAAAGCCTTCAAAATTTATATCTCTAGCTCTTATCTCTCATTCTGGATTTAGAATGGTAGATTTAGGAAACTAATTTTGTAGTTTCCTATATTCTCTCCATTTTTTCCATGCATAGTTCTCATAAATCCTAAAAATCCTTTTGGGGATGTATCCATGAGGGGCCCAGCAGAATGTAGAAGGCACACACAAATTGAGTAATTTGAGGATGTCCTACTTAGAATGGAATGGGCGGGGGAGCTACCCCAAGCCCAAAGGGGCAGGGAACCAGGTGGTTATCTGACTCAAGAGAAAGCTGTTTTGCAGGGGGCCTTTGACGGTAGCTGTGGCCTTTAGTAGGACAATACAGCCACTCATAGTCCAGTGGGGAGGCAGCCAGGGGAAAAAATACCCCAACCTCACTGACCCTTTACCTTCAGATCTCCTACTGGTGCCACCCATTGGCTGAACCCAACTGGAAGCCAGAGGCAAGGGACCTCCTGGATGTAGTTCTTGTGGGTCAGCCTCATGAAACACAGAGCAGGGTGGGGAAGGGTGGAGGACAGACCTAGAGGGGACCTGGAAGATACAGCACGTATCCCAGGTTATGATCTTTTCCCAAAAGACTACATTGGAAACGACTTGTCATGCTGTTTACTATCAGTATCTATGAGGTTAAAAATTTATAGTTTGTGATGTCAGAAGATTTTTTAGTAAATTATGTCCAGACTTATAGATGTGTTGCTTATAAAAAATTACTGAAGTTTCTCAGGCCTTTCACATTCTCTCACATTTTATGACATACATTTAAAAACCCTTATTTGGTAAATATATATAACATAGAGTCTACCATTTTACCATTTTAAGTGCACAGTTCTGTGTCATTAAGTACGTTCACATTGTTGTACAACCATCACCACCATAGTCACCATAGTCTTCGGAACTTCTTCATCTCCCCAAACAAGACTGTATCCATTTCTGCCTCCTCGCATCCCCTGGAAACCACCATTCTACTTTTTATTTCTATGAGCTTGACTACTCTTGATACCTCATGTACATGAAATCATACCATATTTCTTTTTATGACTTAGCATAATGTCTTCAAGGTTCATCTATGTGTAGCATGTGTCAGAGTGTCCTGTATGTATATACCACATGTTGTTTGTCCATTCATCTGTTAATGGACTCTTGGGTTGCATGAAATACATTTTTAAGTGTTATTTTATTTCTGAATATTAATACATTTGCTCTCATGGCTTTACCTTTTACATGCCCAGTCTGGTGTCTCACAAATCTACAAGATAATATAAGAGCAGGAGCTGTTGGAGCTGAGACATGAAAGGTGGGTGAGCAGGAGAGAGGGGCATCATTTGAAGGAAGTAGAGAGTGGGGAGTTTTAAATATGTGGAAAGACAGGAGAATCCATCATGGGTAAAAGAAACAGCATATAAACAAAGGAGTGAGTTCTAGACAGAAAGTGCTTTATGGGAGCAGAGAGCATTTTGATTGGATAGGATGGCACTGAGGACTACTTAATAAATAAGTGGCATGAGAGAAGGTTAAAAAAATTGAAGTTTGACCTAAAAAAATGTGCTGTACCAGATAAGTTTAGAAAAGTTGGATTAAAAAGGATTCTTGGCTAGATTGTTTCAGTTTTTGATATACTGGTATATTTTATGCTTCTCCAAGTGAGAAATATGGTTTTTAGCCTTGTATTTTGGAGCACAATGAGTAGTGTCCTCAGAATGTGTTTTGGGAAAATGGTAGGAACCAAGCTAACCTTCTTGGGGACAGGAACTGTAGCTTATTCTCCACATAATATCTTGACTGTTCCTTTGTATGTCATGGGAGTAAAGTTGGATTAAGAGGTAGTCCATAGAAGTGAGGTACTAAAAAAATCACTGCAGATTTAAGAATCAGCTTCTATATATCTGTCTCCCTCCCTCTCCCCCTCTCTCCCTGCTCCTCCCTCCCTTCCTCTCCCTTCTTCTCCCCCTATCTTCTCCTCCTTCCACCCTCACTCATATAAGCCTAAGAATCTCTTTCTAAGATTAGTGGTCAGTGGTCAGGTTATCTGCAGGGTTTTGCTTTTTTCCTTTGTAGGGTAGATACTTTGAGATAGGAGGCCAGTTGCTTAGGACAATAGAGGAGAGTAAATGCTCCTATCAGCCACCAACAGGATTAGGGAATAAATATTTAAAGAATACTGGGTAAAAGGGCCATGAAATGATTAGCTGACTCAGTAGAGCCAAATTTTTAGCTTGTATAGCAATTTGACTCCATTTGGCTTGATAAATATTTGTTGAATATGTGAATGAATAATAGAAAATAGGAAGGCCTTGTAAATTCTTAAGCAACTGAGTAATATGTAAAAATCAACAGTCTAAAAGATAAACCAAATTCACTGACAAATTAGTGGGGAGGAAAGAACTATACTTTTGACCAAGAAGAGAGAGAGAACTGAAACTTCCAAAAAAATCTATAAACAAATAATAAACTCTAGTTAAGATACATACACACACACACACACACACACACACACGTGTATGTGTATGTGTATGCGCCAGAGTACTGAAAGGAAGTGTTTGTGGTTTATTTTGAAATGTATCGAAAATAAAATAAAAATAAATATTTGAAATGCACCAGAAACTAACATGGATTGATAAATGGAAAAAGAGGTAGATAAGTGATAAAGTAACTGCAGGAAGATGCCAATGGTAGAATCTAAGTTGCGGGTATAAAATTCTTTCAACTTCACTGTTTGAAAATTTTCATAATAAGATATTGGAGAACCAAAGAGAGGAAAATGGAAACCTAGAAGATTTTGAAGGAGTAATCAGTGAGAAGAGAAGCAGTGTTGATAGTAAAAAGAACATGGGCATTGGAATCAAACAGACCTGAACTGAGGTTCTGGCTTAGCTGTTCGCTAGAGAGTGAGGCATGTTGCTCCGTGGTGGTGCTGGGATTTGAACCCAGGCACCATGGCACTAGGGCCTGGGTCTCTACCTTGTGGTATGATGATGATACAAGCTGTTAGCTCCCTGTCTGGCATGTGATAGATTCTTGAATAGTAGCTGTTGCTGTTAGTGTACTGTCTGTGTGCAGCAGAGGATGAAGTCTGAGATTTTAACGTTTGATCTGGAAGATTCATATGACACTGTTATGCAAGCTGGAAGGTAAACTATTGTGGAGACTAGATAGTTCAGTTTTAGATAAGTGCAAATGGAGATTTTGATATGAATGGTTTCATATATTTTCCTACAGTTCAGTAAATCATTTGCTTACCAGATATTTGAGAGTGTTGTATGTGTTGAGCACTACTCTAGACCAGTGAACAAAAGAGCCCCACATCTCTCTCCTTATAGAGTTTTAATGTTAAAAGGGTTTGAAGAATTAAGGATCTTTATATTTCAAATGCAGAATGACTCTCCAGAGGTGAAAGTGTAGGCATTCACCAGCAAGAGAAGAAGGTGTTGTTTTCACAGCAGACTTTTCCGATGTCCCTGACATTTTGCCATAAAGGCAGTTATTTCCCCTGCTTTCTCTCAAGCCCATCTGTGTTCTGATTTCCTCTGCAGTTCTTTTTACTTCCATCTGGAGTTGGTAGAACAGCTTATATAAGCTATTTAAGTTTGTTTCAAAATATATGTTCAGGCATCTGAAATGAGCCAGATAGGAACAATTATAGTTGCTTTTCATAGTGTATACTATGAGCAGAGAAGACTGAGATGAAATCCATGATATTCCACTCTAAACAGAGGACATTAAGATCTCCTTCCTGGTTTCATGCATGAATCCTGTAATCTAGCCAGGCTCTGACTTCAGCGCCCTTCCAGGGTGTGTATTCCTTGGCGATTACACACTCGTTCCAGTAGGGTAGGAGGTCAGTCAGTAAAAGTATTTATTGAGCCAGACCCTCCTCTGTTTCTGAGTTATTTTCTGGTAGAGCAAAAAGGTTCTCAAGGAGAAGCTTTAACTCTTTCAGATGGCAAGGGTTACTTCTCAATGTAATAGGGTAGCTCTCTAAGTCATTCTACAGGGCTTATGTGAATTCTTTACTTGGTACTTTAGATAATGAGATATATATGTAGTCTAATGGAATTGGAGAAAATGTAGTGGAAGGAAAATAATATCCACGTTGGCCTAGTCTTGAGGAGTTCTAATAACATATAGATGGTAAAGAGGTATGCAAAATACTATGTTTATTTTAGGAAAAATATATTTATGACACCACCCTTATGTGGAAATCTGACATCTGGCAACTTCAGCCTTTTGGAAGACAGCCAGAAACTGAGAACGGGGCCTCAGAGCACATAAAAAATAACTGTTGAAAAACTCTAGCACTAACACATGCATTTTACCACCACAGAAGACTTTGTAGCCTCTCATTTAGAGCTTGTTTACTTTTTATTTATCTGGGAATTTTTAATATTTTTGGCAGTGTATGTGTGGTTTCCCTTCCCTAGCAGATTATAAACAATGATCTAGAAAGAGGGTGGAAAGTTGACAGAGGAGACATACTGATAGCAGAAGGAAGGCTGACATCAAAAGAGAAAGACCTAAAAGTTAAACAGTGCTGGTATTATGTGTTACAACACAGTACAGTCACTATGGTCTTCGTAATGAGTTTGCATCCATCAGCCAAAGAGTAAATCATGTGCAGTGTCTTCTGTTGAAGAAGGCAGGGAGGTACATAATGTGTCTGTTTTTAAACATGGTCCAAGTTAACCAAGTTTTGAAGGTTGAAATGGTAAATTCCGTAGTGCTTGTATACTTGAAGTAGCACATCCTCTGGTGATACTGTATCAGTGATGCAGATTTGAGCCTGTAGCTGATTATGGAAATGATGTTTAGTGGTAATTGCCGCCATTTATGGAGCACCTACTGTATCAGCCCTGTCCCACATGCTTTCACACCATTAGTGTCCTGGGTAAGGCTCTGAAGACAGACAGATTTGGCTTCCCAGTTTCATCTCTGACTTCTGTGTGACCTTGGGCAGATTACATCATCTCTCTGAGCCTGTGCCCTCTCCTAAAAAATGGGTGCTAATATACAATGGAGTTGTGAGGACTCAACGAGAGAATTACATAGTACATGTATGATTATAATTAGATTATTTTTAATACTTAAAATATGTGGTAGGAGAGGGCAGAGGATGTGGAGAATGTTACTAGCCACTTCTCTCTTCCACTGTACACCCAAGTCATCTCATTATAGAAAAAAGTTCCAGTACCACAAAGATATGCTCCTTTTAGTTAACAGTACAAATCTAATACACAATATTTAACTGTGTTGCAAAATATGCAAAATATATATTATGCAAGATTCATTAAAATCTTATTGTCACTCAGCATTAATATACTGAACTATATTTATCATATGCCTCACATGTTTGTCCACATCATTGTTTTCTTAGATTTTAAACTCAACAGAGTTATAATCATCTTTTTTTTGTAATTAGGCACTTAGTGCCTTTTGAAATAATTATATTTATATGTCA
Source organism: Eidolon dupreanum (assembly GCA_028627145.1). NCBI lineage: Eukaryota > Metazoa > Chordata > Mammalia > Chiroptera > Pteropodidae > Eidolon > Eidolon dupreanum. The sequence continues at coordinate 17,993,801 of CM053506.1, forward strand.
GATAAAAGTTAGAACCCCTATATCTACCAACACCAAGGAATATTTGATAAATAAAGAAAACAAATAAAGAAAAAAATAGGCTTGGGGCCCAGATACTCTAGAGATCTTCAACTGCTCTTTGTAAAAGACCTAGAAAGAAACATTGCTACTCACAGCTGATTGTTTACAGGTGGGCATTTGCTCTGTATTTTCTCCCCTTCTGTTGCTTAAATACATCTCATCTTTTTATGGATTTTTACCTTTCAGTACATTTGAAATCTCAGCCATTGAGGCATGGTCCTACTGTTGTTCTTCACATCACATTACATTTTTTTTTGCAGACACAATCTCAGTAGGGAGGAGGCAGAATGGCCTCTGTCTCAATCCTGGCCCTGTGGCTATGCACTCTGTGAACTTGGACAAATTAGGTTTCCCAACTTGCTGAGCCTTAATATCCTAATTTTAAAGATGGTTATGGGGAATAAAAGAAATTCCGTATTTAAAATTCCTACTTTTTAAATACCATATTTTAAAAATATCCTGTTCCCTGATACTTGAAAAATGTTCATTTCCTTATTGCCCTCTTTGGACATATTGAAAAATCTATATTTCCCAACTTCTATCTTTTCTATCACTCAGGGGTGTAAGTCACTTTTTTTTTTCAAGTCCGTAATGACTTTGAGAATCAAATGAAAAGTATATGAGGAAATTATTGTTTTAAATAAAATAAATGAGACAGTACTTTGATTTTTTTAAAGTATAGAGTATAAACTTCTTATTTGCTTAGTTTTATAAATATAACTTAAGCTTTATTATTTTCAAACAATAGGTCTGTATTACAGTAGCTTAAATATTTATGATTGCCCATTTCTTTTAACCTTTCTTTCCAGATTACCAAACATGGAGCCTGGCTCAGTGGTTCGAGCTATCTTTGACTTCTGCCCTAGCGTATCAGAAGAACTGCCTCTCTTTGTGGGAGATATTATTGAGGTGTTGGCTGTGGTGGATGAATTTTGGCTTCTAGGAAAGAAAGAGGATGTTACAGGTAAGAGGCTCATAATTCGTTATGTATAAAATGGACCACAGGCCCTTTCTTCTTTCCACATTAAAAATAAAGATTAAACGGGAGCCTGAGTCAATAGACTTCAGAATCTATTTGTGTTTTCTGTAGGTATTTACTGTGGTTTCTGCCAGCAAGGAGAGAATGTCTGTTACCATTTCGTCTCTCCTCACTCGTTCTTTCAAATGGTTGGGATGGTTAGTTTCTAGCTGTCCCTAGCCCAATTTTCTGTTCACTTCTTTACTGTCCATTCCCAGGTCTTTATCCTTTATATTCAGCACCATTATTTTTCTTATGAAAATACACATTACTCCTCTTTTTAGAACCCCCTGTTGTTTACCGTTACTTTTTGCTAACTTTTTATCTCTGATTTATGGAACATAAGGTGCTCTCTACCATATTTTTTCTGGCTGGCTTCTTTTAACTTTTCCACCCTTTCTTTCATTCTTTTCAAGGGAGCATGATGCATCCTGTTCACTTCTTCATATATCCACGGTTGGCTCACGTTTATGAAAGCTGTCCTCTCCCCTAAATGTACTTACCTGTTGTTTTCTATGCACTTGGTTTCTTTTCTTCTATTCTTTTAAATATACTTAAGCACAAATTTCTTTCATTATTTAGCTTAGGGAAGAGTGGAAGTTTGCCCTGTGCACCTATGTTAAATCTAGTCCTTAACTTATGTATGTGTATGTATGCCTGGGCTGGAGTGTGTTATACCATTCTTAAAACAGACTCTATTCACACTTAACCCACATTTGGGAAAGAACTGATTATTTCCTAGTAGAAATGATATCTCAGCTGAGACAGAAATGATGAATAGGAGTTAGCAAGACAAAGAGGATAGGCAGAGAGAATTGCTTGCCCAAAGGCCCTGAAGCAAGAGAGAACATGGAGGGACTGAGAAAAGTTCAGTATGGCATAAAGTATGAAGGTTGAGGAGGGGGGAGATAGTGCTCGGGAGATGAGCAGAAGTTAGATCACAGAGGACAGAGTATGCCATCGTAAGGAGTTATGGAAATAGGAAACCACTAAGTGCTTTAAGATTTTTATCAGATTTTTAGAAAGCTTACGGTTACCGATTGAAGGATGATAGGAAGGGACAAAACTGAAGACAGGGAAGTGGCACAGGAGGTTGTTACAGTAATCCAGGTGAGAGATGCTGATGGCTTGGACCAAGGTAGTGGGTCTGGAGGTAAGTGGACAGATAGAAAACATATTTAGAAGGTGGAATCAATCAAACTTTCTGATCCTTTCCAATGGACAGACCCTGTCTTTCTACTACTACCTATTAAAACCTTACCTATCTTCAGACTCATGCTATCTTTATCATAAAATTAAATTTTTTTTTCCCTAACCCATTCTCTACCTTCTCTGAACTTACATAGCAATTTGCATATCTATGTTGTGACACTGGGTACCTGAACTGAATTATTGGTTGTGTCTGAACTAGATTTTGTCTGCTCTAGACTTTCAGATCTTTGAGGGCCAAGACTGTCTTACTCATTTTTCCCTCTGCAGTGCGCCTTGCATAGAGTGACACCCAATACATGCTTATTGGGTTGAATTGCATTCTCTGTGTTCTTACTTGGCAAATTTTTAATTCAGAGCATATAAACAGGCTTAGAAAAAAAGTTTTTTGTTCTGGTACACAGAAAAATAAATTTCAATATTGGAAATATTTGCTTTTATTTTCAGGACAGTTCCCTAGTAGTTTTGTGGAAATTGTGACCATCCCCAGTCTAAAAGAGGGAGAAAGACTGTTTGTCTGCATCTGTGAGTTTACATCCCAAGAATCGAACAGTCTTCCTCTCCATCGAGGTAAGTTCGTCGTCTAAGAGTAGACTGTTTAAAATTAGATTGGTGGAGTTGGACCATTTTGACAACTAGATCTTTTTTGGAATTTTTAGAAGTAGCTAACCTCTGGAAAGTCTTCAACAATACCAAGATAGTGCTGACAATGACAATACCTTATACTTTAGCAGCATTTTACAATTTCCACAGTGTTTTCTCGCCAACATATTTATAGCATTTGATCCTCAACACAGACCTGGGAGGTAGCAATGTCGGTATTATTAACTGCATTAATAAATAATGAAAATGAGATTTAAAGAATTATTACCTGCAGATAAGAATTTTTGGCCTCAGAATGTGAAGTCACATCACCTGATTACAAATCCAGTAATCCTTTTTCCACTGCCCCATGCAGTGGTCACATGTCAGGCTACATTTATCTTTTTCTCATAAAAACTGATATTTCTTTGCTAACAATATTACTATTCATGCATAATAGTAGGGCAGAAACTGTGGTACGGAAAGAGACATGTAAAATAGCCCCATTTTACTACTCTACATTAGGTACTGTTATTAAAGTTCCTATCAGAACCAGTTTAAAAGGAAATGGTTTAAAACAGGTAGTCATAGCATGTCTTGGTGATATTCCAAGTATTTCTCACTTCTTGCACTCTGATAGACACGTGGACTTCTAAAGATGGACTATAAACTGCTTCAACAAGTGTACTTGATTAAGTCCATACATTTCTACATAAGCACAGACACCAGTAGTGTTCCACAAACTTGGTTTATGATCAGTGCAATTTTGTGATGACTCAGAATAGTCATCAAAGTGGTAGATTTTATTGGGTATGTTATTAGTAGTATACTTGTTCTTTCGAGTATGGCACTGAAGGGATAGGCTTAATTTCTTAAAACACGTGCATATATGTGTGTAGGAGAGCAAGTGTGAGCGTGTGCACGTGTGAGTGTGTATGCAGGGGGAGGGAAGAGGGGGAACCTCACTAACCTCCCTAACCCTTAGTCAGTGAGAAGAAAGGAATATTAGATTTTGACTTCAATCTCAAAATCAGGTTTGAGAGTTTCTTGCACTTGACTTTACACTGAGCCTCCAGCTCTGTTCTGTGTGCTTTCTTGCTAATCATGTTAGAAAGGCAAATAGAACTAGATCATGATATTGTAGCAGGGAACCTTATCTGTCCCTACTCAGAGCTGTCCTGTTGGAGGGCTGTGTTCCACGTCAGGCCGGTCAGAGGGAGTGGAGAAAGGGCTTCCCCCGGAACTGTGCAGAGGATGTGGATGACATGGGCTGGTCCTTTCCTAGACCTGGTTCCTGGAGCAAATAGTGGGTGTGGGAATATACTAAGTGGGAATATGCAGTATGGTCTGCAACATGTGAGGAATTTGAGGGCATTGCTTCTGGAAGTAGCTTTCACATATCATGCAAGCAATCAAGTCTTAGGTACTAAAAAGAGAATTTTGTGCTGAATGCCTTCCCTGGGAAGACTAGTCTAATGTGTCCTGAATGTGCTTTGCAGTTACCTCAGGAATCCCAGGGCCACTTAAGATTCTCAGGAAGACCCTGGCATGAATCACCTGTACCTAGGCTGACTCAAGGTCTGGCTGGGTCTTGGAATCTGTAGATCTTATCTTGACTGGCTTTTAACCAATTAAGCCTAATGAGCTTATAGATGTTAGTGGAGCCCAGAGGAAAAGGGTGCAGCCCAGGGAGGACACAGGAAAAGAGACTAGACAGAGATGTACTAATCATCAGTGGTTTTATGTTGTCCTCTTCCCCAGTAAATGCATTAACTATTCAGCTCTCTTTCCCTGTATGCTTTTCACATCTCTTTTGGCTCTGTATCCTCCAGTTTGAGGATGGAGAAGTTAGGCGTACCTATGTAATTTGCCTTTTCCTGGGAATTTGAGTGGGAGGCACAAATGACTTTAATTTCTCTTATTTTCTATACATGACAGTCCACACTAACAGGTATTAATTTTACTAATTGGAAACAACGTTATTAAAAAGTGAAAGCACATCGTGTTTATAAGACTCAAGTCTAGGCTTCCTGATTTTCAGGTACACTGCTTGGAATGGCCCTTCTGCTTCTTAGACTGAAAATATCTTTTCCTACTATATCAGTGGCTCAAAGCATGAGTTGTATACATTCCTTTATCCCTGTGCTCTAGTACTGTGAATCCTGTTCCCTAAAACTTTTGTGATTTAATATGTCAGGATGGGATTTGGAAACTTTAAAAGCATGCAAGATCATGTTTGAGATCTGTTTTATTTTACTATGCTAACTTTAATTTTTATTTACTTGCCTTTCAGAAAAATGGGGATTAATAAGAGAAAAAAATGATGTGTTTTTAATTATAAAATTATTTTATAAAATATGCAGATATACATGTATTCAGATAAGGCCATATAGCTTAGGGGATAAGGATCCTGATGTCCCTAGATTTAAAGCCAACTCCACAACTTAATAGCTGTGACTTTGGGCTTGTTACTTAAGTTCTCTTGGCCTTAGTTTCCTTATCTATAAAATGAGGCTAATAATTCCTATCCTGGGGCAGTTGGGAAGATTAGATGAGGTTATACATGTAAAGCATCTGACATAAGGTAAACACTTAATGAAGATTAGCTATTTTTGTTATTCTTAACCTGGGATTCCTGGAGTTCATAGATGTGGGACCTTGGTTCCCAAAAATAGTGTGACGTTTTGTGTGCATGTACATTTTCCCAAGGAGATTCTAACAGGAATCGGAACCACTAGTGGTTCTTCCAGCAGGTGTCACCCTTCTCCTTCCCCTGAAGCTATCCACTTGGTTTGTACTGTTACCTGTATTTTGAGTTATATTTAAACTCTGCAGTAAAGCTATCTCTTAGAAGCATTGGTGCAGGTGGCCAGAGCCACCGACTGTCCTAAAACATAAAAGTGAGGGAAAAAAAGAAGAGAGCAAGAGAGAAAGAGAGAACAACAAAATGAGAATATGACAAGGAAAAGACAGAAAGAGGAGAGAAAAAAGAATTAATGGGAGTGATAATATATCACTAATAATTGCCTACATCACACAGAATACTTATCGCTTGCCTAAAACCTCGTGTTTCTAGGCTACCTCTCCAACCACCAAAAAAAGACCAATAAAAAATTATATTTGTCAGTCAAAGCACTTGTGTCATAAATTTGCAATGTCATATGTGAGATATTAGGATTAAGGTTCTGATATGGCTCATCTGGAAACCTAAGTACAATATCTGGTCAGTCTGCATAAAGCACACAGTCCCCTGGGCGTTAGGGTTCAGTGAGAGACCAAACCCCCACAGCCAGTTATATTCAGATGCTGAGAAGATTTGTATTTGTTCTTATCATCTTATTCCTAATGAATTTCTTATTTAAATTTAAAAAATCCATCCAGAAGAAACAAGCAGTGTGGTGACTGGGAATAATTGTGCATGAGTGAAAGGCTCAGGCTGCCTAAGAGTCACCACACTTCCTATTTTTCTATTCTCGAAATCTGGTCACTGTCTTGCAGGAGTTCCCCATGTTGTTTCAGAAGTCTGGAAATGACCACTAAGTAGCCTCCATTTCTAAGGAATCGCCTAGGATGCCAGGGGAATAGCATGACTCTCTGAACAAAATGAGAGACTCATGCAAAAAAAAAAAAAAAAAAAAAATGCTAACAGCTATAAAATAAGGATGTTGAACAAAGTTATCTCTAAAGTACTTTGCAAGGTTTAAATAGTGATTTTTTTAAAAGATTCAATTTTATTATATAGTAATAGCCAACAGAATGACAGTCTGCCAGGTAATGAATCTTCTCAAAACAGTCACCCAGCTGAAAATAGGAAAATCCGGCCTATTTAAAGGATTTCATGGAGATCTGGTAAAACAAGGAAAATATTGTAATTCTACAGTTTTAAGAAGTCCAGTTCATTTCAAAGGCCATAGTGTGGGCGTTATGTCACGCTTTTATTCTTCTGATTCACCAAAAGGTCTCTTGTGTTTGAACAATAGCTGTGTCTCTAGTGAGTTCCCATTGTGGTCCTGATGGAATTGCCTTATATCTAGTGGGGAAAAAATATCACTTGTAATTCTCAAGATCCTATGCTCTGACCAGTGAACACTGAATTATAAATTAAAAGAGAATAGAAATATAGGACCAAGACCCTATTTTTCAGGAACATCTAAGCAAAACAGTATTAAATCAGTGAAAATATGTTGGGTGCCTACCACTAAAGTGCAAAATTTTACATTAGGTAATATTTAGTATATAAAAATATAAGTGTCCAAATTAGTGATATAAGCAATAATTTCTTTAATAGTCAGCAGAGGGCCCAGATGAATGTGGGCTTCTGAGGTATTTTTTAGAAAAGCATGCTAAAGTTTCAGGTGGAAAGGCTTGAATAAAAGACAATGAAAGTTCCCTTGTGTGGAATAGGGTCTCATAGGTGAGATAATATTGCATAGCTGGGGTTTGAGTCAGAGGAGATTATGGTGGAATATGAATGCCAAATTTCACTGAGGTGAAAACATAAGAATAGCCTTTAGGTAGCTTAGCAACTGAACATCTTAAGAGAGTGTCCAAAACAAACTTATTTTTTATATATTTCAGGTAGTAAAAATAGGATTATTAGAGAAGAAGCTTTTGGCAGTAGAAAGAAGCCTTCGTGCCTCCTTGATAACAGTTTGAATGGGGAAGGATATGATAAAATTGGTATAGTTTTAATTTTAGGCATGAATTATTTGGTAGACTAGATAAGACAGTGTCTGTGGGAAAGGTTTATAAGAGAGAGATAATGGGAGTTGGAATAAGGTGGTTGCAAAGAGCAAGTAATAGATGGAATAAATATTTTGAAAGAAGAAATTAGAGGAAAAAAGGAAGTTAGTAGCATAGAGCAAGTTTTGGAGGGAAGATAAAATTCATTTACTAAGGAGTTGTAGTTGAAGAATCGTCATCATTAGCAGATGGAAAATGAATGCTTGCCACATGAAAAGCATTGTACCAGACACCTGAAATACAAATGAGAAATGGTACCTACAATAACGAATCTGTTATTCACTTGGTGCGAAGATAGGACAGACTTAGTTTTTTAAAAAAACAAAAGCATATAAATTGATACTCTAAAAGATAATCCAGTTTTCAAATATGCTTGGCTGAAAAATAACTTTTATGACTTTACTAGGTGCTTTGTTCATTCTTATTTTACTTGGTCCAGTTGCACTGCATTCCTTGATCACTTCTACTCAAAAGTAAAGTTGTGTGCCCAATCTTGTCTGATCTCAGAAGCTAAGCAGGGTCGTGCCTGGTTAGTACTTGGATGAGAGACCACCTAGGAATACCAGCTGCTGTAGGCATTAAAAAAAAAAATTAAGTTGACTTAGGTGTTGAGTAAGAATCGAGTTAAAATAAGATTAAAACTGATAATCTACAAAATGAATAGTTCATAATCAGACCATTAAAAGTTTGTCATAAAACAATTTATTGCAAAACTATAATTTTTTTAAATTAAAGTGAATCCTTTAAGACTGAACTTTAATTTCATTTTTTCCAAAAACAAACACTGTCTTCCTATCCTTTCTTTACCTTAACTTCTTCAACAGTAAGACAGATGCTAACTGTTTAGCTTCTATTTTATGAAGATAACCTGAAACACCAGTATTGGAACTATAGGCTATTTTCAAAAACAAAAGCACTGAGTGCTAGAATATTCCTTTAAGATTTCATTGTGATGTATTTTCAGGGTAAGAATAGTTCAAAAAGGCCTCGAGAAAATAAATGAGGAGTTTATTGCCCACACTCTGTGCCTCCAACAAAGAACCTTTTCCTGGGGCTTTCTTTGTTCTATATTTGATATTGAATGTAATTTAGCATGAGAAATTAGATCCATTTATTCAAAGGACTATAGTGGATATGAATATACTGTTTATCATTTATAAAGTAATCTAGTGGTACAGACTGTGAGGATATTGTTTATATTAACATTTCTCAAACGTTTTGATCTTGAGATTCCTTTATTCTCTTAAAAGATATTGAGACCCTAAAGAGCTCTTGCTTATGTGGGTCTACTAATATTTACCATATTAGCTATAAAAACTGATAAATTTAAAAAATATTTATCGATTCATTTTTTAAAACCCATGGCATAGTAAAATAAATAGAGCATTTTTATGAAAAATAACTAGTTTTCTAAACAAAGAACATTTGGTTCTCACAACACTGGTTTATATTTTGGCAGATCTCTTTAATATTTTGTTTAATTGGAGGAGACTGGATTCTCATATTTGTATCTGTCTTCAGTCTGCTGCAGTATGTTGTTTTGACTGAAGTATATGAAGAAAAAAATGATAGTTTTGACCTAACAGACCCTCTGAAAGTACCTTGGGGAGCCCCGCTCACCAGGGTCCAGTGGACCACACTTTGACAACCACTGGTTTACCAGAATGTTCAGTATATTGTCACTAAATTGTCAAAAGTATTCGTGCCCTTAAAACTCTAGGCATATATTTCCTGGAATTTGATGGATGTTTAAAATGATGAGTTACACTAGTAGTTATAGTAATGTTCTTCTGGGGTGCCTACTGAGGTCACTGTCTTTGCTTCTTTTTCTTTAGGTGACCTAGTGATTCTCGATGGCGCTCCCACTGCCAGCTGGCTGCAGGGCCGGAGCTGCTGGGGTGCCCGGGGCTTCTTCCCATCCTCCTGTGTTCGGGAGCTCTGCCTCTCCTCGCAAAGCCAGAAGTGGCACTCACAGAGTGCCCTGCTGCAGATCCCAGACTATTCAATGGGACAAGCCCGGGCACTGATGGGGCTTTCTGCCCAGCTGGATGAGGAGCTGGACTTCAGAGAAGGGGATGTGATTACCATTATCGGAGTTCCTGAACCAGGCTGGTTTGAAGGGGAACTAGAGGGTCGAAGAGGCATTTTTCCAGAAGGTTTTGTAGAGCTTTTGGGGCCCCTGAGGACTGTGGATGCGTCGATAAGTTCTGGAAATCACGATGACTGTGTTATTAATGGTGAAGTAGATACCCCTACAGGAGAGGAAGAGAGGGGGCCAGAAGAGGAGGATGAGCAACCAGGGACCTACGGAATTGCCCTCTACAGATTCCAAGCCCTGGAGCCGAATGAGCTGGATTTTGAGGTTGGTGATAAAATCCGGATTCTGGGGACCCTGGAAGATGGCTGGCTAGAAGGATCACTGAAGGGCAGGACAGGCATCTTTCCTTACCGGTTCGTAAAGTTATGTCCTACAACCAGGGTGGAAGAAACCATGGAACCGCCACAGGAAAGCAGCCCTGCCATGGTCCCTGAAACATCTTTGAATGGCTCGGAGAACTCCTTAGGAGCGGAGGAAAAAGGACATGAATCTGCAGGGTACACAGCAGAGAAGTCCAGCTGTGTTATTCCTGAAACATTCGCTTCTCCCCCAGATTGTCTGACCTCTGAGAGTGAAGTGAACAAAATCTCTCATCTGGCCGAGGGCAGTCCGGAGGGTTCCCCACAAAGCCCAGGTGTAGGGTGCGAACAGCCTCTTACCAGTGACTCTTCCACAAAGGTCCCTTCACAGGTGGTCAGTGGCATTTCCTCCCAACCTCACATACTTTTTCATCCTCAATTACAGAAAAACCAGAATTATTCTAGAGCAGGAGGGAGCCACCCAAGCTCAGAGCAGTTCTCTGACCTTGTCCCTCTAGAAGCAAGGACTAGAGACTATTCTAGCCTACCTTCCAGAAGAATGTGCTCGCAGCCAAAAACCCTTAAGAAGCCAGTGTCTCCTCTTCACAGCAGCCTTTCTCTTTCAGCCTCTCAGGGGGTCAGATCTAGCCAGTTGAGCCCTCAGCTCCAGGGCTGGGCAAGGTATGCTAAAAAACACCACACGCCCAAAGAAAAAAATGCTGCCTGCTTTTGTTCTGCATCAGAGAGATCAGAGATGAAGCCTGGTCTGCAAGACAAGGCGCCCGCCGTGGAAGCAATGGCATTCCCACAGGCAGAGGGCAACAGTGACCTGGATTCGAAGTTGACACAACAGCTGATGGAATTTGAGAAGAGCTTGTCAGGGCCTGGCACAGAACCAGATAAAATTTTGCGCCAGTTTTCAATCATGGACTTTAGCTCTGAGAAGGATATCGTCAGAGGTTCCTCAAAGCTAATTACTCAGCAGGAGCTGCCTGAGAGGAGAAAGGCCCTGAGGCCACCGCCACCTCGTCCCTGTCCTTCAGCATCTACTTCTCCCCACTTGCTGGTGGACCAGAAGCTGAAACCCGAACCACCACTGGCAGTACGGCCCTCTCGCCCAGCCCCACTGCCTCCCTCGGCACAGCAGAGAATGAACACGGTACCCGCTAAGCTCCTAACCTGGAACCATCCTAGCTGTGAGACACTAGAAAAAGAGGCCCCCGAGAGTGCGGACAAGACTTTGGACCAAACTTCCCAGTGTCCCTTAGTATTGGTGAGGATTCAGGAAATGGAACAAGACTCGGATATGTATAGCAGAGCTCAGGAAGAGCTAAGCTTATTGCTAGAGGAGAAGCAAGAGGAATCCTTAAGGGCAGAGACCCTTGAGAATCTTGAGTTCTATGAGAGTAACATCGAGAGTTTGAATATGGAACTCCAGCAACTTAGAGGTAAGTGATGCAATAATATATATTTGTTTCTTGATACCCATAAGTCCAAGTAACAGCCTACCCATGTTTTTTAGGGATATGTTAACATCTTTGATTGACAATTAGAGAACGGTTTGCTTTTTCGTTACCTAATTTCTTATTCTGTCACCACAATTAGACTGCTCTGTCTCAATGTGTCCTATGACTACTGTGGCCTCCTGACTTTGTTTACAGCTCAGGTAAAGAATCTTAAACCTTAATGACATTCATACCTCCTGTACTACTATGACATCCATAGCAGTTGTACAGATGGGAAGTCTCCAACCAGGCTAAGTCTCTTTAACCAGGCTAAAGACTGAAGACGTCTAGGCTAAAATAAAATGCATGAGAAAACTGCATCTTGTGTCTTTGTGGTCCAGGGACTAGGACTCAATAATAATAATAATAATAATAATAATAATAGTAATAACAACAACAACTAACATTTATTAACTTCTTAATAACCATTTGTTATCATTTGTTTACACAAAGAATCTTCACAGCCACCCTGAAGGTACCGGATCATTCATATGTCTACTTTACAATGAGGGAACTAAGACTTGTAAAGATTAAGTAACTTGCCAAGGGAGGAAAGATTTGAGTTCATGTTTTTAACCACTCTGGTTTACTACTTCCCACTTTACACATTCAAAAATTCAAATGCTGTCCCTTAATTTAGGGGAAACCAGCCTCTGGAGACTTCTCGCGTATTCACTAGGCTACGAGGAGAAATAATTTCCAAAGTAGGAAGAGAAAGAGAATGAAACAGCAGCAGTTGGTCTAGGGCCCAAGGTGAACATGACTGCATGCCACTTCGGCATGTGTGCCAGAGAGCTCTGAACCTATGTGTCATCGGCAAAATGAATAATAAAAAGTAATGGGTCTAGAAACTGCAGGATACTAATAAGACACAAAAGCCGGAGAGTGGTGGCCCAGAAAGATTGGATCAAGATAGCAGACAAAGTACACATACCCATTCCCTTTGTCCTTTAGATCTATAAAAGTGAATACACACACACACACACACACACACACATCTATGTGTGTGTGTGTGTGTGTGTGTGTGTGTGTATAAATATAAAACATAATACAAAATTCCAAAAAGAAAGTATTATCAGAAAGCCGGAAATTGAGTAATTTTCTTAAAGATGAAAGCAGATGGTATAGGAGAAAGACAGGAAACCTCAATCTAAACTATGCTCAGGAGAGGACTGCTGTGTATGTGGGCACAGTTCTGAGGGAACTCCAGACTCAGAGACATGGAAGTAGGGAGGAGTCCTAGAGCGAGTTCAGTGTGATGAATTAGGGAACAGCCAGGGTGCCTAGGCCCCTAGGTCACTTGTGCTAAATAGGAGCAGCGGCATTTGCCCTCACGGTAAAGCCCCAAGGATGAGTGCTTAGACATAGCCTCAAAAAGGTGTTCATTTCATATGAGTACCTGAACTACTGGAGGAATGCCAGATACCTTGATGATTTTAGAGTGCCTGAAAAAGAATTCTAAGGGAAATTTGTCTCAGCACTACATCCCCAAAGCCATAGCAAGCTCTAGTATTCTCTATTTCCTTCCATACCAACACATTTTGAGATATAAACTCTTCTTACATTAGATATACAAGTGGCAGAACAAAAGTTTCTCAAATTCCAGGTAGCAGGAATTTTTCAATAGTGATACTTTTTAGAATTATAGTGTTCCACAGAAATATTATGTCTTCTATCATGCAGTGTTTTTGTTTGTTTTGAAATTTTGTGAGAGTTTATTTGAACCAAACTGATGACATATATGCAAGGGAGCAAAATCTCAAATCCTCCCACCATGCGGTGTTTTTAAATGGATGTGTGGATTAATGGACTGGTACAAAGTGATGAAATTGGTATTCTTTTTTATTCAACTGATCTTTTGTTTCAGGACTCATTTAAAGATTCAATCAGTATTCTTACTATGTGTTTCTTAATTCTAAAAGTTTAATACCGTGAAAGACCTACAGTAGGTAGGTAGAGTTTTAATCAGGAAGGCTTTATTTAAATATGCCAGGTACAGCATTGGCTATGTTAATGTTGACTTGATTGATTGTCAGTAGGTGTATTTGTATATGAATTGCTAATATGGTGAAATTACTTATTCCTTGCAATCACTGACAATGCCTCTTAAGGTCATCTTTTTCTGTCTTCATAAAAAGTATATCCAGCAATACAAACAGTCCCTTGAAAGAGGAAGAAATTAATCAGTTTAAGTACAGGCTTTATTACTCCAAGCCAGTCTTATACAGTCTCTAATCTTGACATTTAAAGCCTGAGATTTAAAGGACTTTCAATACAGCATTTACCTAATTCAGATTGATATTATTTTTAGTTGTTTCTTTGCCACCCCATGAAAACTTCAAGCCTACTGAGAAAACAGATACTGTGTAATAGTCATTGTATCATTTCTCAGTGTAGAACAGGCCAGGTATAGTGTTCTGCCAACAGTAGACTCATTAAGTATTTGATGAGTTGAATTTAGTTTAACCGAATGAAATTGAATTGAAGTTGCCTGTCCTATATCCCTGAGCTTTCAAAAATATCCTACCTCTATTGTTAATTTGAACTTGGACTGCTGAGGGCCTGGGGACTGTCAGTGCAGAGATGTCAGTGAGACACTGACATCTCTAATGTGAATGGGTAGCAAAATAGTCCACTTCTATTTCTTATTCTTCATTCTTCTTTGTTTTCTTCTTCATGTATGCCTACCTATGTTTATCTCATTGTAAGCATTTAATAGGAGTTTGAGAAATTAGAAGAAAATATAATTAAGAGGCACTTCTAATTTCGAGACTTAATTATAAGTGTGAATCTATTTGGATCAACAGGGGATATATCGAATTAATTAAATTTAAGTATGGAATGATATACAGATTTCCATGGTAGTTCACACCTAAATATAAATAGCATTTATACTGTTCTTCATATTTCTCCTTCTTAAGATTCTGAATTATGAAGTAATGAGGACTCATTTCCTAAAAACTCTTTTTTTTTTTCAAATCTGATATTACCTTTTGTAGTTTCTTGTTTCTTGCAGGTATTTTTCAGCTTGTTTTTTAATTTTCTTTACATATGGTAAGTGTAGTTGTCTTATAGTCTTTGTGTGATAACTCCAAAATACTAAGTCTTAGTGTGACTGTTTTTGATGTTACGTTGTCCTCATTAGTGTGGTCTAGATCCCCTGTGTGTCTATTTCCACACAGTTATCTTTTACTGTGTGCTAGTCATAATATTTGAAAAATTTTAAAACCTGCAGGAATGCACCTGACTCCAGAGAGAATTTGCATTTGTTTCTGTCAGTTGTTTGTGGTCAGCTGTTTCCATATTCCAAAAGAATTGTAAGCTTTGGGATTCAGGAATAAGAAATAAGAATTCCCAGTAATTCCTAAATTATAAATTATTTTGTATTTTTAAAAAACTCTTTATTTCCATGTTCTTAAATAATAATAGTTGTTACCATAATAATCAACAGTGAATAAATTTCCTATTAGGATTATACTAAAAGTTTCAGAGATTTTATATATGTATGTATGTATAAATATGAGAATTATACATAAAATAAATTCATAGTTTATCATTATTATGAATCAAAATAGTATGACAGGGATTATACATTTTAATGACATGTAAGTGTGCTCTATCTTATAATAGACTTTTTAATGGTTTTTACTTTTTATTTTAAAATAGTTTTAGGTTTATAGAAAAGTTGCAAAAATAGTAGAGTTCCCATATACTCTTCACTCAGCTTCCCCAACCCTAACTTCTTACGTAACTATAAAATATTTATCAAAATCAGAAAATTAACATAATAGACATTTGATAATAATATAAAACATTTTAAAGAAGGAAACATTAACAAATAATTGTTAAAAGGTTTCCATTTTGCATGGATGTTGATCGAATTATTCAGAATGTATCCAAAAGCATTTCAGGTAAGGCAGTTTGGATGCATGTTGCTTCATGTGAGTTCATTTTCTTTTTTAACAATGAAAATATTTTGTGTATTTGCTCTGATTTTGGCTTTGCCATTGAAATTGATATTGTTTTTTGCTGACTCAAGTTTTAGACAATAAATTTATGACAATATTTATATCTGTTCTTTGCATTTATTCTGCTAAAATATTTACAAAAAATGATAACATACAACAAACAATAAACACTGGAAAACATTGGGTAAACATTTGTGAGTGAAATTCAAATGATGGAACATTAGCCTCTCTGAGCAAGATTTAACAATACTACACAAAATCATGTGCCAGAACTGCCAATTTAAGGACTTATTTGCTTCTAAAGCTTGATATTTCTTGGACCATCATTTTTAAGATTTATATAAGATATACTGTGGAGATAGTTTATTAACACTTATTTTATTTGCAAGAATGACTCACTGTTAACAGCACAGACTCAAACACACATAACATATTAACAGCTATAAGCAAAACTAACTGATTAGTTTTTGATTACTTCTCTCTTGTGTACTTTTGTTCTGGTGAACCTTAATCTTTCACTTTGTCAGTCTTTTCTGCTCTTGCTTTCAACTTAACATTGGAGGATTCCTTTAAACTAGTAATGTCTCTATACTTACTGTTAGGCTTTATTCTCTCAGGAGTGTTAATAATATTTTTTCCTGGTTTCCAAATTTCTCAGGTGATTTTTCTTAGGATTCAGAAGGACATATAAATTTTCCCAGAAATTCTGGGAAGGAATTCACACATGCAAACACTAGTCATTCTCAGTCCAGTTCCACCTTAAACCGATTTCAAGGCTTAAAGTAGTACCTCAAACAACCAAAGAGCCCAGCTATAATTTTGCAAGAGGGCTGGTCCAATTCTGATTCACCCTCAGGAGTCCTTTGGAATCTTAGCTTATTACATAAAAGGTCTCCTTTTAGACTCTTCACCTTGCAACTCTGGCTTTGAGTTTTGAGCCCCTTCTCCCTAGATGGCCATTGAAATGAAAGTTCCATTGTCTGAGACTGGCAGGCACCCTGAGGCAGTGCAGTTTCTGTGGTTATTTACCTCTTTGGGTTCTAGTTTTCCTTTTGGTTTTGGCCTGTACGATACCATCTTATTAGTGTGTTATTGGTTTTAAAATGTTTTTAATATTTTGTAAGCTTTTTTTTTTTTCCTGTGAGAAAGTTAGTCCAAATAACCTAAAATTCAATTAGTATAAATAGAAAGCCCTGTACTAGTAGTTTTAAATAAGCCAGGGTTTGGCTTTGACTGAGAATTATAAGTTTTAAATTTGGAATTGTTATATAGGGTCAGGGTAGAATATTTAGGAAGCATTTACGATTATCATGTGTTGGGGAATGAAATGTCACTTTGTGGGCTTCAGGATGGTACTCAGGTCAACCACTCATTCATCCAGCAAATGATCATTGAGTTTTTACCATGTACCAGGCACTGTGCTAAGGGCAGGGTATATACCACAGTCATAAACATAGGTATGCTCTCTGTCCTTAAGGAGCTTATGGTCAAATGAGTTGCGTAATAAGTTAAGGTCCATATCTAAAACACACCTACAAATCTGCTAAACAGTTTGACTTCTGAAGCAGTGGAAACTTTCAGGATTGGTCCACAGACTTTCAGATTTCCTCGTACAAGTTACTTTTAGAAATCCTGAGTAGGACTGTATATCCGTAGGAGAGGTTCACATGGCTGAATCTGACAGATAGGGTCATGCATTCATTTCTTTACTTAGCAAATATTTTTTGAGTATATACTATGAGCCAGGCACTGGCTATACAATGATAAAAAGGACATAGTCATAAATAGTCATGGTATCATTCATACGTGTGTATATTTGAAACTCTAGTGATCGTACTGCTATTGACCTCTGTATTTAATCACATTGTCTGTCATGCTGCCTTTGAATCATGCCATGGTATGGGCCAGAAGAATTCCATTGTTCTAAATCAGTGGATGGTAAACTATAGAGTGAGTCAGCCTTTTTTGCATGAGGAAACTTGCCCCTAAACTTCCCTCTTCCCTTTAAGGTAATGCCAAGAGGAAGGTTGAACAGAGACTCTCAGGGTAATTTTAAATTTTAATTTAAAATGACTGTTGCATATCAAATCAGAATATATTTTCAGGAAAGTAACATTTTCAGCAAGATATTGGATAGGATCTAAGGCCCACTAAAGAGAGCCATTAGATTAACAAGTTGGAGAATTACTGATATAGAACAATAAAACCTTTATACTAAAGTAATATATAATATACTAGACAGATTTTTAAAATTTGTAAATGTGGTTTTTCTATGTACAGAAGCAAGTCGTTATTCTGAAGACTCCATGGTATGTTTCAGATATAAGAATTCTTCTCAAACTAGTAAAAGATAATAGAGTTAAATAGCCGAATCATTTTCTAGACTTTCAAGATAAAAGTGTATGATATATGACAAGATGCTTAACTTCACTAGCTGTTAGGGAATTGCAAATCAAAACCACAATAAGATCCCACCTCACACCTTAAAATGTCTTT
Organism: Eidolon dupreanum; assembly: GCA_028627145.1. Taxonomy (NCBI): domain Eukaryota; kingdom Metazoa; phylum Chordata; class Mammalia; order Chiroptera; family Pteropodidae; genus Eidolon; species Eidolon dupreanum. Next base: position 18,011,779 of record CM053506.1, read on the forward strand.
TATCAACAAGACGAGCAATAACAAGTGTTAGAGAGGTTGTGGGAAAAACACTGCTGGTAGGAAAGTGAATTGGTACAGCCGCTATGGAAAACAGTCTGTTTTGGCTAGGTAGAAAACCAGGGGAGAGAAGGAGCATTTAGGGGGATCGTTTTATAAATTATGTAAAAATCTAACCAACGTACTATATACTTGAAAGTAATATAAATAGATAGATAGATAGATAGATAGATAGATAGATAGATAGATAGATAATAACAGTCTAGAGGTTCCTCGAACAATTAAAACTAGAATTACCATATGACCCAGCAGTCTGTCTTCTGGGTATCTACTCCCCAAAATCTGAAAACATTCATAAAAATATATTCATCCCTATGTTCATTACAACATTATTCACAGTGGCCAAGACTTCGAAGCAACCAAAGTGTCCTTTGATAGATGATTGGATAAAGAAGATGTACAACATATATATAATGGAATATTAGCCATAAGAAAAGATGAAATACTGCCATTTGTAACAACATGGATTAATTTTGAAAATATGCTCAGCGAAATAAGTCATAAAAAGCTGAAAACCGTGTAATTTCACTCACGTGAAATATGAAATTGAAAGCAACAAATGAACAAGACAAACAAAAGCTCATAGACACAGACACAGTTTAGTGGTTACCAGAGAGAAAGGGGATGGGAGAGGTAGAAAAGGGTAAAATATATGGTGACAGAAGGAGATTTGACTTTGGGTAGTGAACACACAATACAGATGATGTATTATAAAATTTTACACTTGAAACATATCATTTTATTAACCAATGTCATCCCAATAAACTTAATAAAATGAATATGAAAAAATTTAAAATTTTTTAAAATTTAAAATTAAAACTAATATTAGAACCTGTTAGAATCTTCTTTTTTTAAAATGCAGGCTCACATAAAACATATCCTAGACAGATTATTAAAGTTCTAAGCCAAAGTAATTTTTTTCCATAGAAGTTAAAATGTTAATGTCATCACCAAGCGCAAGTTTGGAAAGGAAAGGATTAAACAAACCACTGTTGTGTAACTTTGACTTAAGAGACAACATGATGAACCTATTATGTCTTTTTCCAGTCATGATATTTACTGAATCTACTTTTTAAGCCAGCCAGAATTGCAAAATACAATTCGTTCTTTAAGTAATTGGAAATCAGTATTGCAAATGGATTTTGATTGCTAGAAAAAAATATTAGCTTTTTCTTATTAGCAAAGCACAGCCGAAAATGAAGATGGAAGACAAATAAAATATGGACTTCATAATGGGCCCTGGAAAAATAAATGAGGTTTTCTTAATTTCTTATTGACTGTGAAGAGAGTGTTTATGTCACAATGAAAAGGACAGCTCTGTCACAACTGAAAAGTAAGTAGGAAGCATAAAGAAATGAGTATTGAATTAGGTCATTTTTTTTCTCTCTAGCAACTTTTAAAAAAAGATTTTTAAAAATAAAAAAACTGAATATTAAATTTTAAAAAGATAAAAGTTCATGTAAAAGAAATAATCTTTCTGGTTTGTTAGTACATAAGAAAAAAGCAAGTATCATCGACTGCGTAACATCTGGTTCAGGGTGTTGCCTCAGTAAAAATTAGCTCAGTTACTTCTGATGGACTTTATCTTGGTATAAAGCAGCAAAAATAGTCAGAAGCCATTAGTAGTCTGTTAATTCAGGACAGAAATTAGTGTTCCTTTTAGGATAGATGGCTTAATGTATGTCAAGAAATAGAGCTCGAAATGGTTAATTTAGTTATAGTTAATCTGTGATTCACTAGTCTTTACAGTTTGTAGTGTGGCTTTGCAAACATTTCTTTACCCGGCGCTCCAGGCAAAGGGGTGGAGAGGCTGGAATAGATCCAGGGACTTCAAGTATTGGTTTCAGTTTTCACTGAGGCTTTGCTGTATGTAAGTGAAAGCTTGCTAGCATGGGACCACTCATTTGCAAGCATTCATTCCACTATGCCTCTGAGTGTGCTGCCTCCTTCCACCATTCACTTTACTAGATGTAATGAGACCCAAAAGACTAAAAACTCTGGGACAGTCATTTACTCAACAAATATGATTGAGCTCCTACTGTATTCCAGGTAGTGTTCTGGAGTTACAGCGGTGATCTCTGCCTTCATGGCAAGAGAGAAACAAGAAGTCAGTAAAAATATGGGTATTATAAAATGCAAAAGAATTTGTGGAATCATGGAAGACCTCACTGGAAAGTGACATTTGAGTGAAGATCTGAATGATTGTAGGGAACCAGCCAAGCTATTTGGGGCGCTCTGGGGAATTGTTCTAGGCAAATAGGACAGCAAGTACAAGAGTGTGCTTGGTATTAGGAATAACAGGGAGGCCAGTCAGCTAGAGCAAAGACATGGGCTTTGTAGCACACCATTTAGGGTATGACAAGAAGCCATGGTATGGTTTTGAGCAGGGGTGATATGATCTGACTTACAGCTTTACAGAGTCACTCTGGCTGCAGTGTTGTGAATAGACAAAGAAGACACAGGAGCAGAGGCAGAGAAACCCATCAAGAGGCTACTGCAGTGATCCAGGCAAAAGATGATGGCAGCTTGGACCAGGATAGTAGACTAGAGATGATGAGATGTGCTCCTAGGTATATTTTTAGTTAGAGCCAGTAAGACTTGCTGGTGGGTTAGCTATGAGATGTCATTGAAAAAGAAGAGTCAAGGATGACTCTGAGGATGATCAACCTCTAAGCCGAACTGCCCTCTGCCTAGTATCTAGTATGTGCCCAATAAATGCTATAAACATCAACTCATTGAACATGTAAGTACCTACTGTGTACCCCATGTACAGAGCTGTGTTGGAGACTGGAAGGTGAGTTAGACACTGTCCTTGCCCTCAAGGAGCTTTTGGTATAATAAAAGGAGATAAGCAAGGATAATGCAGTCATGTGTCACATAATGTTTTGGTCAATGATAGAGCACATATATGATGGTGGTCCATAAGCTAATAATGGAGCTGAAAAACTCCTATCACCTAGTGACCATTGTAGCCATGGTAACACAGCAGTAGCAAGCATTACTGTTTTGTGCTCTTCTCAGTCTATTGATAGTAATGGTATTGGCTTAGAAATGCCCCGAGGTTATAACCTGGGCCCTGTGAGCTTCCCACAGACATGACCCCTTCCTAAACCAATGCCATGATTGGACAGACCCTTGTGGTTTCTATTAAGATTGCAAGATGCCCTTCAGCAATAACCATTAGAAACTTTGAAGAAAAAAATGTTATTACTTGTTGGCCCTGGAGGGTACAGAGCACACCAGTAGGCACCAGAGAAGTCGGGGGTGGGGGTGGCAGGGGGCAGGTGGGGGGAGGGGTCAGGGGAGAAGAGCAAGGGCCTGAGGTTGAGGGTGGGGGCCTTAGGCTTCTACAGTTTCACTATTAGTGAATTTAAAACCTAGGAGTGGAAATTTAAAGTACAGGAAGAGAAAAAAAAAAACAAGTGGCCCAAATGGTTACTTATCAAAGCAACCAAAATCCCTAAATCAAAGAAGCCTCAGTGGGGGAGACGGCCTGGCTCTTTATCTAGTCATGTGGCTGGCCCTGTGTTTATTGGTGATAGCCTTCCTTGTAGGACGCTTCTTTGAAGTGGATGCCTCAGCAATCAAAGCTTAAGTCACTCATTTGTATTACAAAAAAGAATAGCCCACTGCCTGAGCTTCCACAAGTTACTGAGTGTTTCTGCTGATACTGGTGTAAACAAACGTGTGCTGCCAGTCACACAAAAATATAGCACACAATTACAGTAATTACAGCAGTAGGCTTTTCCCTCCAGGCGTGTAAGTGCACTCTGTTAGCACAAGGCCCAAATCGCCTAATGACGCATTTCTCAGACTATGTCCCTGTCGTTAAGCAGCACATAACTGTGAAGTAACAGGTAAGATAAGAGAAGTATTTGCACAGTGCTCTGGGGAACAGCAAGAACTCTAGGAATCACAAAATGTCATGGGGCAGAGTCTTAGTAAGGAGGCTTGATCATCAAACTGGAGGAAGGACATGGGTGTGTTGGGGAGGAGAAACTTCCCTCTGCTCTCAAAGTTCTTTCAGCTGGTCTAATAATGAAATAGACATGAGACAGATTAGCTAGAGAAAATAACCAAATTTAATACATACATATGTATGGGAACCATGCATACATGAGAGGGTCAGAGACCCTACAGACACGAGAGGCTCAGAGACAAAGGGAACATGGGTATGTAAGACATTCTGAGCTAGGGATGATATAAGGTGCATTAGGGGCTTCAAAAAGTCCTTGAAGAATGATGTTTAGTAAGTAGAACTTTGTCCTGCTCTACCTACAGGCCAAAAGAGATTATCTCTGATAATCTCCCATTATGGGTAAGGCCCCAAATTCAAGTTCTTCCATGTAGTCTAGGGAGGAGTGGAAGTTTCTCCTGAGCCATATTTCTTTGCACAGATTTATCACATGAAAATAGCAACCCACAGCTTTTGATTAGTTCTGGGTTATAGTAATATGGGGGTAAAGCTGAGGCAGTTTACATCTTTATGTAAACTCTATCTTTAATGCCCTAAAGGCAGCAGGACTTAGAAAAAGAGAAGGGGCTGAGAGGGGGAGCCCCATATTATAACTAGCTAGTCACTCTCCACTTTATCCAAAGATTATTTCTTTTAGCTTCCCTAAACTTCTACTGGATCATTTTATAACTAGCATCCTTCTTACCTATAATTTATTCTCTCTTTTTATCTCTTCTCATGGTTGATTTACTAGGTGTGTCTTTTATCATGCTAGCTTTATCAAAGATATTAAGTTGCTAAAGGGAACTTTGTTCTCCATAACAGGTGGAGAAAGGTTCATCTTTACTTGTAATCTTTACTTAGAAACAAGTAAGAAAGACCATAGAATTTTAGATTTAAAATGGCAGAGAAACCATTAGCTTTTTCATCTCACACATAAGAAAATTGACAGCCAGAGAAGTAAAACAGCTACAAACTGTTTATTAGCAGAAATCGAACTTCTAGAAGCTAGATTTCCTAATCCCTCATTTCATATGCTCTCTATTACACTCTCGTTCTGTTTAACTCATGGTGAAAGCTATCCTCCCGAATGATGTTGTCATCCTGTTGGTTTGGTGACCCAAATCACAATCTTTATTGAGTTTAGGCAGTAAGTTTTAGATTATTGAGTTGGTCGGTATTGGACAGACTTTCTGTTACTGTGCTGGTCTAGGTGCTCGTTGTGGGTCAGTGGTGAGGAAAAATGAGGGATTGGCGGGGGTGTGGCATACCTGCCTCAGTAATGGTCCACCTCTGAATTAGACCATGACAGAGATTGTTTACTTGATTTGAGGGAAATTAATCTTTTAACTATATTTTGAGATAGTCTTCCTAGTTTAGTGCCATGAAGTCCAACAGATCTGGGTTCAAATTGTGACCCTTTGTGATTTTGAGCAGATTATTCAAACCCTCAGAGACTTCTTTATTTGTGGTAGAATAAGGATAATACAAGACCCTTCTTGCAGGATAGTGAAGATCAAAGAAAATGTATGTCAATCTCATAGCCCCAGCCCTGATCATAGCACGTAACATACACAGACAGCATGGAAGTTGCTGCTGCTACTGCTGTTAGTTTGGAAGGTATGCGGGGACAGAACAAATAAACAAAAACACTTGGAATGAAAATCAGAAGATTTGGCAATCTAGAGGCTCATTTAGTAACTATTAGTAAAGAATCCAAAAGGTGTGTACAATAACATAATTTGTGAAAGGAAAAGGAAGTCAAGAGGGACATGAACCATGAGTTCTTGAAACAGAAGGAATTCAGGGATGTCATAGAAGCCAATTCCCTCATTTTATAGATGAATTGATTAAGCCCAACAAAAATAAGTAGTTAGTTTACCCAAGAATAAACATCTAATTATTGACAAAGCATATAACCCTGGTCTCCTCTAGGTTCTTTTTATTATTTTATAGAGATTAGATAAAAGTTCGAGGGATCATTCCTGGACATCAGATAGGTGACCAGAGAGCTAAAAGAGTAATCTTATTAAAGACTGTCTCTTAGCATGTTACTCTCCTACTCAGAAGCCTTCCATGGTATTTCATTATCCACTGAATGAAAAAAAAAAAAAGGCCCTTGGGATCTGTCCCAATCTACTCTTCCAGTCTTGTTTCATATTATATCCTTCAAACTGTTTCCCATGTTCTAGTTCTCCATATGTAGAAAGTCTGTGGACATCCTGCTTATGCTTGAAGGTACTGGTCAAATGCCACTACTTACATGAACCTTCTAGTTGGCCCACCAGGGACTTTACTTTGTTGCCTTTGCCATAACTTATCACACTTGGTCTTACTCTAAAGTATGTGTTGCTCCTACATTATAAGAGGCAAGAACTAAAGTGGTCAACTTTTTCTCTTCTGCAGTGCCTCATGCATAATAGGTATCTAGTGTTTGTTGAATGCAAATAGGTATTTTTATACCCACCTTTCTGAGTTCTAGCCTCATTCTCCATCCAGTTCCTAAATATGCTATATGAATTAGATGGAAAAGAGATTTAAGAAATGATTTTTATGCTTCTCTGGCATGACAAGTATCAAGGAAACTATGAGCACATATAACTGGATTCCTCTGGAGAAAAGTTTTACCTTATAAAATTACCCATACATTAGATGAGAGTTAAAGGAAGTTCTTTTTCTTCCTTTAGTGGGACATCCAATATGTCCGTAGGCAAGAGCTTGAACAGCTTGTGGTTTGAGTGTACACTACCTGGTAACTTGAATCCCATAAAAGCCAGGCTCTCAAAGGAGGAAGGGTTCTGCCTCTAACTAAAGGGGAGGGAGTCCCAAAGAGTTTCAGATGTCGGAGGATTAGAAACCTGAACTGGGGGGATGGGAGAATGGAGGTCCAGTTTGAGCTGCACATGAAAGCATTTATCTGTACCCCTGGTTGATTACTAAAGGATTAAAGAGGCAGATGAGACTGATATGTGACCTTACTTCAGGCTTTTTTAAAGGCAGCTGTTTCCCCCACTGCTTTTTCTCTAAAAGAGCCGCAGAATGCTTCAAACTACCTTCAGCTCATGAAGCAGCCAAGCCAGTTTGACCAGCAGGAGGGAAACACCAAACTGCCACCTCCAATCACATGAACACTAGTTACTAATTATCTTCTGGGCTCTGTGGGGAAAGATATAGCTGCTCACTGATTGGATCCTGAGGTTGAAATAACTCCACAGGTCTCCTTGCTCCAACTGGAGCAGCAAGAAGTGACTCAAATGCTTTGAGAGACATTTTAAGGACAGATACAGACAGCCTTAGGCTAAACTGTACCTGTCCACATTTCAGCCCAACCCAGGCCCATGGAAGAGAGAAGTAAATCTTGTGTCTTTAAGCACACTCTGAGACATGTGTGAAACCCACAAGATCAGAAAAGAGAAATGGAAAAGAAAGGGCACTGAGGCTCCAGCTGGGAGTACAAAGATTGCAGGAGTCTACAGAAAAGGGACCTTACAATGCTGGATGGACTTTACAGAGAAGATGACTTGGATTCCAGGTACCGGACCACAGGGCAGAATCGACCCTTCAGAAAAAGGCATTGTGGATACTGGGATTTTGAGCAGAGTGAACCAAGTGATATGGACCATGATGAAGTGAAGGAAAGTGGAAAGGACTGTTTGTACCACAGAAGTGGGACTCAAGACTGTGATGGTAATAGGAATTCAGAAAATATAGGTTATGGGAACCCATGTTCTGGGACTAAGGATAATTGGCCTACAGGAAGCCCAGATGTAACCTGGAAAGCTGGAGAATATGGGGAGACGAATGGATACGTGGATTATAAGAATCTGAATTATAATCCTGAGGAGTCTAAAGAAACTAAACAATGGACTGGCCACAGGGGTTTGGATGATTCTTTGGGGAATTTTGGTCAACCTCAAAACTGGCATATGAACCACAGGAATTTTAATTATAACACTGAGGACTGTAAAGAAACTAATATTTATTATAGAGACCTCAACAATTCATATCATGTTCCTGGGAATTATACTAATGGTCAGTCGGTGGATTTTAATGGTGTCGATGAAGGTAAAGAATTTGTCAAATACTCTGAAGGGGACAGGAATGTTTATCAAAATGATAAAATCTGTTCCAAAGCAAAGACTCATGCCATAGATCAGAATAATTTTGACAGAGAAAATAAAGTCTATGATACTTTATTTGTAAATTGTGAGTATGAACTTAAGAATCATAGAGGAACAGATTCTCTCCATGAAATGAGGAACTTGGAATATAATGGCATTGACAAACCAGGAACGATGGCACCTGGAAGCCGAGGGGTCACCCCGGATGTGCTGTGGAATCAGGAGACTAGGGAAGACCAAAGAGAACATTATTCTGGCATTCCTCAGGGGCCCTCATTAGAGAAGAATACTTGGCACTTAGAGAAAGAGAGAAAATTAAATGGCCCAGATACTTGGAAAAGAAATAGCTGCCTCCGCCGCACAGCACCCAGCACCCTGAGACGCTCAGACTTTGTGCAAAACAGAAAGAGAACCCAAGGTACGAACTCTGTTAGTTTTAGAAGTATAAAACATGGAAATAGATAAAAGGGGCGGTTATACCAGGTACCAGGAACACTTGTGTACTTAAGGAACCTGACTCCCGGGGTTCTTATTAAGTGTCTTGAGCAAGATTTAATTCCTTTGGGAGGCACTTCACAGAGCAAGAATATATGTAGTGCTCTAAATATGTAACATAACTTTCAAAATCAGTGTTCTCATGGGAACTTTACCTTTCGTGGTTTTGTCAGGCGTCTCTCATCCCAAATATCTTTCCATTCTTAACCTCACGATTTTTCTCTTTTGGGGATGGCAAATTCATTAACAGGGCACCAAGTGAAAATTTTCTGGCGTGTTCTTTATCTCAGTCCCTACATTTCTTTAGACATTAGTGGAAAAATGTCTTAACTTGTTTTATAGATTGTTTAGTCCTTGGAGTTCAGGAATCTTAAGTGAATGATGAGCACTTGTGGAATTCATAACATTTATATTCTTCATGGTGCTTTATACAGATTAAGTATTCAAATTACTTCATCTCGCTGAGTCTTAACTAAGTAATCTATCAAATGGGGACATTAAGAGTCTTTTATTGTATAGAGGTTATTTCTTCCTTGCCAGTTTTTCTTCCTTTCAATTCTCTGAAATGAACTATGTTTATTTTAATTTTTTAATTTATTTTTATTGTTGGTTTTCGTAATTACTGGACTCCCTGTTAAACCTTTATTTTTATTATATATGTTATCCTCATGCCAAGCAGACTTCCTGGTCTGGTCAACTTGGGGGAGTCCAGGTTATGGCCACAGGGTAATGGTTAGAGTCAGAAAATGCAGAACAGTCTGGAAAATCCAATTCATCCCTTCATCCTAAGGGGAAATTTTTTCATCTATGTGTCCTGCAGAATAGGCTCACTGGTTAGATTGATGGGGGTGGGGGCTGCAGGGCATTGAAGACTGAAAAGATAAGTCCCTAATGTAATCCTGGAACTGCTGTGGTTTGTCCTTTGGTCTTCCAACACAGGCTTAACTTAACTTGAATTTCCAGGGCACCATTGTGGATAAAGCAGGGTCTCTATCTGGATTTATGAAGATAAAAATGAAATCAAACGTGCTTTAGTTGGGAGGCCAGGTATTTAGCAGCTAGCCATTTTTTTTCTAGGTGCATTTTTGCTTTGAAATGATAGGGATTGGATGACTTCTAAATTCCTTTTTGTATTGTTTCTATTCCCTTCCCCCATGGCTATTCCTTAGATGAACTTTGTTTCCTATCTTTAGTTCCTTATTGTATTAAGCCTCCTAACTGTAATCAAAGTGTGTTTATTCTGTGTGACTTAACAGGAGTCAAACCCCTTCTCTCTGGAGTGTTGCAATATGCCCTTTGATCTCTTTGAAACCAGCTCAGTTCTCGCTTATATTATTTCCATTTTTACGACTCTCTCTACATATATATTTGAGGACCTAGCTTTTTATAGTGTGTTCGTATCTCACTCAATTGACACCTCTTTTTATACCTCCAGTATCCTCTTTAACCTATAACAAATCTCGTTTTTACCAGAAATCCTGTGCTCTCTAACATTCTTTGCTAACTGTCATTGCCCTTCCTGAACATTACACAGTCATAATATGTAATTACGGAGAGGAAACAAGTGTTGGAGTCAGTTGTCTGTCTGGAGTTCAAGTCTCAGTTCCACCACTTACCAGTAGTGTAACTTTAGATGAATTACCGAATGTCTCTGAGCCTTGGATTCCTTATTTGTAAAATGAATAAATAATACCTGTCACACAGTGAGATAATATAAATAAAACACTTCATCACATGTCTGAAACATAGTAGGTATTCATAAATTATGATTCCTTCCCACTTACAAGTTGCTGCACCAGACTGTCACTGGTCTTTCTTCCAAGTTCCTCACTCACCACTCATTGGACATCTGCCCTGGACCTTGTATTTGCAGGTGTAATTATCCAAGTGGACAGCACCCATCCCTTTCTCCTCTCCCTTTCTTCCCCACCCTGCCCCTACTCCGAGAAACAAAGAACTATTTAATGGCTGCCCCCAGCCTGCCTCCAAGCTAAAAACCAAGTCTGTTCTACCAAGATTTGCCCTTCCCCTCACCTGTCATATCAGTTCATTCTGTAGAGCCCGCCATCTTAGAACTTGTTAGGACAGGTTTTTTTTTGTAGGGTTTTGCCCTTAACCTAGGGTATGTGACCCCTAACCCTAGGCCCTGATCCTTACTCCTAGGGGCAGCTCTTTTGAGGTTACAGTGGAAAATTGGAAGTGTTTATTGAGCCTTCTAAGTTGGAGGGACTTAAATTTCAAACTCTGTCTTCCCAGCCCCAGACAGTTGTGAATGAATGTCTGCCTGGCTCTCTGGCCTCCAGCTGTCACTGCTTTCTGCTGAGTTCCCCGGAGTCTCATTGCGCACCTGCAACGGTCCAAGGATTTAAGGGGAATTTCTACACAGATTTTGAGGCTGTTCTTTCTATGGCTTTCTCTTTTCCAGGATCTCTTTCAATATTTAGCCAGTTCAGAGCCCCAGACTTGAACGTTTGACTTCTCAGCCCAGTAAGATTGCCAGTTGTTTTTGCCTTATTCCCCCTCACACTAAAAGACTAAGGATTGACTGGGGGAAGAGAGTGAGAAATCAGATAAATATGGATCTTACCTAGTTTACTTCTCTTGTTTCCAGTCTCCTCCAGTTTCTGCCTGCCTTTGGTGGTTTTCCAGTGCCTTTATATAGTTATTTTTAGAAATATCTTGTCCAGAGTTGCTAATAGAGGTTAGTACTATGTAAGCTACCACTTTCCTATTACTAGACCATAAGCTGGCACTAAGGTTCTACACTTGCTAATAACCTAACCAGTTATGATGAGAAGGGGACCTACTGCTTCAAATTCCAGGTTAACTGGGTTAGTTTAAGTGGATTAGGACATATAAATGAAGAACTCTTACAGAAAGAAATATGAAACTGGAATTCCACTGAGAGTTAAGGGTAACGGTTCAGGGTTGGAGAGCTACCTCACAGAGTCCTTTTATAATATTACTAGAGGGACCTAATATATCAACAAGTCCAGTGTATAATGGGTAACCACCCACGATTGGATCATGACGTCTATTTAGCAGGTTACAGCTAGCATTTTTGAAAAATAAAAAAGAAGTGAATAGAAAATTTTCAAACGTATCTCATATAGTAAAACTAAACATGTTATACTTTTGTGTATGAGAGTGTGTATGTACACACACATACCTGTATTATGTAAATACATATACCGAGTTATAGTATAAAGTGTAGGTCACAGTAAAATATATTTGAAAAACACTTAAATCCAGCCCACTCTTTTTCTAAATGAAGAGACAGAGCTCAGAGAAATTGAAATGTGTGTCCCAGGTAACCAATCAATCCTTAGATCAGAAATAGAATCTGAGTCTCTTGATGCCCAGACCAGTGTTTTTACTACATCTCATAGCTGAAGCTAGAAGCGCAGCTATGAGTTTATTCCACATAAATGAACTTAGAAGTGCTGGTAAGTATTGTGTTGGAGGAGCCAGAAGAAGGTCTTCAGATGGAGGGGTAGCAACTGCGTTACAGCCAGCAGAGATAGAGAGGATGCTGGCTGAGGAAGGACCTTTGCTTTTAGTAAGTGGGGTGAGGAATATCTGCAACAGAGGCACAAAGCATGTTACAGGGAATTTAGGAGGGGAGTGGTGTTGAGAATGTAAAAGCAATTCCTTAAAAGTTTGAGCAGTAATTGCAGTGGAGCAGTGGAACCCAGGAAAATCTTCTGCTTTGTTTTTCTCCCAAGATAAGAAAAACCTGAATAGATTCGAAGGCATTTTTTGCCAGTGTTACATAGATAGTTCCACATTTTTAGGTATCCGATAGTCAAGGTTTCTTTTCATTGCAGGTATGTGAATATGATATCTCTATAGCTGCATTGTGTATTCAGACTACTGGAATAAAATACCTGCCAGTCAATCCAAGACATTAGCTTTTTACCCTGGTTAATTTCATATGCTGATTACAAGCCATGGGTATGGAAGATGCCATGAAGTCTCTGCCACCCTAGAGACCAGGAGCCTCCTCATAGGCATTAACTGTGCAGTGACAAATGGCCAACAAAACAACTGTGGAATTTCATTATTATTGTTAGTGGTAGTGAATGATAACAACTTAATTTACTTCACAGTTTTCAAAGCACTTTTTGCAGCTCTTATCCGATATCATTCTGCTATAATAAACATGAGCTATTCATGTATTTTTATCAGAAATTTTATGAGTACCAAACACTGTTATGTTCTAGTTAGACAAAGATTACCTTAAGATCCTGAGGAGGGATGAAGTCTATTGTTTTAATACAAGTGGACTGAAACCAGGCATCCTGTAGACAGACTAGCTGTTCACTTAGTCTATATCTCTCTTTCATGGGCCATCTTTCTCTTGATGTTTTTGCTTTTCTTGGAACTTCTACTTTGGTACTCTCTTACTGCAGACCAACATTTTCTGTTGACTTATAGTTTCTATTCCCATTTCACTTGAGATTATACATGATCATAGGTGTTCCAGTATTACCTTGGGGGAATTCTCATAGCTTCTGCTTCTCTTCTTATCTGATCTGCCTAATGGTTTTAATTCAAATTCCCAGGAGAGTGAGTATAATTGACTCAGCTTGAATTTTTTAGTTAGGCCTTGTGATATGAATTGACTCTTCATTGATTAGGTACACATCCACGGTCCAGTGGCAGTGACAAAGTCTGAGATGGGGGTCATCTAGTTTAAATCATAGCTTAGGGACTGCTGATGGTGCGAATATGATTTGTGGTGAGCTTTGGAGTGGGCAGGCATTGTGAGGCTTGGCTAGCCCAGACCAGCCTCGGCATTTGGAAGTGAGTGAAGGTCTTTTGGTCATCACAGTGGCAGGGTGCGGGGAACTACTTGTGTTTAGAAGGCAAAGACCAGGGACACTAAATGTCTTAGGACCATCGTACACAATGAAGAATTGTCCTGCCCCAAATGCCACTTGTGTCTCTATTGAGATACTGGAGAAGAGTAAGACTTGTGCATGCCTTCAGGAAATCACAGTTTCTAACAGAAAACAGCATTTAAACAAATAATTAAAATACAATTTTATAAGTGCTATAAAGGGAACTATTAGATCTCTCTCCCCACCTTGGCCCTACTGCCTGTGTAACCCTGTTTAAATTATTTAATCTCTCTATGTGGCAGTTTCCTCACCAGTAAAACCAGAAAATGTACCTGTGTGATAGTATTATAAAGATTAAGTGAGTTTATAGATATACAAGTATTTAGAATAGTGTAATAGAGTCTGGCACATCATAAATGCTAAATAAACATGGCCTGATATCATGTCATTGTTATCATCGTCATCATCATAGACCAGCACATAGATTCCACAGTTCCTCTGAATTTAGTTCAGTGGGTATTTATGAACTAGTATTTGTACTTAGTACTGTACCAAGCATTGGGGGTACCTACCTCTCCCACACCCACACATAGGAAACTACATATCAACTGAAGAGACAAAATTTAAAAATATGAATAATTAAATAAAGTACACAAGTATATAGTGTAGACAGTAAATGCTATGGACAGTCATAGGAAGAAAGCTCAGTTTTTACCTGAATTATTAGAAAAGACTTCAGGAAGATATTTGAACTTGAGCTAAAGCTTAAAGGAGTATTGGGGTTGCAATAGACAGAGAGAAGCAGGGAGAACACTCCTGGTTGGGGAAACTATATGAACAAAGATACCATAGTTGTGGTGACAAAGAGGAATACAGTGGGGTGAAGAACTAATGTATTGAAATCTTAGAAACTAGGCAGGAGCCTGAGCAATAAGTGAGAGGTGGACCTGCACATGTGAGTCATCCTCTCAGATGTAATCACTGAAACTGATGATGACTTCTCTGAGGAAAGGAGTGACTGGGGAAGAGAGCAGAGGTCCAAGAACTGAGGCTAGGACTCGGCCACTGCTTGGGGGCAGGAGGAGGAGGAGGAAAGCCAGAAAGAGGGATAAGGCAGGATCATTTGAGGGTGTCAGGAGAAAGCCAGAGTATTTAAAGAAAGAGAGAATGGCCTGCACTTTCCAGTGCCGCAGGGAGATTTGTTGAGGATTTGTTGAGGAGGTTATTGGTTGACTGAAAAAGACAATTTTGCTGGAACAATGATCAGGCAGAATTAATCACAAAGGATTTATTTGGGGGGGTGAGGTCATGACGGGAGGACATGAAGACCACTCTTTCAAGAACTTTCACGAAAAGAATCAGAGATGTGACTGTAGTTGAGGGGGTCACAGAGTTGAACTGAGCTTTCATGTGCTTACTTTTTAAAGTAAATCAGTGCTTGTTTGAAGATAGATGGGTAGATAGGAGGCAGAGGAGAGAGAAGGAAAGAGTAAATATGGGGAGGCAAAAGGAAATATATGTAGGGTCATATTTCTTTAAGAGTTGGGAGATAATTGAAGCTTTAGAGAAAATAAGACATGCCTCTTCTGAGATTATAATGAGCCAATCTGGCAGGCTCCCATCTAACTCAAAGACTGCCTGTTGTGATCATGAGTTATAGTCTTAAGAAGCTAGATTGTCTGTTTTCTCTACAAGCCAATACTTAAATAATTTTTATATAATGTTTCATCAATAATAAAGGAATATTGGTCTGGGGAGGTGGAAATCCCAGGTTTCTATAAAAGCAGGAGACATTAAGGAAAGGCAAGAAATTGAGTTAGGATAGGAAGAGGCAACCTTCTGCTTTCATGTGGACCTGAGGATGTTCACAGGTTCATTGGGAGAAGGGGGTGAATCAATGTAGCTAACTGGCAGGACCAGAGCCAGCTTAGTCTTCAGTGGGATGTCGGGGTGGGAGCTCAGAAACGTGACACACCCACCCTGATACCACAGAGTTTTCCAGTTTGATATTTATTTCCTGAGAAACCAGAAGGTCCTCAGACTGTGCACCATCATCGGGCTGTCAAGTCACAAGGGTGTGATAGTGCTTATGCCATCATTTCTGATAGGAATGTTCTCATTTGTATACGTGACTCCACAGCAGGTCTCATTCCACGGTATCAAGAAACCTCTTCTAATCGTCAATCAAGAGGGGACAGACAGATGAAATATATTGCATTTCATTGAATCTAAAACATCATCCACCATAAGACACTGAATAATTTTATGTACCATTAGGAAGAAAGAAGACTTCTAGTTAAACTAGTACTTCAATTAACATGCTATTAATTGTAAAACACGTTTTGCTTTCAGAGCTGTTAAAATGTGAAAAAATGTTCATCTGTTCATCTATTTAAATGCAGAGATGCTTGCACTTACTGCTGACCTCACAGCAATACTTAGACCAAAAAAAAAAAAATTGTAGAATTCTTCTAGTTCTCTCCTCTGTGATTTGGAGCTAAGGAATTCAGTTTCCTCTGCTCTCCACCCCCCACTCTCCTCAGAGGAAGCTTGAAACCTGATTTACCCCAGTGCTGTAGGTACTAAATTCTAACTAGATGTGGTAGCTACGTAGCTAAAGCAAACAAAAGTTAGGATATTTAATGATTTTTAAAAATCTTTGGGTAGTGTTTTTCCTCACAACCATAGCAAAGCAGTGCTAAGGTGCTCTAAGTAATAATAATTGCTGCCATGTAAGTGCCAGTCACTGCTAAGTACTATCGATTAGGCATGCATGAGGTGTGCAGAAAAGTCCAGTAGAGTCTAAGCTCCATGACGGTGGTGATTTAAGTACTTGGCATTTAATAGGTGCTGAATGAAAATCTGTAATCAAATGAAATATTCTATTTTGTGGCACAGAATTTGTGCATCAAAAGATAAATAGTATTATTTTGCATTGTTACTTGAGAACAGAAGTTTAGAGAAAAGGGTAATTCAGGGCGTTCATCCTAGTGGGCTTCAAGGACAGTAGGTGAGCAGAAAGGCACAGAGACAAGCTGGGCTTGCCATGTTCAAGGGAAAATAAGGAAACAAATACCTGAAGTGCGTTGTGCTAACTTCCATAATAGCAGCAAGTGCCCCATCCTCTGGACTCACTGAGTGGAAGTGACTAACTGCCAGGGGAGTCCAAAGAGGCCTCTCATGCTAGTGACATTCCTTGTGGAACTAGTTAGAGGCGAGTGTGGTGAGAGTAAGTGATGTAACAGAGTACCACCGCACGTAAGATTTCAGTACCTGGAAGTGACCAAAGAGGCCCAACCCCTTTGGTATACACTCACAGGAAACATGGGCCCAGAGAGGTTTGTAACATGTCCAAGATCACATGGGTAGGAGGTGTGGCACGTCTAGAACTCCTGTGTTTTGACTTGTAGTCTGAGTGCTTTGTTCCCTACCCCTGCTGCCCTTTGAAGATCTAAAAGCAGTTCTGCATCAGAGAAGTGTAAGCCCAAGGAGATAAAAGGGAGTACAGCAACTGTGGTAATGCTAGAGGCACTTAAATTTATATATCATGTATGACTGGAGTCCAGGGAAAACAATTTATATTGTCTCATCCTGGGTTTTTTATTCCATGTTTTAGCTAGAAACCTATATTCTAGATTTAATCATATTTTACCATCAAAATATTGGCTCACACTTGGAAATAATCCATATTTTGAGAGATTAGGTTTACCCTTCTAAATAAGTATATCCAAAACACTTAATGCTTCACTCTATTTTATATTATTATTTTGTTTCACGAATTTATTTTTCTTGCCTATTCAACTAGATTTATTAAGTCAAATGGACATAACTTTAAAGACCATCTAGTTCAACGCCACCTGATTTGCTGTTCTTGGACACCAGACATGAAAATGAGTTGCCTGAGGCTGAAGAAAGCTTGGAAGGCATTTCCATGTTCTGTACCTCTGCCCCACCTCCTGGCGCTCTGCTTGGTAGCTCTCTCTTCAGTGTTCATACATTTTTGTAATTAAAACTTTGAACAGGATTGTAATGCAAATCAAACTGATTTTTTTTTTTTTTTTGGTGCACAGTTCTAAAAGATACATAAAATGTTATGAGAGCAAGTGGAAGTAATAAAAGTAAACCACTTAATAGAAGCTGAAGAAAGTCTGGCTTTATAGAGTAGGATGAAAAAATAGCCGGAGGATCATGGAAGTGAGCCGATTTTGAAACATCACTGCAGTATTATTATTAAATATGGAAGTATAATACTGGAAATGGCCACACTCATATGGAGAAGTCATGTAAGCCAGAACAGGCCTTGACATTTAATGGAAAGCACTGATTTGGGATACTCTTGACTATGCAGCTTTATTAGCTGTGTGGTCTCAGGCAAGTCATTTCATTGCTTTGTGCATGGTTCCTCTTTTGTAAAATGAGAGCAATAATACCTTCTCCCTGAAGAGACTCGGTAAATATAACATCAGGGGTGTGTGTGTGTGTGTGTGTGTGTGTGTGTGTGTGTGTGTGTGTAGAAAATAAAGCTTTTTGTGTAGTTATCTTGGTTGATTATAATCAAATATTTTTAACAGCGGTAATTTATTTCTAGTTAATTATTTATGAAAACTATTTTTACTCTCTTACTAACTTCACTTTTGCTGTCTAAAGATGAAATAATGATAACTTCACAGTCTAAAGCACACCAACAGCCCACCTTTCTAGGATTTATGTGTATTTGGTAAGTGTTCGAAAATGATCCTAGCATTAAACTCACTGTCCTGGCTGCATAAGAAGTTGCGGACTCCCGTGCTTTGGGCACTTGACTCTTATTTCCTCTTTTGGATAATGCCTGAGAAAAGAAGGGGGGAAATGGGAGCTTCAAGCTAGGTTTCCTGCAGTAGAAACCCTCCCAGCAGGTATCCTACTCCAGGCTATTTGCCAAAATAGGCAGGGCAGTTAGTTACCGAGCAAAAGCCACAGGGAAAGTTTTTTCTGTTGCTTTTGCGATTTGGGGCCTGAAGTTTGGTGATCCGAGAAGAAGCGTCTGTGAGCCTGTGACCACAGTTGCTCTAAGTTTTACCTTGAGCAAACTTTCTCCAAACAGAAGTACAGTAAGTGCTGAAGGAAAGAAGCAGTGGGGGCTGGGTGGGCTGGCTGGAGTGTTGCGGTGGTAACAAGGAAAACCAGGATCTGTGATTCCTCCAGTAGGGCCTGGGGAGAAGACAAGCTAATTTACAGATAGTTTCCTCTCAGGGTTTTCTAGACAGATTGCTAAACAGGCAGCTGTGTTTTGCTTTTCTTATATGACAAGCAAAGTTTCATTTCAACAGCATTTTATTACTCATTTTCTTCAGCAATTTAAAGAGATTAAGTCAGGAAAGAAACCTCAGATTATTAAAAAGTGAAGAAAGAATTTGAAATGGATTAACAGGGTAATTGAGAGCTGACTATATTAGAATATTTTCATTTATAGCAAATATTCTTTATCTTTTTATTCTGTCACATCAATATTACATGTTCACTATAGAGAACTAGAAAATACAGTAAATGAAAAAAGGAAAAAAAATCAGAATTTCTGTCACCTCCAAGACTTTTTCATTTTCAAATATATGCATTGAAAATGTTTTTCTTTTTTAAACAAAATGGCAGTTCTTTCATAAGCTATTTTGTACTCTGCTTTTTTCACTTAACAACACACAATGTTCCATATTAATAGATATAAATCTATATCTCTGTGGCTATAGTAGTAATCTATTACATAGATATGCTATAATTTCTTAACCAGGCCCCTTTTGGGAGAAATTTTGGCTGTTTCTGTTTAGGTGACTTCCAAATTTTTTTATGTATTGAAAAATATCCCTGTATGTATATATTTGTGCACTTGTCCAATTATCTACGTAGAATAAATTCCTAAAAATTGACTCCTGGGTTAAAAGGCTTACCTTTTATTTTTTAAGAACTAGAGAAAGTATTAAGGGTTTTTACTTCCTGCCCTATTTCTTTGGGTGCCAAGTTTCTCAGGGTTACCAAGAAGTAACTGAGGTTCCATAAAGGGGGCTCTACGCTTTCTCGAGAAGATGATCAGTGCATAAGTCAGAAAGATCCATCAAAGGACATGATAAAATAGTTCCTTTCCCTTTATTTCACATTAGTTCTGCCATAAATGATCTGAAATACTATTAAATATTTACTTTGTATGGCACTTACACAGATTCAACTCTAAGGGGTTATTTACATTATACTGAGTAGGATTTTATAGCTATAATCATATGAATATATAGGCATATATGCTTAAATACATAATTGTTCACAGTCTTAATGGTAGGTAAACTGTGGATCTACAGAGGTTAAGTTGTGCTTTTATATCGCACTGTTTTATCTTTAGTTACAAGGTGGCCGCCAAAACCCACAGGTAGAATTCCAGGTCACAACTCTTGATTTGCCTAGAGGTAGAATAGCTGTTGGTCAAGAGCATAGTGTGGGCTCAAATCCCAGTTTTCTACTTACTGGTCTAGTTACTGAATTTCTCTTCATTCCTCATCAGTAGAATGGAGACAATAGTAGGGTAGTTATGAAGATTAAGTAAGCTGATGTTTGTAAAGTGCTTAGAACAGTGCCTGACACACATGGAAAGTGCCATATAAATATTTGTTAAAATTTAAAACTAAAAGGATGGAGGGAAGCAAAAACATAGGGGTTCACCACTGAGTAAAGCCTCACAAATTAATGGTACAATTTTAGAAGCAGTCCAAAGGGCTCTTCACCGTAAGTTGTCCTCTCTCAGGTTGTTTAAAATTTCACCAATAGAGATTATTTTACCATGACAGTTTGTTTTAAATTACTGGCAATACATTAATAGATTCTTATGAGATTAAAAAGTCCTGATTCAGTTCAAGACCTCATTGACCCTTCAACCGCAAATCCCAGTTCCCTTTGAGGCAAACTGACGAGTTTGCCTCAAACTTCCAGACCTTTTGTGCACTTAGATATTATATGTATATATGGAAATATGTAGGGGTTTTTTTATGGAAGTTTTCTCTCTCTCTTTCTCTCTCTCTCTCTCTCTCTCTCTCTCTCTCTCTCTCTCCTCTCTCTCTCTTTCTCTCTCTCTCTCTCTCACACACACACACACACACACACACACACACACACACACACGGCATTTTATTCTGTAACTTTCTTTTCTTCAGTTTCTTTTAAAATCTAAGTGTTTGTGAGCTGTGAGCTGGGCCCCCAGTCCCTTTGAGTCACTATGCTGTTCCTGCTGCCCTGAGATTTGCATTCTGATGGCTTTAGGGTAAGGTAGCGAAAGTGTAGGGTCTGTTCCCTTGGCAAAGCCCTGGGGAAAGTGAGGGCTACACACCCGCACCTGGCATAAGGAGTGCGGAGAGAAGAGGCCCTGGTGCAGAAAAATAGACAACAGCTGCTTGCTTTCCAGCTTTGCCTCTTACCATTAAGAGATGGATCGGCACTAAGAATTCTTCCCTAAAAAAGAGCATCCCAAAAAACAATGCTTAGCAGGGGTAGGAAAAGTAAGAGATAATACTCTTGGATTGAAAGCTTCTGAAGTGGAATTGTGATTGTTTTGGACAAGGAAAGAGCTAAGACAAGAAAGGGTAAGCCTGAGCAAAGCAAGGGCCCTCTTCTGCATGTCAGTCCAGTAAACAAAGGAGTCCAGCTCCATCCTTTAGAACTGGCCCTGCTCTGATAGCCTGGGGGACTCGGGACGATTCATATGTAAATATGGGAAAGCCTGGGGGAATTTTAGGGGCTCTCTGAGCATTCCTGAGCTCTGGGAAGATTCTGCTCTGCGGGCTTGCACGCAGAACCACACACGCGCACCAGACTTGACACTGCAGGTACCTCTGGGTTGGGTTGCTGGAGCCCGCACGGAAGTGGAGTCAGCCTCCTTCTCACTCAAGTGCAGTTTGGGACCAAACCAGAATTCAGAGATTTTCCTCACCAGAGACAGAGCCAACTTTCGGAGGCGGGGGAGATGTGAGTGGCTTTTCTCTTTAACTGTACTTTAAAGTGTGGTAGTTAGAGCTGTGGGAAGCTGCGAGTTGACTGAATCCCTCCCTTCCTTAGCACACTGAGGAATGAGCCGGGAGATAAAGCACTATCCTGAGAATGAAAAGGCGGGGGTGGACGGGTAGTGGGGGGCGGGAGGGTTGAGACTGGAGGAATGGGGGAGGTGGGAAGTGGAACAAAAGAAGGAAAATCCCAAGCCAGTACTAATTGTTTTATCACAGCAAGTAAATTTGTGCAGGCTGCCCCAGCTCCTGAACACCTAGCCGCCAGTCCTAGGAAGGAGGTGGGACTGGACCACGTGTTTCATTGATAGACTGGTTCTGGGCCACAACTTCCTCATCTCTAGATTTTATTACAGAAAAGTAGGATTTTATGGGATCTGAACAGAGCATTTTCTACTTGGTGCATTTTACCTTAACCTGATGCAGACTGCATTTTCTGGCCCATCGTGGTAAAAGGACTGACTTGTGTTATTACCTGGTTTAATTCCCTCAACCACTCTGCAAAGCAAGTATCACTATCCTTATTTTACAGATGAGGGAACTGTGGCCCAGAGGTGGAAATGGACTTTCCTGGAGGTCTCCCCAGCTAAAGAGTGGGGAAGTGCAAGATTCAAAGCCTCTTGTCTCCACTGCAGCTGGCTGAGGGTAGAGGCTGCCTTCTCACTTGGTTGTCCCGGATGCTAAAATTGTAGATTAAGCTTTTTTCTTAGACTGTATTTGGAATAATGGAAAAAATAATCTTAAATTTGGAGTTATTTCAAGCCAGGTATTTCTAGTTTGACTTAATCTTTAAGTATTAGTTTAATATGTATGTGGAGCCTGAAGGTCACCTACATCTTCAGAAACACCTAGGATTTTGTTAAAAATTGCAGATACTCAGGTCCCACCCAGATTTGCTGAGTCAGAATCTCAGAGGTGGTGCCCAAGGAAACTGCAATTTAAGTGTTTTTGGTAATGATTTTTAAAGGTAGTTCAAGAGTTTATAAATCTACCTGTGGCTGGGGTGTGGGGGAGGTGTGGTGTGGGGGAGGCGAAGGATGCTGGTAGTTCAAAAGTTGTAAACATTTCTTTATCTCTCATTTAATAGAAATAAAGATCTGATTGAGTCTCAGTGTAGGTTGCTAGCTTCAGACTGATGACTACTTGCTGCTGTTTGTTTATGCTTTCAACTACTGTGATTAATAGAATTTTGATTTCTGGGAGAGAATAGTTTCCAAGGAATTTTAAGATTTGAAGCAAATAAGCCCCTGACCTTTTCTAGTTGAGATTCCAAGCCAGGAGGCAAAATGGTGCAGGATTAAGTGCATAGGATTTGGATTTAAATATATTTAGATTTAAATTCCAGAACTGCCATTTACTCATTGCATAACCTGGGACAAGTTGGTCAGCCTCTCAAAGCATATGTTTTCTTACCTGTTAAGTGGGCATAATAACACTACTTCAAAGTTTTGGCATAAATATTAAATGAGTTCAGGGATACAATATGTAAAGTGCATGGCACATGGTAGGAATTCAATAAATGTTCTTCCTTTCCAGGGCTTTTTGGTCTTATATTAAAAATGAGTTTCTTTTACAAATATCAACTCATTTTGTTGTACACCTGAAACTAATAATGTTTTATGTCATACTTAAGAAAAATAAAATTAATAAAAAAAATAAATAATGTTTTTCTCTTCTCAACTTGCCACTTATGAAACCATATTTGGGACTGAGATTCTACTGCTTTGAAATCACAAATAAAATTTAAAATGAAGCTATTGAAAATAAATTTTACATACACTACAGTTAATTTAGAGTTATAACTTAGCACTCTGATAAAATAAGTTTTATGTTTGAAAATTTGTTATTCTACCAAAAGTATGTCAAAGGAAGATATTTTTCCGTTGTCTTTTTAAACTTTTTTTTGAATAATATCAAATTTATAGAAAATTAAAATAGTGGAAAGGAGCTCTTGTATATCCTTTATTCAAAGGGTAATCTTTATTCACCAGTACTTAATTACATTTTGCCATGTTTTTGTTTTCATTCTCTCTCTATGTTTGTATACACACAGTCTTTTTCCTGAACTGTTTGAGAGTATGTTGCATACATCATGTCACATGGTAAGCTTCAGTGTGTATTTTGTATGAACATTAATATTCTTATACATGACCTCATAGATTTGCTGTTTCAGGGCATTTTAAATTGATTTAATCGTTTATCTAATCTACAGTCTATATTACAGTTTCATTAATTTTCTAGTAAGGTCCTTTGTAGCAATTTTTTCCCCAGATAAGGATCTATTTGAAAATCACACGTTGCATTTATTTGTCATCTCCTCAATGTCTTGGTTGGGAATTGTCCCTCAGGCTTTCTTTATGTTTCATGACCTGACATTTTGAAGGGTACAAATCCTCAAATTTAGGTTTGTCTGATGTTTCCTCAAGGTTCTTTTCAGATTATGTATATTTAGACTGGGATACTACATCAGGGATGTTGTGTTGTTTCTAGATATGACATGTGGAAACACATCATGTCTGTTTGTCCCTTGTTGGTGATTTGAATTTTGATTACTTAGTTATGGTATTATTTATTTCTCTACATTATGGTCACTGTTTTTCATTTTTGTAATTAATAAGTAATTTGTAATAACTAATTGAAAACTACGCAGTTATCCTGATCATCATCACACCCCACCACCAACACAGAATCATTCATTGATGATTTGTGCCTGAACCAAATTTTATTCTAATGGTTGCAAGATGATGATTTTCTAACTCCATTGTTCCTTTTGTATTTATTCTACCATAAGAAAGAGCTTTCTCTTCTCCTCCATTTATTTATGTACTTACATATTATCAATATGAGCTCGTGGATTCTTATTTTACTCAATGGGTAATATATAATCCATTACTATGCTTATTTATTTTGGTACTCAGATCATACCAGATCTGGCCAGTGGGAGTCCCCTTCAAGCTGACTCCATGCCTTTTGGACATGCCCTCCTCACACTGCTGAGCATGTCTTACTTTCTGCTGTAAGATGTTTTGGGCTCATCTATATCTTCCCTGCCCCAGCCCTGGAAGTAGCATTTGTCCATAGAACTCTGATTGCTTTTAGTGAAGAATGGTTTTTAGAAAACAGAATCTGGATTGTACTTTTTAAACGTTAGAATTTCCAAATTTTTAGAGAAGGAGCAGTAAAGAAGGTTTTTGGAGACAGCCTAGTTTTCCATAAGGAGTTGGAACACTTGTATTTTGCATCTTAGGTCTGGAAAAAAATATTCTTGTAATCATACTCAGACTTACTAGTATATTTGCTTACCAAATTTGTAGTTGTTCTAAGTGGATCTTAAGAAATTTTAAATAAATAACAGAGATCACTTCACTGTGGAAGTTTTTTCAGTTGTTTATTTTAGTATTTAGTGTTCATTTTAAATGAACAGATATCATGCCAACTATGTAAATAACTTTCATATGTATCTAAGTAACAGTCAGGTAAACGAAAAAGCCGGTGAGAAGGTATTTGTTTTCATTTTTAGATTATGCAGTTTGCTCCTATAGAGATTCTTTTAATTGAAAATATCATTGAAGAACTTCATGTTTATAGTACATTTGTGTCTTCTAGGACATTTTGAGGTAACAAAACTGCTTATGAGGCTTCATTGATGTTTTTCTAGGAAGAATCTAAATTTTCACGGATTTTATTAGTCCACCATCACAATGCCTAGAACACATTGGGCCTTACAGTCACCCAGATCTCAGACAGATGATTCCTGCCTTATTCTTGTCTTCTTTTATTTGGCATTAGTATGTTCCCCTTGATATTCTTTTTAGTGTACCATATCAATGTTTTTAACTTCCAGCTTGGTTTTTCTGCTGCTAAGATCATGGAATGGATTTTATACCTAATTAAATGAAAGCAGGTCTTAATAAGAAAAGGAACTTTTTCAACCTCTTTGCTAAGGAAAGTTGTGGACACTCATCTGTTTTTTTAGTACAGGTTCTAAAAATGGTTATCACACACATGGCAGAAGTTCCTTCTGCAGGGATTGGCCTTCTAAGCTCTTCATCTCTTCTTGATTAGAACTGACGTGTGGGATCAGATTTCCTGATTGTTGACAATTGTGAGACCTTTATTTCTCAAGGACTGTGTTCTTTTCAACTCAAACTGTTGAAGAGTCCTGCTTTAGCACACAGGGAACTGACCAGTTTCCTTTTCTCTTCCAGAAATGACACTCCTCTCCTCCCAGTCTTCATCACCAGTGGCCCCTTCTGGGTCTGTGTCCACCGAAAACCCAGAGCAGAGGATGCTGGAGAAGAGAGCCAAGGTGGTAGAAGAACTTCATCAGACAGAACGAGACTACATTCGGGATCTGGAAATGTGTATTGAGCGGATCATGGTACCCCTGCAGCAGGTATAGGTGGGAAGTATGGAAGTACGTTAGCTTTACCTTGAATGTAATTCTCCAAGCATGAAGTGTCAGGATATAGGAACTTTAATTTACTGGGTTTGAAGTAAAGGCTGTGACTGCTGCTGCTCTTAATTCAAGGGTCCCAACATATATGTGTCATCAACTTAAGCCCTCAGCATCCTGCCACTGATCAAATCTACTGTTAACTTACCAGGACATTCCTTTTTCTTTGGCTGCTGGAAATAGTACCATGGAGTCTGGATTGTCACTGTACTGTGAAGGTTGTATAATGATATAATGAGTCTGGGGATGATGAGTTACCTGGCTCTCGCACCTAATCGTACAAGGTTTATTAAGAAAACTCTTTTAACTACCATGTACATCTGCTAGGTACTTTTCTAGTTGCTAGAGAAAGAAAGAAAAGGTTGATAGTTCCTGGTGATTTATAGTCCTTATGATCGCCTGGCCTGGGCTTGGGCTTAAATTCCTGGAGCAGTCACTCCTAAGAACATCTATAGGAAGTGGGCAGTGCCATCAGATTTTGAGTACTGGGTGAGAAATATGTACCTCAGTGTAATTATAGATCAAATTGTTTTTACAGTCATTTTATTAAGGTAGTGTGGGTGGAGGTGCAAAGAATAGTCAGATAAAAGGTGACACTAAAGGTAATGTTGGATATTTCTATTCCAGAAACTTTGTGAGAGTGAGTGAAAATTACCTTGAATAATTTTTGTATCATCCTTGAAGAAGTGTTCCTAATATGAATGATATCTTATTAATTTTTTGTGCATCTTAACATTTTGTTTTCCTTTCTCAGATACCAAACATTGATTTTGAGGGACTTTTTGGAAATATGCAGATGGTGATTAAGGTCTCAAAGCAATTATTGGCTGATCTGGAAATCAGCGATGTTGTAGGTATGACACTTGCCTTGTTTCAGAAGCAGCTTTTTTTTTTTTTTTTTTTTTTTAAACTTCATGGGTAGGAAGCAGGAGAGAGGCCTTGCTGGTACTGAGTAGTTATGTTAGGAAATGAAGTTTTAGTTACATAGTTGAGAGATTATTCAGTCTTTATCATCTCCTTTTATCTGCAACCTGCTTTGAGGTGGTATAGGATGTTAGCAATAGAAGAAATTTTAGCTATTGTGTAGTATGATATTTTTCAGACCGACGGTTGTGGCACGTTAGTGGGTCATGAGATCAATTTCGTGTGTCATATCCAGTATACATTTTTACAATAAAATAGAAAATATCGGAATGTACTGTAAATAATAAGTATACCTACTGTCTTTTGAAACTTGTATTTTAATCTACATATATGTATGGTGAGTCAGGATTTAAAATGTGTTTATTCATGTGGGTCTTTGTCAAAATGTTTAAAAAACAATCATCTGCTTCTTTTAAACAAGGGAACTGTATTAGTTATCTATTGCTATATAACAAACTATACCAAAATTTAGCAGCTTAAAGCAAGAAACGTGTATTATGTCACAGTTTCTGTGTGTCAGGAATCTGGGGGTGGCTTAACTGGGTGGTTCTGGCTCAGGGTTACTCATGAGGTTGGAGTCATGAGTCAAGCTGTTGGCCTGGGCTGCTGTCAACTTGGGGCTCAGGCATCCAATCCCAAGGATGAGAAGACAGGATAAGAAGACACTGTTTTGGGGAGAGGAAGGGATTGGTGTAGAACAAGCTGAAGAAGGAAAGACCAAGGAAAGAAGGCAAGAGGAAGAGTAGTTTTAACAAGTCAGAGAATCAGCACATGCAGGCAGCAGCTCTAAATGAAATTGTTTTGTTGAAGTTTGCTTAGGAGATATTTGTTTGCCTAACAGGCTATATAGTCCAGTGGTCTGTGCATAGATTTCAAGGAGTGTATGAACTTAGATCAAAAATTAATAATAATTAAATCTTGATTTTCAGTGTTTTCTTTCTGAAATTTAGTATTATTTTAAGGTATGAATATAGAGAGCAAACCACATAGTTAGCAGTACCTGTGACTTTGTCACCAACTGAAGTTACATGTTTCTATCAAATTATGTTGTTGCAAATATCTTGAAATTTCAGTAACATCCAACCAAAAGCAACCAAGATTACCAGTTTCTTATGTTACTCATCATACTTGGAAATTATGGTGATTATTAGATTCATTGCTACATTTTGCTACTTAATACTTTATAAAGAGGTAAATATGTCACAGATTTGGGGGTTTTATATTAAAGATATTTTAATAGACATTTCACTTAAAGTCCTGTGTATTTAATTTATGCACAGAAAAGAGGTGGGAACTGCTGCTATAGAAGGACCTCTTTATCCCTGTGTAGATTTTCCAGAGTTTAGAGAGTGGGGGTCCTTACTGGTTCTGATTACATACCTATATGGGGAGTACTTTAAAAAACCTTACTCTGCCTGATTAAAAAGGGATTGGAGGCTATTCCAGGGACCAGGCGTGCACGTGTGTGTACATGCACACACACGCACATGCACACTGAAAAATACATGGATGGCATGATTCTCTAAAATTTTGCTTTAAATAAGTAGAATTTTAAGCTATTACATGGAAATTTCTTATTAATTTAATGGCTAGTCTTACTATTATTTCTCATGATAGAGTTTAATTGATGTTAAAGCTTGGTTATATCCCTTACATTTAAGATACTGAGAAGAAAATTACTATAAAAACATTGTATGTCTGTGTATATTTCAAAGGACCTGTGTTTCTTGATCACCGGGATGAGCTTGAGGGAACATACAAGGTTTACTGCCAGAATCATGATGAGGCCATCTCACTGCTGGAAATCTATGAGAAGGATGAGAAGATACAGAAGCATCTTCAGGACTCCTTGGCAGACCTTAAGTAGGAGTTTTGACCATTTCACTTCCATCATAGCTCTTTAGTTCTGCCTGATGAAAGTCACTCTCATATATATGTCTGGACTTCTTCTGATATCTATCCATGTATCTTATTTTAAACATAAATGAGGTAGTAGTATACAGGTCTTATTAGGTAACCTGCCCTTTTCCCATTTTATATCATGGAAATCTTAAGTGGCTTCCTGCTTGTATTTTTATCCCTTTAAGTCACTTTTATCTATACATACAAACTATTACACTAGCATTTTTAAGTAAGAAGCAGACAGAAAGATCATTTGGTCCAAATAAACAAGAGTAGAGATAAAAAGAGCAGATTCAGTTATTCTTGACCATCAGGTGAGATTCTCCTGGTCTTAAGAACGATGTAATATGTATGTCTCTGAGTAGATCTAAGTGAAGTTAGGAGCTTACTGTTGTAATAGACTAGATATGCCACATAGACAATCTCCTTTTATCCCATGTGACTTTTGTCTGCCCAACTAGTAGGCATTAGTTGAACTAGAAGGTGTTCTGAGAAGAATGTGAAAATCACCATCAACAGTATCTCTAATCACTTGTCTCTTCTTTTCATGCTCACTGCCCTATAGGAGCCTCTACAATGAATGGTAAGTTCCCTTGCCACTTAATGCACAAGCTCATTTCTTTACTCTCTTCCTCAATAGATGGAAACTCAGAAGTAGATTTACTTTGCTATATTTTTCTCTGTAACACCTGCCACCAAAATACACTTAGTATGATATTTGTTTATCGCCAGTCCCCTTCCACCGGGGCAGGGACTTGTTATGGTCACTACTAAATCCCTAGCACATAAAACAATATCTGGTATTTATTAAGTGCCCAGTAAATATGAATGAATGGAATTGGAAAATAGGATGAAAGAAAAGAGTTATATTTAGGAGTAACAAATACTATCTGCAGGCCAAGTATTCTTTAGTGACAGTGGACCAAAGTCTCTGTTTTTCCTTTTCTTATAGGGGATGCACAAATTATATTAACTTGGGCTCCTTCCTCATCAAACCAGTGCAGAGAGTAATGCGTTACCCACTGTTGCTGATGGAGTTGTTAAACTCCACCCCAGAATCCCACCCAGATAAAGTGCCTTTAACCAGTGCAGTTCTTGCAGTCAAGGAAATCAACGTTAACATTAACGAGTATAAACGCCGAAAGGACCTGGGTAAGAAAAGCATACTTGCTTCAAGGGAGGGCGATGCCCTTGACAGTGCTCTCCTTCTCAAGAGTGACAAGGCAGGTGGTAGGTAATAGAGCCATGATGAAGAAATGGTAGTAGAACCTGGGGGAAAGGTGACATGAAAAAAGAGAGCAGTAATATTAAAAGCACAGTCATGGAATATGGGAAATAGACATCTCTGATAAAGCTTATCACAGTTAGAGTCTCAAGAAACACAAAGAAGATTAGAGAATGGCTGATCAAGAGTTCCTTCGGGCTGTGGTTACTGCCCTTCCAGCTCCTTGAAGGCAACCCTTTTCACTATGTGCCTAGATTTGTTTGCACTACACATCCATCCGGCTGCATATTTTCCTGCCTTCACTTAAGTTAGGACTTTCGGTCTTCTTTCAGAAAACCCAAATGTGCCCACGTCTCTGAATCCCATCAGCCCTGCCTATACCTAATAATCTGCCTCTCAGGTCTGAGGCCCTCCTCGTCCCTCCCCATGCTATGCAGTCAGTTGCCAAGCCACCCACTCTTCCTTTATAATGTGGGACAAACTGAACCATTTCATTTCTCTCATCGAATCTCTTGTTGAGGCTCTAATTTGAACACTCGAGTATAGTGTGGTGACCATGTTAAACTGATGTATTATTGATATCCTCAGAAGATCTGTAATAGAGTATAACATCTTTGCCTGCCTTTCTACTCTTCTCCCCACTTAACCTAAAACTGTTATCTCTGCCTTCTGCTTCAGCCATGTCCTCCACATTCATACATCATTGTTGACCGTGGCTGTGTGAAAGCTCTCTGGCTCTCTGGCCCTTTGTCTTGGTTCATATCTCCCAATATAATGCTGTCTCCATCTTCCACAATGCTAAAGTGTGCTTCTTTGCTGCCACCCATCCTTCCCCTTGCAACCCTTCCACTGTTATCTCTAGTCTTCTCTGCCGATTGTGCCTAATATATGACATAGAAGTTAATCAAATAACTCCTGTATAGCATTTACTGTGTGAAATGATTAGATATAAATACCTCATAAGGCAAGTACTATTACTTCCTCCATTTTACTGGAGACGAAAATGAGACTCAGAGAAGTTAAGTGACTTATATAAGGCTACACTTTAATGAAATGACAGACCCAGGTATTGAACTCAGCAGTTTTCTTTACTCCAAACCTTAGGCTCTTTTCCTTATATCTCTGCTATCTTTCCTCATCTCTAACCTTCTCCAGTCTGTGCACAGTCTCTCTCAGCTATTGAGTATTCTATCTGTCCATAAATGGTGATTTGAATTAATAATTTGTCTCTACTCAGTTATAAGCTCATTGAAAACAAGCACTAGGTCTAGTTTAAGTTGTTAGTATCACTTTATAGCACATGTTCTAGTCTATTTATGCTCAGGAAAGTGCTTTCTTAACTCACCAATTTGACTCACTCCCTAGTCCTCAAGTACCGGAAGGGCGATGAAGATAGCCTCATGGAGAAAATTTCCAAACTGAACATTCACTCCATCATCAAGAAATCCAACCGAGTTAGCAGTCACCTGAAGCACCTCACTGGCTTTGCTCCGCAGGTGAGGTTCCTGCACTTGAAGGTTCAGGACATCTTTGGCAGCTTTTCAGGGTTCCACAGGGTGGCCTGTATCGTGTCAATTGGCATTGGCATGATTCCTCTCTTGGTACCTCCCCCGGTGTTTGCTGGCTGCTGGATACAGGACCCTGCAGCTATTCTTTATTTGAATCTACCACAGATTGGTCACCATATGATAATTATTGTGGTTTTAGGCACCCACAAGAAAATTAAAATCTATTTAGGGAGACAAAATTAAAATTGTAGACCTGTTAAGCTAGAAAGAATTTAAGAGATCACCTAAGTTCAACACCATAGGTCACACACAAGGAAATGTAAAGTCTGAGGGATGGAGTGATTTGAAAAACAATTGATCGACTGTGCTGAGAGCAGATCCTAAGTCTTCCGACTTCATTCACCGTACATGATACCAATACTGGAAAATAATCTGGAAGATAATCAGTTGCTAAGTTTTACCATTTGTTCTCTGTACGTAAGAAAACGAGAGTTCAGTGAGCAGGAACATGTTGGCAAGAGATTTAATCTGAGCCTTGAAGGAAGGGGGCATGTTTGGCATGGGAGGAGAGGCAACAACACAGGTGAAGGCCCTGGCTGAACAAATGTGGCAGAAGCCAGGAATGGTGAGGAGAGCAGCCTGACCAGAGCAAAGGAGTGCCATCAGGAGCAGAAGAAGGAAGGTGTGAAGGTGTGAAGGTGGGGGGGCCTTGTGGATTTTGGAGATCTTTCAAAACCATGGAGAGGTTTTTAAATTCAATTTAATGTGATTCGGGGAAACATCAAAGGTGTAAAATTTAAACAAAAGACGTTTTTAAGAAAGATACTTTTACCAATAAGGTAGATTGAGGGAGAGTCCAAATTTGCTAATAACACTTGTTTATTTTGAGTAGATCAAAGATGAAGTATTTGAAGAAACAGAAAAGAACTTTCGAATGCAAGAAAGATTGATTAAATCTTTTATCCGAGACCTGTCTCTTTACCTCCAGCATATCCGGGTGAGTGGAGACATTGCTATTGTTAGAATCACATACAGTGTAATTCAGTCCATTTTCCTTTTCATCCAGCATATTGTTGAATGAATGTTGAATAATTTGTACTCAAATGACCATTATGCCATGAAATACTTTTCATTAGGATTCCTATAGGTTATTTAAAAGTTAAATAACAAGATCAGCACCATTGTGTTAATATTAAAGTGGTCTAGCTCTTACCTCCCTCTCTTTCGACCTTCATCACCCTTTTTACCCCACCACCTTCTTTACTGTCTCCTATATCCAATTATATAAGAAACGCTTGTCACAGTTCATTTTGTCAAAATCGTTTCAAAGATAGAATTGTAAGATAATGATTCCTATGGAGGTGTGCTTTCTAATAATAAGATTCATGTTCACCTCCTTCGGTTGCTGTGCAGAAGGCCCGGAAAACTGTTAGATCCGCGACTGGGTTCGGGGAGCGGAGGTGATCAGGCCCAGGCCATCCTGGCCTTATGCCAGGGCAGCGTTTCCTTCACGAAGCCAGAATCAGGACTAGAATCCTTCTACTGGTATCTCTAATTGCTCTATTGACTTAATAGAAGGATGTTTATAAACATAATCAGTATACCCCCAACCCTCACACATGAATATCTTATCTTATAAAACAAATAATTTTCTTAAAAAGAGATCCTTTGCTTTCTTAAAAAAAAATCTTTTTTTTAACTAAGTAAAATGGTACAAAATTTAAAAGATACCAAAGGGATAAATAAAAAAAAAAAAAGGAAAAATAATTATTTCTCTTACCCCTGTCTCCTAGTCATCTTCTATACTGCAGGCACCATTTATTGGTTTCTTCTCTCTTATTAGTGATGTGTGTGTGTGTGTGTAAGGGAGGTGGGGAGACACTATTGAGAACCTTGGGTTTTGCACTTAATAGCATTATTTTGGAACGCAGTTCACACCTATATACACAGAGCTTCTTGCTCCTTTTTTTAAAATAATTGCATAATATTTAATTGTGTGGACATGCCATAATATATTTAACTAGTCCCTTATTGACAGTCTTTTAAATTGTTCGTAGTTGCAAAAGATTAGAAACATTAGCATAGGGAATCGTTGTAGATACATAATTTTCTGATCTATGTGAATACATCTAAAGGCCAGAGTACTAGATAGTTAATATGAAACAGTTTCTCCATCCCTTGCTAACACACAGTGTTATCAAAATCAAAATATCTTATCTTTGTCTGCAAGATAGGTAAAAACATGCTGTTTCAATATAGTTTAAATTCACATTTCTTTAAATGAAGTTGAGGATATTTTCATGTTTAAGTCATTATATTTCTTTTTCTGTGATTTGTTTATATTTTGAGGCATGTATTTATTAAATTGTTAGTCTTTTTTTTATTAATTTGTAGACTCTCTGAATATATTAGAAAAAAAAAGGCCTTTTTCTGAGATGATGGTTTACAAATATTTCCCCCCAGGGTGTTGACTTTCAAGTGTGCTTAAACTGCTTTCTCCATGTAAAAAGTTTTATTTTTGTGCAGTCTAATTAGACTTTTCTTTTATGGCTTCTTAGTTCTGTGTCATACTTAAAAAGGCCTATCCTATTCCAAGATAATAAAAAATATCTCTTTCCCATGGTTTAGTATTTTTATCATTTCATTTTTTTAAAAATTGAAGTTATTGATTTAGCTGGAATTTACTTTAGCATATGAAAGGTTTGAGGTAGGGATCCACCTTTTTTTTTCCAACTGGTTACCCAATTATCATCATTTATTGAGTAATCCCCACTGATTTGAAATGCCTCTTACATTTTCTTTAAATATCAAACTCTCCCCCTTCATATTTTAAAAATGTAATTAGATAAAAACTAGGGTTTATACCTAAAAGCAATAAATGAACAGGACAAACAGAGACTCAGGGACATGGACAATGGACTACTGGTTACCAGAGGGTAGGGGGTGGGGAGGAGGGAAGAGGTAGACAGGGTAAAGGGGGTCAAATATATAGAGAGCTTGGGGGAGGGTGAAGTGGGTAAAGGGGACCAAACATGTGGTAGCCTAAGGAAACTGAACTCTGGGTGATAATCACACAATAGAATATATAGATGTCAAATTATAATGTACATCTGAAATTTATTTAATTGTATTAACCACTGTTACCCCAATAAACTTAAAAAAACAACTAGGGTTTATAAAAGTAGGAGCACATTGGCTTAGTGAGAGATTTGACAAAACAATATTGGGACAACTACCAACTGTGCTCCCTTATGTGAGAACTTTTCCCTATGATTCCTCTATTTGGTACCCTCCTTTGGCGTTTTTCTCCCCCATATTTTCTAAATGTGTAGTAAGTATACCCCTGAGCCCCCAGCTCTTAAGAGGCTCATCTCCATATGGGCGGTGGCATTTTGAGCTGGGATGTATGTGACATCGATAGCCATTTGATGGGCAGAGCAATTTGGTTCTGTCTGCCAGCAGTGAGAATTAAGGGAGAGAATGTTAAACAGTTTCATCACTGACATAAAATGGAAAAGTCTTGCCAACAATAAAATTAGACAGATTGGCTTGTGGAGAACCATCAAGAACATAAGCCAAGGGTCATTGACTGTATAATTTGGTGTCCACATTGGCATGTGGACTGATAGTTTGTGATTTTACAACATTCCTTCAAAAGAATATAAGAGGACAATTGTGTTTCACATTAGTTCTCCCACTTGGCTGGAATTAGGAAGATTCCCCAATTTAACTTTCTCACAAAACACTGACTTCATTTATATGTACATACATAGGACTTAGAGACAAGAGGTCTAAAAATGATGTAAAATAAAACATCAAACTGATGTATGAGGCACTGATGTTTTTTGGCTTAAAGACTTCATTTACCCTTGAAATGTATTAATGGAATTTTTAGTACATTTCGATTTTATTTGGGTTAACATCAAAATAATAAGCTTTCCTTTCATTTAAACTAAAGAAGGTGAAAGCCTGATACTGTTTTAAGTAGTCAGAGAAAACCAGCCTGGGATTTAAAAACTGTCAGGATCAATCAAGAGGCATTTACTGTGTATTCACTTATTTATTCATTTATTCAGCATCACTATAATTGAGTTCTGCCTTTATGGAGCTTACATTTTATGGGCTGGAGACAATAAACAAACATTAGTAAATCATGTGCAAAGAGATATTTTTGCAATGACAAAGGAAAAGAGCTGAGCAAGAGCAATCGCTGCCAGAGTCCAAGTATAGGAAGCAAGGTTGTGATTATCCACAGGGCAGGGGGGCAGCATGAGCCAAGGCTTGAAAAGGAGAGATGATTGTTAATTATCATAATCCTGCAGGAATCATTTTGACTTTAATAATTTACTTTTTGGTGCATTAAGAAACCCTCAAATTAAGGACATAGGAAAATGCTAAAGAGATGAAAAAAGCCCTTAACAGTTTTTCCATAATTAAAAGTCTTAAGCTTTTCCTTGTGCCACATAAATCATAGTTCACGTGAGTATGTTTGTTTTGAAGCTAAAATGATGCACTAGAGAGAAAAATTTTAATTCTGGACCCATTTTGTCCCAGACTGCTATCTAGGATAAATGATGAAGGCTAGAAAGTTCTTTTTGGTTTCTGGCCATGCTACCCTGAATGTGCCCGATCTTGTCTGATCTGGGAAGCTAAGTAAGATTGGGCCTAGTTATTAGTACATGGATGGGAGACCACCTAGGAAGACCAGGTGCTGTAGGCGTCAAAAAAAAAAAATATATATATATATATATATACATATGAAATTAAAAAATAAAACACTTTGTAAACTAGAAATAGAAGGAATTTCTTTCACATGATAAAACATTTGTAATAAAAAACCTACATTAAATTTTATAAAAAAAAAAAAGAAAAGAAAAAGTTCTGTTTGGTCTCATTTGTGTTTATTTCTAACTGGCTCCAGGAATCGGCATGTGTGAAAGTGGTGGCCGCCGTGAGCATGTGGGATGTGTGCATGGAGAAGGGGCACAAAGACTTGGAACAGTTTGAGAAGGTGCATCGCTACATCAGTGACCAGCTCTTCACAAATTTTGTAAGTGACTGTCTTCACATTACTTGTCATGAGTTGGGCCTCTTCCTGGGTTCTCTGTAACATGCAGCTCATGGAAGTTAATTCCACAAAGGTGCTGTGTGCATCAGGAGTCCTGACTGTCCTTTAGGATATTTGTATCAGGATTTTATAGTCAGAACATGACTTTCAATGACTTAAAAAGGAATATTTAGGAATAGTTAAGAAGTCAATAAATAGGTCTTTGAGATGGTACAAACTACAAAGAGAGCACTAAAGGCAAAATTGCTTGGGAATTCTAAATTTACAGTTGGCCCTTGAACAAAACAGGTCTGAACTGCGTGGGTCCACTTTTACATGGACTTTTTTCATTAAATATTGTAAATGTATTTTCTCTTCCTTATGATTTTCATAATAACATTTTCTTTTCTCTATTGTAAGAATATAGATTATAATGCATACATATGCAAAATATGTTAATCAACTATTTGGTCAACTGTAGGCTATTAGTAGTTAAGTTTTGGGGGAGTCAAAAGTTATATCTGGATTTTCAACTGTGCAGGGGGTTGACGCCCCTAAACCTTGCATTGTTCAAGTGTCAACTATGTATGGTATATGTTTGGTCCCAGGTAGAAAGAAATGGGTGGGGGAGCTGAGAGTGTCTTGGAGATGTCAGGACAGCTTGAAGCTGAAGAAAATTTGCACACTTGGGCAACTTAAAGGTATTCTAACAGTAGCATCTTATTAAAAATAACTTACTAAGTATCTATTGATATGTTTATGTGTTTAGTACCCTGCCCTCAATGTCTGTCCTACTAGAAAAAATTAAAGAAAAATCCTTTGACAAGTGAAAACAGATATTACTAATTAGTTATGATCGCAAAAGGTATTATGTGTGTATGCAAGTTTAGCCCAGATTTAGGTAATAACTAAATCTTGAGTTAAATTCAAGTTATTTAGATATGTACACATAAAAAGTGATACCAGGCAGACTGTCACATCTGGGTTGTAATGCAAACATTGTATTAATGAGTGTCATTTAGCATTTGTTATCAACTGCAGAGCTAAGGAGGGGGTTAGCATATTTTGCAGACTCTGGTGTGTGCAGATTGTTGGGTGGAGAGTTATAAATCAAGAAGTTTGGCAGGGTATTTACATACATTTGGTTTTGGATAAGTAGTATACTGCTGGATCTGCCTGGGTGTAGCTTGTGCTCTAAGAGCAAAGCAGGTGGTACAGGACACAATGAAGTCAGCCTGAAGAGTATTTTGAAGAATAACAGCTAGGGAATACTGACCAGGTGAGCAACATGCCTTTCTCATCCCTACAGAAGGAGAGGACGGAGCGGCTTGTCATCTCTCCCCTAAATCAGTTGCTGAGCATGTTTACGGGGCCGCACAAGCTGGTACAGAAGCGCTTCGACAAGCTTCTGGACTTCTATAACTGTACAGAACGGGCGGAGAAGCTAAAGGACAGGAAGACCCTGGAGGAGCTGCAGTCGGCCCGGAACAACTACGAGGCCCTGAATGCCCAGCTGTTGGATGAACTGCCCAAGTTCCACCAGTACGCCCAGGGCCTCTTTACCAACTGTATCCACGGCTATGCTGAGGCCCACTGTGACTTTGTGCACCAGGCTCTGGAGCAGTTGAAGCCACTGCTTTCGGTGAGTCCCTTACTTCCCCATTGAGAAGTCATCTCTGAAGTTATGGTGTTTTCTGGAAGCACATAGTAGGGTTGTTAGGGACATTATTCAAACTAGATAGATGAACAGTGTCATTGGGTCAGGCCATCAGGAAGTGGAATTCTTGATGGTGTTGTGAAAGCTGCAGCTTTTAAATGGCTCTCTTTCCGCCCTGGGCAATCCCCAGAAGAGCCACCTTGGCCCGCTGGCCGTGCCACAGAGAGCATTGTCCCTTGCATCAGGCTGCAGTGTTGGCAGCTTACGCAGAGTGAACTGCAGCTGAACTTTGGCTTCCAGTGAGTTTCAGTGAGACTTTGTCAGTCCCGGGATCTTTCATTCATGTTCTCTTCTTTCCTCTCTCTCTGCTCTTCCCGTGGACTCCAGTTACTTAAAGTTTCCGGCAGAGAGGGGAACCTTATTGCCATCTTCCATGAAGAGCACAGCAGAGTTCTGCAGCAACTCCAGGTTTTCACTTTCTTCCCAGAGACTCTGCCAGCTGCCAAGAAGCCATTTGAGAGGAAAAGCATAGACCGCCAGTCTGCCCGAAAGCCACTCCTGGGCCTGGTGAGTAGAGAACTAGGGAAGGGTTGAGTGGCTTAATGGTTAAGAGTGTGAACTCCGGAGCTGGGTCTTCTGGGTTCAGATCCCAGTACTGACACTTAACTCACTGTGTGTCCTTGAGCAAGCACCTTAACTTCTGTGCCTTGGTTTCTTCATCTTTAAAACACAGATAATAATTATACTTATATCATAATATTGTGATAATAGAATATTGTGAGGTTTAAAGGAGTTAGTATATATAAAGCACTTAGAAATTGCCTGGCAATTAGTAAGCACTATACAAGTAAGCTATCATCATCATCATTGTTATTATTTTTAATATTGTTGGACCCAGCTCTGTCTCTACAGATTAGCAATTAGTAGGAGTTTAAGTATTTTATAATGAGTGGAGAATAAAGGTTGTTGAATTCTCATCTGTCATGGACTGATTCATTCACTCACTATTATGAGCATCACCAGTGTGCCTACTGGTACTTGAGAGCGACTACCTGTAGTTCCCTCACACTTGCTATGTACTTCTAGGTGCCCTCTGAAAAGTATTTTCGGATCTTAGTCTATATGGTGAAAGGAGTTAGTAAAGTATTAGTATTAATACTTTGATCAGTTAATTAAGGGAATTGACTTAAGGATACGTTCATTCTGCCAGGACTCCCTATTTCTGATCATGTATTAGAAAAGGTAAATTATCTGACTTACTGTCAAACAGTTTATGGCTGATAAAAACACCTAGTAATATTAGGTATTTTGAGTCTTTAAGGTGGTACTTTAATCACATTTTTTTGGTTGCAAGATGAGATAGTAAAACTAAATGTGGGTTAAATTTTCTTAATAGCTACAGAGGCACCAAAACATCACCTAAGAGACCATGATTTTTACCCAGCCACAGGGACTGACTCAGGCACAGAAACATCCGATGACAATAGTGAGCAGCTGGCTCTCATTGCCCTCATTTCTGAGACTCTGACAGTGTGTCAGGATTAAATATGGCTGCTGGGATAACGGCCCGGGAAGGTTTTTGTCGATGGTATTTCTCGTTGCCTTTCAGCCAAGTTACATGCTGCAGTCGGAAGAACTTCGGGCCTCCCTTCTGGCAAGGTATCCCCCAGAAAAACTCTTCCAAGCAGAACGGAACTTCAATGCTGCTCAAGACCTGGATGTCTCAATTCTGGAAGGTGATGTGGTGGGCGTGATCAAACAAAAAGATCCCATGGGCAGTCCAAACCGCTGGCTGATTGACAATGGAGGTAAGAATATTGGATGTCAGATTACTGTAACTGTAAATGAAGAAGTGATTTGGACTGTACCTGAATCCTGTCTAGGCCAGGAGAAAATATGAGAGTCTTTGATTCAGG
The DNA here is from genome assembly GCA_028627145.1 of Eidolon dupreanum. NCBI lineage: Eukaryota > Metazoa > Chordata > Mammalia > Chiroptera > Pteropodidae > Eidolon > Eidolon dupreanum. The sequence goes on from CM053506.1 coordinate 18,051,898, forward strand.
GAAAAATAATCTTAAAAGTTCTATTCATCTCTGGAGAATGTAATACCCAAGTCTTTGTTTTTTTTGTGTTTGTTTGTTTTTTATAAATTTCAGAGGAAATTCCAATACTTACCTTGTAAGACTTGTCATGTTTTATAGCTCTTTCAGGCAGTGAATGCTGCCTGATGGGTCCTGTGCTCTTATAGCCTGTTCTGAGCAAACCACATAATAAGCTACCTTCTTCCAAGCTCTGTAAATGTCTTTTGTGAGTGTATGGTTTTAAAACCTGTAAGAAAGGGGATTTTGTTTGCTTTTAGAGTTCTTACCTCCATAACAAACAATTTTACCTTGTGACTATTTATGGATGACATTTAAAAAAGCTGTGGGCTTTTTTTTCTTTTTTCTTGTGAGGGGAGGGGCATGGGAAAGGAGTATAGAATTTAAAGAAAAGTACAAAGACAAATGCTGGTCCTGATCCAGAATCCTTTTTCCACAATTCCAAAATCAGAAAAGCTTTGAAAAGATCAAAGAATTTTTTTCAGAACTCATTTGCTGAAACCTGCCTAATCTGAACTCATTTGGTGGCAAAACCTAAACAAAGTGATGTGAGACTATTTATAATCATAACTTATCCCTTTAGGTGTGAAGAGTCATATATTTTGCTACAGAAAACTTATTGATTTGACTACGGGACATTGACCGGGACCCTGCTGGGGATATTAGGAAATATATAGTATGTGTACTTGAGTACCTTTCCCAAATCCAAACATCTAAATTTCAAATTACATCTGGTCTAAGCATTTTAGATATGGGTTGTGGGCCAATATAATAAACACCTATGTTCACGTTTCCCAGAACTGAAAATTTTAACATTTCTCAGTTTCTTTAAAAGCATATGTGGATTTTTTTCCCTCCTCCACTCCTGCTTACCCAAAATAATAGAGATGGTAGTGGGAAAGGAAGGATGAAGGCTGGGGCCTCCCGGGGTGACGGGCAGGTGTGAGCCCCTGACGGGCTCAGGGACAGATGTAGTCTTTGTAAAAAGATTCAAGCCGTCTGAAAGGTTCTGTCATCCTTGGGGTTTGCATAAACTCAACCCTGATAAGTAAAGTGTTAGCAGGAAGCCCACAGTATTAGAATTAGCTGTTAGACCCTCTGCCCCTCACCGCCTGCCCAGGAGACCCCTTGCCATTATTCAGCAGATAAGACACATGCGTGCAGGAAACACATCAAACTTCCAAGGCGCAGATGGCTGTTGCTTGCATGGAGGTTCTGTACTCTGGGTCCCTGCCTTGACATATTTCTTAATATTATAAAATTTTTTCCTATGTATTAGGGATCTCAATTCCTAACTTATGCTTAAGAGTTTTAGCTGAGGGCCCTCTCTTTCATCGTCTTAGGCAATTTATTAAAGTGAACATATGCTATGCATGTGTTGTGTGTGTATTCTAACGAATATAAACAGTTTTCTACTTTAGACTATTCTCACAGTATTCTCACCACATTCTAAAGCAGAGGCCGAGATTCAAGTGCTGTGGATGGAAAGAGGGCAGGGAAGCATATCTGAAGGGCTCTGTCACGATGAGGATGGTTTTTTAAATCCCTCTTTACCAAATTGGTGTATTTGAACCCATCCTTTGCTGAGCCTTCCTTTAGTCTTCGTTTCCATGATCTAGATGTCCTGTTAAATTGTCTTCAAATGCTCATTCTCCAACTTGTCCTTTTTATTACTGTCCTCTTGACTTCCCTCAAGGCCTCCTTATCTCTCATCTGTTATGAGGAGGTAACAAAAAGGAACTGACTATGGGTTTCATCTCTTCCCACCCACATTGTGTCCTGGAGTTCAATGTCTAATCTGTTTTGTCACTGGGCATCTTAACTTGTTCTGTGCTTCTCACTGTCGACCCAACTTTTAAACCATGGTTTCTTCTCTGTCAGTTTTCTCCTTCCACTACAAGCTCCTCATGTCTACTTTTTCTTCCCATAGTTACCAAAGGCTTTGTGTACAGCTCCTTCCTGAAGCCCTACAATGCCCGTCACAGCCACTCCGACGTCTCTGTCGGCAGCCACTCCTCCACCGAGTCGGAGCACAGCAGTTCCTCGCCCAGGTTCTCACGGCAGAACAGCAACAGCACCTTGACCTTCAACCCCAGCAGCATGGCTGTGTCCTTTACCTCGGGGTCTTGCCAGAAACAGCCTCAAGATGCATCTTCATTGAAGGAATTTGACCAAGGAACTATCAGTGCCTCTTTACACTTGGGCAGTTCAGAGAACAGTCCTTCCAGCTGCCCTTCAGAGCCCAAGCCCTGGGACTCTGCAGATGCGTCTCGAGACACTGACCAGCCCATCCCCACCCTGAGGAGCTACCGAAACACCAGACATCCAGAAATGGCTGGTTGCTCTCTACCAGGGCGAAATGGGCAGGGTAAAGACCTCGTAAAAGGATGTGCAAGAAGAGCCCAGTCTCCTGAAGACAAAAACAAAGAGCCAGAAAGCAGGGAAGCTCAAGGCAACCAGGTGAGTGCTCCCTGCTCGCCATGCAGAACAGGTGGCAGGTCTGCTGCGGGTGCAGATAATGCTCTTTTAGGAGTGGGTGAGTCAGAGGCTTGCCTGGGGTCTAGGGGTGATCTGGATATGGGCTCACAGACAAGTGTTATGAAACCACGTTGGAAACACACTGCTGCAATAGTGAGCATCTCACACCTTCTGAGCACCTTCTGTGGCTGACTCCTCATAGACGATTTCTGAGCCTCTTCTGCTCTGTCATTGGGCATTTACAAGGCGTTATGATGACAACTTTTTCCATTCTTCTAATTCACTAATTCCTCAGGTGTATAAAGTCTGTTACTTAACTCATTATTTAGTTTTTTAATTCAAGGACTGTGTTTTTAGTTCTAGAATTTAGAAATAAAATTCTGGCTCCATTTCAGTTTTTCCTGTTTTTGTTTTTTTTTTTTTTTTTTTGTAATGACCTGTTTGCTGTCTTGGGAATTTATATCTTGAACATTTAAACCTTCATTTTAAAGCCACTTTCAGATTCACAGCCGAAGAATCCCTGGTTCACCTGCTGGTCGCATTTGCTCACTCTTGCAGCAGCGAGTTTCCATGTGTGTGTTACAGTATTGGTCTGTGAGCTCATCGCCCACGGGGGCTACCTTTGTTGAGAGACTCAGACATTCCCTGGATTATGGAAGAGTTTGCCTTTGCAAAGCTCTGGATTCCAAAACATCGCTTTCACACTAGTTTCTCAGCTCAGACTTTCCACACCACGTTCCCCTGAGTGCTACAGATAAGCATAGTGCATGCCTGTTTCTCTCTGATGATTCTGTTCCTACCCACAGCCCAGGACAGACATCCCAGTGCTGGACCTACCAGTGGACAGTTTTTGTAGACATGTTGAGGAAGAGATAGCCCTTTCTTAAATTCTGACCTAGTACCAACAGCTCAATTCTAGCCTCATCGACTCCTGCCCCTGGCCAAGTTCTAAAACCCCAGATAGCAGGTGTGCTTTAAGTGTTTGAAATTCAGAAGTTCTATGTTTGGGGTGTGGAAGGGTATCCTTATATCTCATCCATCTTCCATATTGACTGAAGGTTCATTTCTTCTTTCACTCTTTAAGGCAACTCTGAAAGTGTAAAAAGATATGAAATTTGGTTTTCTTTGAACTTGTTTGGTTCATTATGGTAGCTACCAGCCATATGTAGCTGACAAAGATATAATTTAAATTAGTTAAAATTAAATAAAATTTAAAAATTAAGTTCCTCTGTCTTATTAGGCATATCTCAAGCGTTCAATAGGTACACGTGGCCAGGGGCTGCCATATTGGATATTGTAGATATAGACCATCCCCATCATCATAGGAAGTTCTGTTGTTCCAAGAAGGTTCCCATGGCCTGACTCATTTTTTTCTCTGTTACACAGGTCTATTTTGCTGTCTATACCTTCAAAGCGCGGAACCCAAATGAGCTGAGTGTGTCAGCCAATCAGAGACTCAAGATTCTGGAGTTTAAAGATGTTACAGGAAATACAGAGTGGTGGTTAGCTGAAGTTGATGGGAAGAAGGGCTATGTTCCATCCAATTATATTCGCAAAACTGAGTACACCTGAACCTGCTCTGCCTCCCACTCAACCTTGCTGCCCTCGCTTCCTTCTGCCGAAGGGCTTCGGTGGTCCACAGGGAGGGCGCCTACTCCGAAGACAGGCCCTGTTTGCATTGCTTAACCAGGCCACAGTGGGGCACAAGATCAGTCTTGTTCTCCTCGATTGGGTTGTCAACCTTGATGCTCACTAGAATTTCTAGAATTTGAAGTGGACCCTGGGCTTGAAAATAATTCAGTGACCATGAGGAGAGAGGCAAGTCCTAGGGTCATTCTATGGAAATGAGAAATGTTCAATTAGAAGACCAGTATCCTATGTATACTGGAGCTGTGCAATAGCATTAGAAGATGTTGGTGTTGGTTGTACCATACTGCGTTTGGGGTGGCTCTGTGCTCCACGGTCATCTGACCAGAAACCGATTTGGATGAAGAGAATTCTCCGGAAGCCCTTTTAGGCCATGCCTCTGCCTATGGCAAGGAGTTTGTTGAGATTGTACCAATTCTGGTGTTTCAAAGCTTCAGTGTCTACCACACATTGACACACACACACACACTTCTAAAAGTCCTTAAAACGCTACCATCTGTAATCTTTTTCTTCATTTCACTGTATTTCCAGATTGGTTGTGCAAAATTCAACTGCTTTCTTTCTCCTTTTGAAAAGGAAAAAGGTCTTTATTTTCCTTCAACCTTCATCTGAAAGGTTCTCTTTCCTTTTAGGTACAATCATCTACACCTTTCTGACAGCCATCTCTACTTTATATGGTCTGAGTGATAACCTGTCTTGGCCCTCTCTCCTGCAACCCAATAACATAGATTTTCCTAGAACAGGGTCATAGCCCCACCCATTTCATTGAAAGGATTTGCTCTACAGTGAGCTGAAACCATTCCAACCTGGTGGAAGTCTGGATGCCTTTCTCCTTCATCCAAGGTGCCGAAGACATAATGAGTGTGTCTCATTCGAATTAGGATAAGCAGTCCCCAAAGTAGCTTATCCTGGACTTTGAAATAAGCCAAACAGATTCCACAGTGCCTGATCAAATAGGTTCTGTGGTGTCACTTTAGCATTCTGGACCTTAAAGTGCCCGATCATACCTTTCTTTGGCCTCAGGAAGAGATTTGCTAATCCTCACATGAAGACTGTCCTCCTGAAGGTTCTTATTTAAGGTCTGCCACAGATACGAAGCCTACCTTGGAACAGGAAACTATGAATTTTATCTGAAGAAAGGGAATTAAGAACAGCCTTATAAGCCCTGCTTCTCCAAGCACACCTTTGGCCTAAAAATCCTGATGAATTGGGAGATGCCTGTGGACTCCTGAGCCCTCATGTGTCTGCAGGTCGGTCGGAAGGCAGTGGTGCGAGCCTTTTGTGAGTAGTGTTTATATAGAGAGATGTTTATATTGAAGTAGTTATTTTATAAATAAAAACATTTCTAAGGGCCATGAGTATGTTTTCTTGATTCCTCTCCACATTTAGCCTGAACCTTTCTCTTGGATTTCTGAGGACACCTTCCTGATAATTAAGAGATGCCCAGATTCTGGGTGATGGAAGGGGCTAACTGAAGAAATTCAAGTAAAAAATTCATTTGTCAAATATAATATTAACGGAATTACTGTATACTTAAGAGATATTCATGCTGCAGGTGATTGCCTTTTTATTTTAAACCATTTTATACTATAAAATCCTAGAAGAACAGAAGAGTTGAATGCTCTAATCTGGAATTCCTAAGAGGTTAGTATTTTTCTGATATTACAGAGGTGGAAACTGATGCACTAGAGATGAACGAGGTCACAGTAGCAGCTCAGGCAAGATTGGGGCTGAGAGAAGGAGATATAGCAGGACAACTGGCAGAGGTGGGATTGAGGACAATGTGGGTGACAGCGAAGCAATCTGACATTGGGGTAGAAAACATGTTTGTGTAAGACTCTGGGAGAGAAACATAGATTAACTCTTTCATTTTATGTACTAAGAAAATGGGATCCAATGACGTTGTGACTTACTCAACTCATACATCAAGTTTTTGATGGATCTTGAATTTAAACTTGGGCCTTGTGCTCTTCAGCTGAGTCTTTGCACCTTGTTCTAGAGCCAGACTCTGACTTCAGACACTTAAGAGCCTTGGCAACTTATCTAATCCGTGCTTCAGTTTCCTCATCTAAAGTAGAGATAATACTATCCACCTCATGTGAGTGGTAAGAATTGAATGAGTTAGTGCATGGAGAGGCTACAACATCGCCTGGCACATAGTAAACAAATTGGAGAGCCTTGAGGTCCAAGTCAAGGAATTTAGATTTTATGAGCCTGGTAATAAACTAGATTCTTCAGTGAATTGCCTGTTTTAGGAAAACTAAATGGCAACAGGATGATATGGAGGGAGGAAGATTAAAGGCAAGAAAACCTAATTATTGGGGAAAAGTTAATTGATTTGGAGATAAGATTACTGGAGAATGGAAAAAAAATCATTCTGTAAAGAATATAAAATTGAAGAAATGATGGAATTACTGGCAAAAGGGAGACCACTGGCGTAGGAGCAAGTGAATGAAAAGAAGATGGGTTTGTTTTAAACACTGGATGTCTGCTAGGTCTCGGTCCTACAAGAGTGCTCTTCAGACCAGCAGCATCATCATCACGATGACCTGGGAGTTTGCTAGAAATGTCTCAGCCAAGGCCCACTGAGCCAGGTCCTCGAGTTGTTTGTGTATCATTAAAAATTGAGAAGTATCTGTCCAGGTGAGTTTTTTTTTTTTTTTAATGGAATTTTCTACTGTCAAAAAAGTAGGAGTTACAAAAACCAATGAAGGAAAAGGACGTCAGATATTTCAGACACAACAGAAGGAAATACTATTGAAGAAAAATTCTAAGTCTGGTTTGCCTGCTTACTTCCTCCCATGAATTTTCTCCTTTTCCTGTTTGGAAGTAGCTCTTCTGTTGCGCTTTTATGCAAGAGTCCTAGAAGAACAGGGAAGGAGTTGGTGGGGTGCGGGGGAGGAATCTATTGTCATCTGTAAATTGTAGATTACTGGCCTCAGAGTTGCTCTGAGAATAAAGATAACGTCTGCAAGTCTGTGCACTGTGAGCTCAAGAAGTACATGGCTTTAATAAGGACTAAATTTTGTGTCACCTTGTTTTAATTAATTGCAAAGCTGAGACTCTGTTTACGTGGGTTTTTCTTCAGGGTCAAGAATACAAACAGGCCCTAGAAAAACACCATTGTGGTCTGAATTCTGTTTGACTTGCAGAACGTTAAGCTTGAGGACCAAGAATCCTTGAGATTGATGTCATTCGAAATCCTCTAGTCACCAAACACTATTCACAGGATTTTAAACTCTCTCACCTGTTGAAGTTTTTACTATTTCACCTTTACTCCTGTGGCAGATGCTCAGCGCCATGGAGCAAGACAATAATTCCCCATCTGAGCCCCTGCTTTATTTCACCAAGCCCATGGAAGTTTCTTGCAATTGTTAGTGAAGCTCAACATTAGTGCTCTGCATGTATGAAGAAGGGAGCTTTCCACAACAAATTGTGCACTTTGCTAGCTACCCTGCAGGCCTATCCATTTCTTAACCACCTCTCAGAGGCGATCTTCAAGAAGAAAGGAGCAAACGTAGTGCTTTCCCAGAGGTAAGTTCCAGTGGTGTGGTGGTCAGAGGAGCGACACTCTGATTAGAGCAGCAGCAATATTTTCATTCAGGAAACAGTGGGAGCAGACAGGCACTTGGGACCCTGCAGCAGACAGCAGTACCATGTCAAAAGGCACTGTCTGTGCACTGCCATGGCTGGGCCTCCCCAGGACACCGAGCTTTTCCCACAGCAGCTACTCCTCAGGTCCAGGGTCAGGGAAGCTGATAGACTGCCAATCTGTCATGGCCTCTCCCTATCCTAGGACTCACCATGATTAACTTTAACCAGGGACCTTTCTAGAGCCCCTCAATGGAGATCAAGAAAAGGTTACCTCTAAATATGACCAAGCTCAATAAGATCTTTGCAAATTGGTAGAAGGGTGACAGATAATGAACATTGAAATCCACTTTTAATGGGGCTTAAAAGATGGCATAATCTTGTACAAGTTCAAACCATAGTGGGATTCAGTGGAAATTAATGAATTGTCATTATACTGACTTCAGTTGGAGAATATTGATGATTTTACCAGAGCTTTTTGGGCTAATGGTATTGTATTTGTTTCCTATTGCTACTATAACAAATTACCACATATTTGTGGCCTGAAACTAGTTTGTACCGTCTGGAGGTCAGAAGTTCAGAATTAATCTCACTGGGCTAAAGTCAAGGTATCAGTAGGGCTGGTTCCTTCCGGAGGCTGAAGGGAAGAATCTGTTCCCTTTTTCAGCTTCTAGAAGCTGCCTGCATTCCCTGGCTTGTGGCGCCTCCCTCTGTCTTCAAAGCCAGCAGCATAGCATCTTCAAGTGTCTCTTTCTCATCACATTGTCTTCATTCTAACTCTGACCCTCCTGACTCTCAAGGATCCCTTGTGATGAAACTGAGCCCAGCTGGATAATCTCCTCATTCCAATATCCTTAATCACATCTGCAAAATCCCCTTTACCATGTAAAGTAAATCCTCATGGGTTTTGAGGATTAAGATGTAGACATCTTTGGGGACCATTTTATCTACCAACGGTATGAAGTCACATGACATATTGGAGCCCATTGTCTTCTTGAGAATGGAAACGTGATCTAGTCCAGACTATACTAGTGATTCTGGAGCAGAGATCAGCAAGCTTCTTATGTGAAAGGCCAAATAGTAAATATTTTAGGCTTCACAGACCATTCAGTCTGTCACAACTCTGCCATTATAACACAAAAGCAGGCATAGATAATACAGAAACAAGTGAGCATGTCTGTATTCCAATAAAACTTTATTTACAAAACAGCAGGCTAGATTTGGCCTTTGAGTGTTATGCCTACTCCAGGCCCAACTAAAACAAAAGGATTCTTGTTAACTATTAACACTGAAGTCAAATATACAGAAAAATTAAACCTCTTGATGAAGGAAAATGAAAAGCCAGCCAAAGTATAATTGCTTTACAGGTTGAAACTAATAAGTATATCAGCCAGACACACAATTATGAGGCTAGGAGGTGTTTTTATGATGCCAAATGCAAATCCTGAAAAAAGGAACCAGCAGGCAAGGGTGTTAGCACCAAGTATGGGGAGAGACATCTGTGTCCAGAGATGTAACCAGTGGGCAGCTCAACAATCGCTACAGGTGGTTCTCAGGAACAAGTGGCTGTGGCTTAAACAACAGATAAATGTCTCAAAGACTGCTGCTCCAAAAAAGCTCATCATTCACAGTGGAAGCTTGGGGACAGGACAAATAGATCTGAAATCAGCGATACTGGTTATCAGGCAGAATAGCTAAATGGCTGTCATGACAAGGACTGAGGTGACTGTCCAAGAGATTACCGGTATGGCAACGAAGGCCTTGATTGTTACAGTTGAAGAAAGGAGTTCTGTATTAGTCCATTTTTTAAATTCAGTAAGAACCAAACTAGTCTTAAGTAATTTTTCTTCCTGAAACTCTTATTTTTTGTGCTTGTTTTACCTAAAAAAGATACTGCCTTACATAAACTTTTCCTCACTTCATTCTACTTCTTCCCTAAGTAGTTGCTTTTTATACTGTAACAGCTAAATTCTACAGCATAACCAATTACTTGCATATGAAGTGAAAAGGAATACTATGAAATTGAAGTGCTTTTTACAGCTAATTCTTTTATGCATTTTTATAATCTTTTACTTGATATTTTCAAACAATATGAAGCCTTCTAAACAGTTTAGTGTCTAACCTATTTAGAAGACTAAATTCATACTTACAGTTGAATATGGTATTTGCTAACTAAATCTAAGTTGCAGAAGTTTAGACATTTAAATGTCAATGTTTATATAATATTGTTTGATAATTTTTAAATAAAATCAGGGCCAATGTGCATTTATAGTTAAATATATTCTCATTCTAGTACCTCAATGGAACAAGTTTCTTCCGAGGGTGTTTTGAAAGGCATTTATACAAAACTAGCCACATATTTGCATATTTGACCACTGGTAGCCATGCAGGATACATTTGAGAAAAACGATCCAGGAAGCAGCAATACCTATGCCATCAGTACGGGTTAGATGTGATGAGAAACTGAAAGATGGCAAAAGTGATGGGGATAAAGAAAGAAAAGTGGAAGAGCCTCATGGCTGATGCGGTCTGGAAAAGGAAAAGTTAGGAGTGATGTCCAGGTTTTCATTTTGTAGAACTGAGTGGAAAACGATGTCACCACTTGAGATAGAAAGTACAGGGGGAAAAAATCTCTCTTTTATTCTGACGAAGGGAGGAGAAGGGTATGTCAAAGTAAAGCAAGTTGTGTCAGAGGCCTAAAGGATATCCAGGTGATAACACCGACTGGCAGTTGAATATATGAATCTCAAAACTGGAGAAGAGGAAGAGGCTAGAAATGAGAATCATATGAGTAGAAGCTGAAACCAAAGAGTGTATGAAATCAATTACAGAAAAAATAAGGAAGAACTTAGGGTGGGGGTCAAAGACAAAAGCATAGGGGCATCTTAATGCTTCAAGGACAGGTTAAAAAGGGGACCTCAGGTAGAGAAGTGGGAAAGAGCTATAATGTTGTGAATGGGTTATCCAGTGCCTGGGCCAACAAGATTTGAAGCAGGCGGAGTCATCACCGAAGTTTGGGATCTGGGCTGGCTCAGGTTCCCACAACATTCACTGGGTGGCTTAATCATCACTATTGAGATAAGGATGACCTTTCCCTTCTCTTCATCTGCATCATAGGAGTAGGTAGATCACAATTCCTCATGATAGGAAAAGAAGAAAATCAGGAAATTTGTTTCTGGTTCTGGTTCTGCCAGAAACACTCATGTTTTGACTTTGGATATCCTCTAACCTTTCTCGGATGGTGCTTATCTGAAAAATAAGGGACTTGAACTGGATTGTCTCCAAGGGCTCTATCAGTTGGGTTAGTCAGGAGACAGAAACCATAAGTTATTTTAACAGAGGACAATGTAAAGAACTGCTAGGTAGGCACTGAAGAAAGAGCCAAGGGAAAACAAAGTTCAGAGAGCAGCCACCTCAAGAAGCGACCATCCCCGTGAGGGCTGCAGGGAAAAAAGGGAAGAGGTGGGCATCACTAAGGCAGAAACCTGGACTTCTGAGAAGGGGTGCTGTGCAGCTGGTGCCGGCGTCTCTGAGGGGCACAATATCACCGGTCCTGGGAATACTGGAAAAACTGCCAGCTGCAATCAACACTGCTACTTGTATGAGCTGCCACTGCAGAAAAACATGGTCAGAGCAATGCCGATGGGAACAGAGCAACTAGGAGGAAACACGTCCCTTCCTCATTCCAGCCTCGAGGTTATGTATACCCCCTTCCATTGGGAAGTTTAAATCTCTGAGCATCTCACTCATCAAACAGCAAAAATGGTGAATAAATAAAAATCTTTTATTAGTGCATCACTGAAATGGAAGTAAGTAATATGTTAAACCAAAAATAATATGACACCAAAAACTTGGACCATTCCACTTAGGACAGCTCAGGTTCAATGCAGTCCTCACAGAATGTTCACAGATAAAATGCTAAGGAGAGTGAGTAGCTTAGTATAAAAGTTCACAAGGCTTACAAGGAAATAGAGCACCACAGATAAAAAACAAAAACAGCAAACACCTTATATTGAAACCTCAATAGTAACCAGAGGAATATAAATTAAAACCTCACTGAGGTACCTGTTCATACTCATCAGATTGACAAAATGTTTTAAATTGGCATTGCCAGTTTGGTGTTACCTAGTATACGCATATGAACATGTGTATGCTCCCCATTATAGCCTAAGAAAGTCTCGCATGTGTATCTCAGGAATTATATACTGGAATGCTTATAGCAGTATTGTTCATAATAAGAAAAAACAACAACAGCCATAGAAATAACCCTACTGCTGTCCAACATTTAAATAGTGAACTGTGGCATACTCACACACTGCCATACTGCAGAGCAGTGAGAAGGAACAAACCTCACTGAGTGCATCAGCATGGATGAGTCTCAAAAATGATACTGAACAAAAGTCATAGAAGAACGCATGCAGTATGTGTCAAGCCATTTACATAAGTTTTTAAAAGGTACACATTGTTTAAAGATATATATGAACTTGTTAAAGTTAAAATGAGAAGCAAGGGGGTAATTATCACAAAATTCAGAAGAGTGGTTATTTCTAGGGGTGGTGAGCAAGGATGTAAGGTCAAAGTGGGATCGTTAGGGGTTCTGCTGTAGCTGGTAATATTCATTTTTTTTAACCAGGGTGGTGGATTAAAATGTACATTTACACAAACTTCTCTACGTGTGATATACGTCCCAAAAATAAAATTAAGGAATGATCCTTATAGTCCTTCTCTAAGCCATGGGACCTGCTTTCAGAACGGCGTGCTGTTCGCATTTTCAATGCCAGCTTCTTTGGCCATGAAATAAAAGGGGCCAGGTTTTTTCAGCAGTTCTTCGGGGCTGCCGTACTCTACAATCTTCCCATGGTCTAGAACCATTACCCTGAAATAAGAAAGAAGGAAATACAAGTCTTAGAAAGCAGCATCTCAGATTTTGGCACTTATAAGAGTAACCAGAACTAAGTTGTGGTGTGTTCATTCATACGAGGCTACAAAGCAGCGAGAACAGATGAACCCACGTCAACGCGGATGAATTCCATACGTAATGTCGATCAAAAGAATCAAGTAGTAGAATAGATGCAGTATGAGATATATATTGTTTAAGGGAGCCTATCCTCTCCAAACAGTTTCTAAGATTACTGGTGTTACTGAATGTAATCCCTCAGAGCTGGAAGGAACAGGAAGCTGTTTCCAGGAGCAGCAGGCGAGACCGAGTTTGATTGGGGAGGTCTGTGGTCAGTTATCTGCCACTCAGGTCTGGAGCCTCCACCTCCCCACACTTGGTTATTGTTCCACACAGACTTCCACTTTACTCTCAAGATAATTAGTTCCCTTAACCCTGTTGGCTTCCATTAGCTTGATATACGTATAATTTGGGGCAAATTACTTGAAATCTCTCAGCCTCTGTTTCTTCATCAGTAAAATGATGGGTAAACCTTCTGCTGAAAGATACCACATGGCTGATGTGTTTAAGCTGCGTCTATCAAGCTCTGCTCCCCTTCCCGCCTCCACACTCACTTGTTGCTGTCCATGATGGTATGTAGCCTGTGAGCAATGGTGATAGTTGTGCAGTGGGAGAACTCCTTTTTGATAGTCATCTGGATAAGATGATCTGTCTCGAGATCCACCGCAGCAGTGGCCTCATCCATGATCAGAATCTTGGATTTCCGAAGCAGAGCCCTGGCCAGGCACAGCAGCTGCCTCTGCCCTATGCTGCAGACAATGAAAGAGACCAAGCATTAACCCTAAGGACCAAGAAATAACCTGGGATTGGATGTGGGGACAGTCTTCATGTTCCAGGTCAGACTTTGGAAAACCCACACTCCTAAATTCTCCCAGAATGCCTTAGCCTCTCTCACTATCTACTCACTGTTACCGTGGGCAATGTTTTCCAAACTTTCCCAATTAGAAGACCCAACACAGGCACTTAATTTAAATATTTTAGTTTATGGGCCCCACTCTGCTCAATCAGAATGGGAGGAGCCATGGAACATGTATTTTCTAATAAGCACCCCAGGCAATTCTTATGTTTAACAAGTTTGGAAAAGACTAGCTCAGGACTAATGCTTTGCATTTGGCTGCAGTGATATCCCAATACACCAATAATTCCAAAATGAGATGGATGCCCCACGTTCATTTCAGCCGTATTTGACCCAACATCATTATATAGAGTGATGTCACACAAGAACACCCCAGTGGCATTTCTCAGTAGCCTTGGAAAATCTATTTTTTATTTTAATTAGCCTAGTCTCAAGGCTAATTATTGGTTAGAGGCCTTCTGCCTTGATTAGAGATGTAGCTAACTAATGAACATGACGTCTTGGTGTGAGATGCAATGTATGTAGAAATCCAATATGCTTGTAAAATGCAAATTGCTTTAATTTGCTAAAAGCTGGTTGGTAATGAAGGCTGGACCTCTTACTTAAATAAAGAAGCTTTGGGAAATGATGTGGAGGAAATACTCCAGAATTCGCTAATTGCTCCTTCCTGCTGTGGCCATTAGGGAACATTAAACAGAAGGTGGCTAGACTAAAAGTTCTGTAATTCTCTGTAACAAAATTTCTGCAGATGAGAAGTCACCCAAGATAAACTTCCAGTTTTTCTCTGTGAGAGGCAACTGCAGAACTACTTCCTTAACTTGTGACAAACTCCTGCCTGGTTCAGCTGAGTTTCATACAAGAGGCTGTTGCTTAAACACCAGTTTGACTCTTGGCTGGTTTTCTGTCCCCCTCCCCCTGCCCCTCCCTCACCTTCTCCCTCTCCCCTCTTGCCCAAGCTGATTGAGCTCCAATCTCTGATCACTCACCAGAGAAATTTAAGTTTCAACACCTCAAACCAGGTCTGAGATCAAGGCACTGTGTAATTCCATTTAAGTGTCTCCCAACATGGACAGAGAAAGATAGTGTGATTTTTTTTGTTGTTGTTTCTACAAACCGAAAGTGTCAAGCCCCCCACACCTGCACCCCATCGCATCCTGCCAGGGCTTCCACAAGGCCCCACATGTCTGTAGCATTTACTACACAGCATGTATTCTCAAAAAGTCTGTCTTCATCATGCTGTAAATGCTGGGATGTCAGGAGTTGTGTCTGTGTCATCTCCCTCTCTATCTCAGTGCCTGAATATAGTAGGTGCCCAATGCATATTTGTCGACTGAATGTTTAATAGCATTTTTCATAGGTCTAAAGACCCATTAAGTCCTGCTAGTTCCTAGATCCGTTGCTGAGGAAAAACAAACTTGGTGATCTTCTTTCTATACCAAGGCTTACAAGTGTTCCCTGGGGCTATACACTGAAGTCACCTGTACCCCTGATTCAGCTGGTCTGGGTTGCTGCCTGGACACTGAAATTTTTTTTTTAAGTTTTCCTGAGTGATTCTAGCATACAGCTTAGTTAAGAATCAATGCTCTAGACGGTGCTTCTCAAACTGTAATATACATAAAAATCACCTGGGAATCTTACTTAAATGCAGATTCAAGTCAAGAACCTGAGCTTCTACATTGATAACAAGCTTCCAGGTGAAGCCAGAGCTGCTGTTCCATTCATTGAGTTACTGAACCTTCCTTCTTTTCTGAGTTTCACCTGCTAATAGTCCATGCCCTGCCCACCACTCCGAAGGCACCCGGGACTGAAGCAAGAACTACCTCTGAGCAGTGGGCTTTGGCTGAGGGCTGAACTTCAGTGTGTGGAAGGAAAAACCCAATTGTCATAGGGAAAATGCCAGGTCAACTTATAAGCTGACAGGTAAGCACATACTGAAGACCAGAAGTGTGAAGTTCACATACATAGAAAAGCTTTGGAAAGGTAAAAAGAACTGGGGAGCCAAGAGAGTCTCTGGGCTGGTTAAAGGTGTTCCAGGTGCCCATGGACTTTGGACACCATGTCCCCATCACCTGAGACCAGTGCTGCTCAAACTAGGATTCCCATAGCAATGCTCGGGATCCTTTAGAACTCCTACATCCAGCCTACACCTCATACCAATGAAATTAGACTCCCTAGAGTCAGACCAGGCATTGGGATTGTTTACATCCTTATTGCAGTGAGCAGCGAAGTGAAAAACCTCCACGATGGCAGGATCTGTAAGCTTACTTTGTGTAATGTCTTATGAAGGCACATGTACTAACAAAGGTTTTCAAGAGTTCTGATGTGTTCACATCTATTCTATCATATCATCTTCACAATGGGTTCACATGACACATTGGGAATTAGACTGGAGAGTGAAAATTCTATGATCTCAGGTACCACCTAGCTCGAGGAACAAAGGCTCCTCTCACTGCCTGTGAAGGAGGTGGGTTATGAAGCATTACCTAAGGTTGTCGCCAGCCTCTGTCACTTCATGAGACAACCCAAGTTGCAGGTTGGCCACAAAGGATTTGAGGTGAGACAGCTCCAGGGCCTTCCATATCTCCTCATCTGAGTAGTTGTTGAAAGGGTCCAGATTCATCCTCAGGCTTCCAGAGAACAGGACAGGATCCTGCAAGTCAAGGGACGAGGGGGTTACTGGGCTAATGACAGAGAAGGGACTAGCAGTACTTTGTGGCCTGGAGAAAGTGAATAGGACTGGCCTGGTTAGTGGTTAAACTTTTGTAATTTCCTCGCTGAAGGTTTAGAGTGACTGCCAGCTGGGGGAGCTAAGCACAGGATTAAGAGGAGTCTGTTTTTTGGGGTTTTGTTTGTTTGTTTTGTCTTGTTTTTCATTCTGAGATTTATTTATGGATTTCCAAATTTGTTTCAGCATCTCCTAGTAGGGAAGAGGAATGTTCCAAACTCTCAAATGAAAACTCATGGTGTGGAAGTGGAGGGATCAAGGGTGGTACTGTCACAGGAGAAGAATTTATTATGCCTTTGAGAAAGCTGGAGAAACGGGTGCATCAAACTGAGCGAACACCAGACAAACCAGAACCACCCACAGAGACTTGGCAGCAGTGAGCAGAGGAAGAATAGTTCTAATGAAGCCCCAGCTACCACCGAGAAGCCTCCAGGGCAGTCCTTATTTGGTGGGGTCCAAAAAAGTCCTGTGGAAGCCTTTCTTGCTGATGCACTACGCATTCACCTTGTTGTCAGAAACCTGCAGCAAATTTCCTCCCCTATCTTTTAACCATGTCAAATGGGGGAATATAAAGCTTAATGGTTTCAAGCTTCAGCAACAAAACTGCTAATGCTGGTTGCAAAGGTCTTGTGAACTGTGATGGGGCTATAGAAATGCTAAAAAATCATCTGCTCTATTTGACTTCCGTTGTGTTGCTGCCACCCACTGGTTAAATACTGGCAGCCACACAAGTTTATCTCCTAAAAAGCAAAACTTTTTTTGTGAGTTTGAAAACAGTGTGTTGTTATAGGAAGCTAGCTTAGGTATCCTGGGTAGGCTACAGAAATGACACTGCTAATTGAATCTACGTCAAGAAGAAGAGGCACATGTTTTTCTGCAGAAAAAGCTGTCCCCTGCTGCGTGTGACAGAGTAAGTTCTAGAGCTCACCTGGGGGATGATGGTCAGTTTCTCTCGGAGGTCATGGAGCCCAATGGAAGCAATATCTACCCCATCGATGGTGATCTGGCCACCTGCAGCCTCTAGGATTCTGAAGAGGCTGTTTGTCAGGGATGACTTCCCAGCTCCTGTCCTGCCCACCACACCAATCTGTAAAAAATTCCTTTACAGGTTAGTTCACCATGTGATTCTTGGTGAACAAAAATTGAGCCTGGGGCAGTCATAATCACAGGTGGTAAGAGACAGGGATTGGCTGCTACATCTCTAAAATGTTAAACTGATCTTGTTTTTTTTTGGCAGCGGAGGGGAGGCAGATGTCAGAAAATGACTGCCTTCCCATCCCATCTCCTAAATTGTTGCTTGCTGAGAATGACAGTTACTGTTGGAAATGGACATGTTAGCAGCTGTTATAATTATTATTGGAAATTATAGATTTAAAAAAAAATCCTTGTTTAGAAGTGTGGAGAGAAGAAGGACCAGGCCTGCCGTCAACTGAGAAGCAGATCCTGTCATGGACCTCTGCAACCTTATCTGGACATTTTCTAGTCCTACATCAGACCCTAAGTCCTCATAGAACAAGAACACCATAGGAGGGTGCAGGACTTGGCAGATCAGAAGGAGAACTAGGCCATTCTCTCTGCAGGGAGAATCTCCACACTAGTGTTCTCACCAGTTCCTTCCCCAGGCCAGGTGCTTCCTGACTTCCTCTCTAGAAGCCTTGGTTCTTACAGAAAATGAGCCTGGAGTCAGCCACTGGAGAAGCAATGTCAGCAGGGAGGCACGGAAGGACTGAACAGAAAAGCTCTTCCAGCCCCAATAAGTCTGTTTGATCCCATGTTGATATCCTGCCTTCTGGTGGTGGCGGTGTGTCTCTATACCTTCTCTGTAGAGGAAGTGCCATCCGAATGAATGATGAAGACCCAAACAAAGTCCAGCTACTCGCCACCTCTGTGTCCAACAGTCCTCTGATCACAAGGACTTACATCCAGGACCTTCTTCAGTTCTACCTACCTTCTCCATGCTCCTGATGTCACAAGTGATCCCTTTCAGTACCAGATCCAGCTCTGGTCGGTACCGTACTTGGTAGTTTCTAAACTGGATCTCCCCTTTGCTGGGCCAACCTACTGGAGGTCTCTTATCCGTCACCCAGGGTGCCTGGCAAGGAGACAGGGAGAAGTGCTTTACAGAGAGTCAATTCGCTGAACAGTCCGTATGGGACTCACGTCGCAGAGCAGAAGGGTATCAGTGTCCCAGCTACCTGTGGGCCTCTGCATTGAATGGATTGAAATAGACTGGGACTTTCAGTGGTTCCTACTTTATTCATTTAAAGAAACCCTATCCCATGAGGTTGTCCTGTGGATTTGCAGAATAGACCCACCATTTAACCCAGTACATTCCGAGACCTGACCTCCCCCAAACTGTTTCCTGTTCTAAGTTTCAAGAAGTTGGGCCCTTTGAGCTAGGATAACCTTTATAATCCCACATGTACTCTCTAGACAAGGTGAAGATTCTCTCTCAAAGGAGTAATATCTCTCTCTCTCTCTCTCTCTCTCTCTCTCTCTCTCTCCCCCCCCCCTCCCTCCCTTATCCCTGGGTTCTTCTACTTCCCCCTTACCTCATCTTCCACATTTATGTACTCATTTATTCGTTCAATAGCCACAATGTTGGTCTCAATTTCTGATGTCAACCTCACTAGCCAGCTCAGGCTTTGTGTGATCTATAGAAAAACCAGAAGACTAAAGATCATCCCAGGCTCATAAACCAGTGCAACTAGTCACACCACAAGGTCAATCCAGTGCCTACTTTGTAGTTGGCACTATGCTGAAATCTATAAGAGAGCAAGGAAAGTATAAGTGACAATCTTCACTAACTTGGGGGAGAAAATGAGACCAGTGTATCGAGTGCCTGGAGGACAGCCAAGTGCTCAACTGTGTGGTGATCACATGAAAAGCAGCTTGAACATGGGGTGGCTTGGGGCTAAGGCTTGAGTTGGAGAGGCTGGAAGTTGGTGGAGTGGGACCAGAACTCTCCTGCCTTTAAGCCTACTGTTTCTTTGTGGAAAGGGTGGTGGGCGGCATTCTACAAATGGGGAAAGCATAAGAAAAGATACAAGGTAGGAAAAAGCCTTCCAAAAAGCTGCCTCTTCTCTCTGCTCTTAATTAACAGCTCAATTGAGAACCCAGCCCTTAAGGTGGACATCCACATTAACTCTCATCCTCCTTTACCCCAATAAACTCCAGGGTCCTTCCTAACATTACAAAGATGTATCTAACCACCAGTCAGAGGGTCGTCATGATCCGGGCTTGTCTAGAGTCCAGGAGATCTGTGGATTACTCATACACAAGCTTTTTTTCAAGCAAAGAGTCAAAACGGAGTTTTTGGTGAGCAAATGCTGCTTAGAGAGAAGAACAGCACAGAATTGTGGGGACTAAGAGTAAACACTGTGTGTAGTTTGAACCACATGGAATTGTTGATGTTTGGATGTTTTTGTTTGGGTTCCATCTAATAGTTTTCTCTTTGCCCTATCTGCCCTGTCTAGGTTAATAAGCCTAAAAATGGAGGGATAAAAGGGCAATGACATAAGGAACTAAGTGACTCTGGTGAACAACAGAGTTCTTTTGGGTGCCCAATGTGATCACCTTGGTCTTTATTAACTCTTACTGTAGATAGTACTATATGGAGTGTGCTGGTGGCTATGCAAACCTCTAATATTTAAGTTTAAAAATATACCATGAAAGATGGCTAAATGGCTTATTAAATGAGTATCATTTATGGAACATTTACCATAGTGCCAGCCACTGTCTTAGGTGCTAAGAAGTAATGTTTAACATTTATTCCCTAGTCATGCTGGGAGTTTTATTGGACTCTATATTCTTTACTAGAATTAGCTCTAATTATTCTGTGATCTAAGGAAAAAAAAACATAGGAGAAGTTATATGTTCAAAAGACTTTATGGGTACTGTTATATTATGGAAAAGAAACTAATTTATTCTTTGGACTAGAATCAAGCAGAGAGGCAGGGAACTATTAGATGGAATCATAATAAATTGGTTTCTTAAATTCCAAGGGCAACAAAATTTATGTCTATTTTTCCTGATGACACTGGTACCTATTTAGAAAGGGTAAGGAACATGTCCATGGATTGATTACACAGTTAGAGACAGAGCCAGGGTTTGAAGCTTAGTTTCTCCTAGTGCCTTGGATCTAGAAAAGAATCAAGAGCATGGTATACTCCATACTCAATAATAAGTTCATTGATTTATCCAAATTCCCAAACTTCAGACTCACACTGAGTGCATTGGACAGAACAAAGCCCACCGTGTCTCCACTTAGGGTATCTCTATAAATAACCATCATCAAGGAAGCGAAGAAGACAATCAGGTTCCCGACCAGGTCCAGACGAATTGAAAGCCACCTACAGGGCAACAGAATCAGAGAGGGAGGTGTCACTGAGAGGTGTCCACTTCCTTACCTTACCCAGAAACCTATGTGTTTATAGAACATTCGCAGAGGGCTTGAGTTGGTAGGGTATTCTTAGCAGGTATCTCAATTTGACTATATCATGTGTTCTTAAAGTGTTTTAAGTTGCATTTTGAAAATAAATTGCATTTTAGAGATATCAGAGGCATTTACTAAACTAAGGAAATCTATGGTTCAATGTCTCCTAAACTTGCCACAAATTCACACACACACACACACACACACACACACACACACACACAATGTCTGGACTCTTCCTCAGGGGATTTTGACTCAAGAATCTTTGAATAGGATTCAGAAACATGCATTCTTAACAAATGTGCCAAGAGATTTCTTTCTATTAGATAAGCGGAAATAATGCCATAGAGAATCTATATGTAAAGTTAGAAAATAAGCACCACAGCAAGGTTCAATGTATCTTGGCTGATTTCATGATTTTAAAATGGTAGAGAAGAAGATGGAGGTGGAGGGAAATTAGGTGTAAGCTGATCACAGAGAGATGTATTGTGGGTTTGCAGAGAAATGAATGAGATATGGATAGACATAGTTATAAACATAAATAAAATGTATTTAAATAAATTTGCACCAATAATTCTAGCATGTGTACAAATAAATATGATACATATGGGGATCCAATAGGTTAATGACTTATATGCCTGTTTCTTTCTTGCAAAGCACCTAAGAAATAAAATATCTTTACAATCAGATTTCTGACCTCTGCATGTTCCAAATAATACTGAGTATCATTAGTTTGCCCTTAATACCTCAAGATAGTGTGGAAGCCACTTAAGAATTCCCACTTCCTCTATAAGACCTTTCTCCTTCAAGGACACACCACTTCTTGCCAGGGTCTGATGATGTTAGAGAAATGAAGAATGCTCACCCTTCTCAGGGATTCTCCTCACAGGATGTGAGCTTTCCATTCTGTCATCATTGGCTTTACCTGAAAATTCCCAATTGCCCTCCCTCCAACCCCTGCTTTGTTTGCTAACCTACAAAGTGTTGTCCTGCCTACGGAGAATCTCATACCCACTGTCAGGGAAGCAAACAGAGTATGTCCAGTTCACCCAACCCTCATGCAGTACCTGGGTTACAAAATGCTCACAAATGTCATTTGACTTTCACCATAAGCCTGTGAGATAGGTTATGGTCTAGCCATTGTGAAAACAAAGAAAATGAGATTTTCCTTAGAGAGGTGAAGGCAACTTACCCAGCTTGGTACATGGCAAAACAGGCACAGGGTTCCAGTTTCTGACTCCAAGGCATATGCTTTCTTCTCTCTACTTACATGTGTTTGGCCAGAGTGACTTTCACATTGCTGGCTATGCCTGTTCTCCCCCAGCTAATGTCAAACGTACAGAACCTCAAAGCACACCTTTGGATAAATACCCAAAGAAGCCTCACCTGTTGGAGACAATCCAGGAAAAGACACATTTCTGATTAGTGTCAATCAATGTTTCACTGTGTTTTAGAAATCGCTGCTGGTGCTGAAAGGCGCGGATGACAGGCAAACCTGACACAGTCTCACTGAAGAAAGAGTAGATTGGGGATCTGGTGACAGAGTCCAGACGTCTCAGCTGGCGGGAAGTAGCCACATAAAATATCTGGACCCCAGAAGTAAAAAGTCAGTTAGTTACACAGTCATGTCACATATGTCATCCCTCTTCCTTTGTGACCATGACCCAGAGCTCTTCACCTTGATGGACACAGCCTACATTCGAACAGGACAGAAGCCTCCAGTTTCACCTCTGGCTAAAGGAATGATGAAACAGGTCCAGGGAAGAGGATGGTGGGAAGGTCTGAAGTTGGTGGGGAATTCAGGAGGATGAAAATGAGAAGGATTGTTTCCCTGAGGTGAACAGTTCACCCCAAAGGTAATTGGTGGGACAAGAATCTCTTAACAGCTTCCCTCCCATTGGTTTTTATGCGCATGGAGTTTCTTCCACTTGTTCCAGTATTTCTGTGAGCCTTGGCTCTCAAACTACCTGTCCCCTCAAAAAACACATTGCAATTGATTCTAAGCCATCCAAAGACACCCCAGTGAAACTAGAACTTCCCTAAAGTAAAATGAGATCTAGCTACTACTGAGAGACACGTCCAAGTAGAAAAGCCTAAGCTAACCAAGGAAACAGCCTTAGCATGACTTTTCTAGAAGCAACCAATGAACTAACCATTGTGTGTGTGTGGGGGGAGGGGGTGGGAGAGGGGGAGATGCTTACAGACCTTCAATACTTTGTCCAGAGCCATCCTCAAAGTAGTCTTGTATCTAAACATAAATATGTCCTACTTAAGATTCTAGTGGGGAAGCTGTTAAGGTGAGATATGTTGTGAACTATATACCAATTGGTGCTGATACTTCATCTTCAGACAATGGCTTATGGGCTCCTTGGTATATCAATATATGACTAAATCACAAAATTTCTAGAGAGGAACAAGTAACCAGCAATAAACAAAAGAGATTCTCAGGAAGGAGTCTGAGAGTCTATAAACAGAGAGGAAAGGAGACCTAGCCGTTTCCAAACCTACCTGAACACACACGTAAATGATGCCAAGAGGAATGATGGTGATGATGAAGACTGGAGTGGCCAAGCAGATCATGAAAAGGGTGCTGATTATCCCCAGGAAGTACAAAATCCAGCTGCGCAAGGACACGGGAAGGGTATCATCCATCGTGGAAATATCCTAGAAACGCATAATAAGAAGAGATGATATACTAATGAATTCCTACATTTTACATTTTCCTGATTCCAGCAGGAAATATGTTCAATTCTGGGTCCTTAGTGACTCCTTCTTTTAATCATTTCATAGTATTCATTTGTGATAGACTGTTCTGTTCACCTCCAAACCAATCTCATTTCTGACATATTTTTATCTTCCTAAATTCCTCTAAAAATATAGCAGTCACTCTCCACCTTTTAAAAAGATTTAGCAAGGTTTTTACTCTTTTCAGTGAAATTCCCATTTGTCAAATTTATTAAACCATTTATAACCACTCTAAGCAAATATAACCACTGTAAGCAAATATAGCCTTACAGGGTAAATCCTTCTATAGCTGAGCCAATTCAATTATTCTAACTTTATTCAGGTCCTAAGTCTATTGAATAGCTAGAACAGAGCCTGGCATATAACATGCATTCAATAAACATTTGTTTGGAGACTCCAGTCAAGAGGCCCTATCGCCCACCTTTGACATAACAACCATCCTCTACCTGGGAATTTGCTTCCTCTGCCGAGCACAGGCTTCAAGGAGAGAGGAAAGTGGAGATAAAATGAGATCCCTGCATTGCCAGTGTTCTAATAGAGGAACCCAGAGATGACGGATAGGTCTTACTACCATATCTCCTTCATGTCATGTTGAATAAATGAACAAATAAATGAATGGATGGATGGATGGATGGATGGATGGATGGTTGGATGTATGGATGATGGATGGTTTAGTACACACAGGAAGACTGGCTTATATTTTGAATTTCCTTTGCCTATATTTCTTAGATTGTATTGATTCTGGGATCAGGAATATGCGCATATCAAAGTGAGTATCTCTGGAGTATCCCAAACTGGGTAAGGGATAACAGTTTTTCAAGAGAGCCCTGAAGCATGGATAACTCCTGAGTCTAAAGTGCTCTTCTCAATATCACATCAGAATGCAAATAACAATATGTTCAGGGTTGGAAGAAAAAAAATTTTTACCAGCTATCAGTTCTGTGTACATTACTTTTGACCCTACCTGGTACAGATTCTCTCTTTCTTTCCTTCACCCCCTCCTTCATCTCTTCTTAAGGGCTCAGTCACCAGTTCTAGAGGACCCTAGATCAAACTCTCCTTTATGTGCCTGAGACACCTCCCCCACAAAACTCACTATAAAATTAATGACAGTCTCCTTTTTCATGAAAAAGCAGCTAGCAAAATAGGACTGGTGTCTAAGTAACTCACAGTAAGATCTCTGTATTCTCTTTTTCAGAGGATTAATTATATATTATAACATCAGAAAAGAGTTGCAATCTTTGTAAAATTCCTGTGAGAAACCTCCCCATTCAAAATAGCATGCTTTCTTAGGTTCTATTAAAGACAAAAGAGGCCATTGAAATCGTCTCTAATGACATCATGTCCAATGTTTTTATACTGGAGGAAGGTGATAAATGGGACCAGTCATCTCCCACGACTGAAGCAGTTACTGTGTCCCCAGAACTTGGCTATGGGCTATGAGCTAGACTTTCTGTATCTGCTCCAAGACCAACCAAATAAGGGTCCAGAGCTACTCAGACATTTAAAAATATGTGCTCCCTCTTATACAGAGACCGAAAGTTGTGCTTATGAGAGTTGAATATTACTCAGAATTGCCTGGTTTCTGCCTCTGTTCCTGAATTTCCATCTCACATGCAATAAGAATCAATAAATTTGGTCTGCCCATGGAAGAGAACTATCTATGATCTTAACATTTATTGAGCACTTCAATGGCTAGTATAGTCCTTGGTTCATAGAAGGTGCTCAATAAATGTCATTGACTAACTGCCTGAATGGATGAACGAATGTTAAGTGTTCTGGGATCTGCAGTAGATGGAGACAATGTGTGGGGGGGCCATTTGGCCCAAGCCAGTTGTTGTTGTTCTTAAAGAAGGAACTTATTTTGGTAGAACAAGCTAAATCTTGAGAACACGGACCCCGGGCTGAGGGGGAGGTTACAGGATGTGTTGACTTGGTGTATACATTTGTAGCTAACAAATATCCTTGTTCCTGTTATAACAGTGTATATAAGCATGTGAAAAAATAAACTCAGGGTCGAGTCTCTGAGCTCGTCCCTCTCGACCCCATCTGTGTGTTTCCCTTCTTCTTTTCTTTTCCCATCCTTCATTACAGGAGGCCCTGATTCGGCTGTTGGCTGGCTCCGACAACAATGTTTTAGAACCTCATTAAAATCATAGGTGTCTCTGTCTTCCATAATCCAGACCTAATTTTCTTATTCTTAAGGCATCGAAAATAGAGGTTTCAGGAATAGAGGCAGAGACCAAGCAAAGGTTATTCTGCTATCCCTTTCACTCATTGTCACAGCCAGTGGTAGTGCTGTTACTTGTGTTTTTCCCTCTGCAGAATAATTTTTCTCATCCTGTTTCTACTGCCACCATTGGCCACTTACCCTCACCATCTCCCTGGCTAACTTCAATTACTTAGCTCAAGTGTCACTGTTTGTGACATTTCCCACCCTCAGTCACTCAGGCTGAGATAGTACCTCTTTTCTCTGTCTCCCTTTTGTACTCCCAGAACACCATTGCGCACATCATTGTATTTTGGTTTTGCCATTTCTATTACAATTCTTTATTCCCTTGGCTGTTTCACTCACTAGATGGTGATCTACTTAAAGGGCCAGAACTGTTCATCCCTGTATCCACATACTGAGTGGACAAGAAAACTGGAACTACACAGTGTTGCCCAGAAGGACATGAGAATTCTTTCCCTGTCAGAAATAAAAATATTTGCATCATATAAACACAATGTCTTATAGCCCTTTAGATACTTACACCAGCAAACCTGTTCACAATCCGGCCTGAGGGTGTTGTGTCAAAAAATCCCATGGGTGCTCGAAGGATTTTGTTCAGCAGTTGCCTGTGAAGGATGTTTGATGCATGGGTGAAACCATGGGTGCTCCAGAGATTGGCTATGAGCACAAATGCACCTAAAAATGGAACCGATTTAGTCAGTACCATGCACAGGGGTTCCTGAAGACTTCTGCAAAGAATATAATGGCAATTTTTTTTCCTGAGTCCAGGCAAAAGTACATGGACCAGACAGATTCCTTAAAAAATAGTTATCATAGCCAACAGACATACCTTGAGCTAATCCCAGAGCTCCATAGACACCAACTCTCATGTCCCTCCGAGAGGCTGGGTAGTTGGTACTATTGAAGGTTTTAGAGTCAGTGGTCCAAGCACTGAGCCAGAGGTTGGATCCAATCAAAGCCACGGCATTGAGTATATGAGCAAAGATGACGATGAAAACTGAAGTCCATCCTACTGCTTGTAGGTATTTCAGGTAGATGGAGAACCTCACCTACAAAGTCCCAACCTCAATGTTAGTAGAATTCCTAATGGCTTTTGGTGAGGAATTACCTAGAATACCAATCTCCTGGAAAAGTGGATTGCAGGTAGCAAAATTTAGTAGTCTGTTGTTATCATTTCTGCATTGGGCCAGGATAATAATCAATGCTAAAATACAGTGCAAGGTAAATAATCATCAGATGATTAATGAGCTTCTAAATGCAGTGAAGAGGGGAAGAGAGAAAAATGGAATGAGACAGATAGTATTATACTGCAGACCTTGGAATTTGTTTTATTAATTTGGATTTTAGATAAGCCTTTAAATTTAAGACCTTAGTTTTAAGTTTTATAAATTTGAATTGTGTTCTCTGAGATTGATATATTAGTGTTCTCAGAATTTCATCTCAAAGAAGTTTTGTTTTCTCTACATATCAGAATGGAATCAAACACTCATGAAGTGTGCTATAAAGATATTCACAGGAAACATGTCCTTCTTTGTGGATATATGATTTGATAGAAAGCCCAGAGGCTCTACCAAGATTTCAATGATGAATTTAAAGATTTGTGAATAAAGCATGAGCCACAGCCCTCCTGTAAATGTGTATTCAAGTCATCATACTTTAAAATGTTGGGATCCCAAGCCTTATATCACCTCTAATGGTACTTTTTATTGTAGTATTCACCTTTCCAGTTTCTATAAATTCCTTCTTAATTAGTTTTTGTCCTTTCACTAGTTCTTCCTCCTCCTTTGGGATATTCACATTCCGAGTCTTCAAGGAGTCTTTTAGAGACTTCAGATGCCTGCTATTGGATCTAGATCTGAGAGATTGAGAGGGGAACAGTTTTCCTGAGTATGTAGATCCCAAGGGTCTTCTTGCAAGCAGATATCACAGTTGCTCTGCTTGCATCAATGTGCATTTCATAGCAGATGGCCCTGGGGGTAAACACATCACTCCAACCGTCCTCCTCACATAAGGAAACAAAGGAAGAACTATGAGTGTTCATGTTGTCCACTACCTTCAGAAAAGCCCACAAAGAAAAAGAGAATGGTCAAGAGGAAATATGGGAGTGATGAGGGCTGCCAGCTGAAGAAATGACCAACCTGCGGCTAAGTGTTCGATGAAGGCTGTTCTCTCTTTTCATGGTCAGGGAGACTACATCCTCAGGGATTTCCTCCACACTGGGCATCAGCCCATAGTCTTCTTCTTCACTGTTCTCATTGACTAGGAGACACATCAAAGGTTAGGGAGATAGTTGCAGAGAGCTCTCACAGCCCTTAGAACCAGGAGAGAGAAGGCTTTTCTGATCTTGCCGGCCTCAGCAACAGATCCCGGATGTGCACACAGCTAGAATCTTTTACTCCAGAAATACTACTTATTGGTATATTTTCTCATTGAGAAACACCAGGATAAAGGAGAGAGGAGTTAATATTCCACTGGAAGAGAAAATGGTCAAAAAGGAAAAACGTATTCCCAGAAGGTTCTAAATTTCTTTGGAGCAGGAAAGAACTTTTAAGGGTTTTTTAGTGGACAAAGAGAAGAGTCATAATTACCCAGAACTGACTAAGGCGGTGAGTATAAATTAAAAACACACTTCTTGAAATTCCAATAATTTGACAAACTTTTATGAATTTAAAGCATTTTAAAAACATACACTGAAAAAAATAAAATAAATAAAATAAAATAAAATAAAACACAAACATAGCCTGGGCACCAGTGGAAATGGTAGAGTAAGGACCTCCAGAAATTAAAAAAGCCATGAGAATACTGGCAAAAAATTGTAAGTCAACTTTTTTTTTTTTTAACTCCAAAATTAAACAAAGGCTGCCAATTATCCAAGGAGCATTTATTTAAGAAAAATGACTAAATCTCACTAAGAACAGTACGCTTTGTGATAGTTTGATTTACTGTATTCCCATCCCTTTCTCAGATCTGCTATAGCCTAGAAAACCAACAGCCTCACAGTCCTGGTAACGATGAAAATCAGCAGCCTAGCAGCCACTGGAGGTAACAGATTGAGTTTGGAATGCCCCCAAAAGTTATTTGACTTGTCTGGCAGTTCCCTGAAAACCCCAATTACAAGACTGGTCTTTATTGGAACTGACTTAAAGCTAGCTTAAACAATCAGCAGCAATTGTTTATAATTACAGCTGCCTGAGGTGGTGATTACAGTTGGGGTAAATAAGAAGGTGACCAAAAACTTAAAAGGAAAAGCTGGGGAACAAGATGTCCCAAAGAAGTTTTGATATCTTCAATATATTCCTGGCAATCTAGCCTAGATTACATACCCAAGAAAATTTCTAAAAGGCCCTATTCTCTTACTTCTGCTTAATCTTCAGGCTCTGTGCAAGCAGGAAACAAAGGCTGAGGCAGAATTGTAAGCTGTCTGCTAGAATGTCAAAGATATGCCCTACCCTCTACACACACACACACACACACACACACACACACACACACACACAACCTCTCAGCAAAGGCTGAGTAACTTATTGGTTCTAGGCATTTAAGGAAATTGTGTCCAATCAATGGCTGACCTCCAAGCCAACCAAGCATAGACTTCAGTGGCTACATGTGACACAGAATACAGACTTAACAGAATTAGTTCAGGAAGCTAAACAGGAGGAACAACAATAAACCCTGGCAGAGAAGGGAGGAGAGAGAAATCTTAGTTCCAGAATGGTTATATAATTTAAAATGGCCAGTTTACAATAAAAAATTATGAGACATAAAAAGAAGCAGGAAATTGAGACCATACACAGAATAAAAGCAGTCTACAGAAACTATACCCGATGAAGCACAGACATTGGACTTACCAAATACTTTATTTTTTATTTTTTCAAAATTTCACTTTTATTCTTTTTTAAATTTGTTTATTTATTTATTTACTCGCTCTCTCTCTCTCTCTCTCTCTCTCTCTCTCTATATATATATATATATATATATATATATATATATAAAACATTGTGTGTTCCCCTCCCATTGTTAGATTTTTTTCTGTCACCACATATTTGACCCCTTTTACTCCATCTACCTTTCTCCTCCTCCCTTCCCCCAGACAAAGACTTTAACTCAGTTATTATAAATATGTTCAATGAGCAAAAGGAAATTATATCTAAGATTTACTGGAAAGTATGAAAATGAATTACCACCAAATAGAGAATATCAATAAAAAGATATAAATTATTTAAAAAGAAAATAGAAATTCTAGAGTTGAAAAGCACAGAAACATGAAAAATTCATTAGAAAGGCTCAACAGCAGATTGTTAAAAATAGTAGGCAGTTTACTTTATCCAATCAACCATCTTAGCAAAATGCTGCCAGCTTGTACTGCAGGGGACAGAGATAAGACAAAAGTAAGGAATGCTGTCAGAATTCAAGTATTTTATAAACAGAAAATTGCTAAATAGAGCTATTCAGCTGTGAACAGGTGTTATCCTTCAAGAAAAGAGAAAAATGACCTTGAAGGCGATTCAAGCCTTGGCTGCTTCCCAGTTCCAGAAGTTGGGACCATCTCCCAAGGCAGGAGAAGGCAGAACCACTACCCTGGTGATCCCGATAACAGAGCATCAAGCCAAAAAGTTTCATTATCAAATCTTAAAATCTAATGAAACTTGCCCTGCTAGGTTTTAGACAAGCTTGGGATTTGTGACCCGTTTTTTCTTATTATTTTTACCTTTTGGGATGTAGACGTCCATCATGTGCTTGTCTCGTCATTGTATTTTAGAAGCAGATAACTCATTTGGTTTTACAGGTTTACAGATAAAGAAGAATTTTGCCCCAAGATTCCAAGTCTCACCCACAACTGGTGAGTTAGATCATGAAATTTGGGTCTTTGAGCTGATATTTAGATGAGATTTTGGACTTGGAATTGATATTGAAATGATTAAGACTTTGGGAAATGTTGGAATGGGGTGAATATATATTTTGCACATGGGAAGGACGTGAATTTTGAAGTGCCAGAGGATAGATGTTGTAGGTTGAATTGTATACCCCCAAAATTCATATTTTGAAATCTTAATCCCCCCCACCTCAAAATGTGCCTTCATTTGGAAATAGGGTCATTAGTAATTAGTAATATAATTAGTTAAAATGAGGTCAGACTGGAGTAGGATGGGCCCCTAATCCAGTATATCTGATATCCTTATAAAAGAGAGAAGATTTGGACACAGAAATGCAGACAGAGGAGAACACCATAGGACGATTAAGGCAGAGATCAATGGCATGTGTCTTTTAGCCCACAATGTCAGAGACTGCCAGCAAACCACCAGAAGCTAGGAGAGAGGCCTGGAGTAGAGCCCACAGAAGGAACTGACCCTGCCAATATCTTGATTTTGGACTTCTAGCCTCCAGAACTGTGAGACAGTTTGTAGTGCTTTGTAGCTAATTAGGAAGCTAATACCCAGAGCCAACATTGATACAAGTCACCTTGCCCTCCTGCCCTTTCCCTCATTCTACCATCTCACAGTCAGTACTTCAAGTTCCAGAACCAACACAACAGCATGCCAGGCACTAGGGCTTATGTAACTGCTCAGAAACAGTCTATGAGTGCTTACCAGAACAAGGGCTTAATGAGCTATTTTGCAGACTGTCCCTTGTACATAAAACATATGATTCTTCAAAGGGGCTGTGCACTGATGGGGGTTTGATAACAGAATCCAGAAACTCAGATTCAGGCAAAAAAAAAAAAAGTTTGGAATTAGTATAATAAAACTGTCCAGGCCACAGTGATGTGATTGGCTGAGCAGTAACTCAGAGGGATCCAGCAGCAGACGCTGGCCTTTGCGTGGGCCTTCATTCCCCAGATGGGTGCCTTTTGTTCTCTCCAGGGCAGTCCCTGGACCACATAAAGGCTGATGGAAAGCTCTGACCCCTTTCTTTCTTCTGGTTCCTGGTGCCTCTGTCCTACTCTTCTGGGCTGGTTACTGATCCCTGTCACTTACACCATCCTGTACTTTGTTCCTATACCCCCAACCCTTATATAGACTTCACAGTCTTTCCTTTCCTTCTCTTTTGCTCTAAGGGTGATTTTAAACCTTCACATGTCCTGACCTCAAGGCCTGAATATGCTCCCACTTGCAGGCTCTATAGCTACTTCCCCCTCTTCTGACTGAATTCTGAAATGCCCCTGCACCCTCCAGGGCTTGCTTTCTCAGTCCTGATCTGCTGCTCCCTGAAGGGAATACCTGGAACTATGCACAGGAATACCAAAGGTTCTTGTGAAGGACCGCAGGGAACAAGGCTCCATTGCTGACTGGAGCTAATTGGTGACCCCAACAGTGGTGGTATTAGGGGCTATTCCTGTGTATAGAGTGACATTGTACAACTGCCATGATTTTTTCTAGTTCAAAACACACAGTGGTTTTTGGTATCTTAGTTAAGAGCTCTTTGTTAGGGTTTATCAAGAATTTAGCAATACACTATGAGTACCAGCCTATGAAGCTGTCCAGGAAGTAGTTTGAATGGATTTGGGGTAGGTGGGGTGGGATGTGTGACCTAAATCAGTAGAAGCAGGGGTCCCTCGTGCCACTGGCATTTCTTCCACAAGGGCTAAATATCCCAAACCTCCAGTCATATCCTTCTGAAAAGTGCCCTTCGATTTCATGTCAGCGACCAGACAAGCAGGATAAGCTTCCAGTTTGGCTCAGGCATAGAGTTTCTATGTGTTTCTTTCAAGTCTAGTTTAGCGGATACTGAGCAGTTTAGGAGGTAGATATCGGTTTACCACTCCCACCTCTTTCCATACTCAAATTCTACCTTATTCCAATCCTCCTTACATACCTGTGGCTTCTCCTTCAGGGCCCGTCTGTTTTATAAATGTCAACAGATTCTTAGCAAACATTCCTTTCTTGGCCAGTAGAGTGCTGTAGGATCCCTTCTCCAAGATGCTGCCATTCTCCAGAACCACAATCTCATCCACTTGGGGAAGAAAGTGGATGCTATGTGTAACCAAGAGTCGAGTCTGTGAAAATAACAGTAAGTTGTGCTGATGACTCTGTGTCCTCCACCTTTCTTGTCCTACTCTAAAAAGGGGAAAACAGATACCTCAATTTACTGTGAGGCTTTGCTTCAAAAATGTGGTCCTGACTACTTGACTTCTTTTACTTCATCTTTCCCTCCCAGCACCTCATCCTACAACCTGACCCATGTAAGATGAGACTCCTGTCATCATGGATATATTCACAGTTATGTTTTGTAGTAACAATAAGGTTTGCCCTACACATGTTTTCCTCCAGCTCTCTGCAGAGCCAGGAGTTGGACTTTGGAATGTCACTTGAGATCAAAGCCTATCAATATAACGGATGCATACATAACTAATTAAATAACTAGCTAAATAAATAACTAGCTAAATAACTTCTCCTTTCACTAACCAGAAGCCCAGGGGGCAGATAAATAAGGAAATCTGGTCCAGGTCAGCAGCTGTCCTAGGAGATGTGTGTCATCCTACCTCCCAAACACACCTCGTGTCTTTATCACCTTAAATAATTTCTCACCTTGCCTTTCAATAGGCCATTGGGACCCAAGACCTTATCGAAAATATGTTTTCCCACATGAGCATCCACAGCTGACAGGGGGTCATCCAAAATATAGATATCCAAATTTTGATAGATAGCTCTGGCCAGGCTGATCCGCTGCTTCTGACCCCCACTGAGATTTATACCCTGAAAAGGAAAATAATTTCTATTAAATACTGTTCCACCATCCCTCTTCACAGAAGCTGTTACAGAGGGGTAAAAAAGATTTGCTACAATAAGGTATCAAGGGCTTAAAAATCTTACAAGTTCCTTTATACAAATAAATAACTTTGATTTAAGTAAATCATCTTAAGCCCAATAATTAAAGATAGCCCAACTTACCATTTTCTATCATAATTTACTTATTGATTATTTTTGTTGCTTCCTGTCCCTTGAGAATGTAGAGCTATACTAGGGCAGATTTTTCCCTTTTGTACATGGATGTAACTCTGGCACTTAAAATAGTGTCTGACACATAGGTACTCAATAAATATATGCTGAATTAATTAACAAAATCACATTAGAGCTATATCTTCACTAGTCTAACATTTCAAGGCCCTTATCTCCAAAGGCTGCTCTATGCAGTTTTAGTAATGGAGTCTGTTAAAGGGAAAACCACAGGCCCAAATGGCATCGCTTGTGCTAAAGCCCATGATACCAAACCCAGATTTAACTAACACCTGAGTTAATCATTGCTTCATCCTCTCCCAGAAACATAATTTTAATGAAGCAGTGTGAAATTTTCTGGTCAACACCAGTCTGTCATGGTGTTGGACCCTCTCCATTTCCTATCCCTCATAGAAAGAAGAGACAAGCTACAGGATAAAAACTTCCAATTTTCTTCCCTTCAAAAAAAAAATGTTCAGGCTCCCCAAAAATCCTTTCTTTCTTCTTGCTAACAGCTTCCTCTTCTCTTTTTTTAAAAAAATAAAAATAAAATAAAAAACTTCCATTTTGTATAACCCTCTGAGCACCCTTCTGGTTGCTGGATGGGATGCTGACCCATTCATGAATCATTAAAGAAAGCCAATCAGATCTTCAAATTTACTCAGCTGGACTTTGTTTTTTAACAGAATGGAAGATTAAAATCTCCTAAATATGTAATAGTCAGGGATTTCTAAACAAATTATGCTATATCCATAGAATGGATCCAATACACAGTAGTCATTAAAAGTCTATTTTTAAGAAAGGAATTTAATAGCATGAGGAAACAATACACACTAAATATCTAAGTGTTGGGAGCAGATTATTAGAACCCTACTGTGGCCCTCACAAAAGTAGCATCAGGATACTAGACTCTGGTCCCACCTCTGCTCCTCCCCTTGGACTTCAACACCGAGCCTGCTGCTGGTTACTCAGGTCCCAGATGCATCATCTTTCCTTTAGATTACATAATTCCTGTATTTGCCTTCAGGCACAAAATTTTAAATTTCTGAGTTATTTGCACAAAATATTCTGCAAACTTGTGTTTTCTGATGTTTGTTCCAAACAGGGCCAACAAAATTGGTCAACTATTTTACTCCCATGTACTTCTTCACCACTGTCATTTTTTTTTCTTCAATATTTCTTCACCCTTCATGGTCCCTTGGTGTCTCAAGTACCTTCTCTCCAATCTCAGCCAAGTCTCCTCCAGGCAGCACTTCCAAGTCTGGGAGGAGGGCACAGGCCTCCAGAACTTTCTGGTATCTCTTTTCATCCAACTCGGATCCAAAAAGGATGTTGTCCTTTACGGTGCCATTCTGGATCCAGGACTGCTGTGGGACATAGGCTATAGTGCCCTGGATGGGAAAAGACCAGACCAGATAATGGCTGTACCTCCAAGCAAGGCAGGGTGGAAGGAGAAGGTGGCAGGAGCAGGGAGGAACAAATGGAATTTAGATTTGAAAAAATGTATGTCAGGCTGACTGAACATCTGATATTTATAAATGTACATGTATTTATTGTATCAACCAGGGAGAAAGATTCAATGTCCTACTTACCATGTAAAAGTCTCCTGTCTTTGACTACCACTTTCTAGCACTGATCCTGAAAATTGGAGGATGAATGCATGTGCTCCTTCTAGAACAGAGTTCCAGCCAGACCTCAATGAGTTTACTAGGACCGACAGAGGGCTAGCACTGATGGGGGGAATGGTATAGATAATATCTTAGGTATAGATAATATCTTAGAAAGCAAGAACTAAGAGATTGAAATGAGGTTGCAGGCTGATGCATGAAGCAGATCACGTCCAAGGACAGATGGAATCTGACAAATGCCAATGTTTGAGAAAGAACTCAGTTATAAGGTAGGGAAAAAAAGGCTTCTGAAAAAAAGACAGAGCTAAATCTATAGAGTCTGCTCTTCTAAACTGCATGTTGATTTAATGCAAATTAGCTCATTAGCGATTGGTAGATCAAGGAATAATGTCAGTATAATGTGGAAGAAGTTCTTTATACTGATTGGAGCATGTCAGGGGCAAGCTTTCTCATAATTAAAAGAAAAGTTTAACAGTATATGAAGATCTTAAGGAAAAAAGCTAGAAATCTATGATGCAAGTACTGGCTAGGTAAATGATTCAAAGTACCTATAATTTCCCCTAAACTCTCTGATGAAGCTGAGAGTGCTGATGAAGATGCCATGA
This sequence comes from Eidolon dupreanum, assembly GCA_028627145.1. Lineage (NCBI taxonomy): Eukaryota > Metazoa > Chordata > Mammalia > Chiroptera > Pteropodidae > Eidolon > Eidolon dupreanum. The sequence continues at coordinate 18,087,768 of CM053506.1, forward strand.
AAACATTTACTTTCTGTTAAAAATAATAATAATTGATGAAGGTATCTACACCCTATATCAGATTTTTATATTGGAAGCAAGTTTCCTCAAAGGAGGATGTGGGAGGCCCAGGACTAGTTGAGATGCTGGGTGTAATTACCAGCAGAAATTTTACAGTGCTACTGTTTTACCATTATTGTTTATGTTGTTGGTGGTGGTGGTACCCTGGTTACAAAGTTATGTAAATTTAATAATCTGTTCCAACTCTTTCCTTCAGGTTCTGTTATTTTTATCGCATAATTTTGCAGAGCATGAGACTTTCAAAAACACATATATAGACATAGAAGAATTGCCTACACTTTAAAGGAAGACACCTCTATTCAACAGTTTTCAAATTTTAGTGTGCATATGAGAATCACCTAGGGACCCTCATTAAAAATTCAGCTCTTTAGAATTTACCACCAGAGCCTGATTATATATGTGGGGTGGGGCAAAGAATCTATAGGTTGCAATTCTACCAGATGTCTCCAAGACCTTTTACCTATAGGAAAACCTATAGTAGTGGTGATCAGTCTGTAGTCCTCAGAGCATTCTCCCACATGAGAAAGCGGCACTAAGTGGCCCACATTTGAGCATCAGAGCCTTCTCCTCGGCATTCCCTCTCACCTTGATGGTGATGTGACCGTGGATATTTTCCATTTCTCCCAGCATGGCTGACATCAAGGAGCTTTTCCCAGAGCCCACGGTGCCCACCACGGCCACTAACTGGCCTGGCCTAATGTCCAGGTTCACGCTGAAAGAGAAAGTGTATTTGAAGGAGACAAAGGCAGTTATTCAGGAGGAGTTCAAGCCCCTTCTCAGACTCTCTATGGGAAGTCTGGTATTAGGAGATTTTCCTTCAAGACTGGAGAATATGTCCTGGTTATACAAGACTCTAATATGTTTTCTTAATGTTGTTGTTGTTGTTTAGCTCTAAGAGCCTAGAGAGTGAGACGTAACATATCCAACTCATCTATATGCCGTTTGTGCCAAACATGGGTTTCCACTGGAAAAAAAAAATCCTCTTAGAACCAATATGGTACCATCGAACAGGCTGGTACCTAGAGACTTGAGTTCAACTCCCAGCTTTGTCACTACTGAGCTGTGTGATCTTAGAAGGTCACATCCTCTAGACTCTCATTTCTAAACTAAGGAGGTTGGACTAGATCAGTTTCTCAAACTTGGCTCTTCAGTGAGGATAGCCATTCAGTGGAGCCCTTGCTGAAAGCATAGATTCCTGGCCCCTCTCCTGGGTATCTGGCTGTGTCTCACTGAGGTGGGGCCCACAGTGGGCTAGACTCCTGGAAACTCTGTGTTACGGCCCTATCGTTTGAGTTCCTAGAACATTAGAAGCATCAGAAACTTGTTCACAGTCTTTGAATTGGCCCATTGAACTGAACTTGTTCTAGATTTATACTAGCAAAGTGAAAGCTATGTCTGGTCTCCTCTTTGCAAAGAGAGGCTTTCAGGTTGGGAGGGTTCAGAGGAGGAGCTTTCTGGCTTGACACATCCTGGGGCAAGCTCCCTAGTCCATATTCAAAGCCATAGAAATAGCAGAGAAGGGTGGAAAGTCCTGAGTGTAGCAGGAAGACAAGGTGTGCTCAGACTCCTAGAGTACACTGTGTGCCCTGCTCAGTGGGTGAGCTGGGTGTGCAAAAGAAATATATTACATGCAACAGTGTGGCAAGAAGGGGTTAGCTTAGGGCAGAGGAGGTAGCTTCCAGGGAAGAATGTAGAAATGGGTTGTTTAGATATAAAACTCCAGATCTGAAAGTGAATCTTATAGAAGCAGCTCCCATTGTCCGCTCTGAGGAAAGAACTCCAATGTTCTCGATTACTATTCTTAAATGAATGAATGAATGAATGAACTTAAATTGAGTTCAGATTCTTGTGTGAATCCCCCACCACATTCAGAAACCTAGGCCACCTGCTCATTCTGCACTATCTCTATCCACAGTCTGGAAAACTAACGTCTGCATGGTTTTCAGTTGGACTCACATAGTCCCGTAGCTGGAAAGCAGGGTGGCAGATGCAGTCGTCGGCAAAGAGGTTCAGGCTCTTTCCTGTCAGCTCATCCCTCCAGGGGTTGAGCCTGCACTAGTATCTAAATGAACATGTGCACACAGCTCATCTCCCCATCTGTTCTATTACATGGAATTTTTCAGCCACAGAACTGGTGAGGAGAATCCTAAAGAACAACAGTATGGAAAATGGGCAACTCACTCTTGAATTGTGGCTTTCGAATTCTGGTCCCAGGTAAAGGAGGCCTCGGAAAACTGCACAGCTGTGTCTGTTGAGATAAGGCCTCTCTTTTAGTCAGATGCAGGTCTCCCCATGTCTGTCCTCCCTTCCTCAGCCTTCAGGTGTCCCTCTCTGCTTCCTCTAGCAAATCCTGAAATGACTTCTGTCAGGCTCCTACAATACTAGGAGGAAAACAAAAGCTCCTGGACTGAGACCAGAAGTTGCCCGCATATGAAATCCTTTTCGATTCAGGAGTCCCAGGCCTGTTGGTAGCCCAGATTCTAGATGTGCAGATACTGTGGGTACATTCTCAGGCCCTGCGTCACCTCGTGTTCTGGAATGAATTCCACCTCCATGTATAAATTCAGCCGCTGCTCACCCTGGAATCCAGGCCAGCTGCGTGCTCTGGCCATTAATGCCCCCAAACACTTAAGCCTCCAGAACCTGTGTTTTCCTTTGCTCCAGCCTATCTTCCCAGCTCCGCATGCTCAGCTCCATCCTGACTTCTGCTTTTGAGACCTTTTGCAGGATTTCCTGCTTATTCTCAAAACAGCTGACTTAGCTTTGTCTAGCAATCTGGCTAAGCAATCTATTCTGGGTGAAAACATAACTTAAAGTAAACACAGTATGCTTATATGTAAAGGTAGGTTCAAGGTAAGTCCCCAGACTCTCTCTTTCAATCAGTTTGCTGCTGCTGAGCCCCATATATCAAAGTTCTTGTGCAAGCACTGTGAATAAGTTTGGGAAGAAACTTCTAAGTTCATTTACCAAAATTGCAGTCATGTCGAATGGCAGATGTATCCAACTCATCTCCTCCCAAGTACTTCTCCAACCGGTCTATGGAAACACTGGCCTAGAGAAGGACACAAACGATCTCAAGAATAAAAAATCCAATGACCAAAACAAGCAGGGAGAGGATTTTGACTTTGTCATCAGCCTTAAATGTGCAAGAAGATAGTCAACCTGCCAGGCTTCTTGCCCAAAATTTGCCACTTGCCACGGCTGGAACCTCCCGATATTCACCACAAACTCAAGCACATCTCAGCCATGAGAAGAGCCAGCCCATCCCTCTGGACAGAGGCAAATCAAGATGCTCTGTTTCAGCCCTTCAGAAAACTTGGGGTGGGGGGAGCAACTCCACTGCTATTTCCAGTCTTTGGACCTATTTCCAGAAACTGTCTCCTGCCTTCCTCTAAGGTCAAACCCTAACTTCTATCTGGTTCTAGCAACTAGGCCCCTAGCATGCTCTTTTTTAACTGAGTGCATGCCTTGATGACCTGTTCAGTGTCCTAAATGAGCCATTACTGGGACTCTGTGGAGGAATTGGCCATGGCACACTTCACACAGGCCAAGCTTAAACTGCAGCTGATCTAAGTGTCAGTGGAACACCCTGTGTTGATCCTGGGACATGGGAACTTGGGAAGATTTCCAGGAGCTTTTACAAAGATGTTTCTCACCTGCCTCGCTGCCGTCCAGGGAGGCTGTCATGAGATGATTTCTCGTCACCACCTGGGTTCTGATGAGTATAAAGCTTTCTGCCTCTCCTTAGAGTGTAACTGCAGACTATACATTGCCTAGCTGCTGCAGGGACCAACTCCTGAGAAACAGAGTGCCCCATTGCCCTGTTGCATTGTCATCTGTTTCAGTGTCATCTTGTGGGATAGGAAATGCAGGGAGCTGACACTTTTGCTGATCTTGCTTGTGCCATGTAATAAACTGAGTTTCTCAACACCTTCCAGAACAGGCAGGCCTTCCCCTAAATACCAGCCCTTCCTATGGCCTGAGCTGTCTGAAGTGAGCCACCTCTGAGATGAATGCAGACACTACACTCTGTCATCCTGGCTACCTCACCAGTCTGCCACCTGCCCTGTCATCATCCCCTTGAGGTCTGGTACCTGGTCCATCTCAGTGACCATGCTCAGTTTTTAGAAGCCAAATACTTTCCCTGGCCCATCCAAAGCCTCCTGAACTCCAAACTCATTTTCTGACAGCGTGAGGCTTTCAAATTGCCTTCAGTTTTACCACCACGTGGCCTAATACAAAGAGAGGATCTTTTCTCTCCCTTCATGCCGTACTTCCCTAATGCTATACAAATCCTTCAAGAGCCTTGGGAAAATGTAGGGAAAACTAGGCTTGGAAAAGGGCTTAGACATGTTCTAGGTACCAGGGTCAATCATGAATGCTTTTACAAGCATCGTCATATAAATGGGCTCAGAGAGAGCTTGTGATTTTACTGAGATCAAACCATTGTTCTGCAGAGACTAACAAATCTTTCTAATTGAAAGTTCACCAGTAGAAGCTAGAAATGAGATACGATAGGCCAGTAATTCTGAAATCGGAGATAATTAATCAGAGATAGTCAGTGAGCAGTGAAAGTCCTACGCACCTGGAGTACAGAGGAGATCACCATGGGGAGCATGGTCATGGGAAAGCGTAGGATATTGAAGAGGGTGATGGAGGTGAAAGCCTTTTCTGCATCCAAAATATTATTGCTATCCACAAGGACATAAACTGAAAATGTGACCACAGATACCTGGAAAAGCAAGGTCGTGAGCAATTTAGTCCTACAAGGAACGGCTCAAGCAGCCTTGTACTAAGTCTCAGAAACAAACGTATCAGAGTTGAAGGAGTCTTAGGGAGTATATCAACTTCCCCATGCTACAGATGAAAAATTTGAGCCAGAAAAGAAGGAAATATCTTGCCTGATTCACAAAGTCAATTAATGGCATTGCTGAAACCAGAGCTCAGGTTTCCTGGCTCCTATATCAGTGTTTCTTCTACTATCGACCCACATGGTCTCCCCAAGAAGATGAGAAGCCCTTCTTTGCAAATCATTCCTGGATACCACAGTCATGCTGAACATCCTGCAACTTGCTCTGGGCTCCCAGACCATGAAATTGTACACAAGGGTGAAACTAGAGTTGGCAGCATGGGGTAGGAAGAACGGCATGGAGAGTTAAAAAGTAGGGTGGATTCCCTAGATTTTGGGGTCAGGCCTACAGGTGCTGCGCAGTCTGTCAGGACAACCCTTTCTCTTCAGGAAGCTGACCCAGTCCACTGACTCATGTCACTCACCAGGACTGGAGTTATGTATAAGAGAAACATGATCACAGACTGCATCTGCCCAAAGGTGAGCAGGTTCTTAAGCTCTTTCTTCCGAATGTCATTGACTTGGTTTTTGAATGAAGGTTCCCATGCAAAATATTTCAGGATCTAATAGGATAGAAAAGAGCACAGTTCACACTGTTGCCCCAAAAGGACACCAGGTACATCTCGTCCCCCTATTTTTAGAATATGCTCCCCAAAATCAGCGGGGGAGGGGTGTAGAAATCCATATTGTAAAGTATGATTACAGAGAGGTAGCTTGTGTTTGTTGACAACCTACTATGGACAAAACATTTTAAACACATTATTTTACTTAATTCCTTAACAGTCTATGTGCAACCAAATGTCCCGGTATGCCTGGGACTAAGAGTTGCCCAAGACATGAGGCTTTCAGTGCCAGACCTGGAGAGTTCTGGATAAACCAGGAAGAGTTAGTCCCCTACTTTTGTAGAATTATTGTATCTATTTTAACAATAAGGAAATAGGTTGAGAGAAGCTAAGTAACTTGCCCAAGGTCACCAAGCAAGCTAGTGGTAGAGCCGAGACTCAAAACCAGGTCTAGTCATTTTGCCACACTAGCAGGAAAGCATAACAAAGTTCTGTGTGAAGAAATATCAGGACATTAAAAGGGTCCTCTGTTTTATTTTCAAGAAGTTTAGGGTAATGCAAAATCTATCTATCTATCTATCTATCTATCTATCTATCTGGAATTAAAGAGGGGAAAAATGTTTTCAAGTTTAAAAAATATATACATATATATATATACACACACATATATATATATTCATAGTCTTATTGGTAACCTTTGGAGGATAAATGCATTATTTTAAAAGTTGTCAAATAGAGAAATAAAGAAAGCATTTAGCCTTCTTATCCTGTATAAATTTTATTTTAAGGTAATCAACTAGTTGAGAAAATTCTTCTTTATAGAATTTCAGCTTATCAATATCAAAGGATTAATGGAATGAAAATATCACCCTTTTGTAACTTCTAATGAAATAGTAGATCAAGGCAATGATCAGCAGTGGCTGCTAAATTTTTATGACAGTGGTTTTTCAATCTTAGCCTCATATTAAAATTACTTAAAGAGTCTTAAAAATATAATATATGGCTAAAGCTCACCCCTAGAGAGCCCAATTTAATTGTTTTGAAGTAGAGTTCAAACATCAGTGGATTTTACAAACTTCCCAGGGGATCGAAATTGCTGCCAGGGCCACAAATCACTGTTCTAGGTGAAAGAATGGCAGGAAACTTAATAAGGGATAATCAGGCTGACAACTCCTGGACCTCTGCCTACACATCATCACCAGTGTTTGAAAGTACACATCACAGCATCGCCTGAAACATCCTTACCCACCCCCTCCAAAAAATGTCAAGCCTAAAAATATAATCAAGTTTTAGGTCTACGTACCAATTTATAAGAAATACAGGAAACAAGACAACCTAGTTTCTCCAATATGACCCAAAAAAGAGGGGTAGAGGCAGCGGGAGAGGTACTATTGTGGAGTAAAAGCACTGTCAACTGAATGCCATGTGTGAATATTTTTGAATCCTCATTCAAACTAAACAACAGTTGTGTGTGTGTGTGTGTGTATGTGTGTGTGTGTGTGAGTGCGTGTGTGTGAGTGCGTGTGTGTGTGCATGCGTGCGCGTGTGCCCTCATGTGTGCGAGAGAGAGAGAAAAAGAGAGAGAGAGAGAGAGAGAGAGATTGAGAGAGAGAGATGAGGCAATGAGGAAAATTTAGTGGTACCAAAGAATGATTGTCAATTTTTTTAGTTGTGATAATGGTATTGTGGTTATGTTAAAAACAAAGTCTTTCTTTTAGAAATATATACAAAGTGTTTACTAATGAAACGATACCATAATCTGGGATTTTCTTTAAAATAATCTAGCAGAGCATAAAGTGGGAAGTGGAGGAGTAGAAATGAAATTAATTAGGTTATGCTGATAATTGCTGGAGCTGGGTGGTGTCCATGGGTGTTCATTATATCATTCTGTCTACTTCTGTGCACATTTGACAATTTATAAGGTAATGTAAAAACAAAACAAATCATTTAAGGTAAATAAATAGAAACAAAAGTTCAAATGAGGGCCTGAGACGGGTAGTAAGAGAAATAACAAAAGACTTGTGGGTAAATGAATCAGGAGTCATGTGACACCCCACAGGCCTAGTAGCAGGAGTCCACAGCCTCTATCAGGGTTTGTTAAGGCCTGCTGCTGTCATTGCACACAGAGGTGACCTATGCTTCATGTCTCACCTTGATCCCACTGAGAATCTCATTCATGATCTTTAAACGTTTATCTTTATTCTTCATATTTTTTACCTGCCAGGAAAAAGTAAAACAAAAAACAAAACACACTTTTACGTGAGAAGGTCCAGATTTGCTGCAGACGCTCGTGGTAGCACTCGTGGCTGTCACTTGGTAAGAACTCGAGGTGCCCAGTGATGGGATGTGTCTCACCCACTCTCCTCTTTGCCCACTCTGCCTCTGCCACAGCCACCTTCTTTCTGATCCTTGAATATACCAAGCCCATTTCTGCCCCCTACAGTCTTGGCCTGACTATGCCCTCTTCTCAGATTTTTCTCAAGGCTTGCTACTTCATGGTCAGGCTTGTGTTGTTCAGAGCTCAGCTCAAATGTCCCCTTCTCACAGAGGCTTTTCCTGAACCCATAATCTAAAACAACCACCCAGTTTGCTGTCTTATCAGCCTGTTTAATTCTCTGTGTAGCAAGGTTGATGGTCAAGACTTAGGCTTAAAGTTTGGGTCACTCGTGTGACTGCCCTGCAAGGTTTGTATTGGTTTATGATGGAAAAACAGGGCCAATAATCACTGTTCTAAGGACAGCCCAGTGGAGAGGATGGAAGAGTTATACGCAGGGTCCCTGGACAGCTCTTCTCGTTCCAAGTAGGCTCTTCCCTCTAACATGAATGAGGATAGTGTATATAAACATTAAGAGTGGTCAGAGGATGAAAAGGGAAGATAAAGAAAGCTAAATTAACTTGGAATGGTAGAAGGATTTCCATCAGCTTTGCCTTACCCACACTCCCACAAGAGTTAGAAGAAAATAAGAAAAAGACTTTAGACTTTGAAGAAGGTCTATATATCCCCAGGGTGACTTTGTTTCTTTACCTGAATAGCCCTACTTTTGGTGGTGATTATCCCATTAAGTGGGACTAGGATTATCATCACTCCAACACCTGCTAAGACTGAGGGTCCCAACTCTCTCCATAGGAAGAAAATGGATAAGGCAATCTGTAGAACAGTTGACCACAGCATGTGGATAAAGTTAGCCACATCCATGAGCTTCTGGGCATCCACAGACATCAAGTTCACTGTTTCTCCAATGGTGTACTGCCTCCTGTCCCGGTTGGATAGGATCAGTGCCTAAAGATAAAGACTGGGATTAGAATACACGGACAAGGACAAGGATCCTGGAGAGTAACAAGGGAAATTCAGGAAGTGAGACTACAGCAAAAGGATGGGCTCCACATGGACACAACTTTTTCAAGGGGCTGTGCCTTCTTGCCTCCAAATTTTACGTACACTGTTCTCTCATCCTGACCATTCTTTCTTGCTATTCCCACTTCTCCAATCCCACAGCCCCACCCCCACTTCTTTGCTCAGAAAATTCCTATTTATTCTTTAGTGTTAGTGTAGATGAAACTTCTTCTGAAAAGATTTCCTTAACTCTCAATCTTAGATACCCCTCCTGTGTACCCCATAAAATCTTGTGCTTATCTCAGCCATTACATTCATCACATTGAGCTGTACTTGTCTTGTTTTTCTACTTCCCTACAAGATGTAGACTCTGTGAGGACAAGGGCTACATCTGTCCATTTCACTACTGTATCATAGAGCATACAGTAGGGAATCAAGTACTGAAGGATGGAATGAATGGAGGGATGAAGAGAAGCATCTATTGATTCTGGCCTTGCAGCCTTTTGGCATGGCAATGTTATTTGGAGCCATACTCTTATGAGGAGATTGCAACCATTCCCAGGAAAGACAGAGATCTTAGAATAGAGAGTAAAACTGCAGGTTCACACATTTGAAGCAAAATGACTTTCTTATTATTAGGAATTTTCAAGCAATGTCTAGATAACTAAATGTTATGTATGGGCCTCCTATTCTCATGTTAAAAAGATCAGAAGGCTGATCAACAGTGCTTTGCAATAATGCATCCCATTAAGGGACTTGGATTGGGAGGCCACTGAAATTGGCTTGCACTATGCTCATCAAAGCACTGTTGGTGTGGGCTCTATCTTCCTGGAGGAAGGAGAACCTTCTTCTAGTTCCCACAAAGACAGTGTATGGGCTACGAGTGTCCTTAGACATTCACCTCAGTTCTTCTCCTAGAAGCTCTATTGTCATCTTAATCCACCAACACATTTTTTTTCTTTGAAGCATGCCAGGATTCTTGATCATACAGTAAAAAGAGAAATTTCCTAAAATGTTAGGCCACCAAGGTTCTAGAGAAATCAGTCCACCTCTTTGCCTCCCTTTTAGTGTGGAATAACAAAACAGGACAAAGTAATATGTTCAAGGTAATTGCTATAGTTTTCATTTCGTATAAATCTCAGTAAAGTGGAAAAGTAATTGATCTAGTCCCAATAGGCTTCGTCTATGGGCAGCTCTTGGCTATGAAATTGTAGGCACTGAAACGAGCTAAGCCTTATTTCTCTATAAAATGGGGATAATGCAATTACTTCACAGGGCTATGGATTGATAATAGATGTGAACATGTTTAATAATATTTCATAAATGAAGCATTGTCTAAACATATGGAATTAGTTTTAGATTCTACTTTAGTAGCAATATTTATTTAAATGAAGGTCTCATTAAGGGTTCTATTTTACAAATATATGCAACAGTTGCAAAAACTGTTAAGAATCAAAATAGTGGAAACGAGACATCACAATTAAAAAAGCGTACATTCGTTAGAAATAACTGAGACAGCCGGGTTAGTGACCTCATATCCTGCAAACCAACAGAAATCCAATATCTCCAGAAGAAATAAGGTAATTAAAAAATTAATTTGAGGAAGGACAAATTTCAGTGTAAGGGTTTCTGAGAGCTTAAAGGATTTGATCAGAATTCTGACCAGAAGACATTTAGATTACCTGTCTGGTCTCTTTTGTCGAGTCAACATCTACGCAGGGAAGACAGACACATCAATGTTTTAAAAGAGGAAAGCAAAAGAGAAAACCAGAAACTGTAAAAGAGAAATCATCATGATGGAACTCTTTAGTGGCAGAAGAAAAAGAAGGGCAACCGCTTGATGTTCTGACCTACAAAAATTCTTATCTCCTCATGTATGAATTTTCTCCTCAGGCTTATAGTCACTGATCCTAACTATTCTATTTTCATTTCTTTTTTCTTTCTTTCTTTTTTTTTTTAATTGAAATGTAATTGACTCTATTTTCATTTCTTAAGGGACAAAATGAAACTTTATCTTGGTATCTAAGAAATACAGAAAATACAGATGCCCCGAGAAAGTTAAACATTAAAGCAACATATCAGAGGGAAGACGAAAAAAATCATCTCACGAAAATGGAGAGCTCCCAAGTCTGCAGAACTCAGTAAGCAGAGTGAATATATTTACAAATCAAAAAAAGGAGTCAGGCAGAAAAGGGGTTGGTCAGCCACTAAAGATTTAGGAAAAGAAGTCTCTAGGAAGAAGTGGGTCTGGGGAGATGGAACCCTTGGCCCATAGAGCATTCTAGACTATGGCAAAATAGTAATTTGAGATGAATGCACCAGATCTTAGAGTGCAGTTTCATGTAGTATCAGGCTTAAATGTTGACGGTTTTAAGAATTTGCCCTTAGCCAGCTTCTTTTCTCACTTTACATTCTTTCCCAAGGCATTTTTCACCTTGCCAAGAGAGGTAGAAGAGAAGGACAGATATGCAAGCTTTCAAGGCTAAACGGCAAATCCTGGGGGGAGATCGATTTGCTAGCTTTTCCCTGGAGTGCATGCTCCCTCCTACCCCACCCCTGCACCTTACGTCTATATACACATTTTTCGTAATTTCCAAAGAAACAGCTAAAGAAGGCTATATGGTAGTCAAAACCAAGTGTTGAGGTCAATGATCATTTCCATCAAATTTTCTTCAATCTTGGAATAAATGCTCATGTTTACTAAGGGGATTTTCTTTGGTAATACCTGATAGTCCACTTACCTTTTTATATATAGAAGCCATTACGGTTGTCCGTATATTTAAGCCCAGCACAAAGCACAGTTGAAAATGGTACTGAAGGCAGATAGACTGGATGAAGGCTGTGGCGAACAAGAGGATCGAATAGATATATCCAGTCCACACATAGGTGTCACGGTCATTTGCGAAGGAGATCAGAAATCTACCAGAGCAAAACCAAGTGATTCTCATTAAACCTTTACAGGGTCCTCACCCTCCTCCTGCATAGCCCGCTACCCTTCCTCACCTTATGAATAACAAAAGTGACCAGATTTGTCTGGTGTTTTTGGAAGGCTGAGTGCTACAGTGTGCTAGCACTTTTGTTTGGGCTTGGAGACGAGCAGCGAGAGCTTAGGACATGTGTGCAGCACGAGTTAGTAGGGCTTCCACTGGAGGATAGTTCATTCCATAGACCTCAGCAGGCAGATGTCCTGTCATGGTTACCCTGAACTGGCCACCGAAGGCCATGACCGGGAGCCAGGAGGTACCGACACCAGGTGCAAGGCTCTCCCGGGTATACTGCCCACCTCTTGGATGTGGCTCAGCCCACGACAGTACTGTTTAACAAACAAGAGCCCCTACCAAGTGTCTGGCTTCCTATGGTGGGGGAGCAGAGGGGCGTGGAAAAGAGAGAGGCTAAAGGACATATCATCTTAGATTTCAAAAGCTGCTGTGTGCTTTTCAAGAACACAATGCTGTAAGGTGAAAGAAAATCGTGAGCATTTTTTGAAAATGGGAATTTAATAATAAGCTCCTGCCTGTGTACAGAGGGCCAAGAAGGAGTGTGGCAGAGGAGGTACTAAGACAGCCTAAGGCCCAGGGACTCACCTGAGCAGCTGAGGACTCACAAATGTTAAGATGTCGTTCACGAGCTTCAGGAGGAACGATTTCAGGATTATGATGTAGAAAGTTTTGAAGAGGGTCTTGACCAACCAGGACTTGGGGTAATCTTCTGTGGTCTCAGATTTCTTTTGTTTCTTTTTAGCTTCTTCCTAGGTACAAAACCAAAGGACAGTGTCCACAGAGCTGAGGAATGTAAGACTATGTCCTACACTGAACCCTGGTGCCTGATCCCTGGTGCCTTCTTTGTCCAGAGTTTGGTGTCTCACAGTGGCACACAATACATATTTTAGAGTGAAATAGTAAATTAATTAACTGCTATTGCTAACTCCTACCAAGGTACAAATTCTAGTAATGTTAAGGTATTATTTTATTTTTCTATTTTTGAAAACATTTTATTATAGAAAATTTCAAATATATCCAAAAAGAGAGCAAAGAGTATCTTTTACCCCTACGTATTTATCACTAAGGTACTGTTAAGATTGTGAATACTATTAATGATAAAATATGCACTGCAAAGGATAAAGTGCAATAAAAATATGAGGACAAAATCACCATGACACTGATGTCCCCTTGTCCAAGACATAAAGAACATTCACACAGACCCTCATGGACAGTTACCAGAACAAGAACATCTTGGCTTTGGCTCTGGTTCTTGTTCAGGCCGTTCAGGCTGCCTCCAGAGTTCCACTGGGATTTCTTCTGCTGCCGTCTCTGGAATGCCCGCCTGGACTTGAGCAGCTCCTCTGCCATGACTGCCTCAAATTTGTTGACCAGCATCTTGGTTTTAATCTCTTCGTTAACATCCCAGACATCTTTCAGTGTCAGAGGTTGCTTATAGGCTCTCAGAATAATGCTAGGACAAGAGTGACCCACAGGCTGAGTCAGAAGCTGTCTACTTGGTGTCTCTATCAAAATCTGCCTCCCAGTTCCAGGATGGAGAACAAAAGAATCAGACTTCTCCCTTGCCACACCATCCCATCTTTCCTGACCCTTTGAACTTGACAGAAGAGTAGAGGAGAGCAAGATAGGGATATGGTGGGGGTGGCAGAAGGTGGTAGATGACAAGAGAAAGGGAAGAGGAGGGGTACTACTGAATTAAAAGAGCAAAAAGAGCATCACTTCCCCTTGCTCCTTCCTCCTCAAACACTGGCTGCCTCTCTGCTGCTCTGGCATCTCCCTGAGGGGCCTCCACAACGCCCTGAAAGAACTGAGCGGTTCTGGAGGCCACGTTGACACTGTCTCTCTAGGCCAGAGCCCCTCAACCTGGGATTTGAGAACACGGATAGAAAATAAATCACGTCTTTATTTTTAATAGCTTCTAACTGATATTTAGCCTTTCCTTCTAATATAAGTGTAGGCAACCAACCAGGGCTGTAAAAAGGAATACCTATGCCTTTGTCACCAGGAGAAATCACAGATGTTTTCATGGCTTATTTACATGCATCACTACTTTGAAACTATGGTCGTTATTAGACCTGTGACTAGATCTTGTTATTTAATGCATTAATAAAGAAGCATTTGTATTTTGGTTTTAAAAAATATATTTAAGTAGCTATATTTCAATGTATTTGTTTTTCTTAATAATTATATGTCATTTGTGCATTTAAAATATGATCTGAGAAGGGATTCATGGGTGTTAATAGCCAAAAGAGTCCATGGAACTACAAAGGACAAGAACTCTAGATCCTCTGGGAGCCCAGGCCAGATATTTCATCCCTTACCCTCCAAATCTGTCCACACTGCCTGCCCTCACATCTCCCTTTTCCCATCCTACTTCCTCCTTTTCTTACTTTCCTTTTTTTTTTTCTCCTTGAAACCTCCAGGTTACCAAGAGCCCCAATCTTCCCAATGAAGAGATTCAACTAAATTGATCTGTAAGTTTTAACATTCTCTGACTCTAAGTAGAGGAGAAATGGAGGCCACAGGAGGCATTTTTAAAAATTAAGGTTTCCATCACTTTCAGAAGACTAAGGGGGTAGGGACAGTGACAACCCACTCTCCAGGCATTTCCTACCTGTCATACCAACTAAAGGTAATGGTACTCAGAAATGAAGCCGTGAATGATGGATTCTGCAAGACACACAAGAAATGAGAAAGTAAATTAATTGGAAACAGGAATTTTATGGGACTCTAAAATCAGAAACTGATTTAATTTTGTGTTAGAAACTAGATATGATACTGATGTAGGCTGGTCAACGTATATTTATTTGGAGACCCCAAAGTTACTAGTAGAGATAATCAGACCTTCTGGCATAGATATATGAATTAATTGTCTATGCCGAAGATTGGCGGGCCAATGTAAAGGTGAGTGTTTTCACACTAGCCGCTTTCTGTTTCCTTATGTCATAAAATGGTCTATACCATTGTATTCTGGGTGCAGGGAACTTCCAAGAGACCTAGACATCTCTAAGTTACATTTGTCAAGGTGCCATGCAATCAAATAATCTATGAGGTGGGTATATTTAGAGTCTTACATCTGATAACTCATCTTTTTCTGAAAATGCCGAAAGGATCAAGATCAGGATCTGGAATGCATAAGAAATGAAGAACAGGCAGGAGTAGGCCAGATTGGAATCGTTGCCCTATGAGAAAACAAAAAACAAAACAGAAAAAAAAAAAAAAAAACAGAGAAAATGAGCCTTTCATTCAAATTAAGTCTAAATAGCCCACATATGTCAATACTTGTGATTAAACCCTATACTGAACCCCCGAAATACAATTCTGTCCTGCAGCTCAACTTACTTTATGCCATTCACTATCACTTAGAAATTGCCTGGCAGTTTCTCCTCACATCATCCTCTCTTTCCTCCTTACCTGTAACAGCATCCGGATCAGAGTCTGGAATTGGAAAGTATTACAGAGTATTGAGAGAATCCAGAATAAGGACAGGAACCAAGAGTCCTTCTGCACACACCATCGTCTGCTGTGTTGGATCAGTAAAACCAGGAGCTAGAGAGAAATTCACATCAAGTTCTGAAAAACATCACTAATCAAGGACAAGAGGCAAAAAGGATGTCAGAAAACAAAGGAAGAAAGGAGAGCTGAAGGAGGAGATTGTTATACCTAATCTGGCCAGACAGAAAGAACACAAATGCCAAACTGTAGATGTCCTCCCTGATGCCATCCAACTCTCTCTTTCAGGGCCTCCGTGCTCTCACTTGGACCCCCTTACCGACTCCATCTCTATTTACCACACTTGAGTGGGTAGTTAGCCAAAGACACAGAAGGTCACCATCTGCATTTTAATGGAGTTATTTTGAGAGCCAGAAAAATCTTTTCAAGACCCAAGGAAATTAATCTCCAGCACTACAGTCATCAGCTGGGGGAGGCAGATTCTGCTGAATAAGTGCAAGGTGTCTGTATCATGATTTTCTAATAATAGCAGACAAAGCAATTAATAAAAACAGCTTGCCTGTAATAGTTCACCTATATATAATTAATTAAATGCAAATTAATTAACTAACTAATTAATTAGTAAAGCAGCATTCTGGACGGGGTGGGGGAAAAGCTATAATTTGTAACATTTGCCAATTTCTGTGGTATAAAGACTCCCACAGTGGTGGAATCTAGTGATGTCACTAGATGCAGGGTTGGGAAGCAATGCACACAATCAACTCTGTGACACGGCTGCAGCACACCACACCACCAAGACCTTCCTTTATTTATAACAGTGTTAAAACAACAATGCTTACAAGAGTCAGGCAGTCCATGTTACTGAGTGCAGTGAGTCTGGGGGACTGTACTGAGCATATACCTCGTCTCAGTATGCGGACAACTGCTACCCGATCCTAGCTGACCATTGCCCTGTGGGAACGTGGGCCCAGAGTTGTCAGACATTCTGATTTTTTTGAGAAAGACTGGAAATCCAAATAATTATGAGGCATCTTCCTCTTTTAAAATGATAGCATCTCAGAAGGAAATTTAACTTTGGGTGGTGAACACACAGTGCAATATACATATGGTGTATTATTGAATTGTACACTTGAAACTTATATAATTTTACTAACCAATGTCACCCCAATAAATTTAATTTGAAAAACTATATATTATCCTCCTCAAAAAAATGTTTGCTGAAGGAACATTAGCTTCTGTCATCAAGTTTATGCAAATAACTTTAGACTCAGTGATCCACTGATTAGAGTCTACAGTCAATCAATTTAAAAACAATATTTACAGAATTTAAGAAAATTATTTTACATTAAGAAATTTGAATTCTACAAATGATCCTTCGATGGCAAGATATGAAGGCATAAGATATATATCTTAGTCATTAAAGCTAGAACTTACTCTAGAGAGAAGGCTCTCTGAATTAATGTTTAAAAGAAGATGAAAAGCTAAACTTTGTTTCACCCCATTACAATTGAACTTTGCCTCATCATAGGTCCCTTGAAAAAGGTAGACAAAATTGGACTTAATTTCATTCCAAAAGAGTAAATTTCAGCGAGATAACGGTGAGCAGAGAGGAGATAAACAAAGCAGAAATGGCAATAGGCCTTACCCACGTGCCCAGGTAGAGGCTTGGATTGGTATATCTAATGGCAGGGACTGAGGCTTGTCCAAAGTCTTCTGTGAATACAAGAGCCAGTTCTATGGCTGCTAGAATAAGAAGAAACCCAACAAACACCTGAGAAGGAAAAAAGACCACTGTTAGGGGGATATTATCCTTTAGAATAAAATGGTTCCCAGTAACAGATAGTAAAAATGGTATTCATGATTCAGATAACTCAATAAATATTTCTGGCATGAATGAATACATGTAATTCAAGCGATATAATAAAAGTCAAAGTATGCTGTGCTAAGTGTTTTTGAGGAATGTTGAATGTGATCATTTTAAAATGTGCCCACAAATTTTTTGATGTTCCTCCTTTCAAAAAGCAGAGCTTTGTTCCCATTCCCTTGAGTGTGGACTGAACTTAGTGACTTGCTTCTAATGAACAGAATATGGTGGAAGAGAGAATATGTGACTTCCAAGACTGAAAACAATGTGGCTTCCTCCTTATTCACTCTCTTAGATCACTCACTGCAAAGAAAGCTGCTAGCCCCATTGCGAGGGCACTCAGGCAGCTCTACAGAGAGGCCACTTGGTAAGGCACTGAGACCTCCTGCCAAAGGCCATGTGAGTGAGTCACTGTAGAATCAGATCTTCTAGTCACAATCAAAACTTCAGATGACCTTAGTCCCAGCATATTAACTATAACCTCATTAGAGATCCTGAAACAAAACCCAGATAAGCTCCTCCCAAATTCTTGATGTGAGGAAATGGTGAGATAAAAACTGTTTGTTGTTAAGCTGCTAAATTTTGACGTAATTTGTTACACAGCAATAGATAACTAATACAATAGTTTTAAAAGGGGGATCCCCCACCCCAATTGGGATGACACTATTACCTGTCTTTGGTCATTAGTCCCAGCCTTTTCACTATATAACCTTTGAAAATATTGCAAATGATTGCAACTATGTCATCCTAAGATGACTCCAAGCCAATCAGTATTTGTCCTATAAGCTCATGAGTCATAATACATATTATATTGTTCTAAAGTATCACCTCCACCCATTAAGATGGAAAATTACTACTTCCACTGAGGAGGTCCACCAGTATCTTAGTCCTGAAAATGAAGATTTTTACTCTCTCACCTACCCTCATCTCTTTCTACTGCCATCTATCTAACCCTACTCATTCTCATGTCTCATTCATCCAGAATGGCTAAAATATTGGGCCCTTCATAATGAAAACCAGCCAAGGGGAGAGATGGCTGCACCCTTAACCTATAGGACCAGTGCTATTATTTAGCAAGGCATAGAGTCAAAGACATGTTAATAAGGGGAATGTATTTTTTCTCAAGTATATAATATATTACACAGTACTGTACTTACTGCACATGAGACCGTAAAATTTTTTTTTTGGAAAAAAAATAATGGCTTTTGAAGTGGTAAGTTATGTTAGCCTTTAGGTGAATTAGGAGATAAAATAAAGCAAGCACCCTTGAAGATGACTAGATAAAGAGAATACCAACTAGCAGACCACTCCTCAGGACAGGGAAAAGGAGGGGGCCTTGCTATGGGTTTACATGTATTAAACTCTGTACAAATTGATTAGGAATACGTGGAGCAATCCATATCAAAAAGGACCAATTTATGTTATAAAGAATTCCTCCAAAACAATATTTAAAAAACAACAAACTAACAAACAATGCAAAAAATAGAATACAAGTAGATAATTTAAAGAAAAAGAAACACAAAGGGCATCTAAACTATAAAAAGATGTTTAACCTCACTAATAATAAGAGAGTGCAATTTCAAATTATGATTTACTGTTTTTCACTTGATTGATTAGCAAATATCAAAAAGTTTTATAATAAAAATTTGATGAGACGGAGGAAATTTCCTTGATGGAGGGAAATTTATACTATCTATAAAAATTTCAAGTCCACATACTCTTATCCCAGTAATGGTACATGAGTAACTAGAGTTATCATGTACCCTTTTGTACCTTTTTCAACCCTCTGTAAATCATCTATTCAAAAGATAAAGAGTTAAATATACAAACACCTCCATTTATAAAAATGAGTAAGTGATGAGAACAGATAATTCACAAAGGAAGAAATATTCTTAACAAATTTTAAAAAATCAGTTGCATTTAGTACTTGTAGAAATGTAAAGTAAAACATTAAGATGTTATTTTTGCAAATAAAATTAAAGAAACATAATATTATGTAATGCTAGCAAGAGTGAAGATAAGTGCACTTTAACATACTTTTGGTGAGACTATATGTTGGCAAAAACCTTCCTAATTTTAAAAATTTCCACTGTGTTTCAAAAACCTTTAACTGTTCATATACTTGATATAGTAATTCTACTTCTAGGAATCTATTCTGAGGACATAATCTGAATTGCAGACAAATATTTGTGCATAATAATGTTAACTGGAGTCTCATTTTTAATACTGAAGAATTTATAAAACCTAAAATAATCAAAACGTGGTGGAAGGGTGTAGAGAGAAGTTCATGTTGCAAGAGTTGTTAAAATAAGTATGGTATATTCATGTGATGGAAAATTTTGTTAGTCATCAAAATTATGTCGAAAAATAATGTTAACCCCTGAAAATGCTTTTTATATCAGCTCATGTAAAAAAAAAGTAGACTACAAAATTGCACATATAATGACTTCAATTATGTTTTTAAAATATTCATAGAAAAAGATGGGTGTTTCCAGTCCAAGATGTGAGGTTTCATACACCTGTTTATCTCCCATCCTTCCCCATTCCATTGAAATGATGATAAAGTACCCAAGAAATAAAGTCATGATAGCACTGAGAATATGAATGAAAAAGGGTAAGCTCAGTAGACCAGATAAGTTTTAGAAGACAAAAAGCAAATGTGTCAACAGTGATGGGCAAAAGCAGAGAAAACCATGGCCCAAAACACACACAAGAAAAGGCAACAGTGAAAGGGGGCCTGAGATAGACATTACTGGTTGCTGTGCTGGTATCTTTTGTCTGCCCACCAGATTCACTCTCCACTCTTGTCCCTTCAGAACTACAGTGCTAACACTTTGCTGCTAAGCTTCAGATCCCTCTGTAAATACAACCTCTTTACACTATCCTGTTTTGCCTGTTTCCTATTGGAACTCTGACTGATAGAGTTGCCTCCTCAAAGCCAGACTTTTCTTCCTAACAAACCCCCTTTTGTAGAATATTTACCCTAGTCAGCTCAGATTTATGCTTGGTTGGAATCTGGACCTACTTGCAAACCCATGAGGTGAGTTAAAACCAGTCATGATAGTCCCATTCCCCTGGGCTGTGACTGCTTAGGCATGGCCATGTGACACAATTCTGACCAACGAGAAATGGGGGACAGCTTAGGGGAACTAGCTTGTGGGGCCTTCTGGGAAAGATTTAATTCCCTGATCAAAGTGATCCACAGATCCAGAAGATAAAGAACTCTTTTTAAGTCAGTAATAAAAGGACACAAATAACTCAATTTAAAAATGAGCAAAGGATTCATTCAAAGAAGGTATACAAATGGCCAAAAGCATACAAAAAGATGCTCAACATTATTAGTCATTAGGGAAGTGAAAATCAAAACCACGATAAGATACTATTTCATACCTACTGGGATAACTACAATCAAAAGAGGGACAATAACAAATATTGGCAAGGACAAGAAAAGCAGTCTCCATTTATCTTCAGAGGGATATATTTCAAGACCCCCAGTGGATGTCTAAAACTGCAGATACTACTAAAACCTATATATACTACTTTTTTCGTATACATACATAAACTTTATGGCTTCTCTTTGTCATATCTGAATTGCCAGCATCACTACTCTTGCACTTTTGGGCCATTATTAAATAAAATAAGGGTGACTCTACACAAGCACAGTCCAATCTAGTAATCCAGGTGACTACTAAGTGACTAATGGGGTGGGTAGCCTATAAAGCATGGATACAGCTGGCCAAAGGGATGATTCACAAACTGGATGGAGATGGAGCTGGATGACTAGGGGTTTTACTATGCTACTCAGAAAAGCATGCAGTTTAAAACTTATGGATTGTTTACTTCTGAAATTTTCATTTAATATTTTCAGACCGTGGTTGACTGCAGGTAACTGAAACTATGGAAAATGAAAACACGAATAAGAGCAAATTACTATGTTAGAAACTCATACATTGCTAGCATGAATATAAAAGGGTGCAGCCACTTTGGAAAATAGTTTATCATTTCCTCAAAATACAGAGTTACAATAGAGTTACTATATGACTCAGCAGTTCTACACTTAAGTATATATCCAAGAAAACAGAAAACCTATGTTCACCAAAAACCTGTACACAAATGTTCCTAATATCGTTACTCAAAGTAGAAAAAAATAGAAACAACCCAAATGTCCATCAACTGATGAGGAATGGATTAATAAAATATCGGATGCCCACACAATGGTATGTTATTCAGCCATAAAAAGGAATGAAATATTGATATATGCTACAACATAGAAGAACCTGGAAAACATAGTGCTAAATGAAAAGAGTCAGACACAAAGACCACTGATTTTAAGATTCCATTTGTATGTGAAATATCCAGACTAGGCATATATAGAGACAGAAAGCAGATCTGTGGTTGCCAGGGGATAGCGGAGGAGGGACTGGGAAGGGCTATTTAAAGTGGGGTACAAGGTTTCCATTTAGGGTGATGAAAAAGTCCTGGAACTAGATAGTGGTGATGATTCCACAACATGATGAATGTATTTAATGCCACTGTCTTGTATACCTTAAAATAGTAAAAACAATAAACTTTATCTTATGTGTATTTTACTACAATTTAAAAAAAACTTTCAAAAAAATGAAGGAACAATTCATGCTATGACACATATAAACCTTGAAAATCTTATGCTAATAAAATAAATCAGACACTAAAGGCTACATATTGCATAATTCCAAATATATGAAATGTCCCGAACAGAAGTGAAGAAGTGAAGTTTTAATTTGTGAGAAATGATACTTCCAACTTTTTCAGAGAAGAGACTAATTATTTTGAAATTTTTAAGAAGAAGCTAATCTGTGTCAGTCACTCCCAGGATGGAGAACAAAAAAGTGAAGTATAAATTATAAATGGAGCTCCTGAGACTATGAGCAAGGGTGAATGAATTACTCGCTACAGAGAAAAGAAAACCTAATACACTGCCTTTCTTTTTCTCCATAGAGCTTTGTGTTTATAAAAGTTAAATAAAAAAGTGATATATCCAAAGAGTGGAATATTATTCATCCTTCAAAATAATTGAAGTACTGATATATGCTACAATATAGATTAACCTTGAAAATCAACATAGATGAACCTTGAAAACCTAATGCTAAATGAAAGAACCCAATCATAGAAGACTACATATTACTATATGATTCCTTTCATATAAAATGTTTAGAATAGAGAAATGTTTAGAATAGAGACAGAAAGATTAGTCATTGCTTAGACCTAAGGGGAACAGGGAGATAGTTTCTTTTTGAGAGAATGAAAATGTTTTAAAGTCGACCATGATGATGGTTACGCATATCTGTGAATATACTAAAAATAGAATTGTATTTAAATGAGAGAATTGTATGGTACATGAATTATATCTCAAGAAAGCTTTTTTTTTTTAAAGCTAATTAATAGCTCCCATTAGGATGGGATGCTGATTTACTCATTTACCCAGGCTTTTCTTGGGCACTACAGAAAATGGCAGAATCCCTCTAATTTAACTGACTCTAACCAAAGGCTCTGACTCATCCACAAGGATAATGAAGCACAGTCCAACACACTTTTTTGACTCGACTCCTCTTCTTAGAATGCATTTAATATTAATATACGACAAATGCCTGCTAAGTAGCAGGCTCTGCCCTAGGCACATAGGTCAACAGGGTAGAGAGTGATCCTGCCTTAGACTCTCAGAGACTCTTCTTTTCTTATTCAGAGCCTGACAAAACCCAGCCCTAGCCTCCACCTCAGAATGTCAGTGTAAATACCGCTTCCTTTGGACAAGTTCCCTCTTCTTTTTAGAGTGCAGGTAACCTGAGGTTATTGGAGTGTGTGCTCATAGAATGTCATGTTTAATTTGCCTTTCTAAACCCCTGTTTAAAGATCAGGATAGATGGGGGTAAGGGGAAACCCTAGTGAAAAGAAGCAGATGGTGGATTTTATGAAGTAGCTTTACAGCTTCAATTGAGGGTCTTTCATTTCCCACAAGACCCTTTCTGCATCAATCACTGCAGCTAGCCAAGGAGCTCCTTCTTCCTTTCGTTCCTTCTGGGCTCTTTCTTGCAGCCCTTGTCCTTTCTATTATTTCTATTTCTCTTCTCAAGCAAGTCACTGTGAGCACTCACCATTCTTTCCTGTACTGTGAGTGATCATCTAGACCTCTGGAAAACTTCGGGAGAATGAAAGCCTTATTTCAGATCCAAGTTTGGGGAGATGAGCAATGGTGGTTAGACTGTCTGAATGGTGCAGAAGACACGTCATATAGTACATTTTCACCTCACAGTAGGTGCCATCTGAATTACAGTCTCCTGATTTATTAGAACAACTTATAGGAAATCCAGTGTTCACTTCTCAAATACTGAAAAGACAATAACTACGTATTTGACTGATTGAGTAACCATCATTGGTATTTAGGAAGTCTACTATCCATAGGATTTCTGAGTCATTATTCTTTTGTAGAAATCAAAGTCACCTGAACTAAGAAATACAGCAAGTGACCAGAGAGGCATAGGGCAGATAGAGAGAGGGACACTCAGAACATGGCTCTACATGAGACAGCAGCACCTGGGAAAGCTGGTTAAAGACAAGGAAGAAGACATCGTCACCACCAAGAAAATGTCTGTATGGTGTACCAAGGAATTAGTTGGAAAATAGTGTGGTTTCCATACCTGTTTTGCAAGGTAGAGTTTGGTTATAGAAGATCTCTTGGTTCTGGATCTATATATGTGAAGAAGCTGCCAAGGGGCCAGAAGCCAAAGGAAGCCCAAAGGAATCCATACCAGAACAGTTTGCTCAAAACAAAGTGGCAGGTCTGCCTGTGGGCTATCCAGCAGTGAGGAGTTCTGGGGAACCAAAATGCAAAGATTATTGGCTACATGCATTTTTGAAGACAGAAGCCCAGCCCTAGCTCACATCCTACACCCCAACCCCTGTTTCCAAAATTTTAACTCAGTTCTATATCCACATTTATCCTGATTCTTTAACTAGCTTATTTTCCTTTTCATCCCCATTAATATAAATTCACCATTTAATGACATTTAATGACTTTTGTGGCCAACCTAACCTCTAAAGGTTTTTTTCTTCCTGTGATTTTAAGAGAGTTTATCCACCAATTAATCTGAGTTAACTTCATCACTATATTTGTCAAGTCGTGGAGAAAAGAGGGACCGTTCTCCAATGCAAAGGAGAGAATAGTTCCCTGGGATATAAAAACTTTTTATCCTAGTTTTTAGCACTTGTTGGACTCATTGGCAGACATTCAAACATGCAGGCAGCAGGCAGGCAGAATGCTTAATTATACTATGATATTTAGACTCCTACAGCTTATGTCGGAACCTGAGCGGACCTTCAGCCAGGGAGCGGCAATGACACTGTCAGGCAGAAGGCTTATTTGTACTAGTCTTTACACTCTGCAATAACCAAGATGTCCTTGTAAGATGAGGGTGGAGGCTACCAGTTCTTATATCTGAGTCACATGAGAGTAGATTTTTCTCTCCCAATAAATATTTTTATATTGTTTTGTAGGACTGTTTGCACAGACTCTTTAAAGAAGAGGTTGAGGCGCCTGACCGAGATGATCTGTTAGTTAATCCTCGGAGAGAATTCTCAAGGTTGGCCTATTAAGCCCCACCTTCCTGGGATATACTTGTCCTATCCTTTAGGGCCCTGCCCAGATTCTTCATAAGATGGGAAATACTGCCACTGCTCTGCTACCTCATTCTTGCTCTTCTTATCTCTTCATAAAGTTATCTAACTTTAGAATTAAGAAGACTTATCTAAGATAGTTAAACTATTTTAATAATTGCTCTGGGTGATTCCAATAAGGATGCTAGGAGTTTGCAGACCACACTTTCTCAAAAATGCTAAATCCAAGGTCCCTTCTAATTCTCTATTCCACTAAACCATTTTTTGCCCACCCTGTTTATCTTGCAATTCTCTGCTCAATGTAGCACTGTCTCAGTGCTCAGATGCCCAGATTTGTGTCCCTGGCTTCAACTTCCAGTCCATATCACTAATTGCCAGTTCCTCTAGAACATAGCATTATCATTTTAACATCAGCATATCTCAGCAAGACTCAATCACAGATCTTTGCTTCTTCCTCCCATCCCACAAACTGCAATTCCCTCTCCTAATATTAATGAAATTGGAAGCCTTTTCTCTATTTCTCTTTAGAGAGACAATTTTGTACCTAGCTTGTTCAAGAAAAGAGTCTGAGATACAATAAACATGTTATAAAATAAATATATTACTCTCCCACATAGAATATCTGAAGATATGATTTTCTTTTCTAAAACAAGCAAAGCAAAGCAAACAAAACAAAACACCCTGAGCTTTCAACCAACTACACATCTAACTTTTCTGGTTCTTACTGGTGGCCACTCTAGGCTAATATACTACTTGTTCTGAGTTTGAGAACAGAATAAGTATCATTTCTCACCCAAAAAGTAGAGTTGCAGAACTTCTCCAACATGATGCCTGGAGCACTTCTGGAATGAAGACTCTCGTATGACTGCTATTTTTTATTTACTCTTTTCCTCAGAGAAGGTGGAAGGTGAGTAGCATTAGCAATGATTTGTCTCCCATTCTGATGTTCTAACTAAAAGGCAGGCATCCTGACCTTTCATCCCAACAATTTAATCGTTAACCTTGCTTGAATGTAGGTTTACATGATCCTCGTGGATAGACATGTGACTAAGAAAACCTAGAGACAAGTAGACTCATTAGTTTTCACAAATATCGAAGCCTTTGTAGGTGTAAGCATAAAAGGAACCACTGAAAGATGTCAGCAGAGCTGGCTGACAGCTGAGTGGAGAAGCCCTTCCTTCTGGGGACCCACGACCTAAAGAAAGAAGCATTAGTACAGGGGCAGGCACCCCTAAATGTGACATTTCACTTCTGTGTAAGGCCTTACAGTTCATAGGAATGTGAAATATCCTACTCCTCTGCATTTTTAATTAAGAACATAGAACTGAAAATGTGATTAAAAATAGTGTAAACTTTGAAAAACCTAGGTTATAAAATGGTATATTTAATGTGAACCTACACATATATAATTTAGGCATGCATTTATGTAACAAAATGTTAGCTGTAGGATTGCGGGTAATTTTTATTTTCCTTTTTACTTGTCTGTATTTTCTGATTTTTCCATAATTATCAGGTGTTATTTATGTAATAATATTTTTAAAGCAAATTTTTGTGTGTTGTGGTAAAAAAACACATGTTATAAAATTTATTATCCTAACCATTTCTAGGAGTACAGTTCGGTAGTGCTAAGTGTATTTACATTGTTGTGCAACTAATCCCCAGAACTTTGTCATCTTGCAAAACTAAAACTCTATATCCATTAGACAACAACTCCTCAGTAATCCCTTCGCCTAGAAAAGCAATTGTTCTTTTAAAATCAGGGCACCCTAAATTAACAGCAGCCAGACATGCTTGTCAACATATTAAAGAGCAAACACCATCATTTAGAGGATCATGTGGAACCATTCTGGTTGTCAATACAGAAAAAAACCACCTCTTTGTTCTGTGGGCTGTATATGGACTGTATCTACAGAGATAAATTAACAAGAAAGTAATGTATATTTTAATATATACATACATATATATATTCTAATGTATACTTTAATGCCTGGCCTAAGGTTAACTATACTTTGATTACCTTAAATTCCCAAATAATAAAAATATTTACCACTAGTACCAGTGGATATGTGCTGCATTAGTAGCATCTGAAAGATGTATAAATTTTATTAGGACATTCATTCAGTTAATCTCTTATGAGAAGATGACCATTAGATGGACTTCCACACTTTTCTGTGTGCCTGTACCAGTATTAAAATGATTTAAGCCTTGGGAAGAGATCGACCAGGGTCAGAAAAAGGTGTGATATCATTGTATTGTCTTTGGTACAGATCTCTGACCGCACCGACAGAAAGAAACTGAAAAATTGACATAATTATAGATTTTTAAAAATCCATTAGTGAAGACACAGAGAACTCTAAAGGAACAAAGCCAGAGGCTGGTTTCACCTGTGGGCAAAACCCAGCTGACCCTTGTTTTTGTGTGACCCTGGTTTTCACATTTTTAACTATAAAGTGTAAAAACACTAGTCAGCATGAACAGTCTTTCAATAAGAACTGTTCGATTTTTAAAAAATAATTTTTTATTTTTAAATTATGATTGGCATATGATCTTGTATTAGTTTCAAGTATTCAACATAGTTATTAAACATTTATATAACCAACAAAGGGATCACGCTGATAAATCTAGTATCCATCTGACACTGTACATAGTTATTACAGTATTATTGATTATATTCCTTATGCTACACTTTACATACTCATAACTATTTCAAAATACCAATTTATATTCTCAATCCCTTCCCCTTTTTCACCTACCCCCTAAACCCCTCCCATCTGGCAACCATCAAAATGTTTTCTGTATCTGTGAGTTTGTTTCTGTTTTGTTGATTGTGTTCTTTAGATTCCACATGAGAGTGAAATCTATGGCATTTGTCTTTTTTTGTCTGACTTATTCCACTCAGCACAATACCCTCTAGGTCCATCCATGTTGTTGCAGATGGCAAAATTTCATTTTTTATTTTTATGGCTGAGTAATATTTCATTTTAGCCTAACTTCTAACGAACTTTTTCAAGCCATGTGTGGAGCTGACATAATAGATTAGAATCTAGAGGAGTCTCAGAAACAATCAGACTACACTACTTCCAACTCTTTGTCGCCCTGGTTTTCACCACCTGCTGAGATTAGTACTACTATATATATACCACTTTATCTATTTATCCATTGATAGATAACAAGGTTGCCTCCATATCTTGGCTATTGTGAATAATGCTACAATGAACATATGGATTCGCGTGTCCTTTCAAAGTAGTGTTTTTCGTTTGTTTGAATAAATACCCAGAAGTGAGATTACTGGGTTCTTTGTCTCTTGTTATAGCCTTTGTTTTAAAGTATATTTTTATCTGGCGTAAGTTTTGCTACCCCAGTCTTTTGTTGATTTGTTTCCTTTTTCATGAAACATCATTTCCATCCCTTTATTTTCAGTTTGTGTCTTTCAATCTAAAGTGAGTCTTTTGCAGGGAGCATATGTAAGGGTCTTGTAAGAATTATTAAATTTTGCCTCGGCACACAAAGTCCCAAATATTTACTATTTGCCAACCCCTGAACTAAACTCCAGAAACTACAAGATCCTTGTAAGATAAAAGAGAGCCAAAGCAGTTTTCATCTCTGCCTGAAACAAAGCAGAGAGAGATATCTACCATAAATAAGGTTCAGGAGAAACTAGCCTAACTTCTAACAAACTTTTTCAGGCCATGTGTGAAGCTGGCATAATAGATTAGAATCTAGAGGAGTCTGAGAAACAATCAGACTACATTACTCCCAACTCTTTGTCACACTGGTCTTTACCACCTGCTAAGATTAGTACTTCAAAATGAGAGAGAGCAGTTGGGATTGCTGAGAGAAAACCACTAGAGACTCCAAGCTTTCACCTGTAGAAGACTAAAAAGAGCTGACAGAAATCACTCTAATGCAATTCCATTTCCACAGAGAGTAAGGAAGCCCTAATAATTTTGGGGATGGCCAAGGGAAGCAGCAGGCAGAGGGGCTGAATGAAATCTAACAAGAAATAGAAAGCAGGGGACAGTACCGACAACAAGATCTCCACAACAATCCAGAGAATTTTACCAAGATTTTCTCACCTGAGTCCTACCATCAGAACCAAGAGAAGTACACACCCTGAAGGTGCACCTCCTCCCCATTTACATCCCATGATCACCTTTAAGTCCACAGCTCACCTTTCCTGGCTTGTCTGGTGAGTGGTACAGATGGTGATTGAGCTTTTCAGCTCTTACGAGTTATTCTGCGGCAGATGGTAGATAACAGGGAAAATAAGTTTATTAGTCTTGTGTGTTTGCTTTTGTTTGTCATGACAATCTTGGTATTTTCTGGAAATTATAACTGCAAGTTTGAGATGTTAATATCATATGCTTCTGATCAGTGATAGGATGCAATGTGTATATTTGCTATGCTTGTGCACCAATATAGATGTCTGTAATTATAGGGATTAGAGCCTTCTTCCTCCCTCTAAATCTCTAGATTTTTTTTCATGTTTATCCATAAGTTGTCAATATTCAAAAAATGGAATTCCTATACCAAGGATGATAAATACATACAGTAGACCTCTGTAGGAACTTTTGACATTAATAAGGGACAAATCTTAGGGGATCCTTAAAACAGACAGGAAAAAAATCTTTAACATACAGGGGTTAACTTTTTTTTTTATTAGCATACTAAAGTTTCTAAATAAACCCAAGGAACATAAAGAAAGACAGGGACATGATGCAAGCAGTGGTCTAATTATTTTTTATATGATTATGTTTTATGATTGTCTCGATATATTCAGGGTATTTGTTTTCTATAATGAGGCCAACTGAATTTGGACAGAAATTCATTATGTTTACCATAAACAACTTTTCCTAGTTTCTCAATATGCACATTCTAAACTACTATTATGTAATCAAATGACCTTCCCATACATACCACATAAATGTATAAATGCATAAATAAAACCTGAATAAAAACAGAGTGCTAAACATTTGTTAAGGATTTATGATTGTTCTCCTACTTGTTATCTTCTTCCACTGTTAAATATTTGAATGATTAAATTTCATATGGCCATTATCTCAAGTCAACATCCAACTGATTATATTGTCTCAAAGGAAAATGAAATCCTCATGTCTGAATCCATTCCTTTAAGAGCTAATTTTGATCAAACTGGGGAAATGAGAAATTCTGATGAGAGAAATTAATGGTACAAACCTGGCTTACTTGGCAATGCTAATGGTACACTGGCAGACATTAGACAGCTTGTCATACATGCTTCACAGCCAAATTCCAAAGACTTTTTAGAAATTTCACAGATATCTGGAACTGTTTTCCCTGATGCCCTAGCCAGCCTACTCAACATTGGCCTTCCCATACTAGCCTCTTTAATGCCCTCCAGCTAATCAGCTTAGTCAAGAAAAACCCTTACTTTCCTTAAACTATGTTTTTCTCCCTTCCCATCCCTCCTATAAATCCTGGTTTTACCTTTGTTTGTCGACAGTGATGCAATGACAATCTCCCTCACATGTGAAAGAACTTACATACAGATACCTAACTAAATATCTGAGCTGTTCTTTGGCAATAATGTGGGTCCTCTACCTTTCTAATTAGCAGATGGAAGAGGATCTACCTACTGGGCTTGTCTAGCAAGTACCTGTAAGAGCAAGTTGGCTATCCTTGAAAATGTTCACTGAGACTAACAAAAGGACCTTGTGAGTGACATGGTGTGAGTGGGATCATTTTCTAAAAATAAGATATAAGCTCCCTCTGGTGTCTATTGCAAATAAGAAGAACAAAAAGTGATGGGGAGAAATTATAATTATGTTTTCAAATGAGCAGGATTTGTACTTGTTTGTGCTTAAAACATTCTGAATAGCCTTAAAAGGAATAAATAAAGGATCTAATTAGTCATCAAACCAAGTTTTGGGTTATAGAACATTTACTAACATGGATAACGACTAAGAACTTCCCCAGATTAATGTCAGACACCAAAGTACAGATCCAGGAACTTCAGAGAATGCCAGGCAGGATAAATGCAAAAACAAAAAATTATATCATATTTACACCTAATCATATCATATTTAAATTGCAGAAAATCAAAGATAAAAAAATTATGAAAGAAGCCAGAGGGAAAAATGTCTTACCTATAGAGGAGCAAAGATAAGAATTACATTTGATTTCTCCTCAGAGACTATGCAAGCAAGAAGAGAGTGGAGTAAAATATTTAAGCTGTTGAGAGAGAGAGAAAGAGAGAAACTTAGAATTTAGTATCCTGCAAAATGTTCCTTCAAAACATGAGGACAAAATAAAGACCTTCTCCAACAAACAAAATTGAAAGAATTTGTTGCCAGTAGACCTGCCATGTAATAATTGTTTTTAAAAAGTTTCTTAAAGAGCAGGAAAGTTATAAAGGCTGGAAACTTGGATCTACATAAATAAAGAAAAGCACTGGGGAAGGAATAAGTGAAGTAAAACAAAAATCTTTTTTCTTATTCTTAATTGAGCTAAAAAAAATTTGTTCAAAGAAATAGTAGTATCGATACATTCAATTTCACTTATGTGTAATTGAAATGAATGACAGCAAAGATACAAGGAATGAGAGCGAGAAATTAGGATTATTTTGTTATTATAAGGTACTCATGCTACCTGTGAAGCACTAGAGTGTTATTTGAAAGTGGACTTGAATTAGTTGTAAATGTATATTGTAAACTCTAGGGCAACAACTTAAAAAAGTGAAAAAAAGAAGTATAATTGATACGCTAAGAAAGGAGTGAAAATGGAATCATATAAAATAATTAAAACCACACACACACACAAAAAACAACAGCAGAAAAAAAGAGTGGAATACAAAAGTAGAAACAAAGAACAAGGGCAACAAATGTAAAACAGTAACAAGTATTGTAGATACCAATCCAATTATATCAATAATTACTCTAAACATCAGTGATCTAAACACACCAGTAAGAAGACAAAGACTGTCAGAGTGGATAAAAAATGAGACCCAACTGTGTGATGTCTACAAACCCATTTTATTTTTAAATATAAAGATACATTTTAAATATAAAGATACATACAGATTATATTTTAAATATAAAGGCACATATAGATTAAGAGTAAATGATTGGATATAAATGCACTATGCTAACACTTATGAAAAGGAAAAATTTTGAAATAACTGTATTAATTTCAGACAGAGAAGACCAAGAAAAGTTATCAGAGATAAAGAGGGACATTACACAATGATAAAGGGTCAATTTTTCATAAAGACATAACAATCCTTAATATGTAAGTAGCTAATAGAACATCAAAATACATGAGGCAAAAAGTGATAGAACTGCAAGGAGAAATGGATTAATCCACTCTTATATAGTTGTAGACTTCGATACTCCTGTCAGAAATGGACAGATCCAGCAGACAGAAAATCAGTAAAGACGTAGTTGAACTCAACAACCAGAAATAATGGATATCTATAGACTACTTCATTCAACAACAGATTCTTCTCAAGCTCACAAGGAACATTCACCAAGATAGATCACATTCTGAGCAATAAAACACATCGTAACAAATTTAAAAGAATGGGAATCACACAATGTCTGCTCTCAGGCCACAATGGAATTAAACTAGAAATCAATAACAGAAAAATAGCTAGAAAATTCCCAGATACTTAAATATTAAACAACATAATTGTAAATAACATATGGGTCAAAAAAGAAATCTCAAGAGAAATATTTAAATATTTTTAAATGAATGAAAATGAAAACACAAATTACAAAATTTGTGGAAGTTTTCAAAAACAGTGCTTACACCACTGAATGAAGATATTAAAAAGGAAGAAATATCTAAAATTAATCATCTTAAGTTGCTCTCTTAGGAAACTAGAATAAAGAAGAGCAAATTAAATCCAAAGTAAGTAGAAAAAATAAATAATAAAAATTAGAGCAGAAGTCAATGAAATCAAAATCAGAAAATCAATAAGAAAATCAATGAAACCAAAACTAGTTATTTTAATATATATATATATTTTAAAATCAGCAAGCCTCTGACCATGTTAATTAAGAAAAAATGAGAGAGAACAAAAATTACTAATATCAGAAAGAGGGGAAAAAATGGCGTTGATAATAGAGGCTCTGTCCATCTCTCTGGCGACCAAATCAAAGTTGTGACAGAAACAAGGAGCAGCAGCAAGGAAAAATCAGCTGGGATCTAGATGAACAAGCCATACAAATAGGGAGAAATACAAGAAATCACCCTGTGATGGCAGAAGGTAGGATGAGGCAGGGACGCAGGGCTGCCTGGTCTCCAGCGGCTGAGTGAGAGGGAGGCTCGGCAGTGGCAGATGCCTCTTAAAGGGGCCACATCCGCAAGCGGACTTTCGCAGTGACAGACCTGCTCACTCTGAGCACCAATGCTGATTTGGCTGCACGCAGCGGGCACCAGGGACTTAGAGGGAGACATTGTCAGAGTGAGGGCCAAGGTGAGACTTGCTGGGTACAGAAGTCCTTTGTTCCCTGTTGAGTCTTCCCCCATACCAGTGGACTGGACACAGCACCGCCATAGCTATGCCGTCATCAAATTGGATAACAGAGGTCGCTCCACCCAGAGGATTCCCTGAAACCCTGCCTCCCCCAACTCATGGCCCCACCAAGCCACATCCACATGTATCCTCGGCAAGAGTCAGGTGCTCCTTGCTGAGCAGAGCCTAGACTCACACTGGAGGCAGTTGACCTCAGTTTCTGCTGCGGCCTTTTGAGGCAACTATAAGCACAGCGTCTGTAGATTGCTTGCTGAATCTTAACAGGTGGCCCCAGAGGGGAAGAGGCTTGGGCTAAGTTTGGCCTGAAGCTGAACCTCTCACAGAACTGTGCCACTGGACACCTACTTCACAAATTCACACAAATAAAACTGGGAAACTTAGGAGCTTTGCTTAGTACATAGAAACAGACATGGAAAGGCAGCCAAAATGGGAAGATAAAGAAGCAGAAACTATATGAGAGAACAGAATATAAATCCAGATATAATAGAGTTCGTAATCAAACAGATGCAGAGTTCAAATCACTGGTTATAAAGATGCTTAATGAATTTTTGAAAAGTATAGATAAATTCAGCAAAGAGATAAAAAAAACATAAAAATGGAAATGGAAATTATAAAAGGGAACCAGTCTGAAATGAAGATGAGAAATATATTAAATGGAATAAACAAAGGAATAAACAAAGTGACTAAAGAAAAGGATCAAATGCTCTATCTAGAGGACGAGAAAGCCAAAGACACGCAATCAGAATGGCAAGAGATAAGATGCCAAGACTATAAAAATAATTTAAGGAGAATATGAGCCACTACTAAGGGTCCAAATATCTGTCTGATTGGAGTAACTGAAGAAAATCAAAATGTCAAACAGCAGTTTGAAGAAATAATGATGGAAAACTTCCCTAACCTAGTGAAGGAAATGGACATAAAACCCCAGGAAGCTCAGAGAATTCCAAAAATCAGGGATCCAAAGAGGCTCACCATAATTAAAATGCCAAAGGTTAAATACAAAGAAAGAATATTAAAAGCAACAAGAGAAAAACAAATAATGCATAAGGGAACACCCATAAGATTGGCAGCTGATTTCTCAAAAGAAACTATGCAGGACAGAAGGGTTTGGCAAAAAATATTCGAGAGGATGAAGATCCAGGATCTACAATCAAGAATAATTTATCCAGCAAAGCTATCATTTAGAGTTGAAGGACAGATAAAGAGCTTCCCAGACAAAAATAAGCTAAAGGAATTTATCACCACCAAACCAGAATTACAGGAAATGTTGGAGGGACTTCTTTAAGAAGAAAAAAACATGTATCAAAAACAGGAATAAAGAATGGTAACAACTACATTCCTATCAATAAGTACCTTAAATGGAAAAGAATTTAGTGCTCCAACCAAAAACAGAGTGGCTGAAAGGGTAAGAAAACAAGATCCCTACATATACTGCCTACAAAAGATTCACTTCAGATTAAAAGACACACACAGACTAAAAGGAAGAGAATGGAAAAAGATATTGCTTTGATGGACCTAGAAGGTATTTAAGTTACACAGAGAAAGATAGACACAACATGATTTCACTTATATGAGGAATCTAAGGAATAAAAAGTACAAAGTAATTAAAAATAGACTCACAAATATGGTGGACAATTTGGTGATGGACAGAGGGGAGGGGGGTTTGGGGGGTGGGAGAATAAGGTGAAGGGTTAAAGAAGTACAAATCAGTAGCTGATGTATGGTCACAGGGATGGGGAGCATGGCATAGGGAATGCAGTTAGCATTAATATGTTGGCTAGGTGGAGAGTTGGGGGAGAGAGAGAGAGCAATTGGGGAGATCTTTGTACGAACTATATAGATGTCTAACCAGTGTACTGTATACTTGAAACTAATTAAAATAAATACATTAAAAAAAATTACTAATATCAGAAATGAAAGCAGGGACATCATTAAAGATCTCATGGACATTAAAAGGATAATAAAAAGGATACTATGAATAACTCTATGCCCATAAATTTGATAACTTAGATGAAATAAACCAATTCCTTGAAAGACATAATCTGCTGGAACATGAACGAATAAATAGACAATATAAATAGGCCTATATTAAAGAAACTGAATCAATAATTAATAACTTCCCAAAACAGAAAGCACCACACCTAAATGTGTTCTACGAAACATTTAAAGAAGAAAGTACATCAATTTTCTACAGTCTCTTTTGGAAGATAGGAGCAGAAGGAATAGTCTCTCCTCATTCTATGAAGTTAGCATTACCCTAATATGAAAACCAGACAGACATTACAAGGAAACTACAGACCAATATCTCTCATGAACATAGATGCAGAAATTCTCAATAAAATATTAGCAAATCAAATCCAACAATGTATAAAAAGAATTATACATCACAACCAAGTGGGATTTATTCTAGGTATGCAAGCCTGGTTCAATATTTGAAAATCAATTAATGAAACAGGCTAAAGAAGAAAAAGTCACATAACTATATCAACAGATGCAGAAAAAGCATTTGACAAAATCCAACATGCATTCATGATAAAAACTCTCAGTAAACTAGGAATAGAAGGGGAACTTCCTCACTTGATAAAGAATATCTACAAAAAGTCTGTAGTTGACATTAAACTTATGGAGAGAAACTAGAAGCTTTCCCTCTAAGATCAGGAACAAGGCAAAGATGTACCCTCTCACCACTCCTTTTCTAAATCATACCAAAAGTCATAGCTAATGTGAAAAGATAAGAAAAGGAAATAAAAGGTATACTGATTGGGAAGAAAGATATAAAACCATTTTAATTCTCAGATGACATAATTATGTATGTAAAAAATTCAAAAGAATTGACAAAAAAAAAAAAACCCTGAAACTCATAAGCAATTACAGCAAAGTATCAGGATACAATGTTAATATACAAAAGTCAATTACCTTCCTGTATCAGCAATGAACAAGTTGAATTTGAAATTAAAAACACAATATCATTTACATTTGCACCCAAAAATGAAATACTTAGTTATATCTGACAAAACAAAATATGTACATGATCTATATGAGGAAAACTACAAAACTCTCATGAAAGAAATCAAAGAATTAAATAAATAGAAAGATAGTCCATGTTCATGAAAACTCAATATTGTCAAAATGTCAGTTCTTCTCACCTTGATCTATAGAATTAGTGCAATCCCAGTAAAAATACTGGTATTATTTTATAGATATCAACAAATTCTAAACTAGAGACTAGAAGACACAGAATAGCTAACACTATTGAAGGAGAAGAATCCATTTGAATGACTAACACTACCTGACTTTGAGACTTACTATAAAGCTATAATAACTAAGATAGTGTGATATTGGTGGAAGAATAGACAAACAGATCAATGGAACAGAACAGAGAACCCAGAAATAGATGCACATAAATATAGTTAACTGATCTTTAACAAAAGAACAAAGGCAATATGATGGAGAAAATACAGTCTTTTTAATACATGGTGTTGGAACAACTGGACGTCCATGTGTGAAAAAATAAATCTAGACACAGACCTTATACCCTTCACGAATAT
Organism: Eidolon dupreanum; assembly: GCA_028627145.1. NCBI lineage: Eukaryota > Metazoa > Chordata > Mammalia > Chiroptera > Pteropodidae > Eidolon > Eidolon dupreanum. The sequence continues at coordinate 18,124,603 of CM053506.1, forward strand.
TAATTCAAAATGGATCATAGACCTGAATGTAAAACACAAAACTATAAAACTCCTAGAAGATAGCAAAGGAGAAAATTTGGTGGACTTGAGATTAGCAATGACATTTTAGATTTAACACCAAAGGCACAATCTGTGAAAGAAAAAAAGAAGTGATAAGCTGGACTTCATTAAAATTAAAAATTTCTGTTCTGGAAAAGACACTGTCAAGAGAATGAAAACTTAAACTACATAAGGGAAGAAAATATTTGCAAAAGACATATCTGATAAAGGACCCTTAAACCCCAACAATAAGAAAATGAACTATTCAGTTAAAAAGTGGGCCAAAGACCTTAATAAACACCTCACTAAAGAAAGTATACAATGGCAAATAGGCATATGAAAAGCTGTTCCACTTCATATGTCATTAGGGCAATGCAAATTAAAACAAGGAGATACCACTACACACCTATTAGAATGGCCAAAATCCACAACATTGACAACACCAAATGTGAGTGAGGATGTGGAACAACAGAAATGCTCATTGATTGCTGATCGGAATGCAAAATGGTACAGCCACTTTGGAAGAAAGTTTGGCAGTTTCTTATGAAACTAAACATATTCTTACCATATGAATGATAAAGCACACTTCTTGGTGTTTACCCAAAGCAGTTGAAAACTTAGGTTCACGCAAAAAACTGAACACGAATGCTTATAGCAGCTTTATTCATAATTGTCAAAACTCAGAAATTAAATTAGGTTGCCTGGTTTGTTCTTTTTTGATATGATTATTACATTAGTATAGTGTATCCTGAACTCAGCAAGGCCTTCAGTTGTTTGAACAACTATATATATCTAAATAAATTAAAAGAATGATGTGGCATGAGGAAGATCTCTAATGGCATTCCAAAAGGGTCAGCAATGGCTCCAGCATTTTCAATGTTTTTATCAATGACTTAAAGACATCAAGGGAACTCACAGTTAATGGATATCTATTACATGTACTATCACAAGGTTTATTAAATAATGAAAACATTTCTGTGTTAAGCATTCTAAAAATTTTGTCTCACTTAATCCTCACAACAAGCCTATGAGGTAAGTATTTTTATTTCAATTTTACCAATAAGAAAACGAGTTCAGAAAAGTTAAGAAAATTGTCCTACATCTAACAATTTACAAAGAATAATTCTCCATATCTGTATGGCAGAAATATCAACAGATGTCCTCTCACTCCTTTATATGGTTAGGAAAACTGGAGAAATAATATGCTCTGGGGAGAGCATCTAATTAGAAGATCTTGAAGATATTATGATTTAATGTACATAATAGCTATACAAAAGAGAAAATAGAATGATGATTCCCTTTATCTAAGGATACACCATAGGATATCCTTAAATCACAGCTCTTCTAGTGCCCTGAAAATGTGATCTGAATATGTCAAATATATGCAAGTTTTCAGAGATGCTTCATTCTATCAGATGAGGTGTTCTGTGAATTCTCTCTCTTTAAGTTTTATCATTGATATTTAAAAATGCACTAAGAAGGAATGCAAGATGTAAAGAAGTCAGGAAAACTGGATTCTGGCCTTAATTCTGCAGGTCTCCAAAAATCTCTTTTTAATATCTCAATGTATGTGTACTAAAAATAACTGATTGCATAGAAATAATTCAGTAGGAAGGACTTTTTAAAAATTTTATTTTATATTAGTTTCAGATATAAAGTACAATAGCTAGACATTTATATAATTTATGAGGTGATCCCCCCAATTACTCTAGCATCCATCTGGCTCTATACACAGCCATTACAATAATATTGACTATATTTTCTATGTTGTACTCTATGTTCCTGTGACTGTTTTGTAACTAGTAATCTGGACTTCATCCAGGAAGGAAGGAAGGCTGTAAGGAATGTTTGATCACAATGATTCAGGAGGAAAATTATGCTGTATCATTTCTACTTAGTAAGCAAGTGCTGATAAGAGTTTGCACATCAATGACTTCAAAAAGTCTACAAAGGGTTCAATGTTCATGATAACCAAAGAGTTGTATACTTTTAGTTAATGGTTACATATGAACTTTACAAAGGTTTTCTCTCTTGTGCAATAGTGTCAAGTAGATATCCAGATTTAAGTGGTAACAGTAAAAAGACTGTTTTTACCTTTACATTTTTTTTTATTAAACTCTGTTTTAATGGGTTTCAAAATTCTGTTGCAGGTTTTTAGTCAAGTTGTTTCCATTAAAAAGTATTGATTTTAAAAACTAATAACTTATGGTGACAGAAAGAAATCTAATTATGGGCGGTGAACACGCAATGAAATATATACATGCCGTACTGTTGAATTGTACACTTGAAACTTACTGGATTTCATTAACCAATGCCACCATATTAAAAAAAAAATTTAATGGGAAGGGGGAATCAAATGTCATAGAAAGAAGGTAAAGACCTTAGATAAATTTACTGTTAATACTTGGATACCTCATCCTGTTATCCATTTATTTGGCAAATTAATATATTGTATTTACTATTTGCTACCTGAATATACTGGGTTTTTGTTCAGCAATTAAAAACAAAGCTGGTAGAAAACAATCAGATCAGATCTCATTTGCAATAAAGTTGACCCTTGAACAACCACCAAAAAAAAACTAATAACTTAAAGACTGCTACCCAAAAAAAACCAAAATGGTCCACAAACATTCTCCTTTCCTTCTAAAGGTTTTATGATGTATTGCTATCATTAACCAGTCTTTACTATTAAACTTAAATGGCCAATTGAGACAAAAAGTTCTGAGACCATTCTTCCACCACTGATTAATACTAGATAGCAGGTATTGGGAATAATATTCATTTAGCCTTCTGAGCTCTCTGTTATTCAGAGTTGGTGACTTTGCCAGTTCCAGCTGCCTTCTTGTCCACTGTTGTGATGACACCCATAGCAACTGTCTGTCTCATGTCACAGAAAGAAAAATGGCCCAGAGGAGGACAGTCAGAGGAGCCCTCAACACATGTGGGCTTGCCAGGAACCACATCAACAATGGCAGCATCGCCAGATCTCAAAAATTTCCGGCCATCTTCCGGCTTTTCCTCAGAATGATGATCAATCTTCTTCAGTTCAGCAAACTCGCAAGAAACGTGAGCTGTGTGACAATCCAACACAGGCGCATATCCAGCACTGATTTGGTCTGGATGGTTCAGGATAATCACCTGAGCTGTGATGTTATCTGCTTCCATTGGTAAGTCATTTTTGCCATCACCAACCACATTGCCATGATGAACATTTTCAACAGACACATTCTTGACACTGAAACTCACATTGTCCCCTGGAAGAGATTCACTCAAAACTTCATGGTGCATTTCAACAGATTTCACTTGAGTTGTTAATACTGTCTGGAGCAAAGATGACCACTATGCCAGGTTTGAGAAAACCAGTTCCACTTGGCCTACTGAGACAGTATCATTACCACCAATTCTGTAGATGTCCTTTGAGAAGCAGATGCAAGGGCTTGTCAATTGCATGAGTTGGTGGCAGGATGCAATTTGGAGCTTGAAGCAGTGTGGTTTCACTGGCAATGCCATCTTTATGGATATCTTTCCATCCCTTGAATGAAGGCATGTTAGCACTTGGCTCCAGCATGTTGTCACCATTCCAACCAGAAACTGGCACAAAAGCTATCATGTCAGGGTTGTAGCCAATTTTCTTTATGTAGCTGTTGACTTCCTTAACGATTTCCTTGTATCTCTCCTGGCTGTAAGGCAGCAGCTCAGTGGAATTCATTTTGTTAACACCAACAATTAGTTGTTTCACATACATGGTGTAAGCCAGAAGGGCATGCTAATGGGTCTGCCCATTCTTGGATATGCCTGCTTCAAATTCACCAACACCAGCAGCAACAATCGGGACAGCACAGTGAGCATGAGATATGCCTGTAATTATGTTTTTGATAAAGTCTTTGTGTCCTGGGGCATCGTGATAGTCAAAGAATACTTGCCAGTCTCGAATTTCCAAAGGGAGGTATCAATGGTGATAACATGTTCAGGGTCAACTTGCCGTTTACCCAAGGCCCAGGCATATTTGAAAGAGCACTTTCTCATCTCAGCAGTCTCTTCTTCTAATTTTTTGATGGTTCATTTGTCCCTCCCACTAATTTGTAGACCAGATGGCTAGGAGTAGTAGACTTGCCTGAATCTTTGTGTCCAATGATGATAATGTTGCTATGAGTCTTCCTTTTCCATTTTGGCTTAGATTTAGCAGCGGCTTTCAAGATACTTGTGTTCTTGTGGCAAACTCATTGTGAAAAATATTCCTTTATATTTTTAAATTAGGCCTAGTATCTCATGTTCCTATAGCAAAAACTAAAAACTATAACTATGAAGTAATAAAATAATTAATCTCAAATTCTTCCACCAAAGATAATCCATACATTTTTGTACTTCTAAAACAAAAAATCTTTTTAGAATAAACTGAGACCCAAAAACTGTAAATATATAATTAAATTGACAGCATTTAAAAAGTTCTTTTATTTATTATAAACCTATTCTCCCTTTAATTATTAAAACCTGAAATACAGTGAAATTCTTTAGAAGAATAAATGAAATACAAAGAATAAATTTAAATAATGAATAAATTCACTGAAGTAGACTTAAAACCTACAAAAAAGAGTCAACTATTAAAAATTTTATGTAATTTTTAAAGAGTATACTGTATATTTTAAAAATAGTAAAAGTTATCAATGATACAGAATAATATTCCTAGTTTAGTCAAAGCAAATCTTTAAACTTTTGATGAACTAGAGAGAATGGGATGAACTGTTCAATGTTTTTGGACAGCAACGTATCAATATAGGAAAAAGTAATTAATTTAGGTCTTTATTTCACATCATTCCATAAAATATATTCTTAATAGGTTAAAAAACAACAGAATAAAATAGACTAGCATAAAAAAGAATGCACTGGAGAAAAAATACTCTTCTGAGTCCTGAAACAAAAAGAGCATGATATCAGAAAACAGGGAAATGTCTATATAATTTTTTTTTAATTCTCAAGAGAATTTTATTAAACAAATATAAATGTGAAAGCAAACACATAGGAAATACATCTGACAGAAATAATATGGGAGGCAATATAAATAGTAATTATCACATGGAAAAACATGAGGCTTTACCAACAATTAATAGAAGTAAATTATTAAAATTTCTAAAAAGATACACAAGAAATTGTTAATAGTGTTTGCTACACTCATGCACCTCATAACAACATCTTGGTTAACAACGAACAGTGTATACCATGATGATTTCATAAGATTATAAAAGAGCTGAAAAATCCCTATTTCCTAGTGCTGTCATTGCCTTTGTAAGTGCAACACATTATTCACGTGTTTGTGGTGATAACGGTGTAAACCTACTGTGCTAGCAGTTGCAGAAAAAGTATATAGCATATACAATTATGCAGTACATAATACATGGTAATGATAATAAATGGCTGTTACTAGTTTATGTATTTACAATACCTTTTATTATTTTACAGCGTACTCTTCCTACTTATAAAAGAAACTTTGCTATAAAAGTGTTAAGCAGCAGCCTCACACACCTTGTGTTTACATCTCTTGATTGCATCATTTCTCCTGATTTAATCTCATGTTGTTTTGTACAGTATCATACTGTACAGATGAATAGCCGAGAAGTAGGATATGCCATATAGCCTAGGTGTGTAGCAGGCTACCCCATTTAGGTTTGTGTAAGTACAGTCTATGATGTTTGCACAAAAATGGCAACACTTAACGATGCAGTTCTTAGAACCTATCCCCCATTGTTAAGTGGTACATGACAACATACATATAAGATGTTGAATTCGGTAGAATACTCATTGCCCAAAAGTAACCTCAAAACAACTTGTTGATCAAAACAACCTATTGTTAACACAAAACTGAGTGTATTCTTATCACAATTAGAGAGCACTACCTTGACATATGTTGGCCTTTTTACTATGATGTTGTTTAAATTCCTAATACCAAATACATTCTTATAATTTATAGTTGGATTATTATTACACAGTTTTGTGAATTGAGAAAATAAAAATGATCAAATTAGGAGGCCTAAGAAACTTTGCTGAACAAATAGTTTTAAACCTACTGCCAAGACTGTAAAATTTGCATTTCTCTGTGTCTCTACACATGTCCAAGCATGCATGTAGAAATTTCAGGAGAGTGCTTTTATCAGCACTTAATGAGCATATTTTAGAGGGATTACCAAGTGGTATTTGCAAAAGGAGGTTGAAGAGGCCCATATTTTATTTAAAGAAAAAAATCTATGATTTTAATTATATAATTTCAATTTTAAAATCTGTTACCATAGAGGCAGTCATAGAGCAGCAAGTACAGTGCTGGGCATATGGATATGGGCTAAATAAATCAAATGTACTATTCTCATAATTATGGCTTTTGACGTGAGAGATAACTATTTCTCTTTGACCAATAAAGAAGAGAAGGTTCATCTCTTTGGCATCTTGTGAATGGATCTTTATGAAATGGGCTAAAATTTCTCCAAATAGGATTACTTATTTCTAGGTGTCCCATTTTCACAGAGACTGTAATTGACCTTGAGCAAATTCAAGGTATAAAATGTATTCTGTAAGATAGGTGCTGAACTCTGACTGGCTTAATTAAGCAATAAGGAGTTTAGAGGCCTTTGACCTCAGTCAAACCAAGAGACTTACTAGTAAGATTGCTTTTCTAAAGATAGAATTTTCCTTGCAACTGTCAAACTGTTGGTACAGAGATCTGGATATTTCTTAACCCTACTAAGGTTGCTATGAACCTTCATAGCAATTGTTGCAAGAGAAACTGACTCATTCTCTAATTCCATTAGGACCCTGATCAAAGGTAGACCCAACTTAGAGTGGCCTGAATGAAAATATTTATTGATTCAGATAACCAAAAACCCAGATATAGTACAGTTCTCAGGGTTGATTTATTCCAGTGGCTATGCTCCATTTTCTCCTTTCTTTCGGCTTTGCTGTCATTTGACATCAGCTTTACTCTCAAACAGGTAGTGAGATAGCTAAAGTTTCAAAACTCATATCCACACATCATAACATATAGCAAAGAGAGAAAGGGTCATTTTTAGAAGGTCTCCTGGAAATAGAAGCCAACAGCAAATTTCTCCGGGCATCTCAATGACCCAGATTCCTCAATCAATTCCTGATAAGAATAAGTTTACCCTTAGGTTAGGCTCATCCCTGAAGCTGTGGGTGAGGTCAGCCCCCCTAGAGTGTATGGGCTACATAAAGAAAGAGCAATTTCTATAACAATATCAGAGTTGGGATAAGAAAAGAAAGTTGACATTTGGGTAGGAAACCAATAATGTCCATTAGGAATAAACTCTTAGTTTTGTTCCAGCGCATTTAGGATAACAGGGAAAACAATGTCTACTATTTACTGCCTTGCTATAAAAAGGATTTGAAGTGGCTTACAAAAATACATGAAATATAACAATACAAGAAAAAAAAGGATAAGAAAAGATGATGAAACAAAATTCATTCAATATGACCTTGTTCACCTGCTACATGAGATGCAAATTTGACTCTTGAATTTCCTGTCAATGAAAGGAGGAAAACTTAATCATCAACTGTATAGGTCAGCCTTCTTTGGTTGCTAGTAACAGAGATCCAAATCAAACTGGCATAAACAAAAAAGAAAAATGTATTGGCTCATTTAATTGAAAAGACCATATATGGAACTAGCACTAGGCACAGATGGTCCAGAGACACAAACAATGTCCTCAGGACGCTTACCTCTGTATTTGTTTCATTTTCAAGTAGGCTCTTTTCACTTGATGGCAAAGATAGCCACAAAAGCTCTGGGCTTACAGGGTTTTTATGGCCAGTAATCCTAGAGAAAAGAGAGCATCTTGGTAGGATTCTGAATGATCCTCTTTGTGTTGTGTTCTCATTTCTGAACCAATCAATGTGGACAAAAGAATGAGGCATTCTGACTGGCTAGCCTGAGTCATGTATCCTCTTTTATGGGCATGGGAAATAAAGCTAAATGATTGACAATCCCACTAGGAAAGCATCATCGTTTAGGAGCAGCAGTAGAAAGGAAAAGAGTAGGCAGACAAAAAGAAGTCTTAAAAATGATATAATTCCATATACATAAAATATAAACAAATCAATTGTTTAGAAGCCCAGCTACTCCTCAGACTAATACTTAAGAAAAAAAATTGTCTCCTCTGAGGCCTCAATAACACATCTATATAAATATTTTATATATCTCCAATATAGACCAATGGCATAAGGCCTATCTGGTTTGATTTAAAAAACAAAAAAAATTCTATGAGAGACTAGAGCAATGCAATCTAAGCATACAACTACTTGTAATTTTCCCAAGCATAAAATTTAGCATCTTTTCAGGAATGGATGGAATGAATATCCTTCAGATATCCTAGTTGCAACTCTTGGTTGCAAGGAATAGAAATCCACTAGAACTAGTGTAGCCAGTTTATTGAACAACATAAACTAAATACAAAACAAATAAGAAATAGCATTTTGCTTCCACCATTGTCTTCAACCATGCTACAGCAAACTTTCCCTGCCTTTGACCGCATCTCAGGCAGATCCTACAGTTTTTTGGTTTCTTTCAGGTATTTAAGGTCCCGGGCTAATCCAATCTAATTTAAAACACTCTCACATTCATTTTTTAAAAGAACGGTTTTACTGAGATATGAATTCCACATAATTCACCCATAAAAAGTATACAATTCAATGGTTTTTAGCATAATCATAGAGTTGTGCAATTTTGGAACTTTTTTATTGCCCATAAAATAAACACATCCAATTTAAGTCTCTTCCCTTTTCTTGGCTCGAGGACCAGCTACTGCTAGGGAGAAGTGTCATTCCTTTTATCATTTTCCTTGGGATTCAATTCCTCCCTCCTAATTCCAGGATGAGGGCAGGGAGGTGAGGACCAAGAAAAGAGGCAAAGATAATTTCACTGAGCTGGTAGGGTGACCAAAATTGAATTCTGGACTCTCAAGTCTGTTGCATTGATCTATATATATTCAACTTTATTCCAGAATCAAATTGTCTTGATTACTGTAGCTTTGTAGTAAGTTTTGAAATCAGGAAGTGCGAGTCTTCCAATTTTGTTCTTTTTTAAAATTTTTGGCTATTCTGGTCCGTTGTATTTCCAGATGAACTTTAGAGTCAGCTTGTCAATTTCTATTTTAAAAAGGCAGTTGGGATTTTGATAGGGATTGCTTGTATCTGTAGATCAAGTGGAGAGTATTGCTATCTTAACATTATTATCTTCCAATCTATGAACAAGGGATGTCTATTTGTTAAGTTTCTAAATTTCTTTCAACAATGTTTTGTAGTTTTTAGTGTACAATCTTACACTTCTTTGGTTAAATTTATTATTTTATCCTTTTGATGTTAAAATAAATGGGATTTTCTTAATTGCATTTTAGGATTATTAATTGCCAGTGCACAGCAATTCAATTCTTTGTACATTGATTTTATATCCTGCGACCTTGCTGAACTTTTTTTTGAATCTATTATTTAGAATTTTCTATATACAAGAACATGTCACCTGTAAATAGAGTACTTTACTTTTTCATTTCCAATTCAAATGCTTTTTCTTTCTCTTTCTTTCCTAATAGCCCTGGCTAGGACCTCTAGTACAATGTTAACTATAAGTGATGAGAGTGGACATCTTGTTTTATGTCTGAACTTAGGTAGAAGTATTAAGTATGATGTTAGCTGTGTGTTGTTTTTTTGTTTATGGTAGATGCTCTTTATCAGAGTGAGTAAGTCCCTGTCTATTCCAATTTTTTTGAGTGTTTTTATTATGAAAGGGTGTTAGATTTTGTCAAACGTTTTTTCTGTGTTAAGATGCTTGTGTGATTTTTGCACTTTACCAATATGGTGTGTTACAGATTACTGGGTGTTAAATCAGCTTTGCATTCCTGGTATAAATCCTACTTGGTCATAGTGTGTAATTTATTTTATGTTGCTGGATTCAGTTTACAGAGCAAAGTGAAGAGTGGATCTGGAGGGTCAAACAGAAGATATTTAGCGAAATTAATAAAGACGGCGCTCCTTTCCCACCAGCATAGTAATCAATACGATGAGTAGACAATTTGATGGGTGTAATGGGAAATATGTAAAAATATGAAGACATTGCCCCCTAGCCTCAAAATACTTATTGAGAAGAAACTTACACACATGAAATAATCAGTAAATATTTTAAAACAGGACTAAAATATATAAAAATAAAATTAAGGTATTACCTTATGTTTCTTTAATATTCACATAGTATAGGGCAAAAAGTGTTGGCTTCAATACTCAATGGCTTCCTGGGAAGGGCTTTAAAAATAACAAAGATAGATACTAGAAAGATAACCTAGAAGAAAAGCACTAACATCAATGGGTACTTACTATGTACATTAATGAGTGCTTTATTGTATGATTTAACCAGAAACCATGGTTTAGTTATTATTCTGATTTGCAAATGAGGAAATTAAAGTTCAAAAATTAATTTTCTCATGCTTACATGGGAAGCCAGGACATTACAGGTGTATCTGATTTTCCCAGAAGTATTATTCTCTGTATCACATCCACAAACCAGAAGCATCTTAAAGCAGAAGATTGGAGGTTGGTAGACTATCATTCGAGTCCCATAAACAATATTAACTCATTGTTAAACTTTGTACAATTCACACAACCTCCCAGATCCCTACCTGTTTAAATAGAGATGGCCTGCTTTTATCTCTGGAATTTCATACAGTGAAGTCCCAAGCATGGGGGAGGGTTAGGCCAAAATACTAAATATTATTATATGTGCATGTATATATATTTACACATCTGTATCTATATTCCAAAGCCAATAATGAAACCCATTTTTTGGATATGTTATCTTTATAGTCTGAATAAAGAAAGCACTGAGGTTATTGTTGGTTTTTAAATAGTTTGCTTCTCATTTTTCATAAATTACTTAAGCAAATATTTTACACTGAAATTGTACCTGGAAAATGAGGATAAGAACTAAGATTTAAAGGTGAGAGAAGAGACACATTTAAATAAAGGCAAGGCTCTTAGTATATACATTCATTAGTACCCAAATCTGGGCATGCTATTCATAGAAGCTCTATTAACTAGCTTCCTGATCAAGAGCAAGCTCTGTAGATTATGTTTCAGGTACTCTCCTAAAATAGAAAAAACAGTTCTATTACCAGTGTGTTGTTAGTATAAAATGATATTATAAATACGAAAGTAACAGATAAAGCTAGTGATGAACTTCACTATTTGAGACCTGCTCATAGGAAAAACATCTTTCATCACTAGATTCCATTCTCCTGATCTGTAGCCTCAGTTGAAAGAAAGAACTGTTTTGATAACTTCCCTAACCTTCACAATTCTTACCATAGGTCTTTGTAAATTGTCAGATGAACCTTACAGTTAAGCCATTTCTCTCTCTGCAAACAGAGGTAGAGGTAACCTGGTAAACATTAGAGAGTCTGAGCACTTTTATATCCTGCTTCCTAAGTCTGGGAATTTTTATGTTGCACCATTTTACTCTGTATCCTTAGTATCTTGCCCAGAGCAACATATCAATGAATACATAATAAAAAAGAGAAAAATGAAAGAAAAAAACAAAACAAAAATCTTCCCTTTCATATCCGGCTAAACTATTCAGTGTAAAAATAAGAGACGGTGTCATAATAGAATGGAAATTTTTATTTTACAAATAAAAAAGCAAAATAGTGCTATGAAACTGACTCTTAAGTCACACTCTAAATTCATAACTTGAAGCTGAATTTTCTCAGTTCATCAATTAATTCCACTGGAGACTAAGCCTGTCTGTGGAAGAAGCATAGGCCAGATTTAACCATGATGATGGAGATGGCTGGCAAGATTAAGCAAAGGGAATGATTGTAGCTGTTTCAAGTTCTTTTTTTTTTTTTTCTTGGAAACATTCTCCATGGCCATGTGAGACTTAAACACCGTGACTGTCCTGACCAGAGAAGGTTAAAGCTTTGTCACAGAGAATTGTAGAGTGCTCTTCTGCCTTCATCCTGTGATATTCATGTCTCTCAGCGAGATCTGGCTAAACCAGAATATTCTTTGCAATAGCAGTCAAAGTCCTTACTTGGGTCACATCTGTTACCTTTATAGAATATTCTGAGCTAGAAAGAGAGGCTCCCATGACAACAGAAGAATTTCTGCAATAGAAATAATAAAGGAACAGATAATTATACAAGTTGTTAAATAAGCCCTCCTACTGGCACTTCATTTTACAAGGTGAAGTCAAGGACTCTGGACTACCATATTTCATAATTTTTAATTAATGAATTACTTGAAATATTTAGTAGCCAACTCTACCAGAGAGTATAATTGATTTTATATCTAGAAATTTAAGTTCTAAGGCTCTTGCTTCTTTTACATTTCATTTTTCCCAATCTACAAATAATCACTACTATTAAACTATAGGAGTCCTCTCAAGTATAATAATAATAAAAAAAGACATAATAGTTTCAATTCCTTAATGATATAATTTCCAAATAACTGAAAATAGAGCACAGGTGAGGGAAGACCAAGTATTAAAGGTAAGAAGGATAAAAATAACTATGACTCTTCCGCCCTTACACTATAGTTACTAACTCTGCTAAAGGAGAGAACAGGTGAATGAACACAAATATGTATCTGACTCATTTAGAAGCTTAGATGATGAATTATTAACTAGTGTTAAGTTCAGCAATGACAATGATATAATGGTTTGCCTATGTTGAGAAAAGTCTGCTTATTTAAAGCAAGATAAAAACCATTTTTCAGTTGAAAACTGCAAAGATAATTGCAATACTTATGTATTAATTACAACCTTCCACTCATTTATCATCCTATTAACTAAGGTTTTCCAATTTGGGAAAGTAAAGATTTATCTATCCCTTCTTGTATGAGTCAAAGAATACATTTTTACCGAAATTTCATTCCTGAATCTCTAGCAGATCGAGCAGAACAGTGGAATTCTGTGGCACCCGAACCCTCAAGGATCCTTTGTAGATTTCTGTCCGTTATACCACCCCCTATTGGAAAAAAAATAAGTGACACATTAGGTAGAACAGAATTTTGCATAAAATGTAATGAATAACGATTACTTCTCACTCTACCTCAAATCCCCAACTGAAATTTCTTAGTAATTCATGAATAATTCTCTCCTTACTAAGCTAGAATGAGATTAGAACAGCATGATGAAAAATGTAAACTACAGATTCTGGAGAACAATTGATAAGGTCATAAAACCTATATGACAGAATCTTCTACATCCACTGGTTTATAAAACAAAGTTATACATTATGGACGTTAAATCTAAAAGGATTACTCTAGGACAAGGAATATCATCAAGTGCTCTACCTCTGGCTCCTGCTCAATTAAAGAAAAATTAAAGTATAACAGAAGAAGGATAGGCTTGAGGACAAAGCTACAAAAGCACAGCTTCAGAGATGTGTCTGAAAGAATCTCCAAGGTTCTCTGGCCCAGCATTCAAAGACCACACTGATGTCATTGTAAATGAGAATAATGCAAGGTATTATACAGTTCATTCATTATAATATCAATTTTTTATTTCATTTTACAGAAGAATCTGAATCTATTAAAACTGTACAATCAAGTACTTTATGATGACTCATTTGTTTATATGAACAATCTCTTAAATATTTACATATTATATTCTCAGCTGATACTAGATTACAAATATAAAATTAGTTTATTCATCTTTATATTCTCTCTGAAGATACAGAAGTATTCAATAAATATTTTTTAATGACTGATAAAATATGTACTTTGTATCTCAAGCTATTCAAGTTGCTGGGGTAACTTGACTTTACACACTCTTTCGGACTCATTAACTTTTTTTCTTAGTGGTACAGTAATATCATTGAGTCCTAAGTAGAAGAATATAGACTGAGAAGTCAGATTCAGATTGGAATCCTCGCTTCACACTGTAGCTCTTCAGAGCTATGGATCTTAGATAACTTACTTAAAACCTCTGAGCCTCATTTTTTTTCCACCAATAAAAAAGAGATAACTGCCTACCTCACAAGCTTGTTATAAGGATTAAAAGACAAATATGTTATTTCCTTCCAATAAATGACAAAATATCTGGCCACTGAAACCATGTTGCTCAGTTATCAGCAACTTTATGACATAGGTAAATACATTTTCCAAATACATACTAATGCATCTTCACAGTTGGAACCTGAGAGGACAACTAGTTCAACATCCTCTCTTTACAGATAAAAAAACTGGAGCCTAAATATGTTCTAAGCTTCATTATGAAAGTCCCCAGAGAGAAACTACTATGATCTTTGTATTTCCCAATGATGAGTACTTAAGACATTCAGGTTGACTTACCCAGGAATTTTTACTTCTTGGTACTAATTTACATGAAATTCTAATAATTGGTTTATAGATCTGTTCTGTGAGGTCCTCAAGATAAAGGATTACTTCATACACATTCTGTGTTTTCACATCTACCACAAAACCTGGCATATAATTATCATTTGCTTGGTAAGGTATGTTAAATAATCACATATATTTTTGTATATAACATCTTCTCACCTAAGACTAAGCCTCTTGAGGAAGTAGTTTCTTGTGTAACTCTGTATCCCAACTAATGCTTTGCACATAGTAGATAACTTAATAATTACATAGTAAGGAAAGGCAATCTTAATATTAACAATTGTTTAAGTCTAGCTACGAGTTGCCAAGACTAAACACATTTAGTCTTAAATAAAAATATGTTACACTTGGTTAAGTTTCATTAATATTCCCTGCTTATCTATAAAGGGTTTCAATTTGAGAGATAAGATGCTTTCTATCTGTTTCTGTTTCAGGGACTTGCTACAGGTCAGTTTTCCTAAAGTTCTGACATTATCCCTCTATCTAGCTTCTTTTTAAAGGTTGGTCTTTATCTGCCTATCACCATTTTGACGTCTGGCCAGTCCTGGCATCACTGGTAGTGAGACAAAAGATCTGGTATGTCTTCTGATGTTATGTAGTATCATATATAGAGAATCACCCATTAAGTGTTCTTACCAAAAACATTTAACCAGGATCTAATCAAGCTTATTTTCTATCTACTAGTTTATAAGAAATACAAAGGCTAGGAAATACAAGCTAAATAATATCAAAGGAAAACAATTTGATAAATCCAGAAAGTAAGACATATTATAGGTAAGTAGTCCAAACTTTTTAAATGTCATTTTCTTAAAAGCAAGAAAAAGGAAAACTTTTATATTAAAAAATATTAAGATAAACCAAGTACAATACTTATTCTTTGATGGGATCCTGGTTTGAACGTATCAGCTATAAAATACGTTCTGGGGTCGACTAGAGAAAGAAGAGTACTGACTGAGCATTAGATGGTATTAAAGAATTAGTATTTATTTTAATAGGTGTGATAATGGTATTGTGGTTATAGTAAAATGCCCTTATTTTTTTAAAGATGCATAAAAATAAAATATCATGATGCCTTTAACTTTAAAATATCTCAGCATAAAAAAAGATGAGATAAACAAGGCAAAATGTTAAACCTATGGAATGAGTATATGCTATTTTCTACTTTTTTATACATTTGAGAGAATAATAAAAAATTAAGATGGCCTTTATATGTTATCTCTCTCTGATTCTAGGTCACCTTATATAACTCTCTAAAAATTGTTCATTTCTAATGAGCCATGATGTACATAACTGATCTTATAGTTATTGACAGGAAATATGATCCAATTGTTCTCAAAGAATTTGGTGATCAGAGATCTCTCAGGAACTGAGTATTATATTTGTCTAAATATATTACCTAAATGTTTGCTTTCACCTTGTTAGCAGCTTGGACATTTGACCCTTACACAGTGTAGCAGCTTCAAATTGGTATGCCTCACTGGAGATGAACATCCACATCCACAAAATTCTACGCTACAGGAGAACAAACATGGAGAAAGCCCAAGTCCAACCTACTTCTTTATTTGCTCTTCTCTAAGCTTATCCCTGCTGGAATGTTCTCCTCCTTATCTAAAGTTTTAAATTCCAACAGAGATCTTCAATCTTAAACATTTTAATCAAATTATATATTCTTCTTTCTGAATACCATGTACTAATACTTTTTCCCAAACTGCCCACTTCCTTTGCTCTTCTTCCACTACCGTTCAGTGTTAACACTAGTGAATGGATAGATAAATAAATACCTGGCATTACCACAATCCTGCCTTTTGCCTGAAAAAAGAAAAAATAAACAAGTAAATTTTAATATCTTTCTCTTATATGAAATAAGGCAGTGAGAAACATAAGTATATTAAATTTTAAAAATTATTACTAATGTTTAATTTTCAATAGATCTTTTCTATTTCTTTGGGGTCTTCAGTAAGTTGTTCAGCATAGTAACTTTCTACGCAGAAAGTTTATTTTATTGTATTGCTTTAAAGATTTGTACTGTTATGAACACAAAGAATAGAGAATACAATACAAATACTGAATAATCACAGCACCTTAAGAAAAGCCATTACCAAAAAATAACACTAATCTGAGTCTTGGTAAGTGATGGGATGAAGTAGTTGAATTTTTTTTTCATTTTAATTTTTTTTTATTAAATTATGGTGACATTGGTTAACGAAATACAGTAAGTTTCAGGTGTACAATTCAACAGTAAGGCATATATATACATACACTGCATTGTGTGTTCGCCGCCCATAGTTAGATTTCTGTCAGTAAGTAGTTGAAATTTTTTTTAGGCGAGGCAACTTTTGGTTGACCTCACAGAATGCAAAGACCTTGTCAGTTTACAATTCCTTATTTTTTACTTTTTACGCCTGCAGCACCTGGTCTTCCTAGGTGGTCTCCCATCCAAGTACTAACCAGGCCTGACCCTGCTTAGCTTCTGAGATCAGATGGGATCTGGCTTGTTCAGGGTAGCATGGCCATAGACTAGGAAGTAGTTGAATTTAAACAAGATTTCAGCAGAAAAGAAAGAACATGGCATAACTGTAAATTACCAGGGGAAAAACATCTACTCCAATTTTGTATCTGCAACTAAATTCCCTAGTTTATTATGCCAATTAAACAAAAGCGTAGATCCATTTAACAAGGTTTTAAATAATAAAACTGGACTCTATAAATTGATTTAATTTATAATAAGTTTAGAAGATAGGTATTAAAATGTCCTTACTTTCATATTCCAATTTTCATTACATTTCCTAAATAAATTTTAGTAAAATATCATTGAAAGGAAATTATTCACTATAAATGCATACTTAGTTAGAACTACCAGTAGCAGGTAGGTAACAATGACAGAATAAAAATGACATAGTATGTCAGGATCATTAATTTGTAGAATAAAACGTGTACTTTATACACAAATTGCATTTTTTCACATGTGGATTCCCTAAGATGGATTTTTAAAACTGGACCAACCAATCCTGCCAATCCAACACAATTCCAAGTCATTTGCCTCAACTGTTCAGCCTACATATGCACTCAGCCTATTCCATATCCAGCTCAGGTTAGCCAGACGATCTTTCTTTATTGAGTGCTATTAAGCAATGGAAAAAATTCAGTCAAGAACCAACCACAATTTAGTTTCTTTTTCCATAAAACAATGAAACAGTCAAGAAATGTAGTCAATAATTATAACTAATGTTGAAAATACTTAACTCCGCATCATGTCTAGTTAGGAAAAAAATTGAAAGACTGGCGTAGTGTGGGGAGGAAGAAATGGGGAGTAGAGAAAAAGTGGTATTGTATCCAATGTGAGAAGAGGGGCAGAGGGTAAAAAAAAAAAAAGAGGATACAAGAGGACAGAAGAGAACAGAAGCCAAAAGAAGAGAATAAAGTAAAATTGGCTAGCACCAGAAATAACAAATGCAAAGAAGAGAAGAGGAGGTCCAAGTCTCAAAAGCAGTGATACCATAAAAGCAGTGGAAAGGGAAGGTAATAACAACAGGGACGAGAATAGAGATGATCATGAGTAGAGAAAAAAGTAACCTCTTTCTTTACTTTTAAGACAAGTTATAGATATTTAAATGAACTCTAAGTAACTATCAGTGTAAAGTTAAGGTGAGCATTCAGATATGATTGTCTGTTGAGGGTCTCTGTGTAGCAAAGCAATAAATTCTAAAGCAGCTCCAAAGAGCCAGATATACTACAGAAGCCATCTATGAAAAGGATTTCAAATTTTTTTAAAGTGAGGGTAATAAATGATATGCTGGTGCAAAAAAGGAAACAGAAACCAATAAATGATTTGGAAAGAGTGATCATACAAAAAATGATGGACTGCTACAAAATTGCTTTAGTTGCATGTTACAATACCAAGTTGTAAACAAACAAACACACAAACAAAAAAACCTCTTTTAGAGTATGAGTCAACAACAAATCGTGTTCTGCAGTCAGAAATCCCCTCCCTGGGAGCAACTCATTCAGCAACACACCCAGACAGACATTGTCATAAAACTATCATATCTCCCATCTATTGTCCTAAGGGTCCATTTATTTTTCCAAAAAAGTCATTGGTTTTTCCTATAAGTGCTCTTTCTCCTTCCTCTTCTAAGTTCCCAAGTGCCCTTTGCCCGCCTCCTCCTGGATGACATTAAGCCCCAAATTCTAAGCACCTCTCTGAGTTACATTTCTTTGTGAATTCTCATACATAAATATATATGTAATTAAAATCTGTTTTTTTCTTGCTAATATGTCTTTGTCAGTTTAATTTGCAGGCCTTCAAATACTAAATCTAAGAGTAAAGAAAAAGCTTTTCCTCCTTGACATTATGAACAGGATAAAGTTCATACACTCGTGGAGCTTACATGTTCAAGGAAGATAGAAAACAGATAGATATATTTATATAATAAAATTTCAGGGAGCAATTAAGTACAGTGGGGGAAAAAAAGGCAAGGCAATATAGAGTAAAGGTGGGAGGGGCTATCTGATAAAATTTAATAATTGTTAGAAAAGTAAGTGGAATGAGCTGCTTAATATTCTCAAACGTACTGAGGGAAGCAACCATAAAACAAAAATATTTATTATCTAGAAAACTGAAATGATTTTAGGAGGGGAAAAAAAGTAACAGAACTATTTCTTCCCAGTGAAAGCTTTCTAAAACATAGATAAATGATACTTTTAAAGAGATGAATTCTATCACTTTTTAGGAGGCCTTCTATAAAAGGTTATTTAGAACAATATGCTCACCTAAGGTTATCAAAGTGATTTAACAATATAAAGCACTTACTAAGTGTCATACTTTGCACTGTTATCTAAAATAATCCACAAAGTGTTCTAGGAGGTAGATGCCATTATTATGCTAACTTAATAGAAGAAAGTTTCCAATGGTTAGGTAATTTACCCAAGGTCATTATAAATAAGTGGCAAAGCCAGGATTTAAAAACGAACCTACCTAACCCAAAAGCTAGGTAGGCTTTAACCAGTATATTATACTGCCTTCAAGATACAGTATATCTTGAAGGTATTGCTTCAAAAAGTAAAGTTAGCATGATCTCATTTACATATGGAATCTAAAAAAGTCAAATACGTAGAAGCAGAGAGTAGAAGAGTTTGCCAGGGGCAGGGAAGTGGAAGAAATGGGGAGATGTTGGTCAAATGGAATAAGTTGTCATTATGAATAAATCTAGCATGATAATTATAGCATAATAATACCATATTCAATAGTACTGAAAATTTGCTAAGAGAGTAGATTTCAGGAGCTCTCATCACAGACACACAGATTTTGAAATAATATACATGACTATGGCCATTATTCTCACTCCACGGTAAGTAACAATTTTAAAATGGATACCTGATTCACTGACTCTTCTATTTTAAAACTCTTCAGTTTCCCCAATATATCGTGGATAAAATAAAACTTAAATAGTTTTCAAGGCTCTGGCCAGTATTCCTCTCTTCAGATTATAGTAATTCTTCAATATCTAAATAAGTTATGCTCAGTTTTGTTTCCATTCCTTTGCATACACTATTAATTCTACATGGAACATTCCCTACTCTCTCTCCCTTCCACCCCCTTTTACATGGATAACCATCTGTCAAATGAGTAAGAAAGACACTGCAATGTGGATATCTATTCCATTGGGAAGCTAACTACTGCCAACCCCCATCTTTCAAATAAGGGGCTAATTCCTCTGCAATTTACTCCCATAGTACCTTTAAATACCACTCTATGGTAATTGCCTTCTCTATTACAAGTGTTTGTTGTGCACTCGATTGTAAGGGCCATGGCTACACACTTCTTGGTCACAACCATAATACAAATGTCCTGTACCTAATATATACTTAATAAATATTTGTTATATCAGTAAGTTCCAGACCAGCAAATTCACATCAGATCCTTATGTGAAATTTCTAAAATTATTTTCATGGCTATAGAAAAGTGAACATAGGCAGATATTTACCCAGGAACACTAAATAATATTACTAATAAGAGCAATAGTAATAATAATAGAAACTAACATGTATTAAGATCTATATGTCGAGCACTGTGATAAGGCTCTTAGATCTTATCTCTACCCAATTCTCAGGACAAACATATATAGAAAATATTAAACTTATCTCAATTTCACACATGAGGAAACAGAGGCTTAAAGGTTAATTATCTACTCAATACTACATAGCAAATAAGTTTCAAATCTGAGTCTCAAATCCAGAACTCTCGACTCAAAATCCATACTCACCACCTTAGAATGCCTCCACACTGGTGTCAGAAAAACAGACACCACAATTACAAAGCCATCTTCCAACTGCTCTATAAATGATGCTAACTCACCAGGGCATAAAAGAGAAAAATAGATTTTTCCTATCTTGACAGATAGGGAGATATGTAAGAAGAATATAGTTTTAGTTTTAGAATTCACCTCCAAATGATAATTATCTCAAAATTTATATGGGATCCCTGAGGATACATAGGCTGAGATGTTGCTTAAAACTATGCAATGCTGATGGCAGAGATAAGGTAAAATTTGCTCTGGTTATCTAAATTAGATAAGATCCTTAGGCACTGTCTATAATCTCATCTTAAGAACCTTGGTTACTAAAAATGCTCATGTGAAAGAAACAAAAATTATATATATATTGCTGCCCACTTGCCTTTTCCTATAGAGTAACCACGAAATCAGTAATATTTAGTTTCTCAACTTAGCAGAATGACAGAATATCAGAGTCTTGAGAAGAAAAGAAAGAAATTGTGTATACCTGGTCTATGAGTCGCTTTATTAGAGGTAGCCCTTCTAGTGCTGAACCATCACATCCACTAGTCAATACACGTTCAAATCCCAAAGTTAAAAGAGTCTCTAGAGCTTCCATTGGATCATGAACCATGTCAAAGGCTGAAATAAATAACGTTTATTTGAATTTTGAACAAATATCTCTAATATAGTGCTTTTTAAAATGTAGTATATATGTGGTGGTATGCTTGACTTGGCTAGTACTGGCTTGCAAATGCCAAGTGTTACATATTCAGGAATTTTACAAGCATGATTATTAACCCATTGGAAACTTGGAAATCAGTGAAGGTGGGAGTATTTAAACCACAGAAATCAACAAATATTATAAATCAGGGCTCTTTTTTCCCCAAGAACCAGTTTGCCAGCACACCATAGTCTACATACCACTGGTGGTATGCATGATCATTTTAGATGGTACACATTTGAATGGATGCATTTACTTAAATGTAGATTAGAAGTGAAAAGTTTCTGTTTTTCATTAGGTATAAAAGTTTCTCTTTAAAATAAATTAAGGTCTTAAGAAAATTAAATAAATTTGCACAGGTAGCACTTAGATATAGTAAAACTGTAAATTTAACAAGCAATTGACTCGAATTTGGGAAAGCCTGCTCTAAGGCTTCAGATAAACTAGATAAACATTACACTTATCAGTTCTAGAAAAAGCCTGATTCACATTCTTATTATTGACTATTATTTTGTACTAATCTATTTATCCCACAAACTCAAGGCTAATAGTATAAGAACAACTGTTTATAACAGACTATGAGTTTTAATTCCATTCTACTTTCTAAGAGACTTATCTCTTCCTCAGATAGGAAATTAGCCCTAGGAATTTCAAACAGAAAAACTACTGCTTTGGTTCTCAGTACTGCTACAGGATCTGGAAGTTCTAGCCTATGGTGGGTTAGGGCTGGACCCTTTCCTTTCAACCTGTAGTGTATGGAACCTACTATGGAGGATTTTCCTTTCCTTGTGGCAGCATCTTCTCACCAGTGATTACACTATGATACTACCTCAGTAAGTATATATATGGGTGAAAAAAATGTGGAACCCAAGCCAATAGAAAATCCTGAAAACATAAAAACATTTTTTGTTACACTTATTGAATAGTTTAATAAACTTAAATAAAATAGGTTAGTATAAGTGTCTGCAGGTGCAACTGAAAAGTCAGTTTTGTGACTACAAAAGAAAAGAACAGAAATTTGAAATGATCTTCTTAGTTTAAGAACAAAAAATATATTCAAGGTGATTGAGTTTATTTTTTGATTTATTTAACATGTCAAACTTTAAACTATATTTCTTCAGATAGATGTTTACTAATTTAAATACTTTTCATATTTAAAAACTTTATTTGTTGTCTAGCCTCAAGGTTATGACTTAAGCAAACAAACACCTTTTAATTATTGCTAGTTTATAAGAAGCACTGGTACATCAAGAAAACAGTTTTCTGGTGGTATTATCCATTGAGAAAAAAAAGGCAAGGTAATAAGTGATATATCTCTAATTTATATAAATAGATGCAAGTGCTGGTGTCCACCCTTATCCTAATTTTTGAATGCTTACTTAAAAGGTGAGAAAAACATTTAACAATTTTTCAAGCATACCATTAAGTAAAAAAAAAAATTTGACTGAAGACTTCCTCCTTTTTATGTGTAATTGCAGTGCCTCTGAAGGCAAAATTGACACGTGTTCCTTCATTTTACCGATGCCTGGCAAAAGTGTATTGAAATTATAACTACTTGAATTTATGGTTAGAATGTATTGTTATATGAAATTATCAAGAAACTTTTTAGAAATTATTCTGATATAGATAAGCTATCAATAATATAAAGCAATTTTGTGCACTATAGTGAACAAAATCTGTTAATGGACTATCCAGCATCTATTTCTTCTTTCCTCCTTCCTAACCAATTCTTCCTCAGATACCATCCCCTCTCTATCCACAAATTTTATATTCTTTTGAGAAAACTGACCTCACTCCCAGCTCTAGGAATGGTCTGTCTAGCTTAAGTCAGGTAGCAAATTTAATTTCACTGGCCACAGTGATTTATTCTTTTGGGGACTACATATGACCTAAGGTAATCTAATAAAAATAAATCTTGGAACTCTTGCTTAGAATGCTGTGACAAGTATATGTACTTGTAGGCAATGCTTACTCTCTCTCTTTTATATCCCACCACCACCACCATTTACTTTTAACAACTTTTCCCAACTAAGGCTTTACATATCTAGAAATTGTACATTTCAAAATTTCTAACTGTTGGTCCCAAGATCAGTATAAAGAAACCAATTGGTAACACTGTAACACTGTAGAATTGTGTTCCAAAAAAAGGTTGTAGCATCTGATAAAATTAGGAAATTGATGCCATTCAATAGCACTTCTAAAATGAAAATGACTCACCTCGGTGGAAAGTGACTGGCAGAGGACGGCAAAGAGCTATAAAAAGAAAGTAATATAACATGAATGAAGAGATCATCACTGATCACTATATACATATTCTCTATGTTAGATGAGACTGTTTTATACCTTCTTCTCCTAAGTAAAGACAGTGAACTAAAATAATAATAAAATGGCAGCCTCCCAAATGCAAAAGTCCTATGTTTCTATCAATCTCTTATTTTTATATTTAAAACATGGCCATCCACTTCTTAGAGGTGCCAAATAAAAATTATATAATCTGGCAACTATAAGGGCAGCATTTATCTATTACTCATTCCTCTGAAAATCTTCAAGAAATACTTTGGCCTAGTAACATATATAGTCTGCTTCTGTCCTCTCCACATCTCCCCATCCTCACCGATAGCTTTTGTGGATTTTGGTGCAGTTATTAAAGGAATCAAGGTAAATATCCCTTAAACCCAACAGAAACAGTAGTGGAACCTGATCTATAGCAACTGAGGAGAGTCAGGAAGGCTATGCCACACATACCCACAGTCCAAACATTTAAATGACTACTGTTTAAAACAGGTTAGTATAAGTGTCTGCAGCTATGACTGAAAAGTCAGTTTAGTGATTGCATTTTTCTATATTGGGAATATTAAATGCAATCATCAGAAGTTTTTTGGTCTCAAATATAAATTCTTACCTACAAGGGACATGCACAGCTCTTTGTCAATGTGTCCATCTTCAGTCAATGCCCCAAATACCAAACCATCAGCACCATAAAGCTTGGCAAGATGAATGTCAGCCTTCATCACCTCAACTTCACGATCTGAATATAAAAAATCACCTCCGCGTGGCCGAATCATCACAAAAACTGGGATCTGGACACATTGCTTCACTACTTGAAGGACACCTACAAGAACAGAAAACGGACTAATTAAAATGCAAATGTGAGCTAAAAGTTCAAGTAAGTCAATAAAATATTACTGGTCTTTTACATTTGCTCTTATGTATCACTTCTACAAGAAAAGGAAGAGCTGGCTAAATAAACCAGAGAAAAGTGGACTTGAAAGCGGACACTAAGAAAAAGGTATATATGGCAGAAGTAATAAAAAAAATCAAAGATAAAAAGAGTAATTTAGAAAACAGAAGGAAGTTACTGCATTTTAAAAGCACCTGTCAGTTAACGCAACAAAAATCCTTTTACTGATATGTGACATTTGAAAGTGTAATAACCACTAGGCTCAATGATCTGCCAGTGTATTGCCTAAGATCCGATTTCTCCTTTATAACTGATTACAGCTCTATTTAAAATCTACTATAGTTACATAGTACTGAAGCCTGTGATCCTTTAATGGACAAAGACATCTAGCAAAACTCTTTTTGGAAAGAGATACATAAGAGGGAGCAAAGTTCTACTTACTTGTGATTTTTATGCAGAGATCTATAAGTAAAAGTACTTGAATATGACACAATTCATGGCTAGCTCAGAAATCCTTAATAGTTTAAGATCTGTGGCAAGCCCTATTAATGTTTACCCAATATAAATTTACTTCTTTTTCCTTACTAAGAGAACTCCAATTTTGCATGATAGCAGTATGCCCCATGCCAAGCAATGAATCATGATTGTGGTTGCAAAAAACAGATGACACTCAAATTTAAAGACATATTCTAGAAATTTCATAGGATAGCCAGGGAATACCCCTCCTTTAATGAGAAGATTCCAAAGGGCTTTGCATATATAAACTTTTTCGACTAAAGAATACTATTGTCAACTTCAGAGTAACATATCGGAGTCAAAATTTCATATAGGGACTTCTGCTTTTGACCAACAAAGTAACATAGATGGAATTTACCCTGTCACCTGTAATAGCCAAAAAACAGACAAGATATATGAAACAATGGTTACAAGACACTAGACATCAAGCAACAAAGGACAATGATGCCTGAAAGATGACAGATAGAAAATAAATGAGGTGAGCTCTATGACTGACCCAGATTACTACCTTAAGAGTTTTCTAGGCCAAAGCACAGGGAGGAAGAACCCAGGTGGAGCCCAGAGAAAGTTCTCTGAGCTGAGGAGACAAAGCTAAGAGTCCAGACTAGAGTTCACAGGAGAGAGTGCCAGGGAGGAGAGAGAGAGAACTCTGGAGATCTGCAGAGAACCTATTCTAATATTCAGCTGAGTACTGATCAGGGCATGCAAGCAAGAAAACTGTGCAAAGCCAGGGAAAGATCCACTGAAAAAAGGTTACTAGAAATAGTGCCTATCATTCACAACAAGCCAGGAATAATACCTGTTTCCACCAGCCAGACAGGAAAACTTGAAGATTCATGGGTACTAGGTAAAGTACACAGAAGGGTCTTGCCTCAGTAGTGGGAAATAATTAGCTCTAAACTGACCACTGTTGCAAACTTACTTAACAAATTTTAAAAGCTAGACTCGAAAGGAATAAAGTGTTTTCATATAAACTAACTGCTCAAGAATATTTATAAGAGTACAAATATATCTAGTACCCAAGAAAGTACAATTCATAATGTCTTGTATTCAATAAAAAATTATTGGGAAGGAAAATAAGATGCATCGTGAGGAAATAAAGCAATAAAACAAAACTAACCTAGACTGATACAGAAGTTAGAATTAGCAGCCAAGTCATTAAAATAGCTATTATAACTTTATTCTATATGTTCAAAAAGTTAAGAAGCTACATGGGAAATATAACACACTCAAACTTCTAGAGATAAAAAATGAACTAGGCAGGGTTAACAGCAATTAGACATTGCATAGAAAAGTTTAGTAAACTTGAAAACAAAGCGATACAATCTATACATAATAAAAGTGAAAAAAGATATTTTAAAAAAGCAATTCATCAGCGAATTGTAGAACAAATATATTCAAATACTGAATTGAGAATATAACTGGAGTTTCTGAAAGAGTGGAGGACACTGAATGCTGAAAAATTTCTAAATACAATAAAAAGTATAAATGTACAGTTCTAAGAAACATGAAGAAAACTACGCTCGGGTATATCATAATCAAATTGCCTAAAACCAAGAATAAAGAAATAAATCTAAATAGCAACCAGAGACACATTACACAGAAAAGAACATAGGTATGGATGACAACAGATTTCTTGTTAGAAACAATACAAGCAACATGACCGAAAGAAAAAATTGTCAACCTAGAATTCTACGCTCAGCAAAAATATCTTTCAAATATGGGGAAAGATGTTTTCAGACATACAAAGGCTGAAAGAATTCATCATCAGCACTATACTACAAACAATGTTAAAAAAATTACTTTAGGCAGAAGAAAAATGAAACCAGAATGGAAATATAGATCTACACAAAGGAATTAAGAGCACCAGAAATAGTAACTATACGTGGGTAAATATGTGATTGTTTTATTATTTAAATCTCTTTAAAGATAATTGACTCTTGAGATAACATTTGTTAGATTGTTGTTGTCAGTGGACACCACCAAGTAAGCTTCATTGTCTCCCCTCCTGCAGTCATGTCTAAGTCAGTCTCCCAAAGAACCCAAACAGTTGTGGAAGCTCTTTATCAAAAGTTTGAGATTTGAAACAACTGTAAGAGTCTGAGGAGCCATTCTAAGCAATGGGGAACACTCACAGACTATGTGGTAATGAGAAATCCAAATACCAAGTATTCCAGAGGCTCTGGGTTTGTCATGTATGCCACTGTGGAGGTGGATGAGGCCATGAATGCAAGGGCACACAAGACTGATGGAAGAGTTGTGAAACCAAAGAAGGTTGTTTCAAGAGAAGATTCTCAAAGATGTGGTGCCACTTAACTGAGAAAAATATTTTTGTTGGTGGTATTAAAGACAATGAAGAACATTACCTATGAGATTATTTCTAACAGTATGGGAAAATTGAAGTGATTAAAATCATGACTGACCACGGCAGTGGCAAGAAGAGAGACTCTGTTTTTGTAACCTTTGATGATCATGACTTTGTAGACAAGACTGTCATTCTGAAATGCCATACTGGGGATGGCCACAACTGTGAAGTAAAGCCCTATCTAAGCAAGAGACAGCTCATGTTTCATTCAGCTAAAGAGGTCAAAGTGGTTCTGGAAACTTTGGTGGTGGTCGTGGAGGTGGTTTTGGTGACAGCCATGGTGGTAGAGGATATATGGTGGTACTAGGGATGGCTATAATGGATGCGGTAATGATGGAAGCAATTTTGGAAGTGATGGAAACTACAATGATTTTGGCAATTACAATAATCACTCTTCAAATTCTGGACCCATGAGGAGGAAACTTTGGAGGCAGAAGCTCTGACTTGGTGGTAGAGGCCAACATTTTGCCAAACCACGAAACCAAGGTGTCTATGGTGGTTCCAGCAGCAGCAGTAGCTGTTGCAGTAGCAGAAGGTTTTAATTACTGCCAGGGAGGAGTCAGCTAACACAAGTCTTTAAAATCAGAAATTCATCTGTCCAAGTTTATAGCTAAAAGGAACATCTGTATGAGGACAACCTTTATCTGAGCCACTGTGTACTTCATTTTCACTGCCATGCAGTTTTTATTAGGTGCTTTAAAGCTTGAATTAATCAATTTTATGAATAAACTTTTAAAACAAAATGCATTTAACTTGGAAAAAAAGGTAACTGACACTTTAAACAAAAAATAAAGAGCAAAAATTGTCATGAACCTCATGGGTGGGTAAAACAAGTATGAAGTGATCAGCTCGAGATTTGATATGCAGCTCAAACATGTAGAAAATTGGCAGAATAACCTGCTTCCATCCTGTTACTCTGGTTTCATTGTAATGACAATCTCAGTGGACATCATGGACCATGAAGCAGCAAGATGAAAGCACATGGGAGGAAAAATCCTGTGATTCTTTTTTTAGGGATGCAATACATATGCGCAAATAAAATGCCTCAGTAAAAAAAAACAATGTAGTGTTGAGTTTTTAACATATGTAGAAGTAAAACATATGACAATAGCACAACAACCAGGAAGGGAAAAATGAAGACCAAAGTTAATAAAATTGAGGATGCCCAAATCATAAGATAAAAATACCCTGGTCCTTGATATTGCTGCATAGCAACTGAGCCAATATTAATAGCAACTACCTATCTTTCAACTTTTTGATAGCTGAGGAAAAAAAACATCTATTTGATCACATCTTTGATAGACAACTTTATTTACATTCATAAGCATTTCTAACTGATACAATATCCACAGCATAGTGAACATGTAGCAACATTAGTAAAGAGTCCAATGAAACAGATCATCAATTGTCTCCAGGCAATCTAAAAAATGAACACTAACCCATGCTTGGTGTGGTTCCTCCTTCCAACAGACTAGAACATAATTCAATCCGACCAGCACCTGTGATTAAAAAAAAAAAAAAGCATTTTTCAGCACAACAAATTTTAGAAATTAAGGAAAAAATTTAAAAGCACTGCTCAAAAATTATTGCCCCAAATAAATTCATATTAAATGCAAATTTCACATTTTCCCCAACATATAAAAGTCTTAGAAACTAAGAGAAATCAAACTATAAAATTAGAACAAAGTCTATTTTTAATCCCAATTATATTTTGCAACCCACACTGTGTTAATGATAGTCCAATTTAAGAGTTAATTCAAGTTAAGTCAGGCCTCTTAAAATATGGTATTATAGGATTGCCTTTTCATGTACAGGGAAGTGCCTTAAAATAAATAAGTTTCTGGATTGGCCATAGTGGAATGATGATTCTTCATTGATAAGTAGAGTATTATTCTAAGCTTTAAAAAAGCACAAGTTACTTTGAACAGCTTACCTCAGGATATTTTCAAGAATAAAAAAACACTGAAAGCAAAAGATCAAACCACAGAGCCATGTCAAAAGGTCTCAGGAACCAGCTTAAAAAGGTTCCTATCAGCCAGATGGGACATTCTGAGCATCAATAACTACAGTGTATTAGAACACATCAACTATGTCTAAATCAGGTTCAAATGATAAAATAATTCACTGGAGAATAGAGAACAAACACATTATCTCCAAAATCAGTGAATAAGGGAAAAGAAGTAAGTATTTATCCTGCCTTTCTTGTATAAACTGAACCTCAGTATAACCAAACAGCTGATGAGAGAAAATTCTTCTTTATAAAAGCATACTGCTAATAAACGTAAAATAAATGTTAGACTTAATATAGTACCATTTTGCAAACCCTACTAAAATATACATTGCTAAAATTAGGTGAAAGCTAACAGGAAACCTTAAAAGGGATGGATTAAGCTGACAATATCTGAATCCACTGAACAATCTTATCATAAAAACAGAAAAAAATAAGATGTTATCCTCTTAATGTGATGCAAGAGGGAGTACAATGTCATCTATAAAGTAGTCTTTTAAAAGACTTAAATCTGAATCTTATTAAACCTTTGGGTTAACTATAACTTTATAGGAAATACAAGAGTCAGAGAAACATTAAATGACACTACATATACAATCAGCAAAACTGAGACTGCAGAAAACTCTAAAAGATGAAAATCACAGTTTCTTGAACAAACTACAAGAAAAGAAAGAAAAAGAAAAAAAGATGGGGAAATGTAGATTTAAATAGAGTTAAAAGACATATCAAACAGATGAAATGTTTAGATCTTCAAATGTTCAAACTATAAAACAAAACAGTAGGAGCTTATAGGAGAAATGTGAAGACGAACTGAATTTTTTGATGATATTAAGAAATTATTTTTTAAGATATTAGTGGTATTGTTTATTTATTTATTTTTTTAAAGAGTCCTTTTAGAGATACATACTGAAATATCTGAGGATGAAATAATATGATGTCTGGGATTTGCTTTAAAATAATCTGGGGATAGGGGAGGGAAGGTAAGAATATATATCAGGGCTCAGCAAACTATGGCCCACAGGTTCAGAGTGCAAAAGAAACCTTGAGGTAAAAATAATGTTCAAAAAAGAAAAAATAATGATAGAAGTCCTAATGATGAAAATGGCGACAAAACTCTACAATCATCTTTAAATTAATGGTTTAAAAAATTAAATCTTTGCTAAATTCAATAAAAACTGAAGTTAGTGAGTAAGCTCTATTGTGGACACTTGACTCAAAATGTGACCTACTAGGAGAATAAGACTAGAAGATAGTTTACCAGTAGGGTTTTACAGTTGGTTGGTTGTTCTCAAAAGGATTACTAGGATCCTTCCAGCTAACAAAGGCTCCCAAGGTCAATTCACAGGATTCATTTTTAGACTCTTAAAACTGTTATTCATTCCCTAATTCCTCTTACCTCCTCTTTCTGCATTTATAGCTGATTCCACTGAATCAACACACACTTCCATGAGAAATCCATTTGCTGCTCCTAAAATGCATGAAAAAGAAGGCAATTTCATGATGGTCCTATCCATCCAGACTAAATCTACCATGAACATTTTACAGTGCTGTCAAAATCTAAATGTCCAATAACAGGGAAGTAGATTAGTACGCTAGGGCCCAGGATTGCAATAAAATACCATATTAATTATTAAATTGATGTCTAGACTGTGAAAAAAGTAAACAGACATATGTATAAGAAATTATACTAAGAAAAATATACACTGAATGTCAAGGTAATCTTCATAAAACACAGACCTCATCCTCACATTCAATTCAGGATTCTTTCTATGCTTCTCATTAACTGAAGAATATGCTTAAACTTCTTTATAAGGAATATATGTTCAAGAGCAGGGATGGACTTAAAATTCTGGCCCTACCACTTGTATGATTCTAGACGTTACTTAGCAAAAGTTTTCAAAAAACACTGTAGGTTTTAGTACCCATCTAAGACTAGTGAGGATAAAAAGATAATTCATGTAAAGTGGATACTAAGTAAGTGTATACAGAGTATTATTTTCATTTATTAACTACACATTATTTTCTCTAAATGCCTCTAGTTTTCCCTAATCCCCATCCCTGCTCTTGCTTACACCATCTCCTCAATCCACAAAGTCCTCCCAGCTCCATTTTTGAAAGCTAAACTCTTCCAAGAGTCACATCAAATCACATTTCCATATTTCCTCTCTCCCGAAGCAGGAAACTGAATCTCCCTTTTTCAAACTCATATAACTCTTTACAAGTTGTATGTTCCTCTTTAAAACACTAATTGTATCTCTTCAAAACACTATTTTCTGTCTTATTATTTATGTAGATAAGTGTCTGATCACTCTTACCTGACCTAAAGTTCCTAAGTAAGGTTTTTATGTGAGGAGTCACTGACGCCAAGCACTGTTGACAGTGATACAACAGTCAGGCAAAGATTTACTAAAGGCTGAATAATTACAAATTCATAAACAGTCATGTATTTACACTAAGAAGTATGATAAAAAGTTTTGTTTTCTCTGTAAGTTAAACACATAATTTTAAGAATACTGAACGTACATTTCATGCAATAATATCTGAAAGAATGTTAACATTCTGATAATAATTACAACTAGATGCTGAGATTTGGAATGACTTTTACTCTTTTTACTTTTCTACATTGCTTGATTTTTTTCTACCCAATATTACTTTTATCATTTTTTAAAAAGAATTTTTAATTTGAAAAACAAAATTCTATCGTATGTTAACATTAAACTGCAACTGCCTCATTTATTTAAAATTATACGACCAGTCTCAAACTGTGAAAGAGTTAAGTGCCACTGTACGTTGTTAACCAACAGCACTGCATTAATTTCATGAGTTTCCTGATAGCCACCCAGCTGCCAGAGGTCAACCGAACTGGACAATCCTACAGGGGTGCCATTTGCCTCACGCAAGAAAGAGCCTTGGCTAGGAGAGGGTGGGGACATGACGACGGTACTGGGATCCTCACTTGTTAAATCAAGTTGAACGCGGTCGCACGACGATACGTGGTGGCGCCGGGATTCGAACCCACACACCTGGTTCTCAGGCCCCCCGTTTGCACAAGTTTAAAGCTGGAATGACAGACCGTGCCTCAGAAAGGAGGTCGGGGGAAAATTGCAATTAATCCACTGGCCGAAATCCCTGCCAGCCCGCCCCTGGGAGTGAGATCGGCCGACCGCCCCCTCCCCGCCCCCTTCCGCACCGGCCTTCCGGGATGGTATTCGCGCCCGTTTCCGTTCGGAGGATGCCCTCTGCCTCTTCATGCTCCACGCGTTCCTCCCTCGCGCGTCTTCGGTTTCCACGCAGAATCCGAATTCCGCCGCGCGCGACCAAAAAAGCGCGTCTTCACCCCTGCGCACGCTCCTGCGCGTTCCCGATTTCCACGCCCCACTAGCCCTGGCAAGGCCGAGTCGCTAGCGCAGGCGCAGTCACTGCTCGCCCCACCCCCGCCATCTGAGGAGGAGGGGCTCATGCTGAGTAACCCGGAAGTGCTTATTCTTTGGTGCCGGAGCAAGGAGACTGTTACGGGCCTGGACGTGGAGGTGGCGGCGGCGCATTGGCTTCAGTATGCAGCGAATGTTGTTTCCGCCCTTGAAGGCCTTGATGGGGATACCCTGTGTCCGGCTTCTGGTTCCTAGGGCGACGCCTGGAACACAGGTACCGCACCGCAGCGGACGCTTGAGTCGCGGAAGCGGGCATGGGGGGAAAGAGCCTGGAGAAAAATGATAATCCCACATCACGTTTCCGTAGCTTTTTGTAGTTCAAAACGCACTTCCTTATATCCAGAGCCCCGGAGTTCTGATCCGAACCTACCATTTACCGGCTGTGTAATATTAGCCAAGTTAGGTTACTTTTCTGTGCCTCAGTTTTCCCCTCTGTAAAAAATGGGGATAACGACAATACTTAGTTCATGAGATTGCTGGGAGGATAAGTTAAATATACATCAAGCACTTAGTACATCGCAAAGGTTCAGTAAATTTTACCCATGTATTTGGTTTTTGCTAAAAGCCCCCAGGTAGTCAGGTTATGGTTTATAACCCCCTTCAAAGAAGGAAATTGAGGCTTAATTTAAGTTGTCTAAAGTTAATTAGAAGCAGGAAACCATATAGGGGGTCTTTGGACTAAAGGTTGGAGCCAGAAGAGGGCGTGTATCCACTTAACTAATTATTACTGTGTTGAGTAGTAATTACTGTATTGAGTGATTATTATTATTTAGGAACTGAGAAACGAGCAAAATACTGAAAGGCTCCTGCCTTGGAGGAAGCCACACTTGTTTTTTTACAATTCATTTGTCAAATCATTATTAAGGTCTTGTTATGTAAGGGAACTGTGTTCCAAACTGAGGTAGCTGGAGGCAAAGAACCACTCTGACAGATACTGTTATCCTACTACTCATAGCTCAGTGGGAGCTGGAGACAAATGAACTTAAAGCTACATTACAGTGTGTTAAGGGCCATAGGAAAGGTACAGTGTGCTCTCAGAGTGACCTGTTGTAGACCTGGGATAGTGTAGGAATACTTTCCAGAGGAGGTGACATCTAAACTGAGATCTGCAGTAGGTACTACAGACATACCTTAGAGATAGTGCAAGTTCTGTTCCAGACCATGGCAGTAAAGCAAATACTTCAATAAAGTGAGTCACAAAATTTTTTGTTTTCCCAGTGCATATAAAATGTTTCCACTATACTGTAGCCTGATAACTTTGCAATAGCATTATGTCTAAAAAAACTACATACTTTAATTAAAAAATACTTTACTGCTAAAAAATGCTAACCATCATCTGAGCCTTCTGCAAGTTGTAATCTTTTTGCTTGTGGAAGGTCTTGCCTCAGTTATTGATGGCTGCTGACTGTCCAGAGTAGTTGTTGCTGAAGGTTGGGGTAGTTGTGGCAGTTTTCTTAAAATAAGGCAAGAACGAAGTTTGCTACATTGATTGACTTCCTTTCACAAATGATTTCTCTGGAGCATATGATGCTGTTTGATAGCATTTTACCCACAATAGAACTTTCACAATTGGAGTCAATCCACTCAAACCCTGCTGCTGCTCTATCAACTAAGTTTATGTAATATTCTAAATCCTTTGTTGTCATTTCAACAATTTTCACAGTAGCTTCACCAGGAGTAGAATTCATGTTAAGAACCCACTTTCTTTGTTCATAAGAAGCAACTCCTCATTTATTAAAGTTTTATCATGAGATTGCGGCAATTCAGCCACATTTTCAGGCATCACTTCTGATTCTAGTTCTCTTGCTATTTTTACCACATCTGCAGTTACTTCCTCCATGGAAGTCTTGAACCCCTCAAAGTCATCCATGAGAGTTGAAATCAACTTCTTCCAAACTCCCCGTAAGGTTGATATTTTGACCTCTTCCTGTGAATCATGAGTGTTCTTAATGGCATCTAGAATGATAGTCCTTCCCAGAAAGTTTTTTATTTGCTATACACAAGGTTGCCACAAAACTTCAATTTATAAAATAGTATCTGTGAAGGCAATAAAATGAAGTATGCCTGTATATGTCAATAACAGAACAAGTAGTGGTCCCAGACAGAAGTCATGTTTAAAGATCTGTAGGGGAAAGAAAATAATCCACATATAGGTCAATATTTAAGTCTGGGAGAAGTATGCAGAGACCAGAAGAGATAATGTAGATTTGGGATGGATTAGAGAGAGGCCAAGGCTGAGGGCAGTAAAACCAGTTTGAAGGTGGATTAAGTAATCAAGTTAAGAGATGATGATTTACCAGAGCAGCACCAGAGATGTGCCATACAGGGTACT
This sequence comes from Eidolon dupreanum, assembly GCA_028627145.1. NCBI lineage: Eukaryota > Metazoa > Chordata > Mammalia > Chiroptera > Pteropodidae > Eidolon > Eidolon dupreanum. The sequence goes on from CM053506.1 coordinate 18,159,856, forward strand.
CAGCTCCAGAGTAGGATTAAGTGAATAACGGTGTAGTGAGGATTTTCCCTATTTTCTCCCATTGTAACTTGTCTGTCTTCATCATTAGTGTGGTTGCAGCTGTAGGATCAAGCGCCCCTGGAGGCCAGGGCAATACAGCACCATCTCTGAAGTAGCTTTGCAGTCTGGAAGGGGTACAGTGTCCCTTCCCTCAAAGGCTGCTGAGCGGGTGGTGGGCCGATGGCTCCTGGTCTGCAGTGGAACAGTGGCTGGAGCTGTTATTCTTGGTGGAGTAACTAGGTAAGTAATTTGCTCATAGCAAGTCAGCTGTTTTTCTCATCACTAGAGGCACAGGATGACCTAGGGGGAAAAGGCCCTAAGAATCATCTAGTCTAGCTCCCTCATTTTACATATGAAGAAACTGAGGCCTAACGAGGAAATATGTCTGATGGCTTGCCTTGCCATATAACAGTTTAGGGTTTTAGTAGGAAACCCTCACGAAAACTGGTTTAGGTTATTAACTGTTACTTATGCATTGTTTATGTATATTTTCCACCTACAAAAAGAGATAAAATTTATCTCAAAAATTTTTGTACAGTTTGAATTAAACCCGGATAAGTTCCATATATTACAATTGGTTTATATGCTTCTTAGTTCTCTTTAAACCTATAAAGATATTTTATAGATTTAGATTCTTCCCCCCACACCTCCATTTGCAGTTTTGTTGTTGAAGAAACCCAAATCATTTGTCCCATGGAGTGTCCCACAGTCTGGATTTTGCTGATTGCATACTTGTGATGATGTTTAACATGTCCCCTATATTTCCTGTAAACTAGTTATTGCTTGATCAGACTCAGGTTGGGAGGAGGGGGCAAAATACTTCATAGGTAATTATAACATTCATAAATACCTGGTATCTATTAGAGATGTCAACAGCCACTGATGAGCATTGCCTAGATCCACATTTCATTCTAATTGCAAAATTGTAATGTTTTACTAGCTCAACTCTAAAGAGAAACTTTTCTTTATCAATAATTTGGTTATCCTAAGGTATAGTGTATATAGGAAAGGCAGGATAAATACTTGATTCTTTTCCTTTACCAATTTTCAAAATGTAAATTGGTTCCCAAGCACCCTTCAAATGTAACCAGTACAGTGTTTGAGTCCTTAAATATCACTATGAGCTCATAGATTTAATCAATCCATTGCAGTGATGATGATTTACTCAAATTGTCCCAACTTTAGTCAATGGGAACCTCTTCAAATTGGCTTCAGAGTTGTTTTGATTCTTTTGGTTCCTTGCTTTCCGGATAATAAGATGTTCCAGGCTCTTCTTGTATATTTCCTGCCTCAGGCCTAAAATCAGCCTTTTACTCTAAGAACCCTAAATCCTGTTGTTGAAAATACTTTGTGGTTTTAATAAAGTATGTGTTCTCAAATTCTCTGCACGTTCCCTGTGCCCTTATTTCAAAAAACCTTATGTGTTACATAGGCTCTTATGGAATCTGATGAATTTGAATTTTATTGTCTTTAAATTCACTCAAAAACCTAAACTGTTTTATACCTATATCAAATCTCTTTTTTCTCTCTAAATGATGTTAGTTATGCATTTAGGGCAAATTTCTTTGGTCTAAGGGTTGATTTTGCTGTTTTTGTTAAAATTCTAATCAGTAAGAAGAGAGGAAGGCGTGAGGAAACAATGAAATGATGTGTTTACCTTTAAAAGTGTTAAGTTCAGATCCGCTTGTTGGTGTAAACCATTTGTGAGTAGTCCAGCATTGCACAACACACACATACTCAACTTTCTTTCCTATCCTAAGGTTGACAGAATCTGGCCTCTCAATGGTAGATTGGCATTTAATAAGAGAGATGAAGCCACCTACGAGCCAAGAGGAATGGGAAGCAGAATTCCAAAAATACCAGCAATTTCCAGAATTTAAAATGTAAGCATTATAGAAAATCAGGTAAATATCCCACAAGGCCCACTTGATCGGTTGCTTATTTAAATATTTCAAAATGGTTAGATTCCATTGTTTCTTGATATTTGGCTCAGTTATGTTTAGTGAGCCCCCTACACTAAGCCTCCAGTTCCAAAGCAATCCTGAGGTCACTGATGAGGAACAGGCAGACCGGCATTCCATTGGGAAATAAAAATCAGGTGGATGTTTCCTCTTTATTTTTTGACTTCTCTTTTCACCCAGCTTGAATCATGACATGACATTGGCAGAATTCAAGTTCATCTGGTACATGGAGTACTCACACCGAATGTGGGGTCGCCTTGTAGGACTTGCATACATTCTACCTGCTGCCTACTTTTGGAGAAAGGGCTGGCTCAGTCATGGCATGAAAGGACGTGTTCTTGCCCTCTGTGGTTTGGTCTGCTTTCAGGTGAGATTTATTCCAGTTTGAGGAAACCAGAGATGAACTCCCAAGAGCTTCCTGGTTGGCATTGTTTTTCAGGAAGTAATCTTATAGCAGAGTAGGTGAGAGCATGGATTTTAGTGTCATGTGCCTGGCTTCTAGACCCAGCTCTGCCACTTAGTAGGGCAAGTTCTAATATCTGTAGGTATGCTTTTCTTAACTTGGAAATAGGGATAAAAAGAATGCCTACTGTTTAGGTTGCATAAATATTAAATGAGATCATACATATAAAGTACTTAGTATAGTGCCTGGAATCAGTAAGCATTCAGTAAATATAATTTAGTGCCACAAAAATTAGAGTTTCTTTCCCACCATGGCTTTTCTCCTGGGTTCTCATTTTCCTTTTTCTAACTTGCCTGCTCTACGGCGGAGTGGGATCCCTATGCTAGAATGGCTATAGAAGCAAATAGGAGTATTCCAAAAGAGAAACATTTTGTGGGATGAGGGATCTTAAAATACAGATGTAGCTGAGAGATATTCAAGTACTGTATAAATGGCGATTAAATCACATATAAGTTGAACTCTTAAGAAACAAAGCTTTGTAAGACTCACAGTTAAGGGATTAGGTGAAGCTGAGATCCAAGGAAAAAAATATTAAGGAAGACACATGAGTATTTGGGTCAAGGTAAGCAGACCCTAAGGTAGAGTATCAGAGCATCAGAGAAATATCAAGATTTGATCAGAAGGAAGTGCATTGTAATTTAACATAGAAGTGGTGAGCATCTGAACCAATTAGAAGGAATTGAGGAGAGAGGTGGAAGAGATGAAATAGAGGCAGTAGGAATCGATAATAAAGAGTTAGACATTAATAAAAGTCTAATAGAAACTGGAGTTGAGGAAGTGAAAGAAAATGAAGTTTGTTTTAGAATGAAAAAAAAAAAAAACACTGAAGACAGACTCTCAGGGAGGCAGAAATTTGAAGATGGCAAATAGGGTTATGGAAAGAAAAAAGCTGGCAAATCACATTATATACTTCTTTATCTTCTAATGTCCTCTGCAGATGAAATCTAGATAATTAGAACACCCAGGGTAATCATGAAGGGAGAAAGAAATGCCTCCAAAAATTTCTTGAGTATATATTTAGGAGAGGTGGGAGATCCCACCTTTTCACGTGATTCTATTGGCTTGAGAGTGTGGAAGTGAAAGGGCTGTATTTTACCTGATATGATTAGAACTGACAGTTGTTTAGGTTAATTGAAAAAGTCACTTAAAGCAGAGAACCATAGAATAATTATATATACCTTAAACTTTTAAACTTAAATATGTACTTTCATAACCTAATTTTTTTTTCTTAATGAAGAGCTAAGGGCTTTTCTTTGAATCTTCTGATTGGAGTTCAGCTTCAGGTCTCTTGCACCCTCATAAACTATTATGTTGTTTCACTTTCTTAAAGAGGAGTAAGAATTTAGATACTTGCAAAGCAATATGACTGCAAAGCTTTACAGATTTTTATGGTTTTCCCCACAAAACTATTATAATTGTTTATTCCCACCTAACTTGACACTAGTTGTTTTTAAGCAATTATCTTTGTTAAGCTTTTCCAAAACATTCAATTTGGTTTTTGTAAAAACAACTCTTTGTATTCTTATATTTCACTGGTTTACATAAAGTTAGAGCATATCAAGTATGTATAAGGTTTTGCCCACAGACATGTTTTTGTGTGCTTTTCTTTATTTGGCACATATGTCAATAAAATGTTAATCTAATCAGTGGTTAAATCTTTATTGTGCTCTATATGGAAATATGGGTAGGTCACGATTCCTGAGATACTGGAATTTTGGGAGGGAGTGGAAAGGAGGTGTCAGGTAGGGAGTTCCCTGATAATTGATAACTCTCTTTCTCAGAGAGTAAAGTGGAATAGTTAGTTTCAATCTTGTTTTATTTGCCTCTTTTTGGTTCTAGGGTCTGTTGGGATGGTATATGGTGAAAAGTGGATTAGAAGAAAAACCGGATTCCCATGACATCCCTCGGGTCAGTCAGTACCGTCTTGCTGCCCACCTGGGATCAGCCCTTGTTCTTTATTGTGCCAGCTTATGGACCTCGCTCTCACTGCTGCTTCCTCAGCACAAGGTAAAAGTCATTCTATGTTATCACTGCATCTGCACAGATGCTAACAGCGTCAGAGGAATGGAAATTCTGGATCTAATGGGAAGTTTTAAGTCAAAGCTCACATATTCCCTTAGTAACTTCTACCAATTTACCAGAAACAAGATACAATCAAAGAGGAACACTGAACTTTGGGACTCTGGGTAGCTTTGAGACCACAAAGTAAAATGTGCAGTTATTCGTTTGAGCTAGAGCAGCTCATTCAAAAGAGACTTAGTATAGGAGCTGAATATTTTGTCAGCATTGCCTATTGGGAAAGGCAAAAACTCAAATTTTAGGAAAAGTGGTGAGGAGTACCAACAAGAGATACCCCAGCCACTCTACTTCTGACTCCCAAAGGGATTTTGGAGGGCGAGGTTAGGAAGGCCCGAAGAGAGCAGTCTCTGGTGCTGTGTTGGTACACGAGAGCCCTTCGGGTTGTTTGTTGAGATGGGGATCTACCCATTCATCAAGTCGAACAATACAGTAAACCTATGTGATCTTAAAGTATTTTCTCTGTATGCTGATTCAGGTTTTTTCTAGTTGTTTTTTTTTTTCTTTTAATGAGTATTTATTATTTTAACCTGTTCATAGAATGAATTTTGAGATGGCAATAGGATTTTTAAGTAGAACCATCTGATAAGTGCTTGGAACCAGTGGCCTGGGTCCCAGTAAGAATAGAAGGAAGCTAGGTAGAGTTGAAATATTGGTATAGTAGACAATGTACATCTGAATAATTCCTGTTCTCTTGACTTTCAAAGCCAGACTTCTAAAAAGAATTGCCTATATCTGTAGCTATACATACTAACAACCCATTCTTTCTTTATAGTTCTTGTCATCTGGTTTTCCCACCCACCCTTCTACGTACACACCTACACATTCACCTAAACACTTACACATATACCCACATACTCCTAAAAACTCTATAATGAAATAGTACTTGTAGAGGTAACCAGTGATTTATTAATCATCAGTTAATGGTTTTTCTCTTTTAAATGTTTATTTATATTCCACTAATTACAGAAAGGATTTGAGATGATAATCAAACATATAGTTGGACTATGCTATCTAACACAATAGCTAATTAGCTCCATGTGGCAATTTAAATTTTAATTAAAATTAAATAAAATTAACTTTAAACAAACTTGTTATTAAACTTTAAGTAAAATTAACTTTTTTTTAAATTTTCAATTTCTAGCCTTGTTTCAAGCCCTCATTAGCCACTTACTGGGCAGCACATCACATTTCTGTGATGATAGAAATGTTCTATTTGACAGCACTAATGTACTGTCCTATGAAATCTTAGTAAGGATACCTAACTCTCCGAGTACTGGATAGTAAATCATTTGAGGGTAGCACTCTGACTTAACTCCTTTGTATCTTCATGGCTACCTGTTTATAAAATTCTTAATACATATTTACTGATTCACTGATTAGTACCAGAAGTTGGCTATAGTAAAAAGGAAAACACATTTTGATTTTCCCAAAAACACTAAATATAAGAATCTCTGCTTTAGGCATTTTATGCAGTTTTGATTCTGACTATATTTGGTGAACAGTAAGTATCACACAGAAGATGAAAATCCAGTCTTATATCTTCAGCCACATCATTTCAACCATGGTGTTCCCTGAACAATGCAAATCATTCAGTTATTGAACAGATATGTGCAGAGTACCTAGTGCCAAGCCCTGGGCTAGAATTATTGTAGTAAAACAGAGTTCCTGCTGTTACAAAACTTATAAGATAGCAGAGAAGACAGATAGTAAATGTATAAATTTTAGAAAATATGATGAAAATCAAAACAGAATATCTGCTGGGAGTACCTAACCTAGTCTAGGGGTCAGAGAGCTATGACCTCATTGTCACTTGGGTTTGGCATTGGAGATATTCTCTGCCTCCATAGTTCCTACAGTACAGTTAATCTGAGTGATTTTCTTCTCTTATTTAGTTGCCTGAAACTCGTCAACTGCTGTGGTTGAGAAGATTTGCTCATGGAACAGCAGGCTTAGTGTTCCTTACAGCTCTCTCAGGTAGGACTGTTCTCATCAAAGATAGCCTATTTTCATTCCACTCTCAGGTGGGATCTTTTGCCTACTGCTTTGCCCTTTCCTCCTATATCTTCATATTTCCCTTTCACATCTCCCTCTCTAATAACCACCATCCTCACCCTGTTTTCTATTCCTTCCTTCCTTCTAAAAATCCTGCTTTTCAGTCAGTTGAAAAAAAGTTTTGAGCACCTACCTGGACCCATACTACTTAGGATCAAACCTTGGCTTTACCACCTATGAACTTGATAACCTTGGACAAGCTATGGAATCTCTCTAGGCCTCATCTGTAAAATTGGGATGATGATAATAGTATGAATAATATATGTGAAGTTCTTAAGACAGTACCTGGCATATAGCAAAAGCTACATAAGTGTTAGCTATTATTATTATGTAAACATTATTGTTATTATTATTATATTACTCCAAGGTGGAGCATACAAAAGGCTTGCACTCAAAGCCGGTCTAAAGTAGGGAGTTCCCTGAGGCAGAGACCAACACAGATCGTTCTCATTTTTTAAATCATACTGCTGACTCTCTCACTCTAGAACTGTGCTGTCCAATACAGTATTCACTAGTCTCATGTGACTATTTAAACTTAAATTATTTAAAATTAAATAAAATTTAAAATTTGGTTCCTTAATCACACTAGCCACATTTCAAGGGCTCAATAGCCATACATGGCTAGCAGCTATTGTATTGGATAGCAGATATAAAACATTTTTGTCATCTGAAAGTTCTGTCAGACAGCACTGCTTTAAAATAAAACCATCGAACCAGTGATCTATCCAACTCTCCTCCCTCTTTGTGGTAGAAGAGAATGAATTTTGACTTTGTAAATGGCGTTTACAAAAATAAAGAATGTAATCTAAACATCCCTGAACCCTCTTTGATCATAAATAATGGATTAGTCATCCATGAATTCATGAATACTCTCTGTATATGTTTATCCAGGATTTAGTTTATACTTTTTTTTTCTTTGTTCATTCAACAAACATTTTTTGAGTACTTAGGGAAGACAGATAAACAAAAAAAAATAACATGTCAGATAGTGTTCAGTGCTGTGAAGAAAAATAAAGCATAAATATGGATAGTGGTGGGGCAAGTGAGTGCTGTTTTGTATTGGAGAGGTCTCTTTGATAAGGTGACATTTGAGTAAAGACCTGAGGAAGTCAAGGAATAAATTATGCAGATTTCTGGGGGAAGAATACTTGTAGAATAGATGAGTAGTTCTCCGTGGGAGATAAGGAGGGCATCAGAATTACTAAGGGAATTTTTTCAAACCAATATGCCTCTCTAGATCTTCTAGTCCACTCCTCTGAGGAGCTATGCCAGAATCTTGGGGTGGGAGCAAATGAGGATGTAGTTGTTTTTCGTCTAAATTCTCATGGTGATTGTGTTGTGTATTCCTTGTTTCAGAACCTGTATTCTAAATCTTTCTATTTATTATTCTCTGACTATTACTTTTATCTAAATCTGGGATAACAAAATTCTTCTATGTCAGAATAGTATTTGGTCTCTTCTCTCATTTTTTTTAATTTTATTTTATTTATTGAAGAAATGATTTCAATTAATTTTTTTCCCTGTCTACCTCCCCTTCCCCTCTCCCCACTACCATCTGGTATCCACTAGTCTATTGTCCATGTCCATGAATCTCTCTTTGTTCTCTTCAATTGTTGCTTTTAGGTTTATATCCTACATATGTGTGATATGTGATTTTCAACTTTTTCTGTTTGGCTTATTTCACTTAGCGTTATTATTTCAGGGACCATCCACATTGTTAAAAATGGCAATATTTCATCTCCTTATGGCTAATATTTCATTGTATGTATGTACCACAGCTTCTTTAGCCAATCACATATCATAGGACATGTTGGTTGCTTTCATGTCCTGGCCACTGTGAATAATGCTGCTATGAGCATCGGTGTGCAAATATCTTTTTGGATATAAGTTTTCAAGTCTTTGGGGTAAATACTCAGTAGAGGGATTGCTGGATCATAAGGCAGATCAATTCTTAGTTTTTTGGGGAGCCTCCATACTCTTTTCCATTTAGAGTCCCACCAGCAGTGTATGAGGGTTCCTTTTTCTCCGCATACTCTCCAACATTTGTTATTACTTGTCCTGTTGATTATAGCTATTCTAGCAGGTGTGAGATGGTATCTCATTGTGGTTTTGATTTGCATTTCCCTAATAGGTAGCGATGTTGAGCATCTTTTCATATATTTATTGGCCATTTGTATGTCCTCTAGGGAGAAGTGTCCGTTCAGGTCCTCTGCCCAATTTTTGATTGGATTGTTTGTTTTATTGTTATTGAGTTGTGTGAGTTCTTTGTATATTTTTGATATTAGGCCTTTATTGGAGGTGTTGCTTGCAAATATATTTTCCCATTCAGATTGTTGTCTGTTTACCTTGTTGATGATTTCTCTTGCTGAGCAGAAGCTTTTTAGTTTGATGTAGTCCCATTCATTTATTTTAGCTTTTACTTGCCTTGCTTTTGAGGTCAAATTCATAAAATCCTCTTTAAGTCCAAGGTCCTTGAGTTTCATTCCTATGTTTTCTTCTATGCATTTTATTGTTTCAGGTCTTATATTTAGGTCCTTATCCATTTTGAGTTAATTTTGGTGTGTAGTGAAAGACAACAGTCTAGTTTCATTCTTTTGCAGGTGGCTTTCCAGTTTTCCCAGCACCATTTATTAAAGAGGCTTTCCTTTCTCCACTATATATTTTTTGCTTTTTAGTTAGTTTTTTTTTTTTATTTTTGTTTTTTGTTTTTGGCTTTTTTGTCGAAAATTATTGATCCTATTCCACTGGTCTGTGTGTCTGTTTTTCTGCCATTTTGATTATTGTCACTTTGTAGTGTAATTTGAAGTCGGGCAGAGTGATGCCTCCAGCCTCGTTCTTTTCTCAGGATGGCTTTGGCAATTCAGGGTCTTTTATGCTTCCATACAAATCTGATGATTTTTGTTCCCTTTTTAAAAAAAATGCCGATGGGATTTTGATAAGGATTGCATTAAATCTGTATAATGCTTTAGATAATATGATCACTTTAACTATGTTGATTCTTCCAACCCAAGAACATGGAATATCTTTCCATTTCTTTATATCTTCTTTGATTTCTTTTAATAGGGTCTTGTAGTTTTCATTATACAGATCCTTCATATGTTTCGTTAAATTTATTCCTAGGTATTTTATTCTTTTTATTGCAATTGCAAAAGAAATTATTTTTTCCACTTCTTTTTCTGACACTTCATTTTTAAAGTATAGGAACACTATGGATTTTTGAACATTGATTTTATATCCAGAAATTTTACTGAATATTTGCTTATTGTTTCTAGTAGTGTTCTTGTGGAGTCTTTTGGGTTTTCTATATAGAGAATTATGTCATCTGCAAGGAGTAACAGTTTGACATCTTCATTTCCTGTTTGGATGCCTTTTATATCTTTCTCTTGTCTGATTACATTTGCTAGGACCTCCAATGTTATATTGAATTACAGTGGTGACAGTGGACAGCCTTGCCATGTTCCTGATCTTGGAAGGTTTTTAGTTTTTCACCATTTAGTATAATGTTGGCTGAGGGTTTGTCATATATGGCCTTTATTATGTTAAGGTACTTCTATACCGATTTTGTTAAGTGTTTTGACCATAAATGGGTGCTGTATATTGTTGAAGGCTTTTCTGCATCTATTGATATGATCATATGATTCTTAATTTTTAATTTGTTTATGTGGTGTATCACATTAATCAATCTGCGTATGTTGAACCAACCCTGTGCCCTGGGATGAAGCCCACTTGATCGTGGTATATAATCTTTTAAATATGTTGCTGTATTCAGTTCGCTAATGTCTTATTTAGGATTTTTGCATCTGTGTTCATGAGAGATATTGGTCTGTAGTTTTCTTTTTTTGTGTTATCTTTACCAGGTTTCGGTATCAGAGTAATATTGGCCTAATAAAATGAGTTGGGAAGTATTGCCTCTTCTTTGATTATTTGAAAGAGTTCGAGGAGAATAGGTATTAAATCTTCTTTGAATGTTTGGTAGAATTCACTGGTGAAGTAATCTGGTCCTGGACTTTTACTTTTTGGTAGGTTTTTGATGATTGTTTCAATTTCCATACTGGTGATTGGTCTATTTAGATTTTCCAGTTCTTGATTCAGTCTAGGAAGGTTGTATTTTTCTAAGTACCAGTCCCATTTCCTCTAGGTTATTAAATTTGGTGTTATATACTTCTTCATAGCATTGTATGATCCTTTGTATTTCTGCGATATCAGTCGTCATTTCCTCTCTTTCATCCCTGATTTTGCTTATTTGTGTCCTTTCCCTTTTTTTCTTTAGTGAGTCTAGCCAAGGGTTTTTCAATTTTATTAACCTTCTCAAAGAATCAGCTCTTTGTTACTTTATTTTTGCTACTGTTTTTTTTTGTTTTGTTTTGTTTTCAATTTCATTTATTTCTGCTCTAATTTTGATGATTTCTTTCCTTCTGCTGACTTTAGGCTTCATTTGTTCTTCCTCTTCTAGTTTTTTAAGATGAAGTGTTAGGTTGTTTATTTGAGCTCGTTCTTGTTTTTGGAGATAGGCCTATAATGATATGAACTTTCTTCTTACTACTACTTTTGCTGCATCCCAAAAGTTTTGATAAGTTGTACTATCATTTTACCATTTCTGTACATCTCTTGATCTCTCTTTTTATTTGTGCTCTGACCCAATCATTCTTCAGTAGAATGTTGTTTAATCTCCATGTATTTGTGGTTCTTCCTGCTTTCTTTTTATAGTTGATCTCTGGTTTCAAAGCATTATGATCAGAGAATATAGTTGGTATGATTTCAACCCTCTTATATTTGTTGAGGCTATCTCTGTGTCCCAATATGTGGTCAATTCTTGAGAATGTTCCATGCGCACTAGAGAAGAATATATAAGCAGCTGTTCTGGGATGAAAGGCTCTGTAAATGTTGGTATGTCCAGTTGGTCTAATGTGTCATTTAAGGATGTTATTTCCTTATTGATTTTCTGTTTAGATGATCTGTCCATATCCAACAGTGGGGTATTTAGGTCCCCTACTGTTATAGTGTTTTGGTCTGTTTCTCCCTTTAGTTCTGTTAGTAATTGTTTTATATATTATATTCAGACTCCCTGGTTGGGAGCATAGATATTAATAAGTATTGTCTTCTTGGTGCATGATTCCCTTTATCATTATGAAGTGTCCCTCAGTATCTTTCTTTACCTTTTTTATTTTGAAGTCAGTTTCATCTGATATTAGTACCACTACTCCCGCTTTTCTCTGAATGCCATTTGTTTGAAATATCATTTTCTACTTTTTCACTTTGAGTCTATATTTGGCTTTGGGACTGAGATGTGTCTCTTGGAGGCAGCATATGGTTGGTCTTGTTTTTTGATCCATTCTGCAACTCTGTGCCTTTTTATTGGTGAGTTTAGTCCATTTACAGTTAGGGTGATTATTGAAATATGAGGTCTTCTTATAGCCATTTTATTTTTTGATTTCTGGTAGCTCAGTGTTTCCATTGCTTCCTTATCCTTGTGTTGCTATTGTCTTTATTTTGGTTGGGTTTTGTGGGTTTTCCCTCTGGTCCTTCTTGTTTTATGTTATATACTTTAGTTCTGAATCTTTGGCATGTGGTTACCATTACATATATACAGTCGTCCATTTTTTTTCAGCACATGTCTTATCTCCATTCTCCTTTGCGAATTTAAATCTTTGAATCTTCCCATTTTCAGTCATTGTCATCTCAGTTTGTCCCTACATATGCCGAACGTTCATTACTGTCTTGCTATAGAAATTTTCTTCTCATTTTTTAAGCTTATAATGCCCTGTTCTTCGTAAGGGTTCCATTCCTCTGCTTGTATGAACCTGCTAATCACCTTACTCCTAATTATGTTTTTTTTTTTTTGTCATTTTGTTTTAGGTGAGCTGACCCCCTTTCAGTATTTCCTGTAATGCAGGCCTTGTAATGTAGAATTCCCTCAATTTTTGTATGTCTGGAAAGGTCTGTATTTCTCCTTCATATCTAAAGGAAAGGTTTGCTGGATACATTATTCTAGGCTGGTAGTTCCTTTCACATAATATTTTGAATATTTGTTTCCACTTCTTTCTGGCTTGTAAAGTTTGTGCTGAGAAGTCCAACGTTAATCTAATGGGTTTTCCTTTATAAGTTACCATTTTCTTCTCCCTGGCTGCCTTCAGTATTCTGTCTTTGTCATTGATTTTTGATAATGCATTATGTCTTGGTGAAGGCCATTTTGGGTTGAGATAATTGGGTGTTCTCTTGACTTCTTGAATTCCAAGCTCCAGCTTATTCCATAGATTTGGGAAATTCTCATCAACTATTTGTCTGAAAATACTTTCTAGTCCCTGCTCCTTTTCCTCGCCTTCGATAATGCCCATTATTCTTATGTTTCCTCTCCTGAGGGTATCAGCTAGTTCTTGTATTTCTCTCTCATTATTTTTCACTCTTCAGTTTCTCTTTTCTTCCTTCTGATTTATTTCTACATTTATGTCTTCGATATCACTGATCCTTTCCTCCATTTGGTGGACTCTGTGTCCCAAGCTTGCTATTTCATTTTTCAACTCTTGCAGTGTGTTTTTTACCTCCAAAAGATCTATTCTGTTCTTTTTGAGGGTTTCAGTCTCCTTGCTAAAGAACTCATTCTACTGATCTAGTTGTTTTTTCAATTTTTTAAATTGAAATGTACAAGTTCTTATAAATGTCATCGTTTTCCCTGCATCTATTTGCCTTGACCCTCTTCAAACTGTTATGGCTGGTTTTGATTTTCTGGGTGTCACCAATTTCTCCTTGATTTTACCAGAATTTTGCTTTGTTTCCTGTGATTTTATATTTTAACCAACTCCTGTTCTCTGTACATATTTTTAAAGGAATAGAATATTTGTAAATAAAGGTTTTTATCTTGTCTAAAAACAAAACAAAACAAAACAGAACAAAACAAAAAAAACAAAAAACTAATGCTTGGACATTCGGTTTCTGACCTCTGCGGTTGTTTTGGAACTCACTGAAGTTTTTTGGAACCATCTTGAATTCTGTGTCATTTAAGTTGCATTTTTCTATGTCTGTAAGCTTATTTTTTGGAGATTTTCCTCTTTATTTCTGAGATGCCTTGTCACGTTGTTTGTTCATGGTGTTTATGGACCATTTCTTTGCCTAGGTGTTAATGGAAGTGTATTCTGATTTTTCCCAGAAAGAAGATCTCTCTTTAGCCTGTTGCAAAGAAAGTGTTTTTCTTTTGGTTTCCAGTAGGTGGTGTCTAAGCCTTTTGGATCCCTGCTTTATATAAAGCCTTAATAGTACCTTTTTATTTTCCTGTAGATGTGTAATCACGCTCACTACCCTCAGTCTTATTCCCCGTCAGTGCTAACAACAGTTTCAGTAGTGTTTGCTCAGATTCTTCTGGGACTCTGCAGTGTTCAGTCTCAGAGGATATGGAGGGAGGGGCCCTCTGGATTGGGGGTTGGGAGCTGCGGCCCAGCTTTGGTGTTGCAACCACTGCTGGTAAAAATCAACTTTTTTATTTACCATCCTGTCCCGCTTCTCTACTTTCTGCCCTGATAACTGAGCCCTGCCACCGGCATTGTGGAGCTCACAGCACTTCCAGGCAGGGCTGTTCAGGGGACTTGCCGCTCCTTCTCCCCTCCCCTCCTCATGCAGGGAGCTCTGGCAGCTGCGAGAGGTAGCTTCTTTATTTCTCCCAGTCCACCGCCCAGACACCCGGGGTTTTAACCTGTGGTAGCGCTTATGCTCAGATCCCACGCTCAGACATGCTGGTATGCAGTTTGGGGGTTTTCTGTTGAGTTTTAGATATTCAGCTTATTGTTTTTTCAAGGGGAGAGATCTGGGGACATCTCCTACTCTGCTATGTTTCTGATGTCTGAAGGCTCCACTGGGAGAGGATCTGCTTACAAGATCACTTGCATGGTTGTTGTTAGAATTCAGTTCTTTGTGGACTGTTAAACTGAAGGCCTCAGTTCCTCAAGGGCTGTGGATAAGAGGCCCTCTTCAGTTCTTTGTTATGTGGACCTTTCCAAGGGCAGCTCACAGACAGCAGTTTGAACACCATGGGGCTTGGTCCGGATGGGTTGATTGTGAGGTTTCCTGGGAGGGGGAACAGGGCACAAATGGAGCCTTTGGGAAGCGCTATGTGACTCTGGGTGGGTAGGGGATTATTAGAAGGTCCATATAAATGTACAGGGAGGATAGGTTGAGACCCGCTGGGTACTAGAGGCAACTCAGATAACTTTTTTCTCTCATTTTAATAAATACCATTTACCTTTACCTTGGCATACAGGGGCTTTTGTGGCAGGACTGGATGCTGGGCTTGTTTATAACTCCTTCCCTAAGATGGGAGAATCTTGGATCCCAGAGGATCTCTTTACCTTCTCCCCCACTCTGAGGAATGTTTTTGAGAATCCCACCATGGTGCAGTTTGATCACCGGCTCCTGGTAAGTCTGTCTGGTGGTTACTGGCTACCCAGCACATTACACCTCTCACAGGCTTTGGGGTGTCTGAAGCACTAACGGCAACAGTGAGGGCAGAGTGGGAACTGGATTTTCTTTTCTTTTTAGAAGAAATTTTGTACCAGATTTCTGATATGCTGTTTTTGTCCTGTTTACCTGCACCCCTCCAGCCGAATTTAGACTTTCAGGATACTGCCAGCTTTTTAAAGTTTAAATATGCCTTTCACCATCTGGTAAATGATAACTGCCCTCATTCTTGCACACACATAGGAGAATCATTTTAGCAGAAGTGAGGTAGAGTTGAAAAGAGAGTGCAAAGACAATGGTTGCCAAACACATAGCTATCAGAGCTGAACCAGAACCCCAAGGAGCCAAGAGCATCATAAATACTCCTTGTATCATTTAAGCTAAGATTTATTAAGGGCCTGCTGTGGGTCATTTAAAATTGGCTTGGGTCTATTGCCATGCTACCCTGAACAAGCCCGATCCCATCTGATCTCAAAAGCCAAGCAGGGTTGGGCCTGGTTAGTACTTGGATGGGAGGCCATCTAGGAAGACCAAGTACTGTAGGCGTAAAAAATTAAAAAATAAAGGATTGTAAGCTGACAAGGTCCTTGCAATCTGTGAGGTCAACCAAGGGTCGCCTTACATAAACAAATAAATAAATAAATAAAAAGATTGGCTTAGTTTCTCGGGCATGATAAACTGGAGCAGGGAAATATCAGCAGCAAGGATTCCAATGAGAAGCAGAGTGCAGTTACAGTAAAGCAGATGAGAAGGATGGGGTTCAAGCCTTCCTGGTGGGAGTGGGACTTGAGGAAAATGGTGAATCTAAGAGAGGAATAGAAAATTGGCTATAGAAGTGAAGGTGAAGAAAGATCAAAGGAGATCCCAAAGTTTCTTCTGTGGCATGCTTAAAGCACAACCAACAGAAATGGGACTATTGGAATGAGTGTGGAGCTAGAGATGGGAGGATATCATCAGACTGAGGTATTTGAGTGTGAGCGGATAGTAGTACATCTAAAGCAAGAGGTCCAGAGGACTCAGATATCCAAAGAGAATGCTAGGGCTGTAATCTAAGTTACCTTGTGTGGGCTCAGTCCCCACTGCCACACATTTTGGATTAAGTAAAGTCTGGTTAAAATTGTTATCATGGACAGCTCTGAAAAGGAAAAGAAGTGAAATAGGTATAGAAATATGACAGAAAACATTTTCCTTGACATCATGGAAGGCAGAAGGAGACCCCATTGCCAGTTCCAGACCCTCATTCTGAAGGGGTGGGAATGAAAACGAGACTTTAGATCTTTTTTCACACTAGATGGCAGCACCACCACCTCCTGTACTCATAGCCCAGGAAAATAATAACCCTCATGTGCTGGGGTCAGGCCTATTTTAAAAAGACAGGATTAGAGCTCCTTTCCAACTTGGGCCCAGCAGGATGGTTCCCACAAAGAAGGGTGGAGAGAAGGGCCATTCGGCCATCAACGAAGTAGTGATCAGAGAATACATCATCAACATTCACAAATGCGCCCATGGAGTGAGTTTTAAGAAGCATGCCCCTCAGGCATTCAGAGAGATCCAGAAGTTTACCATGGAGGAGACAGCAACTCCAGATGTGTGCATTGACACCGGACTAAACAAAGCTATCTTGGTTTAGGAAGAAGGAATGTCCCATTCCATATCCTGGTGCGATTGTCAAAAACTGTTATGAAGATGAAGATTCACCAAACAAGCTCTATACGTTGGCTACCCTTGTGCCTGTCACCAATTTCAAAGATCTACAGTTAACATGGATGAGAACTAACTGCTGATTGTCAATTAAAAATGTAAACTGCAAAATAAAATGAAATAATAAAATATAATATAAACAGGATTAGAATAGAGATAAAATTAGGGGTAAGAATACAAAGAATGATTTAAAAGGTGAGGGCCAAGCCTGAATGACACCCACATTGGAAGGTGGATGAAATCACTGACAGAGAGTGTGTGGATGAAGTGATAGGTGCAGAAACTTTAGGTGATGTCCTGGGGAACACTGACATTTAAGTGGCAAATGGAAGAGGAGCAGGAAAGAGACTGAGAAGCAGTAATCAGAGGTGGAACTGCAAGCAGCTCTCTGTCTGGGGCAGGAAGGTGCTTAGTGGTTATTCAGTGGTTCTGGAGGAGATACCTATAAGGTGAGCAGAAATCAGGAGGGTGGGACAGTTCTTCCTGGCACTCAATGACACTCTTTCCTCCTTGCAGGGAATCTCTTCAGTTACTGCTGTTACAGTGCTCTACTTCCTCTCTCAGAGAATTCCTCTTCCTCGAAGGACCAAGATGGCAGCAGTGACTCTGCTAGCTTTGGCATATACCCAGGTATAAACCACTTCTATTTGGTCTGAGGGTGTCCCCCAAAAAAAAGTTAAAAAGGAAAGGTAACAGGCTAGGAGAAAATATGTTTAGTACTTAAAATAGACTAGAAGATTAGTAACCAGAAAATAAAATAAAGATATCAGTACACAATTCTCACAAGAGGAATATGAATGGTTAATAAATATGAAAAGCTGTTTAGTCTAACTCATGATCAAGGAAGAGCAAATTAAAACAATGCATGGCATTTTGTTTTTGTTAGATTGGAAAAAAATGAAAAAAAATATTGGCACAGGTATAGGAAAAAAGATGCCTCCATATATTCTTGGTGAGAGCATGAGTTGGTATAGCATTTGCAGAGGGCAGTTTGGCAGTATCTTTAAAAATATTAAATGTATAATCTTTTGGCCCAGCAAATTGACTTATTATTCTAGAGATATTCTAATTCACAAAGAGCCATATATCTGTGAGGAAATTCACTGTAGAATTGATGTAATGGTGAAAAATTGGAAAACCACCTAAACAGTTAAATAAACAATCATGGTACATTTATACTTTAGAATACTGCATGGCAGTTTAATAAGACCTCAAGACATGTATTATTAAGTGAAAAAGCAAGTGACAGAACAATATATTTTTAAAAGTACAAAACTGTATGATTCTCTAAAAATATTTACTCAGATGTACAAGTGTGTAGAAACTGATAACAGTGACTACTTTTGGGGAGGTAAACTGGGACAGGATGAAGGATGATTAACGGAAATTTTAGATTTTTCTGTTTTGTTTGAATTTCCTCCATTGTAAGCGTATTTACTTGTGAAATTAAAAATATACTTTTAATGTTCTGATAGGAGAATATGGAGTTTTATGTATCTGGTTGTCCACACTCAGTCATTTCGGCTCTGAATTTATGGTTCCTACTTTGCTTATTGCTTTCTTTCTTCTAACAGGTGGGTTTGGGCATTAGCACTCTGCTGATGTACGTCCCAACTCCTTTGGCTGCCACTCACCAGTCAGGCTCCTTGGCTCTGCTCAGTGCTGCCCTTTGGCTCATGAACGAACTCCGAAGAGTCCCAAAATAATTCTAAGAGGATCAGGCTTCAAAGGACTGAAACTGTGCTTTTGAGAGCTCATCAGAGAGCACAAGAATTTTTCTAAGAGAATAACCTTGGCCTATCAAGTGGTTTTCAAATTGGCCAAGTTTTTAAAAATTCTTTGCCTGTTTTTGAGACAGTCACAGGATCAAGAATGTCATCAAGTATAGTTACACTGAAAGTTCCCTTTGTAATCTGTCATGTTGAAAATCAGGTTTAATGTAGGGAAAGAAATATCTGCCATTTGCTGCTTCCTCAGGTTTCTAATGTTGACATGCTTTTGGTTCTACATACATCATCTCTGTCTCTTGACCTCCTGAGTCCTGAATTCTGCCTAAGCGGAAACCTTAACTTCACTTCCGTCAGGTGAAGATTCAAAGGGAAGGATTGGCACACCCTAAAGCAGCCAGGTAACCTTCAACAAGAAAGAGCTAGTGTCTTCCAAGTATCCTGCTTTTTAAAAATAGGTAAAGGGTAGGTTATGACAAGCTTGATATCTTCGTGCAACAGAATGGTTTATAGGTACTTAGACAAGGAGGTAATCACTAGTAACTCACTTAGACTTATCAGGCACTCACCTACATAGTGCTATTACATCGCTAGGTCAGATGAATGGAATAGATAATATAAATTTTTCTAATGGATGACAAAAATGTGGCCTTGAGGTGGCCATGGACATTTAAACAAATTGTTGATTAATGAATTAGTGTGATTTTGGTCTCTTGATATTTCACAGGGCTTTGTCTTAGTCAACTTTATTTTTTAAATCAGTGTTCGGGTGAAGGCATCAGATCAGATTTGAGGATGGAGCAGCCCAACATTGCTAATAGATGACAGTCACAGCTCCACACCGTTCCAGAGTAACATGATCAAGAGGAAATTAAACAGGTTATAAATATATCATTTAAATTAAATAGGTTATATAAGTTTGGGGTGGAGAAACCTGGCTTTACATCATTTCATATAAAAAAGATAGGGATTTTAGTTGGCCGCAAGCTCAACACAAACCAAAAAAGTGATGATGATGGCAATAAAAATTAGTGGTGTTTCAGATTTTATCGATACAAATTTCACAGCCAGAGAATACCTCAGTGCAAGTGCTGCATTTCACTCCAGGTACCAAATTTAAGGAGTACCTTAACCACTAAGTATCCAAAGGAAGGGACAAGGATGGTGAGGAGTCCAGAACCCATATCATAAAAAATACTTGAAGGAACTGGGGTATTTAGCTGGAGAACATTTGGAGAGAGCAAGATTCCTGTCCTCGACAGGTTGAAGACCTCATGCAGGAGAAATAAGCTGCTTTTGTGCTACAAATCTGGAGCAATGGTCCAAAGTTGCAAAAAGCTAGGTTTTAGTTTTGCAACAGGCAAGAGTAAGTTGTACCAAATCAGATGCCCTCTTAGGGTCACTCTGGTTGAGACAGTGGCAAACGAGTGCCCCAACGAACAACTGCTGTGCTCTGGCGTATTGCTGCTCTGCATGCCCAGGGTTGTCAGATCTGATTTTTTTTTTAAAGAAGCTAAACACCTAGATTTTTATGGGAAAGCTCTCAAGTGCTGGCAACTAATTTCAAATTTTTGGAATATTACGCAGGTGGTAACATGTTTGGGAGCC
The DNA here is from genome assembly GCA_028627145.1 of Eidolon dupreanum. Taxonomy (NCBI): domain Eukaryota; kingdom Metazoa; phylum Chordata; class Mammalia; order Chiroptera; family Pteropodidae; genus Eidolon; species Eidolon dupreanum. Next base: position 18,179,931 of record CM053506.1, read on the forward strand.
AAAAATGATCTAAGGCTTGCCTGCTTACAGTCAGTCTCTGGACTACATGATCTCAGTTCCCTTTCAACTCCGGTATTCAGTGAGTTTCAGTGTGACTTTGAATGCACCTTTCTCAAGTGGTTCCTGGCAAAACAGAAGTAGGCATTTTGTCTTTGATTTTTAGAAAGTCTCAGAGCCTGGGGCTTATGCTATAATTAGAAGTGGTTCCCAACTTCTCTCACATTAGATCTTTAAAAATTGTAAGCCCAAGCCTCACCCAAGACCAATTAAATTACAATATCTGGAAGCAGTAATAGGCCTATTTCTAAGTTCCCCTGGTGACTCCAATGTGTAGGCAAGTTCATTGGCCTAAGCCCTCATAGCCTAGTTACTTTAGAAGTTTTGACTACTTATTCCCATTCCCTCCGAATTTCCACCCCACCCTATCTCATTTAATCTGCTATGTTGTAGCATGTTAATGGGATATACCTCTTCAGAATTCTTTTAAAAAGGGAACTGTAGTCCCTGGGGTAAGTTCCCATACCATCTCCTGATCCCCAAAGGTTGTCCTTAGTTAATAACAGCAGAGGGCAGTGTGGTCCAGCCCAAAGCACCATACGCTAATGCCTTTCCAGTCCCCTCCAACAAAGCAATGAACAAGTTTCAGATGTTTTACTTCATTTTTCTTTTATTAAAGATGAATGTTTGGAAAAACAGGTCTCGTATTTAGCTATATAACTGTATTATGCCTATCTGTTAGCTCCTGGTGAATGGAAATTATATTTTTGTTTGCATTATTCCCGGTACCAGACACATACCAAATAATGCATGAATGGATGATTACTGACTGATGGTCCAGCCACCTCTTTCAAAATAAGTGCTGAGATTAAGTGAATTTCCCTTAATAATTTCAAAGGTCTCAACAATTGTCAGTTTTTAAAACATCAAAGGAAATTTAAAAACCTGGTTTTTGTAAACAACCTGGAATATTTTTGTCTTTAACTTATACTGACAAATGCTGTCCATTGTGGCAGGGGTAACGATTAGCTACTGCCTAAAGTGATGCTGGTTTCAAAGACCAACACTGATGATCATGAGATTAGATAACGAGTTTATCCACAGCAATCCTTCTGGTCCTGGAATGAATGGTGGATTACATATTGGCATATGTGACACAGATGCCCATGTCCCTGCATAAGGGGAATGCCTCCCCTCTAATATGCATTGCACATTTTGCTCAACACTGATTTAACAATACCTAAAATTTAATAACTGTTCAGCAAAATTATTTAACATGAAGTATTAGAAAAATGTACAATCTTAGCAACCCCCAGCCTTTGGAGTTTTTTTTAAAGCAAGAAGGGAGTGTGTAATTGTGGATCATAATAAAAAGATGCTTTTCAACTGCAGAGTCCGTTGCTCAAGGCAGAAACAGTGAAGACAAGGCATACACTTCACGGCTTCAACTAAAGAGGATGAGTAGAATGAGAATTTCGAGCACAACATAATGACAGAAATACCAGAAATCAAAGTATTTGGGATCATTGCTTATAAAGACTTACTTATGAAGCTAATAAGGGGCAGAGCCTTCACCACCACTAGTCTTAATAGGCGAAACCCTGGCAGGTGCTCTGTAGGATGGTTGTTTAGAAAAGTATCAGGGCTACCTCATTGGAGTGGAGTGGGAGAATTAGGTCACTAAAAGGCAAACGAGTGGCTACACTAACAACGGAGAGCCCCAGGAGCCGACATGTCCTGAGGCTTTCCTGAATCATACATGCATGGCTATAAACATCTGTGATTGACACTTTTTTTTTTACTTTTCTTTAAAAAAGTGGTAAGCAATGATTGAATATATTTTAAAAGTACAAAGCCCTTATAGTATGAGTAATGATTCAGTTTTACAAATAAAAGGATCTCCTTATTGCTCAGAATTCCAAAGAAACAAAATGGTCAACAGATGTATTCTTCCTCTATCCATCTAATAAGAGATGTTAGGGCAAAAGGGAACACTGGGTGATAATACAAGGGAAGTCTATTAGGATTTAAATTAAAAAAAGAGTCCTCATTTTTCCACAGAAATATTTTTTGTAACAACAAAATCATTGCAAGTTTGACAGCATATTGCCCTAGTGGCAGGACTCTGAAACTAGCAAAATCTAAGCAACAAATTTGGAAGAATGTGAGACATCCATTGTTACTTCTACTTTAATTCTTAATCCCAATGAAAGTTACATTACATGCCACAGCAAAAAGAGAAATTAGATACTAGTTCTGAATTAGTTTGAAAAGAGGTTTAAAGACAGCAAAAAGAAACAGCACTCTGTTTCATAAGGGAGTCTGGGAACTGCCCAAGACTTAAACCACATTCCTTAATGAGGTAGGTCTAATAGGCATTTATACCTTAAATAATTTAGATTGTAACCATCACATGAATTGCTTGATTGCTGTGGTTAGGAAAATGGTATAAAATTAAGCAAGTTGTTTAAAAGAGACATCTAAAATCTAAAAGTATTAAATACAGAAGCTAGAATAGATGTAGTGAAATCTTTGTACTATTTCTAACAAAGTCTTTCATATTTTATTCCTAAATGTGAGCAAAGCAACCACAAATGAATATCAGCAGCAGTTATAAAGACTGGGCATGATTAGTTGCAGTCAGCTGTATTATGAACGGTAGATTCTGTTGAAATACACAATCTTGCAGGAAGATTCTGTCAATGAGCATTTATTTTCATTGCAGCTATCCAAGGTGTGTGTGTCTGTGGTACAGAAAAGAGAGAAAACTGGATTCATGAGGCCACTCACTGTGACTGTACATACTACTACTGCTCTGGGCCTCAATTTCATCTACAAAACCAAGAGGATTAACCAGATCATCTTTAAAATCCCGGTTTTAATCCCATCTTCTGAAATTTATATATAACGATTGCCTTTGGAAACTCCATTCCTATCAGGGAATGTCAGGGGCTATGGACAAAGTAGGAGATGACGACTACTGGCTCTTTTGGGCAGCCTCATCTTCTAAACCAAAGGCCAAAATCCTCTTCCTGAAACTGTATCACTTTTCTACATTCTCTCCTGCCTTTAGTTCCTTAGGCCAATGGTTTTCCCTTTGGAACTGGCCTCAGATTATCTTGTCTAGCCACCCTGTTTTATAGATGAAAAATGAGCCAGAGAGGGCAAGCGACTTGCCTGGGATCCCAGAGCCAGGCAAGGCCAGGTCCAGAAGCAAGTCTGCTGTTGAAGTCTGTTGTTCTTTCCCCTAATCAGACCGTCCACATGTCCCACTCCTGACAAAAAGTAAAACATGAAACTGAAAATAGGGGTGGGATGGGAGGCATCTAATTTAGATAATACTAGTGAGAAGTAAAAGTTATTTCAAAACTGTAAATATGAATATGATAATAAATGTTAATGCCTAAAAAGACTGCCTTAGCCAGTACATGGCAGACTCAACCACATTTTAATGACTGCCTAAGGCCTTTGAAGGTAAAGGAAGCACTTAGGCTGAGGAGGGGAGTCAAAATAAACACAAGGCTGGAAAGTGATTAAAATTTCCTCGACCAAGGAAAATCAATTCAAAGAACTAAGGTACAGAGAGAAAGATGGTATAATCTCGCTTACGGATAACTGCCAACTTAAGTGAATGTAATGCCATATAATTGGGTATTACACATATTGTTATTATGATCTACTAACAAGAATTCAGAGAAAGTGATGGGTAATGACTTCATAAGACAAAACAGCACTCTTGTAAGCCACTGACACCGATTTTGACATTTGTGACCTGTCTCAGTAATAAAAGTACCAAAACAGTTCAGGTTCATTGTTGCTGTCATCAAGAAGACTGGATGGATGGCAGGATTCACAGTGAAATCAGTGGAATGTGAATTTTATGAAACCAAAATTATATTCACAGAGGAACCACTTGAAATGCAGAAATGTAAACAAATGACACCTTTTAAAATCTTTAAAAACTGAGAGCTAAAAGAGGGTTAAAGGCAAAACAGAATGACTCTATAAGCAAGAATATTTCATCAAGAAAAGCAATATATATAAGTAATTGGCTCTTAGCAAGGAATAAATGGCTTCTGTTTCTAATGAGATTTTGTTTAAAATCATTAATTGAGAACAATGGAAGAAGCACAGAAACCAATACCAACAGCATATATTCAATTTTTCTGAGGGCTATGATAAAAATTTGTCATTTTTAAACCATGGAACTGAGAAGTTTTGATCATGGTAATAAAGACAAGCTTAGATCCTATAATATTAATATACAGGATATAGCACACTAAACAAAAACTCAAAGACTAATAAAAATAAATTAAGACTATGAAATAAATTTATATTGAAAAAAATGATAAACATAGGTATCCTGAGTTTCTCAACTATAAAAAGAACACAGTAATATCAATCTGAAAGGTTGTCATAATGATTAAATAATGTAGATAAAATTCTTAACGGTGTCTGGTACCCAATGAGTGCTTAAGAAATGGTAGCTATTATTATAACCAGGACGAGGAATAACTTTACGAATAACAGCTTTCAAATTGGACTAATCACCACCTCCTCCCTGCTTCAACTTCATTTTTGAGCACACGAAGTGATCACTGTTAGCCAATTAGGTAGCTTTTCACTAGCTCGCTGACTAGATCTATAAGAAAACCAAAAATACTATTTGGAAACCAAGGTGAAGAGAAAAGAAAGAGTTACCTGAGTAGGCAATGGCTAGCAAAAACATATTCTGACATGATTAATAAGCAGCATTCATAAAGCGAAGGCTCACTCAAGGATAAGAAGTCAAAGAAAAGCAAGGCAAATTAGAAGTCATAAAAACTAAAGGAAATTACTGTGATGTAAGCCCTAATGATAAGAAATATTTCCAAAGGAAACTGTAAGACTCTTTGCTAGATAAATCTTAATTGAATTTGAAAACTACTCAAGACTTGTCACCTTTTCACCCATCAACCAAGAGTCAGTGTAGTTATTTTCATCTCAGTTTATTTCTAAGAAGGTCTTGATTTCTTTTTCCTCTGTTTTATGAAGCATTTAACTTCCTTCTGTTCCCAGTATGTAATTTACATTTTAATAATTCCACTTTTTTTCTTTTAAAGCCAGGGCCCATTTCTCCTACTCGTTTAATTTTCGAAATCAAAGGTGGCAAAACAGAGAAGAAAGTTACTACAACTCTGGGAATATATTCTTAGGCAGGACATTCAAGGCTGCACACAGAGAAGGATAAAGTATAAAAAAGATTCCATGGGAGAAGGTGCGATTTGATGAATAAGAAATCCTTGTGCAATTTAAAGGCTAAATGTGGAGGAGGAGCAAAGCTCCTGAAGGGTCGTGGATGAAAATGTAATTATTATGGCTTTTCCTCTTTTCCTTATTAACGGAAATGCTGTTTGTAACTGATTAAGCTCTTAACATAGGTTCTGAAAGTTGCCAGGTGGCTTATTACCAGATTTATCTATTCTGAAGTTTAGAATTTGCTTCTTTCCAGACATTCCAGGAGTCAAATTAAGAAAGTTTCTATCTCTCAGAACAACATTAATAAATAAGAGCTTGGGTTTTATTGTCTTTGCTCACTATCCTAATATTGTTCTTTCCTTCTTTAAAAACAACCCAAATACATCCCTTCCCAAACTACATATTGATTACAGTGGTGAAATACAGAAACTCTTTTGAATTTTCCTGTATAAGGACTCATAAAAATAGGCCTAGAAGACAGTAACCTGAAATCACACAAACCCAGGTCTCCAATCCCCATCACAGTTTCTCCATCCTACAAGCACATTTAAGGCTCAAAAAGAAAAATTTAATGCCCAAACAGCCTGTGAGGCACATGCACATGAAAAACTTTTCTATCCTGGTCATACCAGACATCAGATAAGATACTATCAAAATCTTCGAGGAACCATTCATTTAGAAGGGGTTCTAACCTTTTAAAATCACAAACTAACATCAGCAACAATATGTCAAGGGTCTTGGACCACACTTATAATGGCTTCTTTGTCATATAAGCAAGGAGCTGTTATTTTGGTTGCCTGGAAACTCATATCTGTTCCACTGAACTGCTAATTATCTTGGATCGCTATTGAAGGCTGTGGATCTCCACATAAATGATATCTCTGTTACAGAGAAAGAAGGGGCTGCTGCACTTGCGAGAATGTCTTTGTATAGATGCTCCAAGTTTGGTTTCAGCTCAGCTTCCAGTGTGCCCAAACTGCATGCTTTAGCGAGGGGAGAAAAGTCTAAATCCCAGGAACATACCAGACCTCCTCAGGTAAAGGAGCAGAAGCATGCTTCAATTGGACTAAGGTTGGTCGCCTTTGTTAGCACCAATCTCTCATTATTTAGTTCTTCACAAGACTAAATTACAGCTTCTCTCAGATAAGAGGACTTGAAGATTGAGAAGAAATGAACATAGATATTAAAGTAGAAATTTCCAGGCCAAATATTCACAAGGTCAGGCAAAGCAGCATCTGAGGCCAGAACAAGAAAGTGGTGGAATTCGATGAGCAGCATCTCTAGGGTACTTGAGCTTCCCTATTCCTTGCCCAGCCTCATGGCCCCACCTGGACCCCAATCATGGGCACCACTTCTTCAATCCATAGCAAGTTCAATGGAGCTGAGGCTCGAGTTTGTCGGTGGTGAATTCGGCGTAGTCGCAAAAGGTAGAGGACAATGGCCAGTAGCACCACCAGGATACAGGCAAAGAAGAGATAGTGGTTGTAGACAAAGGAGAGACGGAACCAGCTACCATGAGCCTGTCGGACACCTTCCTGTCGTAGATCCCTAGGGAAGAAGGTAAAGGTGGAAAGAAACGTTAGTTTCAGAGAAAAACCTTTATGCTGATTTAAAAGGCCTAGTGATGTTATCCCATTTATTTCATCCACACAGACATTCTATGAGGGCAGTTCCACAGAGCAAGCAAAGCTAAAGCACATCTTCAGCCCCAGGGCTGCTGTATGATTCCTCCTGTACCTTCCTTTCCACAGCCTAAAGAGGAAGCCTCACAGGCCTACATCCTCCAGAATCTGAGGGCAAAATTAGAAGCGAAAAAAGTGAATAATAAGACAAAACTGATCACCTGTAACATTAGTCTTAACTGTGGCCCCATACCACTCTGGCCTATACAGTTCGTAAATGTGGTACTGATGAGAATAGGGTGGCCCCGGAATCCAGTCAAGAAATCAGAGTATATCTAATCTTTTTAAAAAAAAAAGTTGCTGCTTACTGAGGATTTAGGTTATACTAAAGAAACCTGACACCCGATCAACTGTATTGTAATCTGGACAAAAATTAAGAGACTCATAAATCTAAATGCAGTGGTCTGTCTGTCTAGAACAGAAGCCGCTCTTTGGTGGGCCAGATACCAGATCTATTTTTGTTTTGTTTCACCTGTATTGTTTTTTTAAAATGTGACTCTCCAAACTAAAAGGCTACGTATAAAACATGGACTTCTGTCTTCTCTTGACAAATGAGAATTGGCAATGCTGGGACAGCACTTCTGCATGACAGTAATCAGCAGTTCAGGTAGGGCACGCACTCTCCAGTTCCCTACTTCTCTGACTTTTATCACCTGCCTGGCTCCTGACTGCACTGAGTTCAGTAAAACGGGCACCGAAGATTAAGAATTCATTTTAGTTTATCTGCAATAATGCCAGAGAGAAAGTTCCTAAAGATTATCCCAAATATCTTACAGTACACAAGAGCAAGACATCAGGCTACTATAGCTTGATGAAAATATCCCCCCTAGAAGCATCTTATGTCCTTTGTTCGAATTTGGGCCACCAAAAGTCTCCCAAGTCAGTGATGCATCTCTAGAGCGGCTCTGCTCATTAGAAGAGACGGCTCTGTGCAGACTGCCGACCCCAGCTCTCTAGTCGGATGTGTTTCCCAGGGTTATTTAAGAATGACATTTCAGTTTGTCAGTCGGGATCTTGGAAGTGGTTAGTGAATACTCAGTCCTAATGACTGATTTGTTGTGGATCAACAAATAAAAATGAATTTCTGAAACTGCAAAGCTGAGGAACAGACTCCAGACCTATAATTCTCAACCTTCTTTCTGTTTCAACATGTCTGGTTAGTAACAGCAGTTCATATGGTAGTAATAAAGGGAGTTTGTTGGTGGAGGGGTGGGGGTCACTTAAGAAACCTTTTCTGAGACACTAACATCTTCTGAGCTTAAGATGCCAGCCTGGTTAGTCCACCTTACCTGAGTGGTAAGAATCGTGTTTTATACAGAATGGCTCCCAGCGTCCACTGAACCTCTCGGTCATACACCAGCTGGGCTGTTTGCAAGTTTGGGTAGTTATAGGGGAAGTGGAAGCCTTCATGAAGGACTTGGTACATCCAAGCTGATTTAAAACACTGATATCTGTGTGACAAAAAATAATTAAAATTAAAAAAAAAAAAATTCTAATGCTTTCCTCTGCAAACTCCCACCAGATGTGATGTAAAAAAAAAATGTGTCTCTCCCAGCTTTAGCTCCCCTGCCTCTAGGTAGAACCAAATTTAAGCCTACTTTATATTAACGTTTATCACAAACGTGAAGAACACTTTATGCAATGATAATATTATGGCTATGCTTTTCCTTTTTTTAAGAGAACATGCTGAAATATCTACATATGTAATTAAGGGAAGTCTGGGCCTATTCAAAATAACCTAATTAAGATAAGAGAGGAATTGTAGGTGTGAAAATAGATGAAACAACATTGGTCAGGAGTTGATAACTGTTAGGAGAGAAGCTAAGTGACAGGTACACATAAGTCCATTATAATATTTTTGCTTATGTTTAAATTTTTTTAAACTAAAATGTTTACAAAATAGGAGGACCGATAGACCAAACTGGCAAAATATTGATGTTTGTTGAAGCTGGGTGATAGTTACATCAGGGTTTATGTTACTGTTATTTCTACTTTTCTGCATGTTTGATATTTTAATAAAAACTTAAAAAAGAAAAAAAAAGCTACCACTTGGAGAAAACTCTAGGGTTTTCCTTGTCTTTGCTAAAAAAAAAAACAAAAAACCACTATTTGGTCTCCATCTCCCAAAAAATCAAAATCTGAAATAATCAACTTCTCCTTCAACATAAAATCCAATCTGTACTATTGCTCACTTGCTCTTCTTCATTATAATCAGCCATCTAAGGCCCCATCTAAGGAGGAAAAGAAAGTTACTTACTTGAGTCGATGCTCATCTGCATGTGATGAAAAAAGTCCATTCTTGAATCTCTGAGTTAGTACCGACCAAGCCATGCCACAGTAATCCTGGAACAACCACAGAGAAATAGTGCAACATGAAATTGGAGGCAAACTCTGTAACTTCTCGCCCCTCCCCCCCAGTCACAGCTGTTCCATTTCTAAAGTTACCTGGTGTCTACTAGCTGACAAAAGAAAACAAAAATGGCATATTTATTCATTGGACACTGCACCAGGTCCTGTGCAACACAAATTTTAGAACTCAGGCAGCTGGATGACTTGAGTAGCCTGAAAATACTCTTCTTCCTATCATCTCTACGTCTAGTACAAACCCAGCCTGACATGACTCCTGAGCCTCTTAAGCCTTCGGTGAAGTGTAAGGTTAAGATGAGGAAATAGCAACATCAAAAGCTGAAGACAGCTTCATTCGACTCCGTGTAAGACTGACACAAGCAGGTAAAACAGATGGAACAGAATGGTCAGAAACCTACTATCCCACCTCCATGTGGTAATTCTCACCAAAAGAATCATTCTTGGTTTGTTCAGTAAACTAATATTTCCTGAATGTCCTCTATGTGCCACGTGCTATTCTAGATGCCAAGAGGATTCAGCAGTGAATAAAACAGAAAAAAATTTCTGTTGCAATTTCTTCATTTCTCATGAACCTTACTATCTAGTGGTGAGAGACAGACAATAACCAAATATATATCCATTCACACATACATATATATGTAGGGTATATTAAATGGCATAAATGCTCACAGGAAAAATCAAGCAAGAAAGGGAAATAAGTAATATTGGGAAAGGTTACAACTTTAGATAGGGTGGCCAGGGAAGGTGTCACTGCGAAGATAACACAAGAGTCAAAGTAAAAAAAGCAAGGGAAAAGGATCATCTCTTTACCTGAGAAAGAGAAGATATCAAGCCACTACCAATTTGGGCAAGTAATAACCTAAGCCCTTTGGTGTTCAAAGGAATAGCATTTGAAGAAGCTTTAAAATGAGAGAAAGATTCAGGCCATGAACACTTAGGGAGCCCTGGACTCGGGGGAAAAAAAGGGAGCATGAGTGTATTTCTCATACAGGCTGGAGAGGAAAAAGCAAATACAAACCAAGTTTGCCTTAATATTTCTTAGGGACTGCTCTTAGGGAACAGAATAGTACACATACTGCAGACACTATTCTACTGGAAATCTTCCACCAAGAGAACCCTAAAGAATTATAAGAAAGCAGAAAGGAATAAATTTAAAAAAAGAGAGAGAACAGATTCTTCCCATAAGATTCTCTGATAAAAGACAGGTCACAGAGATATACAAAAATTCAAAGTGACAAATCTAAATTAAAACAGGAACTATAGAAAGCTAGCTGAACTCTTACCTGTCCAGGTAACTAATGATTTAAGCCCACAGGATGCTTAAGTCCTACATATATATGCTCAAAGTGAATTTTTACTTCTGCTGCATTTTAAATTTAAATAACACTTCTATCATCATTGCACATTTTTACATCTTTCTAATATTCTGAGTGACCCTATACCATTCTTTTTAATAGCTCAAACCAAGAGAATGAAAGTGAACTTGCCAATCCATGTGACATCTCCAAAAGCACACTACAACTGTGAACACCCAGTAAGGGGAAAAATACCTAAAGATGACATTTTTTGGCCCTAAACATTAAAAAATGTTTAATGTGGTAAGTTGGAGGTAAAACTATTAGCTGCTACAACAATTTTAGACCTGGGTGATGATTTGGGTGATAGGATATCCTGGGAACCTAAGCTTCATGAATTATAAGGCAGTATAGAATAACAGGTTCCTTCACTTCTCTAAATACACGTCCTCATCTGTAAAATGAGGGTTCACAGGGCTCTGTGAAGAGCTAAGTGAGATCATGCATGCAAAGCTCTTTGCACCGCGCATGGAGCATCCCATAAATAGCCACTGCTGGCATGAGTCACCTTAATAATAATTTACCTGAGCAGCCTTGGCAAATGTTGGCCCGTGATAGCGGCCACCAATGCGCAGCACATCCTCCGTACAGTAAAAAAACTCAGAGAAACCATAGAACTCGCTGTTGTTAAAGTCAATTGGCGATTGGTAGATGCCATTCAGTGAGGCCTGGGTGGTGTTCGAGCGAGCCAGCAGGGGGCTCAGCATTGCCCCACAAGTCGCCCAGTCTCCTTTTCCTCGGACATGCAGGACATGGCTGTTCCTCTCCACCACATCTGTGAGCCCCACAGGCAGGCAAGGATCCAGAAACGGATTGTCAGGACTGAGACCTGTCTTCTGGCCAAGCAACCTGTCACAGTGACAAAAACAAACAAAACACATCATGACTATACTCAACCTACTCTAAGAAACTCCTAGTTTAAGAAACTGGTTCTAAGAATGTGCTTCACAAATATCTTGTTATTGTTTTACATGACATCCCAGAAACAAAGATGGAGTATTACCATATAGTTGAGTCACATGAACACTTAACTTAAGCAAATTCAATTTAGCAAAAAAAAAAAAAAAAGAAAAAAGAAAAAGAAAGAAATATGGCAGTGATCAATTTTATTCAACCTTTTAGTCAACATGTATATTTTCACTGTAAAGTGAAATTGGAGGTATGAATCTGCTATTCTCTATCTGGTATTCATTCCAGCTTGCCTCTTAAAAGGCCAAGATCTCACCCTGCTGAATGTGGTTCTAATGTTTAAAACAACAACTGGGAGGAAGTGAAGTGGGAGGGACTGGGGAAATTTACTGAGGAGGCGCCGATGGCAGTGCTTCTGTGGCAATGGCTGGCAATAGTGATGGAGAACATGTCTGGCTGTGCATGGAGAGGGGAGGGACAGGTTTAATTCCCAACACGGCCATCACATTCTATAGCTGCTGGGCAACAATATTCTCATTCTTGAAGAAATTAATATGTAGATCTTGCAGAGGACAGAAATTAGGATGAGACCAAGTAATTCCGTCAAACCACAGTTAATTATTCATCATTTCTTAAATGGAAAGACACCGAAGAGTGGACTTCCCGGGATGAGGACGCACCCACAAGTATAAAGGTCAAAGAAGGGAAGGGGAATGTGGAAACACAACAAAATGCTTTGGAATAACTGGAACCTATTTTAAGGATGAAACACCAACTATAAGGAAAACTTAGAAGAGAGAACAATTAAGTTTTGACATCTCAAGAAGCACAGGTTTCTCTAATAGATTAGCAGCTACACAAGATGAATAATCACTCTTCTGAATTAGGTGACTTAGATATATGGCAAGAAAATGCCAATACATGCAAAGAAGATAATGAAGTCTGGCAAGTTCTGAGGCAGCAAAAAATAGCGGGCAAAGGAAAAAGAGCAACAGAACAATAAAGGAAGAAAATAGAAAAGAAAGCACAATAGCTAATGAAGAAAGAACAAAACAAAATTGGTGTGAAACTTTCATTACAATTGTTCTTCAGATGTCATAGTGCCACCAGAAGCGAGCTGAGCTCCAAAACCCAAGCAACATTTAAAAGTATTTTCAGAATACAAACACACTGCTTGCTTTTAATGCATTCACCAATCACCTGGGATAACAGGATTCTCCCAAAGTACCTTGACCTCTTAGTAGTTGAGACTTACCAAAACAAAAAAGCCTTATAAGACAATATCTTCTTTAACGTGATCCCAACATAAAACAATTGATTGTTCCAGAGAAATTATTACAAATGGGATACACTATTACCTCTTCAAACTAGTGTTTCTAGCTAAGCAAATGGGGGTAAATAATTTTATGGTGCAAAAGAACTCTGCTATCATGCTTTCCTTCACTGTGCATGATAAAATAATTTTAAATGCTAAAAAAACCCCCCCACAATTGTTTGTACATTACGGTCTCTTACTCAAGTGAAGAATCTAGCATCTGGTCCGTGCTAGGGGAAAAATTGGCTATTCTGAGAGAAAAATTTAAAAGTTAATTTTGACTACACATGCATTTTATCTTTTAAGGGCACTATAGTACCAAATTCCCACACAAACTCCACTGTAATTCAAAAAACATGTCTTAAGCACTTCCATGTAGAAGGAAGTGCTAGGAGCTATATTATACTGCATATTTAAAATTCACAATTTAATTAATCTCACTTAATCCTGCGACATCTGAAGTAAGACACAGTAAGAGGTCACCACAATAAGCTGCTGTATTTTATGAGTCTCAATAACAAAGATCAGAATGCATTCTTACCCAGATCAAGTGAGACAACTAATGGAGAGTCTCTAAGAGATGCTACCCCACCGGGAAGGGTGGTCAGGAAGAAAGAAGAAGCAAGGGTATATCTTAGTGGGATATGAATATTTCTTTCTAATATTTGCAATCTGATGACACTCTATTTAGAAGCACAGATTCCATGTCAAGCATACCTGTTTTTGTTAAGAGTTTCGTTCAGTACAAGATCTTCATAGCGCTGCCGGGCAAAGTTGCCCCCAAAACCCAAAAAGGTTGTGACGTAAACCCTATATATATGTTTGGTGTGTTGCACATCACAACCCAGGTTGAATTCAGCCAGCAGGATCTTTGCAGCTTCTTCCTGTAATGCAATGTAAAGACAAAAAAGGGAAGTTTAGTTTTGGTTGATTTCTGGAAAGCTATGACATTGTTAATATGCCAGGCTTTGTTTGCTATGATTACTCTCTAAAATATCTTGAAGCATTCTTTCATCTTCAAGCATTATTTTAAACAAAGACATGAAAGGACAAGACTGTATAAAAGAACAAATCAGAGACCAAATACCAAATTAGAGACTAAAATACTCTCTTTCTAGTTATATAAAAGGTAGAATAATTACAGATGTTGTTATTTTCTTGCATGTACTTTTCTGATTTTCCAGTTCTCCAAAATGGAAATGTATTATTTTTATAATCAGAAAAAAAATCCTTTGATTATTTTAATTAATTTTATTTACTATTTGATTATTTTAAAATTTATTTTAGATTAAAGAGATCATCATGAGATCTATTTCATGGCCTTTTCTAAAACTATTCAGGAAGTCTCAATGTTCCCAGTGACAACTTTGGAATTGGGAAAGTTCAATTTTATTATATTTCCAATGAAAAGGTTCTTTCTTTCATTTTCTTTTCTTTCTTTCCTTTCTTTTATTCCTTTTTTCCTTCCTTCCTTCCTTCTTTCCATTCATTCATTCATTCATTCATTCACTTATGACTTCAGATACAGAGGTTGTATATTCCTCGGTTCATGGCACATTATTATGGCAAAGCCCCACTTTTGTTTTATCCTCATACCGACTTCTGTTTCTGCTCCCCCCTATAGGCACCCATTCTAATGTGCTCAATGTGTAAGTTTTTTTGCAAAATGGGATTATTGTTTGAATGTATTTATTTTTAATTTATGATAATGCTATTGTGCCCAGCAATTCCATTCTTAGGTATATATCCAAGAGAAATGAAAAAAGGTTTACCCAAAAATGTGTACATGAATGTTCACAGCAGCATTATCCATAATAGCCAAAAACTGGAAACAACCTAAATGTTAACTGACTGATGAACAGACAAACAAAATGGAATGTTATTCAGCCATAAAAATGAAATGAAGTACTGACACGTAAAAAGGAACTGAAGTACTGCAATACGGGTGAACCCTGAAAACATTTTGCTAAGTGAAAGAAGCCAGGTACAAAAGGCCTCATATTGTATAATTCTATTTATATGAAATAGCCAGAATAGATGAATCCATGGAGACAGAAAGTAGATTAGTGGTTGTCAGGGCTTGGGAGAGGGGAATGTTGAGTAACTAATAACAAATATGAGTTTTCTTTTGGGGGTGATGAAAACACTCTCAAATTGACAGTGGTGGTTACATAATTTTGTGAATGTGCACAACTTTGTGAAATGTACAAAAAATACAGTAGGCATTTAGGATTATTTAAGTTTTTGGAAGTGCTGTTATGTCTCGTTGTTTCCTTTCTTTATCAAGCACTAAGATCCAACTTTAAGATCAATTACATTGCTATGTATACATCTAATTGTTGCTTGCAAGTATATTTCTTGCTTTCTAAATCTGCACAAAGTCATTTGTTTAAGACTTTAAGGCCCAGTGCCACCTGTCACCTATTCCTTTGTATCAGAACTATGCCTTCATTTTACCTGTTGAATACATACTAACACATATAAACTAAAAAGTCTCCCAACCTAGTTCCCCAAATCTCCAACCCTAGCAGACTTCTTGGCTGAATGCCAAACCCATATTTCCAACAGTCATGCTAGATATTTGGACACATATGTCCCTCAGATATCCCAAACTCAACATACCCAAAATTGAACTCATTGGTTGTAGGACTTCAGAGCTAGAGACCAGAAAGATGCTCTCATCCAAACCACTCAGACCTTCTTGGTTTGCTTAGCAACAACCCTGCCCTTTCCCCTGTGGATTCTCATGGTGACTGGGCTCCTTACCTTCCCCTTTAGGTCTCTAAACAGGACCCTGGGAATCACTGGCCATCCCTCCCTGTCCTATCCTCACCACCAAATTACATTGGTTTTTTACTCCAAAATTACCCTTGAAATCTTTCCCCTCCTCCCATCCCTTTCTCCTACTAACATAGAAATTATTTTCCTAAAAAACAAGTTGATAGATCACAGCCACACAATTAACGCAGTCAAAAATTCAGAGCTAGAAAGGACCTTTAGAGTTTAATTATTTCATAGGTGATGAAACTGAGGCCCATATGACTTCTCAATCCTAAACCTCTGGTAGTTCCTCACTATCTACAGATATAAAAGCCAAATCCCCTAGCATGGCACCCAAGACTCCTCACGATTTAACTTCATCTGATCTTCCCAGCCTTACCCTATTGTCACACTTAAAATCCTGTAATGCAACAGACTACTTACCATTCCTTGGACATTCTGGGCTCTTTGCTGCTTTTTCAGTGCCTTTGTGCATGCTGTTCCCTCCATCCAGATAGCCTTCAACCTCCACTATGCAAAAACCTATCACTATTCAAGGAAGGTAAATATCTTACCTTCCATGAAGCCGGCATGGCTCCCATTCAAGCCTTTGCAAATGAGTTGACCCTGCCAGTTTCCACAGTGCTATAGCTTTTTGTTTAGAGGTTCTCAGCCAGAGGTTTTACATCCTGAGAGACATTTGGCAATATCTGGAGACACTTTTAATTGTCAAAACTGGGAGTTGGTTGAGGGGGGCAGATTATTAAAGTCTAGCGGAAGCCAGATATGCTACTAAATATCATATGATGCCAGGACAGCCCTCCACAAAAGATTTAAATGTCAATAGTGCCAAGGACGAGAAATTCTGGTTCACATCAAATGACAGCACATTGTCGTGGTTGGCCTGTTATTGCAGGCTGTCTGCACTGACAGATTACAAGCTTTGGGGGGCAGTGAAACATGCCTCATTCCTGCACACAATAGGTGCTCACGAGTGTCTGTATTTCTTTCCCTCTCTATGATAAAAATTCTTCCTCAAAGTACATTCTTTACATTCTTGTCAGGTAAGGAATATTAGAAGCACAAGAATGGAATCATTGGTAAGGGAAAGACAATAACATTTAATGACCAAGTATGTATCAAATGCTGTGCTCTGGGATTTACATGCATTATCATGTTTAATCCTCAGGCAATCCTAGGAAATAAGTAGTATACTTATAATTGCTAAAATGTATTAAACATTTATTATATACTTGGCAGTTTGCCAAGTGCTTTACATAAATGGTGATATTTGATTGTCACAACTTTATGAAGTAGATACTATTATTATTCCTTTTTTACATATGAGGAAATGAAGACTCCGCAAACACAAGCAAGTGAGCATCTAAACAAATATTTGGACCCTGGCAAGTTGGTCGAAGTCAGTGACAGTGACTTTCCTTCACAAATGTTGATATTCCTAGCAACCAAATTTTCCTAAAAGGTAAAATACCTGTTTTGGAGGAAGGACAGAGGTTGAGGAAGGAACTTCATAAGCAATTTGGAGAGAGGCTCCTCCCATATCCAATATCCCTACTGTCCTTCTGCGTCCTGTTGCCAACTCCTGGGGAGCTTCGGCATCTGATTCTGAAATAAATAAGGGAACAGAGGGGTCTAGTAATTAAAAACCAAAATTAAGTCAAAAAAAAAAAAACAGTGATCCCTTAAAAAAACTGAAAGCAAACTGAAAAAAAATTAATCTATCAACTGTATATTACACAGGGAAGAATTATTTCAAGAGATTTAAAACATGAAAATGTATCTTAATGACAAAAGAAACAAATATCTTAAAACCACATTCTAGTAGTCTTATCGGTAATGTTATTGATATTATTCTAAAACCATTAAACATATATTATGGAATAAAGCAAATAAATATTTATGTTAATAGCTTTAGGACTAAATATTTAGCATAAGAGGAAAAGGATATGATATAAAATCGAGGAAATTAAATAACCTTATAATCTTAAAAATGAGTTGGAAATATCACTATGAACTCAGGATTTATTTTTCTCTTTCTAAAATATACACATTTCCTAGGCCTTGAAGCAATGATAATCTGGGAGCAATGAGCACCCATGGTATTTAGACCACAGCCTCTAAATATCATTTGCCACCAAAAGAAACCAGAGCTTCTTAAAAAAAAATGGCTGATGCCAGGTCTAGGGTAAAAAACATACCAGATGAGCATGGAATACCCTGGTGTGTCAAACAGCAAGGGAAATACAAGGCTACTGAGATCATGTCAAAAGGGTACACGTACCAATCTGAAGGTGCTCCTACTAGCCAATGGTATAATTTGAGCATCAAAAAAAAATAATAAAGTGATAGACTATTATGTATCAAATACTTTAAAATCCACAAGTTCATCATAATACTGAAACAAAAAAAAAGACCTTCACTAGTTACCTTTGGAAGCTGCTATGACACTAACTCAAAAACTTGATAAATAAAGGGAGAGAATCAAGGATTTATTCTGTCTTTCCCTATAAGAGCAGTATTTCAGGATAACCAAATAATTGATGAAGAAATTTTCATTTTATAAAAATCTTGGCTGTTAGATGCAGAAGGAATAACAATTAGAAAAATCATCATTTTGAATCTTCTACTGAAATAGATCTAAACAATGATTATAACTGGCTATGAAATCATTAGGTGAAAAGTGCATGGGGAATTTTTATAACAGATTAGATCAGGCTGATAATACCTGAATCCTGAACACCTGGTTAGTATTAATATGGCTAAAACAGGGATACCCAGACATCACAACCAGAATCTTGATGTGATGTAGCAGAAAACACTCAGCACCATCTGTGATTTATTCTTGTGGAAGGATTGTCTATGAATCTAATCAGACTTCTATATCTAATCTGCATCTTATAGAACCTATGGGGGAATGAGAAACATGTTAAACACCTCATAAAGATACAGTCAACCAAATTTAGAACATGGCAAATTTATTCTATGAAGTGACTAGTTTTGGGGTTTTTTTTGTAATGAATGATTTGAAAAAAGAGGTGGGGGAAGGGTAACTTATAGAATAAGAGACATATCGATCAAATGAAATTTGTGGTCCTTGTTCAGATTCTGATCTGAATAAGACAGTTATAAATATTTTTGAGATAACCAGGGAAGTCTCTACCTAGGTGTTAGATAGCTATTACAAATTAAGATTGTTAATTTTAAAGTTAATTTTATTAAGTATGAAAGTGGCATTGTGAATATGTTTTTGTTTTGTTTTGAAACTCTTTATCTGTTAGAGATATATACTGAAGTACATAAAGGTAAAATGATACATCTGGGGCTTGCATTTAAAAATATAATCAGAAAAAAAAAAAACCCAACATGTTGTGTAGGGAATATGGGGACCAAAAAAATGGCAAAATATTAGTAAATGTTGAGTCTGGGTAATGAAATCATAGAAGTTCATTTTATTATTTACTCTACATTTGTGAATGTTTGAAACTTTCCATATTAAAAAAGCTAAGAATAAAAGAAAGCAAATTAGGGCTGGAAAATGAAGCATCTAAGTTTTAAAAAGAAAAAAGGAAAGAAAAACAACTCAACATTAGCACTTACACAGATGATGACTTAGACCTTCAGCCCTTAAAGAACCGTCATAAGACAATATTACTCACCATCCTCATGGTCAAATCTTCCTAAAACGAAGTTGATTCCAATCCATGCATAAACCCCTAGACGAGAAATACAAAAGCCCTCGCTTAATTCTCTACTGCTACACCATGAATACACCTCTCCCTAGGGCTGCTCTTATTTTCCCTTCCCTGGGGCGGGGCGGGGAGGGGCGGGGCGGGGGAGTTGGTATTAGCATTTTACTCCACACTTTCAGTGTACGAATTTAAAATCTTTTATCTTGTGACATTTCTCCATTTTATTTTCTCAGTTTCCTACAATGAATAGGAACAATGTGTTGAAACAATCGTTAAAAAAAGAGAAATCTTGGAGTTCTGGTTCTGGACAAGACAGAGTAATACGTTCCACCCTGCCTCCCCACTGAATGCGAGTATAAACTCTGTAGCGGTGTTCGGAGAACTTTGAGTGCCCTGACAGAGGTCAGAATTTAAAGAACCACCAAACCAATAATGAGGTTCCCATTTTTTTTCTCTCATATATTGCCTGGCCTGGACTCAAAAGAGATTGAAACACAAAAGAAAACATCAGTGTAGACAGAAAAAAACTTTAAGAACTTGTTTTCTATTCTAAAGAGCAGAAAAGGGGATTCTAAAGGTAAAGGTAGAGTGGGGGAAAATCCCTTGCTTTTTTTCCTTTAAAATTTATTTTGTTCTCTCCTACCAGGCAATCCTGCAGCAGCATAAGTGAAGGTTGGGCAGGTATCTGAAGGATGTGAATCTTTCTCTCTGACCAGAGGAGCTATAGCTTCAAGAGTTGGGAGAAATATCCTATTGCTTCTCTTTTCCCCATCTGTCCTCTACCACTTGGCCCTGGATGCAGATACAATCATGAGAATGCATGGCAGAGTGGGCAGATTAAAACCCTGGCTTTCTGACCAGAGGAAGGTGAAAGTGCACCCCAGGGAACCAGAAAGTGGCCGGGTGATCATGGAGAGAGGGAATAAAGTGGTATATGGACTCTTGGGCTCACTTCCAAGCTACATATGCATGGATCTGACTCTAAACAATATAGCAAAGGTTTTGAGAACTGACCTAGGGGCTAGACAACCCATTTGTATAGGCTATGTCCAGGTTCCAGGTTGGCCACTGGCTGGCACATACATGAGACAGATCCAAATAGCAATGCCAAGGATTTTAAAAATGAATCAATAGAATTATAGCCTACAGAAGACAGGTTGCAACTTGAGGCCTGAACCTAACCAGGTCAACTGTCTGTTCAAACAAAAAAAATTAATATTCTCCTTATAACTGAAACAAAACCCCAGAGTCTCATAATGTAATATTCAAAATGTCCAGGATACAATAAAAAATCATATGACATACAAAGAATGAGGAAAATCTCAACTCATAAGAGAAAAGATGGCCAAAAGATGCCAACCCTGATATGTTAGAGATGTTTTAAATTAGCAAAAATATTAAAGCAGCTATCTAACCAAGAAATAAGATCAGTCTTAACGATGAACAGAAAGGAAGAAAGCCTCAGCAAAAATATAGAATATATAAAGAAATGGAAATTTTAAGACTGAAAAATGCAATGTTGAAATTGAAAAAGGTAAATCTTTGCCCTTATGTGGACTCCAGATAGAAGATACAAAAGATCTTCTTTTTAAGGAATGGAAATATAACTCATCAAACAGACCAAATTTGAGCAACGTGAGAATACACATTCAACTCCACCTCAAAACTGCAAACTCAATAGTGTGAGTTTTTAGGAAGATATCAATACTGCATAGTAAGTGCAATAAAGGAAGAGCCCATAACATAAGTAATTCATCCTGATCATTCCCTTACAGTTTTCCCTTACTTTAATCCAATAACTTTCTTAACATTTGAATTTGGCAAATTCGGTATAACTCCTAGATGTCTGTATGTTTTCAAAACTAAAATTAGCTAATCAAAGATCCTTTTGGAATCACCATTAACTACTAGTACATTCTTATAAACACAGTACTTAGCACAAAGTTAAAAACATACAAATTTATGACTTCAAGCAAGAAGCAGCATTCTGAAACAGACACCAATGGAGAATATGCAAATAAACTACATAGCAGAACCAAGAAAATTGTCAGAAAAATTAAAAACCAGATTTATAATGTTATCCTAAGCTTCCATTAGAGAGACTGTCATGGTTGGCTGGGAGTAAACCAGAGCTCCCTGTAAGGCCCAATACCTTCCTGCTTCCCAGAGATCACTTCTGCCTGAGACTGTGAAAAGAGGAAGTCAAACTCCAGCGGTAAGTCTTTCACTAGATCAGCCAAGATAGCCAACTGCTTCCTGTAAGAAAACAAAAATTCCCAAAGTTAATCCTTACACTCACTTCTCACAAACAGCCTCAACCTGACTTTCTACTCAGCCTTGTTGTGACCTCACTGTTCACCCCATTCCTAGTTGAGCCTGGCTTCTCTTTGGTACCTCCTTAGATTCCAAAAGTTTAAACTGCCTCCATAATATAGCCTCCTATAAGGCAGTATGGTAACAGTAATACTTTTCTTTAATATATTACAATTCGAATAGTGTTTAAAGATGAGACTATGGTTCTATACTTCTCACAGGCTGAGCTGAAATAAGCCATAGGAAATGGAAGCACAATTTTGCAATCTATAAAATAGATGTAATTACATTATTCCTAACTACTATGAAAGAAAGCTGTTAAATTGAGGAACAAAATCTCATCCTCAGATCTTAACACAATACAGAAACAACGCCCCACTTCACCACACAAGAAGCACTGTTAGGTCCACAGGTTTTTACATTGTCCTTTACAGAAGTTTACAATAAACTTTTTAATCCCCTTTCCATATTTTAAGAGTTGAACTTTTTTCCTTATAAAAATCTTATTATTTGAAAACCCCAAATCAGGATCAAAAGCCAAAGGTCATAACAACTTGGGAATTACATTTGAAGCTTAGTATCATCTACAAGGTTGCTTTTTCCTCAAAAGTTTTATGTTATCAGTTTTATCAGACAAAGAAAAACAAGGAAACAAAGCAAGTAATAATATGAATCTAGAGAAAATGCTGGTTAAAAATAAGACCAACTATCTTGGATTTTTAAGATTACTCATTACAAAATATTCCACTGGCTCAGATGGTTGTCAGCATGACTTAGTGAAGAATGCTGTTAGCAGTTCAAAGTGAGAATTACATTAATGTAATAATCTTCCAATACAATGTCAAGTATCGTTTCTAAAAAATTCATTGTTATACATATTAAATCAGTGCAATAAGAATTTCACATTGGGAATAAGAGGAGCTATTTTACCCTTTCTATTGGATACTCTTCTTAACTACTCAAAGAAGAGAGCTTGCTGGTTTCAGTGATGATATGGCAGAATGGGCACCAACATACATTGCTGTTTGGAATGTAAATTATCGACACAGCCTTTCCAAAGGGCAATCCAGGACCATGTACCAAAATTTTTAATGTGCTTACCTTTTGTTCTGGCTTTTACACTTTTAGAAATCTATTGCAAGGAAATGATCAAATAAAAATGCAAAGAGGAAAAATACTGCAGCATTATTTATAACAATGAAAAACTGGAAATAACCTAAATGTACATCAATAGGAATTGATTAACTAATTTATAGTACATCCATATGATATAATACTGTTAAAGGAAATGAGGTCAATTTATATCTACATGTATTAACATGAAAAGTTGTCCAATATATTTTGAGTTCTAATAGGTTAAAAACAATGGACAATATGATCCTAACTTTTGTTAAACAATAAAGCAAAACACTCTTCACATATTGCACAGGATAAAATATAATTTTCATTTTCTCAAATTCAATACTATTTATTTTTAAAAACTTTTAATGGCAAAACCTTGATAACCATTAATGCTGGTTGGTGGGTAAATGGGGATTCATTATGCTGTTCTTTCTACTTTTATAAACATTTGAAATTTCCCGCAATTAAGTTTTTTTTTTTAATATCATCTTGTATTACCTTTGTAAGCTTTAAAGGTTTTTCATTAAAAAATAAAAAGAAGGTAGAACAAATTTCATTATTTTAGGCCTATAAAAAAAATTAAACCTAATGCCAAGAAATTAAATATACAGCCCACGTGATTCAAAGCTATTGTGAATATTGTTCACAAATACTAATAAATTATCAAAGCATTAACTACAAAACAGGTTTTTAACAGTGATAGTTACACTTATGTCAACACCTGTAGCTGCCTTACAGGTAGCAATGATTTCATAAGCCCAGGATAGAGTTAGGCATTATTAAGAAAGGTGATCAGAAAACAACTTAAAAGAAAAGGCAAGTTCCTTAACAATTCTTAGGATAAAATAAATATTAATATTCAGAGCTTCCACGATGACATCGAACATTTTAGACAAACGGGTGGAGCTACATAATGAGTTTTGTTTGGACAGCACCTTCTTTGACAAACAGAGGCAATGCTGAGCAATGCCAGGAGATGAGGCAATCCATTCCTTTGCTACAGACACACAAAACGTGGCTAAACCATCGCCCTGCTGTTGACTCTGAGTTTTGACCTCTGAGTCAGCTTTTTCTCTGGCCCTCCTCCTCCTCTCCTTAGTTATGAGAACTCAGGTTAGTCACAGACTTGTGATGTGGCACCACCTATGTCATCTATACTCTTCTCAGGGTTTCTAAAATTTTGAACAATGTGACTATTACATCAAAAACAAAAATTCTGAACTGCATGCACAGTATGATTACAACTTTGCACAAGTTACATACAGATATACAGAGAGAAGAGAACAAGACAAAATGAAATCGTTTTGATAGGGTAGTAGGATTATGAGTGTTTTTTGTTTTGTTTTGTTTTGTTTTTACTTTACAATTTTTTTTAATGATGTAAGTTTGCATCATTATAATATTTTAAAGTTTGGTTTTAAAAATAAGTAAAAACAACAAAAAAATTTTAAAGACCAAGACATATGGGTAAATAAGGAGAAAGAAGGCCTCTCATGTTGACAAATGGCTATATAAAATAATCTGCTTCTCAACAGTAAACCAGGTAGTAAACCAGAAGTGTGTCTAAATAGAAGAAGCCACTGAAAGAAGCACTGACATGTTATGTGGTCTGGCATAAGCAGCATGGTGCCCTACATTTAGGGCTGAGGTTTTTGTTGTTGTTGGCCAAGTATACAAAATAAAACTTTGTGGCAAAAAGGAACTTATTTACCAAGCAAAAATAATGAAGCTAATAAAAAATACCTGATGCCTATGAGACTGAACATTCCAGAAGGATGGATTCTAAAGTTAAGGGAGCTCACTCCCACCCCATGTCCATAATAAGTGTGGAGGGGAGAGGGAGGTGGTCGATGAGGAGAAATCACAAACAAGGAGGCATCTGACCTAAGTATGGCTGCTGTCTTTTCCTCTTCCCCCATTTTTCCTCCTCCTTCCTCCATCAAGGGAAGAGGGACAAGATGCCAGGCTAAACTACCAAGATCAAGTAGAAAAGATTTGACTGACTGCAGTTGAAAAAACTGGTCTAAAGCACTGGAGCCTGAGCTTTGCAAGTAGCACCAGCTATCACCAGGAAGCCAGGCAGATTTACAGAGAAAGCGGCATTTCTTACCCCCAGGTACTCGGTCCCTCAGGTGGCCCTCCTACTACCCTTTTGTCATTATGCTCCCCATCAAGGTGCCTCATGATCCATATTTAACACCATCACCACTGCTCCTAACTCTCAATCAAAACTAAGAATCATTACAGCCATCTTGGATAGATATGGACCCCAAAGAAGTAAATGACATGAAGATGTGAACAACTGATTGTGCAATACTGGGTACAGGGATGGCTCTGCTCTATTTTTGAGTAGGGGGGTCTTTTAATGCCACCTATCAATTTTGTGTGGTATACCCATATTCCACTTTCAGACCAGGGAACAACAGAAAACAATGCATGGAATCAGCCTTTCAACTCCTGTGCTACCCATTTTCCTGTTTCTCCAACCCTGTATCTCACCGCTCAGGAAGAAGCCTCATGCCCGCTGTGCACAAGATGTAAAGAGGGGTCTCCTTGTGCTTCTTCACAGGCACATGAGCAGCAGCAAAGCTCAGCAGAGGACGAAGATAATCGCTGGCATGTTCTGGAGTGTCTGCCATTGCAGAGATTCCTTAAGTAGGATAAAATACTTTCTTTAGAAAACAGATCACATAGACTCAGAAGACTAATAACCCATTAGGTTCCACTTAAGGTCCTAAACACTCATTTATTTGAAGATAGGAAGGAGGGCAATAAACGAGATAACCCTCCCATTATCCAGAATCGCAAGAGAAAAGGTTAGTTTGCTTTCTCCCGCTTCTCTTCTCTCCTCCCTCATGCCAGCAGCAGATAAAAGAGACCAAAAATGAAATATATTCCAGTTAGTACCTGGCTTGATTTTTTTAACCACTGGTTGGCTATTTCGGTCTCTCATCTGTTTGATATCCAGCAAGTCATGGGGGTTCCCATTATGTCTTGGCCAAAAATAAACAAAAATCCGGGAGCCACTGCTGCCACAGTCCACAACAAGTCCATAATTTAGGTTTGGGTCTTCAGTGTCAGTTGCTTCAAGCTCCCCTACTCGAGCCAAATACCTAAGTTGGGTAAAAAGAGAATTTGGTGTTAAGGAGCTAGGTCCACAAAAGGCACCATCATTTATTTGTTCATGGGTCTTCATTAAGCGTCTATGTGTGCCAGGCACATGGGACTACATGTCCTAAGGAATGAAACGATATTGACCATACGTACTGATATACCTGAGGCAACTGCTGGTCTGTCTCCCTAGAGGCCACTAAAGTTAGATAATTAAAAGACTCCTCCGTGTTTGAGGCAGTTTTGATACTGGCTGGGGTAACAAATGTTTTACCAAACATTACAGAGCTTCTAAGCTTAGGTAAATAACTGGTTTTTGTTGTTATAAGCCACAAACTTCTGGGGTGGTTTGTTATGCACACTAAATAACTGAAACACACCTAATAATTTTTTATCTATCTATATATCCTTTCTACATATAAACATAAAGAATATTACAGAATGATTATCACTTAATGTGTGTTTCTGGGTAGTGATGTTTCTATGGGGCGTTTTGCTTGACATTTTATGTTGTTGGAATTATATTAATAAAAATTTTATTTTGTAAAAACAGTATTTTTTCTACAATCTTTTAAAATTTTTGTAGCTATAAAAAGAATGTACATAAAATATGTATAGTGCAGTAAATAATAACAAAACAATGCCTCTGTACCGAATACCCAGTTTTGAAAATAAAACATTACACTGTTAAAACAAACAAAAAAGGTTTCTAGGCCCTAAGACAGCACTTTGTGTTGAGATTTTCTCAGATGCTCATTCCAAGATAGCTGACTGAGAGCGGGAAGATGAAGTAAAGATGTTACCATCAAACACCAAAGTTTGAGATGAGAGGTTTGCGTCTCAGTTTTAGGACTTTCTAAGCTGTATGACCTCAGCAACTTACTTCTCTCAGTTTCTTCATCTATAAAATACAGACAGTGGAGTGTCTACCCTCAGAGACAATGCACATCTAGCAGTTAGCACAGTGCCATGCTGCTGCCACCACTGCTTTTGTTAAATGAGAATTACTGGGAAAGCAAATAGTAGAAGACCTCTGGAGAAAAGGGCTGAAAAGTCCAGAAAGAAAGGAAGGCTAAGAGTGGGTAAATGCTTCTGGGCACTTAGATTTTCATTACTATTACAGTTCCCTCAGAGCCTGAGGATCTGAAAAGTAAAAATATTACTGACTCCTCTTCAAAGGCTTCACTTGAAGAGAAGACCAGTGAGAATGGCTTTTAGCTTATTACACAGGAAAACAGAGCTCTTTCTTGGTGCTGAGAATACATACTGTGTGGTAGGCAGATTAAAATTTTGTCTTCTAAATTCTTTTAAATTTGAATAAGTATTGCCATAGGTTGAGTTACTAACTGAATAAATGACCTGAAAGCAATACTGTGGATGTTTTCAAGCATAATAAATTCCCTTCCTTCTAAGGTATTTGTCCTATTCATCTACATTGTCTTTAGAGCTGACTCCTAGATGCCCAACACCCTTACACAGAACTCTTCAGATTTAGGTTTTGTGAAGCCTGAAGCTATTTAGAGGTAGGGACTTTTAAAAAGATTCAACATTACAAATACAAAAGGGGTCTATGTAAGTGATGGCCTTGAAGAGCAGTTATCATTCATTAGCTTCATAGTAAACCACCTCTGATCAGAACACTAAGCCATGTGTCACGCCCCTCAGAACAGCCTAGCCTGCTGGTAATTTCACATTGCTATACAGACCACAAAGTTCCTTACTTTGAACAGTAAAGCAAATTTGTAAAAAAGAACATGTAGAAACCATTCTAAAATCAAAAAGTAGAGTTGAGTATCTTTCCTACTCTACAATGCAAAATGTATGTTTTAAAAAAAGAGAAGACATATATTTGAACTGCAATATAATGCTGTAAATTATTGCATATGATAGAGTCAGGATTTGAGATGAAAGTGAGTTACGGGAAATGAAATAGGTGGTAAAAATTTGTTACAGACTAGAAAGTTCACAGTCCTAAAGACTCCATTTCACCACATTCTTTCCCATATTAATCAAATTACTGGGCTGAACTGCGCTCACAATCCACCAACCAACTCATAACAGCTCACCTCTATCACATGAAAACTGGGCAGACATCTGAGTTTGTTACAGAACACTTGCTAATACCTCACAAGATACCACAGATAGAAAAGAAAGAGGCAAGATAATCCATCGTCAGCCCAAAGTGACTTTTCATTTCTCATCACAGCAGCCTGTACATCAGTGCTTCACAGATCCTTCTCTGCTTTTCTTCCCTGAAAACCACCCCTTCTTCTCTCAGATAAGAATCTGGATCCCATCCCCTCCTGTTTAATAATATTTCTCTAGTACATTGGTTCTCAAACTTTTGGGGCTCAGGACCCCTTCATATTCTTAACAATTATCTTTTAAAAAAGAGCTTTTGTGTACATGGGTTACACCTGTATATATTTACCATATTAGAAAATAAAACAAAAAATTTTTAAATATTAATTTAGATACAACAAAATAAACTTATTACATACTAACATACTTTATGAAGGAACTGTATATTCTAAAACAAAAAAGAGTGGTGTTGTTTTATAATTTTGCAAATCTCTTTAGTTTCTGGATTAATAGAAGACAGCTAGATTCTCATATTTGTTGTTCGAAGAGGGAAAGGTATTTCCATAGCCTTTTTAGATCATTGTGGATACTCTCCCTTGATACTACACTAAAATTCAACAAGTGTAGCTTCATAAAGGTTAGTTGCAGTGTGAAATTTAAAATCCAGTCTAAGAATTTTTCATACTCTGTTGTAATGTCAAAATTCATTGGCCTATCTTGCACTTTAAATGGCTTTTACCCTTGCACAATTTGTAACATCATATATTGGAAAATATTGGTTCACTGAACTATACAAATCTTCTTAATGTTCACATATTATACAACATTTAAAAAAACACATTCATTAACATTGCTACCAATCTTATCATAAAAGTATTTTAGGTATTGGGAAGCTATCGAATTCACAGTGGCAGATACAAATTTTCCAAACTTCTGATTTTCACTTGAAAGCTCAAATCTTACCATTGGCAATAAATACTGACAGTTGTTTTCCTGAAAGTGACAAGTTTTTTACTTCATTCATTTGCAAGAAAATATCTATGAAATACCCAAGCCTGAAAACCATAGTTTATCTGGTATTCATTCTTTCAAGTAAAAATAGTATTCCATGACAAAAGCAGCTAGGTTTAGCTTGTAACTCAAACTGCCTAAGCTCGTTTCCTCAAGACCATTTCAGTATGTGACAGAAATACTTAATATCTATTTCCTATTTTGTCACACAAAATATTAAAAAGATAGTCTTAAGTAGAACTAGACCTTTTCCCCATTGCAATTGTGTGACAATAAAGATTACAATAACTTCTAGTACAACTTGGTACCTCTATCTTGATTTGTGCTAGGACACTGCAGTTTCACCTTCCATTGCTTTTGCATCATCATCAATGTAAATGTAAACTTAGTGAAAAGGCCAAGTAATATCACAATAGTAAAGAGGTAGAAACAACTCAAAAGACTGGATAAACAAAATGTGGTGTGTATGTGTGTGTACACACACACACACACACATGCATACACACACACACACACACACACATATACAATGGAATATTATTAAGCCTTTAAAAAGAAGGAAATTCTGTCATGTGTTACAACATGGATGAACCTTGAGGACTTTATGCTAGGGTAATAAGCCAGTCACAAAAGCAAATACTGTATGATTCCACTTTTATGAAGTATGTAATGTAGTCAAATTCATAGAAACAGAAAATAGTGGGTACCAGGGGCTGGGTGGGAGGAGAAAAGGGGGAGTGTTGTTTAATGGGCAGAGAGTTTCAGATTTGCAAGACGAAAAGGTTCTGGAGACTGCTTGCATAACAATGTGAATATACTTAACACTGCTAAACTGTACATTTAAAAATGGTTAAGATGGTAAATTTTATATGTTAATACAATTTTAGAAGGGCAAATAATCTCTTAGTATTATTTTAGCTTCACATACTCACTGAAAGGTCTCAGAAACTCCAAAGGGTCAGTAAATACTTTAAGAACCAATGCTCTATTGTGACCTTTTTCTATCATAACAACAATCTGCTTCTCTACCTATTCTTTCCCCTTTCTCTTCTTTTGACATTGGCTTCTCCGTTCTTAAGAAGCCTCACTCCACAGTGCTGACTCTTGTGATACCCACAATTACCTGAAAAGGCCTCCTTCTACTGTAAAATGTGGAGTGTCATTATTCCCTTTAAGCAATTTGCTTATATTTCAGCATTAGCTCCTAAGACTTTATTCACATTTCTTTGCTCCACTTCTCTTAATACATGATCAGTTTCTTGAGAGCAGGTACCTTAGCAGTACCTCAAAATTTTCAGTGTTCCTCATGTTTCTCTGATATGTATTAATCAATACTGATTGGTCTGTCCTAGAACTCACAATATACAGCTGTTGATTTTTTGCTAACTCCTCTTAGCTATACCAAAAGCAACTGGTCTCCTTAGAAAGTTTCAATAGCTTTCCAAAGCATCCTGTCATCCTCTTCGGTTCCTGTCAAGATAAACAACTTTACAGCTCTGATTTGGGTACAACTCAATTCTTCTTTCTCTTCCTTTAGAAGTCTCCATGTATGCATTGGCAGAAAAAACTGTCAGCTAGCATTAGAACACAAGGGAGAAAGAGAGGACCAGACAGCATTTGTTACACTTCTCATTTGAGTCTTTGATCAATACTACAGGCAGCAGAAAGTCTCCATTTTTCTTATCTTGCGTGCAAGTGAGTAACTGAAGAACAATTTTCCCCTCTGCAAAGCAATAAAATCACCTCTTTCTGGAACTCCGACATCTTGTGACCAAATCAGGCTTCTTACATTGTTCAACCACTTGAGGTCTTCCTTGGGCTAGACTTCTAATAAGGATGGATCACTAGTCCTTCTTGGATGTTTTCATTTGTGATCTGCAGCCCTGGCCTTAGACATCATGGTCAATTACTTGCATGGCTAGACCTTCCTGATTTGCTGATGCTGCACTAAATCAATCCCTAAAGCCCGAGAGAAGTTCTTAAGCTTTGGAAACCCTCACATTCACCTTCCCACGAGAGATCTGATTCAACATCACACATACTTACCCTGCCGCTGCCCCCTCCCCAACACACACACCCTCTCTCTCTATTTGAGAAACATAATTTCCCTCTGGTCATTGCTGAATCAATGAAAAAAAGTTGCCACATATACATCACTCAAGATAGAATTGGAAGACAATGGCTTTTCACTGCCATTATTCTGAAAATATTAACAGCATTAGACCAGTAATTGACCAAACCATTACCTAGCTTACAAAATCAAAACTAATTATACTACTTCTAGAGTTCAAAGAGAACTCAGTAATGCACCAAAAGTCAATTAAAGTGGCCCCCATCAGCATGAGGCTACCAGCTCTTTGCTGAATGTCATCATACTCTTCAACTTTGTACAAGGCTCAGAACCAAATGTAATGACATTATAGCCAAATTATATACGCATGACTGATGACAGTAATAAATGCCCAGAAAAGCATCTTATAAGGTACTGCTTATCTCCTAACAAGATTAATCACAGCAGTTGGGAATATTTATAAGTTAAGGCTCTGGCTATAATCACTACTTAAGAGAAGTAAGTAAATAAATAAATAAATAAATAAATGTGAATAAATGCAAATTCAATTTTACCAGCAAAAATCTCTGAATTGTTCCATTGTATGTACATCAGAACCCTTAACTTATCTGCATATCCTAAAGTTAATAATTTTTTTCTAACCAAAAGTAATGCCTCTTTTTGACTTGCTTTAAACAGAACTGAAATTTCTAAGGAAGGCCAGGACTAGCCTTCATGTAGCCAGTGAGTACTTGAAATGTGACTAGTATAAAATTTTTTATTTTGGTTAATTTTAATTTATTTAAAATAGCCATTTGTGTGTAGTGGCTACCTTATTGGATACCACAGTATAGACACTCAATATTTTTTGTGTAATAAATGAATGAGTGAATGAATAAATGAATATAAAATATGTATTAAGTCTGAAGTTGTTGGAACCCATCTTATAATATATGGCACATGCCAGATAAAAAGTTGATGAAAACACACATCTAACCAAAATTATTCTTAAAAACATCTATGCAAATGTCTAAACACTATGCTGTATACCTGAAACTAATACAAAATAATACTGAATGTCAACTCTAATTGAAAAATAAAAATAAAAAAAAACCAGCTATGCTAGGTATGGTGATGGGGGGTGGCCGGGGTATATGGGAAATCTCTGTACTTTTTGCTCAATTTAGCTGTGAACCTAAAACTGTTCTAAAATATAACATCTGTTTTTTGTTTTATTTTTGAAATAGCTCTGGATTCTATCCTTATTGACACCTGTCACTCTCTAAATTTACCTTTTCTTAAATTCTAGTTCTAATGCAAACCTCTTGCTTTCTTTTTCTAGAAGCAATGTGAGTACATGCTCATTGTAAAGGAAAAAAAATACAACTCTTCAGTTTTGAAACTACTGAGGGAGAAAACCTTGCCAAGGCTTCTGAAGCTCTGGGTCATAGTACATCAGAAGTGATATGCTAAGTCCTACAAATGCCTGAAAAAAATTCAAATTAAAAATTTTTTCAATATAAAAATAAATTATTTTTAAACAGCTACTTCTGTACATATTAAAACACAAAGAGGCAATGTGCAAGAGAGATTATAATTTCTAACTCAAGCAATGCCTCATTTATCAAGACCATAGAATAAATTTGGTATTCTTATGAATATATTTTCCTGATCAAGGGTTTCCAAACTTGCTTTCATGAAGACGGCTATAGTCAGTGTGCTCTTGGCAACACAGTACGGCAGCAAGTCCTCATCGTCATCAACAGGTTCTTGGAAACTGTGACTTTAAGCAAAACAATATATAACAAAACCATATGCTAATGGATACAAACAAGAGTTAAGCTCCTATGGCATGTATCTATCTAGTCACCAAAACATCACCAAACTTCTAAATAAAGACCTTCCCCAAAACTTCTAATATTAAACATTGAAATAAATGTGAGCTATACATACATTTAAGAAAGACTAATAAAAACAAGTAAGATAATTATTTCCAACTCTAAGTGGCCAGTGCCCATCTTGGCAGCTCAAGGTGGGAACCCACCCTGGACAGGACGCCCTTCCATTGAGGGTTCATTCACACACACACACACACACTCACTCACTCATCCAGACGGACCATTTAGACATGCCAGTTCACCTCACACGAACATCTCTGGGATGTGGGAGGAAACCAGAGTACCCCGAGAAAACCCACAGAGACATGGGGAAGACGTGCAAATTACACAGAGACAGTGGCCCCCGCTGGGAATCATTTTTTTTTTTCTCATCAATGTTGAACAAAACAATGTTATTCGCGGACCTGCAGTATATCCTTTGTGGAACTTCAAAATATATTGATATAATTTCATTGTGTAAATTAGGAATTATATGTATGTAATATAACAATCATGACCACAAGCAGTAACTTAAATTTTTTTTAAGCTGTTGGACTAAAGTGATAGGTGTTTCCATCAATTTTTACTTATTTGCTTAAAAATTTCTAGTTATTTGCTTAATGGTTTTAACATCTGCTAGTGGTCATCTGTGTTTAATCAGTAGCTGCCACAAAAAAAAGGAATTCTGGAAGGAAAATTTTAAATAGAAATAATGCTGCCTTATCTTCAGTGTATATTTGCAGGGCAAAAAAATGGAATTAAAGAACAGATAAATCAAGATTATTCAAATAATAATAAGACTAACATCCACAATGCAACGGGCAGTCCTAGATGTTTTTCTCTTTGAATCCAAAGGACAAGACTACCTCTACTTTATATAAAAAGAAAATGAGATTCCTGAGTACAACACCTGCCAAGACACCCAACTAGCAAATAATGGACTGATTAGCTCTAAAATCAATCATCTTTTCTCTATAAAATAATACCTCCTTCCAAATATAACTAAACCTAAAACAAATGGTTTTCAACTCAGGCAGCATATTAGTGTTACCTTGAGAAAAAGTCCAATTATTTGCATTTTTTTAAAAGTCCCTAAGTGATTCAGATACACAAAAGTTGAAAATCACTGATTTCAGGTCATCGTTAACATAAATTATTAAACTGTGTAGTACCAGTTTTAACAAAATGTAGAGAGCTGGTTGCCACTATAGAAATGGTCTGTAGAAATTTTGAGTAAGTCTACATTTAATCAATTTCTCTCTCGTCTCTCTGTCAAGATGCCAGATATTATTAATTATTGTCATCAGTGTGTCCACATGACCACCACACATTCCTTAGTACCACCATTCTAATTTATGGTTATCTGCTGTGTTCTGAGACAAGGGAGAACCCAGCTAATTAGAATGGTGTGTAAAATAAAAGCAAACAGGCTCTATGTGAGAGTTTATCTTATCAGTAAAGTACAGAAGTTTTTAGTACATGAACTTAGTGATATTAACTTTGGTTACTCATGGGCCTCTTTTGATTAACTGCTGATTCTTAACTTTGTTCCAGATTCTTGGCAGTGTACAGTTCCTGATTCTCTGTTCCTGATTCTGCATAGCTACATAAACTATTATCTCACTGGAAAATAACTATTCCTTCACATCTGCCTCCCTAACTAGATTATGAACTCCATGAGTTCAGGGGCCACGTTTTATTCATCTTTGTACCCCAATGTCTAGCAGTGTACACAGCAAGCTCTCAGCAAATGTTTGCTTCCTGAATGACTCATGGAAGGCTGCCAAGAGTAGTTTAATGATATACGGCAATTTGTGGCAATATACACATAACTTTTCATTTAGGAACAAGAGGCTTTAGACTACATGGCTGCTGGCTGCTCAGCCAAAGCATTAAAGTTTGGTTGAGACTTTGGCTAAGGTCAATTGCAATGGCATAGTCTGTGTGTTCCCTAGCACTGCATCTAACTTGTTTCAATTAATTCAACTTAACGAGTTTGAATTGGATCAGGCCACTTGGGGTATAGTGGCAGACAAGAACTATTGGATCACTCTACCCTCTACGTATCCCTCAAATGCATTTACTTCTCTCCATCATCATCGCTGCCACCCAAGGTCAGGTTACCATACTCTCTCTATTGGAGTATTCCAATCCATCTCCCTGCTTTCATTTTTATTCCCCTCCAATTCATTCTCTACAATGTCACCAAGATAAGCTTTCTTTAAAAAGCAATTCAGATCATACCATTCTTCAAAGCTTTCCCTCTGCCCTTCGAATAATGTCTAAACCCCCTAAAATGGCTTAACAGGCCCAGCCTGATCTACCTCTCCGGTTACATGGCTCACTACTAACTCCCTAATAGTCTTCACTCTAGCCATATTAACCTACATAGAATTTCATAATTAGACCATGCTATCTTCCAGTGGGAAATTGTGTTCAGGTCTGTCAAGAAAATCCCAATAAGCATTAAGAAAATTCAAATTACAGATTTAGTTTCCCAAAGCTAACAATCTTCCTAAGGCCAATTGTTGACAACTGTAGTCATCTCAATACGTGTTTCCTCTTCTGAAAAGGAAAAGTCAAAAATACAACAGCACTGCTAGAGGAGTAAAGGTTGAAAACATAAACTTCTTAAGAAAAAGTACCAAAGTTTCCATGTCCTCGTGCCTATTATCACCTCAAGAAACATTTGTAGAATGAATGGAAAAATGAAGGACCAAAGTGGATAGAAAATGAAAAATTCTGAGGACAGAACAACTCAAATATTTAAGGGAGTGGGCATGTGTCTCAGTTTTGACTGAAAAAAAATTCAAGGAAAGGGTTACAGGAAGTTTCCAGGAAGGGTCCTCTTCCTTCTTAAAAGAGAGCATGGAAGGTCTGTTTCTCTCCTACAGGACATGAATGAGGACACATGTAGCCCCTGTTGCTACTGCCTGCTATTTGGCAATCATTAAGCAAGCTGACACTGTGGACAAGAGAGAGACTTCCATACTGCCAGCCACTGTTGAACTTGTGGTCCCTCTATCTCTGGAATTCTAGTTATATTAGCCAATAAACTTTTATTATTTCAATAAGTTTGACTGTTACTTGCAGCCAAAGCCTCCTAACTGATATAAATGTGAGAATAGAGAGAAAATCATATTGAAGATGATGAACATAACATGTCATCATTTCATTTTATAGCCTAATCAGAAAATAATCTCAGAAAAATAGC
The DNA here is from genome assembly GCA_028627145.1 of Eidolon dupreanum. Lineage (NCBI taxonomy): Eukaryota > Metazoa > Chordata > Mammalia > Chiroptera > Pteropodidae > Eidolon > Eidolon dupreanum. The sequence goes on from CM053506.1 coordinate 18,216,044, forward strand.
AAACAGAATTACTGTTATAAAGGAATGCAGATCTTCTATGTAACTGGTAAGCTTTAAAACTATATCAAACAATTCAGATGTATTTTCTGTGAAAAAAGTATTTCTTCAGCTCTCACTGGATGGAATTAATAGTGGATTAGACCCTACAGAAGAAAATACTAATGAACTAGAAGGCATCGCAATATAAAATATCTAGAAACACAGAGAGAAAAAAAGACTGAAAAAAAATGAAGAGAGCATTAGTAATCTGTGGGAAACTTCACATGGCTCAAAACAGATGTGCTTGGAGATGCCAAAGATGATGTGGGAGAGGACGGAAAAAATATTTGAAGAAATAACGCACAAAAATTTTCCAGATTTGATTAAAAACTATAAATCCACAGATCCAATAGTCAACAAAGAACAAGTACAAGAATCATGATCTAAAGAAAGTTCAAGTAGCTATATTAATACAAGACCAGGATATTTCAGAGCAAAGAATATAATCGGGGATAAAGAGAGTCATTTAATAATGATAAAAGGGTCAATTCATCAATAATACATAACAATCCTAAACATTCATGCACCCAATAAGTCAGCCCACCAATATAAGAAAATAGAAAGATGCCTTTCATGATTAAAACACAGCAGCATCATTCCTGAATCAAAACTAAACATTGCCAAGTTCTTCTTTATGTAATAAGTGGCATGCAATTTTACTAATAAAAGTGCAGTATTCCCCAAAAGGATCAAAGGTAGTAACGTGTTAAACATCTTATCAAAATACTTATGACTTCAATGCAAACCTGATCAAAGTGATCTAAAGCTGACTCACCTTTCATATTGCCTATCTCGTGGTAATGAAGCACCCCAATGTCGAAAGTCCGTAATTAGCATAAGTAAAAGGAGACAGGATATGAAGAAGAGTCCTAGGAATGCCACTCGCTGACGGGGAAATGGGCTCACTGTGGGTACTGTAAAGTACCACGAGGCTGGGCAGAGGTAGGAAAAACTGATCCTGAAATGAGACAAACGTTATTAAGTAAGAAAAGTCTTACTTAATACTAGGTACTAAAAAATAGTTATAAAATTGGGTTAAAAGCCCTTATTACTAAAGGCAAAAATCATGCCACCAGAAATCTAAATGTTCTTTTAATTTCAAATTTTATATTCTATATGGTTCATGGTGCTTCTACTATATAAATGAAAAGTCTTACCTGATCTTTTTCCAAAGTCTACACTTTGGAGTGTAATTCAAAGAATTAATTTTATGTTAATAATCACCAGTCCCCCTCGGCAACCTCATAACATTGAAGAATCAGAGTAACTACAACATTCTCATGAAGAATGTTGCCAAAAAACTGGATAGTCAGAAAATTTATTCAATTGATTTTTAAAAATATTTTAATAGGTAATATATGCACATGGTAATAAAAAAAATCAATAAAAAAAAGTTAAAAGTAGAAAGTGAGTCATTTCCCCATATATATCATATATGGTAATAGATCATGTGTGTGTTATCTCCATTCATTTGGTTTTACACGATACTAACCGTTCTGCATCCTTCCTCACTTCCATAATCACAGACTAATTGTTCTGCATCCTTCCCTACTTACTCCCATAATCACAGAGCCACAGTAATTTTTTCTTAAAGTCTCAGAGTACTGTAATTTATGGACAAGTGTATTCAACTGAAGTTCACTTTCTGTATTGATTCAAAAGGGCCTCAGTCTGTTTTCAAAGTTATTTGCAAGAGATATATATATATATATATATATATATATATATATATATATATTTATATTCGTTTGTTTAACCTCCTCAAAGGGGCCCTAGGCTCACAGATGGATATTTGAAAGAACATCACAATCTAGCACTTCTCAGAGCTGAGCGATACTGAAGTGAGCCTGGGTTGTGGGCTGGAAACTATTGTATGTGCCTTCAAAAGGCTGCAACTTTGATCTTTGCAGTCCATCTGTCCAGAAGCAAAGTCCAGACGCAGCCTAGAGCAATCGTCACTTATAACAATCTCCCAGGGCCCTTTAACCTGTCTGTGACCCCAAAAGAGACCCCAGCTGAGGAGAAAGTATGCAGCCTTACCTAGCCATGGGTTCCCTTCAGTGGTCTCAATGCCTGTCACCTTCTTTTCCTTTTGCCCTGAGAAGGTGGTCTCCTTGTCCTAGGCATCTCCTAAGCCTGACGCCTGGAAAGAGTTGGATGGGTTTCAGGCTTACCTCCCGCACCGTCTACGACACCAGACCTCCACGAGAAGGCCACGATGCCTGCCCACTCCTCGGGTTCACACTCCAAATCCGTCCGCTCTTGTTCCTGGGGCCCAGCGGACTCTACTCCGGCTCCCTGGGAGCTGGGCGTTCTCGAGGGCCAGCGATGCCTTCGAGGAACCAGCAGTTCCCAGGTGGAGGGGTGGGGGTCCCCACTTCCCTTCCTGTCTTCCCGACCCCGAAGCCCTCCAGCACACACACTTACCCGTCGAGCGGCCTGCGGGTGTCCGCTGCACCTCTCCACTTGATCAGGAGCGACTCCCCACCGCCTCTAGCCCAGCCGGAAGGAGGTCTGTGCCGGCGGCGGCGCCACGTCCCCAAGGAAACCGCAGGGAGCCAATGACTGACAGGGGACCCGAGGAGAGGGACCCGCCCTCCGCCCAGCCGGAGCCCTAGCGAACCAGCTCAGATGGCCGCCCGTCCGTCCGCCAACATGTCCAATCCCCAAGAGCTTTCGGCCTCTAATGCCCGCCCCAGGATTTAGAGCGTGTCCAATCCAGAAGGGCGTAGCACCATGGCTCCGCCTAAAGGGGCCGGCGGTGGACGCACAGGTGAGTCGTGCTTAGTGGCTCTAGGGTATCAGGCTTCTCTTGACCTCTCCCGGGCGCGAGTTCTCCGCCGGCTGCTTTCTCCGCAGCCGCTTCCAGGACAGCTGTGGGTGGGTCTCGGAGTTGCCGCGACACAAGTGCATTCCTTGCCCATAAGCTATTAGAGATTTTTGTGTCCACCAACCCTGCCCGCCATTCCAAACTGATGCCCTGGCCTCATTGTCTTCTCCCGCGAGAAAAACATATAAATTGAGGACACTGATGTCTATACAGAAGCTCTTATATCCATTCATTTAACATGTATTGAATGTCTACTGTGTGCCAGACATTACGAGTGGCTGTGTCCCTCCCCTCCTGAACTTAACGGTAATACATTTAAAGGTAATGCTTCCTTAATATTGTTTTTCTTCCTTGCTTACACCAGCCGTTTCTCACATTTCCAGGAGGGAGCCACTTGGAGAGGATAAAGTCCAAGTCCTTACAAACGTGGCACATACATGGCCGTCCACAGCCTGCCCGTGCAGCATCTGCTGCTGCTCCTCACCTCGCTTATTATGGTCCAGCAACGCACCTATGTGGTTTCTGCCCTCTCAGGTTTTGCTCTTCTGTCTCCCCCACCCCTCCACCTGCCTTGAATATCCTTTCCTGAGTTTTACCCAGGCCAACTGGTACTCATCTCTTACCACTGGGCTTAAGGGTCACCACCCCTAAAAGCCTTACCTGACCTACACCTTCTTTATATATGCCTATTGTTCCGCTTACCACACTAAATTACAATTATATTTATGTGTTTGTCTTTCCAAAGAGAATACCCTTGAGAGAAGGGACTATCTGCTTCCACGTCAATGCTAGGCACGGCCTTGCACATAAATTACAACTAATATGTGATATATGTGAATGAATTACTGTGGAAATAAATGAAGACCACCCAAACGAGAACAAAAAGATGTTTATTCTATGCCTTCTATAACAAGGCAGTCAGCCACCATCACTTCTGTCTGGCAGAGACTCAAGTGGAAAAACTTTAAAGTGGACAAAAAAAGGTGGGGGAAAATTTCATGTATGCTCTAATTTGAGAGTATTAGCATGGGGAAGCTAAAGGCAGGTTAACTATAAGATGCATCTTATGTAATTGTGTTAGGGAAGCATATTTGGCTTTGTTTAGTTGGTGCTGAGTTGGACAGGGTGGGACAAAAATAGGGAAGCTTACGGTTATTGACCAGTCAAGAGTTCTGGGCTGATTGCCACAGAGGTTGTGGGTCAGATTTCCAACTGTCATAAATGGTCTAGTTTTGTCCAGTTTGTATATTCACTGTCTCATGACTACAGTTGACCTTGAACAACATGGGTTTGAACTGCACCAGTCCACTTATATGTGGATTCTTTTTCAAAAAATATATATAGTACTGTAAATGTATTTTTCTTATGATTTTTAAAATAACATTTTATTTCCTCTAGCTACTTTGGTGTAAGAAAACAGTATACAATACGTATAACACACAGAAAATGTATTAATCAACTTTATGTTATCAGTAAGGTTTCTGGTCAACAGAAGGCTATTAGTAATTAAGTTTTTGGAGAGTCAAAAGTTACATGAGAATTTCTGACTGCACTGAGTCAGAACCCGTGATCCCCACAGTGTTTAAGAGTCAATTGTACTGTTTTTTTTCCCTCCATTATCCTCCCAGCATCGTTGAGTTCCCTAATTTGCCTTCTCCTTCAATTCTCAGTTCTCAATTGTCTTCTCTCTCCTTCTATCCCTACTCTGCTTCAAGTGTTATATTTTATCTGGACCCCCAGAAGCTACGTTGAGTAGAATAGTTACATAAAATTAAGATTAACCACAAAATTATACAAATATCAGGTTATTTTTATTATTCCAGAAACCAGTTCAGTGCCTGGAGAAAACAAGTGTTTTGGAATTTTTTTTTTTTAATTCTTGAAGTTGCCTGCCAACTGTGCAGTTCTAAATCTGAAACCTATGTATATTTCAAACTCCAGTATTCCTGTTTATATTTTAAACAGTACTTAACACACATGATTTGTGAACTGTATTAGAACTTGAACGTGCATTGAAACATCTAATTTACATTTCATAGCTACTGCTATAAAGCAGAAAAGAAACTTGCATTATAATCCCAACACTTTCTTCATATACTTTCTTTGATTTGGCCAATGCTTTCTTGAATAAGTCCATATGCCCTCAGGCATTTGTAAAGCATGATTCTTTACAAAAACCTGCAATGTTTATCTGATTAAAACTCACAGAGCTGAGTTCTGAGGTTTTCAGTTAGAGGGCGAGCGTGAGAGTGCTAGGTGGAAGCTCTATTCTTTTAATGACCTAGCCTCAGAAGTCACATATCTTCACTCTGCCACATATTATTTGTTAAAAGCAAGTCACTAACTCCCAGCCCACATTCAAGGGGAGGGGAATTGGGCTCCACCTTTTCAAAGGAGAAGCATCAAACAATTGGTAGACATATTTTTAAATCACCACAGTCCAAAGGTGAAGTAGTCAAGGAAATTTACCCTTAGGGTTTAGTTTTGAGTTTGTTCTATGTTGTAATCCTTTCAATGACCCAAAACTTCAATAAAAGTCTGATAGCATTGCAGCTATGTGTTAGAGTACTTTGAGGAATGAAGGCATAGCAGTACAAACAGATGACAACTGTAGGAAGTGAATTACAAGTAGGATGATTGAAAATTTGACAAATGCAGAAAATCAGTGCCACAGGTCATTCAGAGAAGTGAAAAGTCATGCTTCAGAGACACCAGCTGGGGAAACTGGGGAGACGCCAGTAGGGCAAACTTTAAAACACTCATAGTAGTTGGGACACAGGAAAGGTAAAGATATTAATCCCCTTCTCTTGGTATCCATTCTAATTTTATTTGGTTGTGGGCACCTTCCCCATGCATAGCCCATGTGCATTTGAGGATTCTGACTCTACCCCTGGTTCTAAGAGTGGCGGCATGCAAGCCTAAGGTATTAGGCAAAATTCCATCCCTCAGCCAAAGCTACTTTTTTTGGGAGTGGGCATATAGCTCAATTCCTGATAAAGAGACATGTTTACTGGGGAAAATAAAAGTTTATTCGCTTTACTTTGAGAATTCCCTCCTCTCCCCCTACTCCCTAGATTCTTAATGACACTGAGTCAAACCAAACCTGAATTCCATTCTACATCTGGACATACAATTATTTAAGCTAATATCTTTTTTTTTCCTTTCTGGCTTTATCAAAATATAATAGCTAATATGTTTTATTGTTAAAGTAGATATGAAATAAGTACTATTCTTTCAACATTTTGTGTTTGACAATTTTCACAATCAAAATGTAGGGGAAAAACTATACTAGATAGAATTTTTCAACCACCAGGTTTGCAAAGATTAAAATGCTTGAAAAATACTATGTTAAAAAAAGGGGTAAAAAAAAACCCACACACACACCAAATCCCACTCTATTCTGCCAGATGCTTAGGCCCAAAACTTTGGAGTTATCCTTAATTTCTCTCTTTCCCCTATACCCCACATCCAATCCATGAGCAAAGCCTGTTGGTACTACCTTAAAAATGTATCCAGAATCCACCCATTTCTCACTAACCTCACTACTACAGCCCTGGTCCAAACTACTATTTCTTACTGAATTATTGCAGTAGGTCTTTCTGCTGCTACACTTGCCCCCTACAGTTTGCTCTGAACACTGCAATTAATGTTATCCTTTCAAGCGTAAACCAGATCATGTCACTCCTCCAAACTCTCTAGTAGCTTCTCAGAGTAAAAGCCCTAGTCCTGATAACCATTTACAACACACACACACACACACACACACACACACGCACGCACGCACGCACACGCACACACACATGTACCTCTTACCTCTCTAACCTCATTTCTCACTGTTATTCCCTTTACTCACTTTACTGCAGCCACGCGGGCCTCCTTACTGTTTCTAGAACATGACTAATCCTCTTGCTTTAAGTTTTTTGTAATTACTGTTCCCTTCTCCAGAGCTTTTGTACATCTTTTCTCCCTGCCTAGAGCTCTGTTCCCTTACCTCCTTCAGTCTTTGTTAAAATATCAACTCAGTGAGACCCACTGCAATGTTGTGATTTATAAGATATATATTTATATATGTATATGTATGTATATAAATATGTATACATATGTATATATATTTTTAGATGTTTATTTTTCATTAGCAATTCTTGGCTCACAGCTCCCAAACCTCTTGGAATTTTGTAAGATGTGAGAGCAACAGTAGTGTCTCTTGTTGTGTCAATAAGGTGACTTTTGAACTCCACCCAAGGATGCGAGCTAGTAGAAACCAAGCCTGTGGTTAGAGGGTTGTTATCTTCCCCTGACTTCCAGGGAGGGGAAAGGGGCTTGAGGTTCAATCAATCACCAGTGGCAATGACTTAATCATGACTACATAATAAAGCTTCCATAAAAACCTGGAAGGACAGTTCTTTGGTCATTTTCCATAGAACTTCCACATTGGGAAACCAGAATGCTTCTGTGTGCCACCATGAGGGGACTCAAGCTCTATGAGGACAGAGCTCCTTCATCTGGCTGTTGATTCATATCCTTTACTATTCTTTGTAATAAATCAGTGACCTAGTGAGTAAATGGGTTCTCCTGAGTTCTGTGATCTGTTCTAGCAAATTAATCAAACTCAAGGAGAGGGTCTCAGGAACTTCTGATTTATAGCCAGTCAGTTAGTAGTGCAGGTGACAACCTAGACTTGAGATTGGCATCCTAACTTGGAGGGGGTTGTTGGAAGCTCCAGTTTGTAGCTTTCATAGTCAGAAGCACATAGGTAACAACCTGGAATTGCAACTGGTGTCTGAAGTGCCGAGTGTTCTTGTGGTAGAGCCCTTTACCTACGGAACCTGAGTCTATCTCTGGGTAGATAGTGTCAGAATTGAGTTGGTGTGGCCTTGCTATATCACCATATTACAGACAATATATTTTACTCATTTATTGTCTGTCTCCCTGCAACTCAAATGTAAACTTTATCAGAGCAGGAATTTGGCTCTAAATATAAATCAAGGAGCTCTTTATGTTCTGATATATGATGATCTCAAAGATATACTGTTAAATAAAAACTGACAGCTAACAGAAAACCTCATATCGTATATAAAAATTAACTTGAAATAGATCATAGTTCCCAATATAAGGCCTAAAACTATAAAACTCATAAAATAAAAAAATAGGAAAAAATATTAGTGACTTTAGGTTTAGCAAATATTTCTTAGGTTCAAAAGCAAGATCCATAAAAGAAAGATTTAACGCTTGTTCTTCATTAAAACTAAGATCTACTCTTTAAGAGACACTGCTAAGAGAATGAAAAGAAGAGATATACACTGGGAGAGAAAATATTATCAAATCACACATCTGATAAAGAACTTGTCTGTATACTATAAAAAGAATACTCAAAACTGAATAAGAAAACAAACAACTCAATTATAAATTAGACCAAAGATTTAGACATGTCACCAAAAAAGATATTGAGACAGCAAATAAGTACATGAGATGTTCAACTCATCAGTTACTAGGGGAATGCAGATTAGAACTACAAAGCATTATTACTACATTACCACGAGAATGGCTATAATCAAATAGGCAAGATTTACCAAGAATATGGTCCCATGTGTGACCATGTCCTGAAGCTCCTTAAACAGCTCTGGAGAAGCGCACATGGAGAGGAACTGAGGCCTCCTGCCAAGAGCCAGCATCAACTTGACAGACAGGTGAGTGAGCCATTGTGGAAGTGAGTTCTCAAGCCTCGGTCAGGCTTTGAGTAAAGCAGCTCTAGCCAACATCTTGACTGCAACTTCATGAGATACCCTAAGCCACAACTCCCATAGGAATTGATAATGAATGTTTATTGCTGTTTTAAGCCACTATGTTTTGTAGTAATTTGTCATGGAACAGTGGATAACTAATACAGAGCCATATCAGATTTAAAAAAATAATATATACATTGGCTGGCACATAATAAAGCCTTTCATAAAAATTAGCTGTTATCGTTGTCGTGCAGTGCACGTGTCCTTTTTCACCAGTGACTGCAAGTTTCTTAAAAAGGAAGACTGCAACTCCTTCCTTTTTTTTTTTTTTTTTTTCACTTTCTGCCTCTCCTCATCCTGCTCAGCCCCTTAGCACACTGCTGGGCACACACATAACAGAAGCCTAATTAAGTAATTCTCAAAGGAAGGGAATTAAATCCAAAGATGAAACAATTTACCTTTGTCATTGTAAGGATAACTTTCCATTCCCCAAAATATTTAATTTTCTCTTCTGTTGCAGTCAGTGTAAATGTACCAGCTTTTATTTGCTAGTGTGTAATGAATAAGCTGTAAAGGCAAGAAAGACTAAGGGGTGAGGAGGAAAGACCTGATTGATTTAAAGGAAGCAGTGAAAAAATAAGCACTGGATAAGGCAGAAGACCAGGTAAGAAGGTCAGGGATGTGCCTGTAATACAAAGTAAAAAATGAGAATAGGACCTGGAGAACATCCAGGAAACCCACACAGACAACCTGGGCTTCAAGGTTTGAGGTTCCCATCTGCTGCCATAATTCATTTTTTGTTAATGATGTTATTGTGATTGTTGTTTGTGTATGCTGCCTCCATAACCCTGGCTAGTTGCTTTGAGAATATATCCCAAATATATATTTGAAAAATATAATTGAATATTTATAAAAAATTCAATACCACAGAGCATTAAAATTACATCTACTTAGATAAATAACCCAAACCTCATCCCCTACTGATAGCTTATCTTTTTTTGTATGTCAAGGAAAACAGATGTTACATTCTTTGATAATAGTCAAGTAAAGTTTTGTAATTCTAGCCATGTTACTTAAGGAATTAAAAATATTTAAATCTATTCTTTATGATACAAAGCTCATACAATAATTTAGGTCACTGTGACATGGGCCTAAAATAAGGATATTATTGTTAGGAACGAAGAAAGCTTATTTTGTGAGATATCCCAAATTTAGTGCTCTAGTCATAGTTATCTTGGTTTCTTGCTTGGGAGTTAGGTAACATGAGCCATTGATTTCTGTGACGGGTGGACACACAGTCATAAAGGAAAAAAAGGTAATAATAATTGTAATAATAGTAATAAAAATAAACATTCGTTGAGTTCTAACAATATGCTTGCTAGTGTAGTGAGAACTTAACATACTTTTTCTGATCGAATCCTCAAACAATCCAATGAAGTACATTATTATTACCTTTAACAGATGAAGTAACTGAAACTTACATGAAGTCATGGAACTTCAGCTACCCTCTCTGTTATCCTCCTCATTCTGACATTTTTTGACAGAGCCATGACCAGGGCAAAGGCAAGATGAGTCAGAGATAAGGCTCTCTGTTTCTCCTTTTTTTCTCACTTTAACTAACTCTATTTTGGTGGTTTATTACCTGATAAGACAAAGTTTGTTGATTGTGAACAAAGACCTATTTCAATTATTTAGCCCACATTGAAGTGCCTGAAGAAGACATTACAGATGGGCAGAAATTGGTATTGTAAAAATATAATATACAGATTTATAATTTTGAGATTTAAAAAATGTTTAAATTATACATTTGAGAGACTTCAAAGAAGAACATGTCAACATCTGAGAAGGAAAATCAGTTATAATTAAATGAAACAGTTTCATAGAGTTCAGGACATTTTATCCTAGATTTCATTTTGGTAACACTTTGTCTTACCAGGTACCTAAGTAGATGCTTTTAAGAGTACAGTTTTACCTATTTTGTGGAAATAAACAGCAAAAAGAAGTGAAGGTATCATATGACTAGTAGGTGCAGGACTTACAAAAAGGTGTAAAAATAATTATTTGGGGGTATTACTTACAGAGTTTACAAGTTTCTGTCGAGGTAATGAGAATATGACAGAAATTAATGAATAAGGGGGGAAATAAGTAGCAATGAGATTTGTATCCAAATAAGAATATGGATTTACCATAACAAAAAAATTTTTTTTCTAACTATATCTGTTTCAACTTAATTTGAGCAAAAAATGAACTGAAACTTCCTACTAGACAAGAACTAATGAAGCTTCAGTAATTTTTTTTGATTTTTGCCTATGATCCAGAGATGACATTATGTTTGTTTCTTAGATAAAACTTAGTAATTTTCCTTGGTTCACTTTTTTTTTTTTTTTAGAAATAAGATCCTTTTGGAGAAACTTTAATAAAAAAAAAATGATGTTATGATTACTGTAACCACCATCCCCACCTCAAAAAAAAGATGTGCAAAAGGAAACAGTTTATTGCCTAAAGGATGATGAGACTGAAGCTCCAAAAGAAGATACTCTTCAATGTACTTCAATTAGAACTTTTACTTTTTAAAAATAGCTTGCGATATTAATTCACATACAATAAAATTCATCCAATTCAATGGTTTTTAGTATATTCACTAAGGTTGTACAACCATCATCACAATATAATTTTAAAAGATTTTCATTAACCAAAAAGAAACTTTGTATCCATTTCTCAGATCTTTCACTTTGGTTCCAAGTAGATTTTCTTCAAGTTGATGTGAGACAACCTAGGAGTTGTATAGTAACTGGTCTAGAGCTGCTGCTTGGGTTGAGAGAGGCATAGACATTTAAAAGGATAATGAGATACAAGACTTATTCACCTCATCTTTTGGGTGTTAGCCTTTCCTTTTTTAAATCGAGGGGAAAGTCACATAACATAAAATTAACCATTTTAATGATATTGATCTGTGAAAGTAAACATGTATTTTACCTATATTACTAGAAATAATGCAAAATATAAAACTGAGACCCAAGTTGAGACATGAGTAAATGAAGAATATAACTTAGCTATTTATTTCTGACTAGGAAGAGAACATTGTACTTTGTAGCACATTATTACTTCCCAACATTCTAAAAATCTTGAACATCTTAGTTCCAAGATAAATAGATGACAGAGTCCTTGCCATGAATGTGTAACCTGAATGAAATAAGGTACTACTACCTTTAATATCTAATACGCTTTTTTTGCTCTGTTCAAAGGGGAATCTCCCTCAGAAACAATATATTCTTTGATCATAGTCAGGATTTGGAATAGGTAATGTAGTTAAATTTAAAAACCCACTGCTCCACTGTACAATGTGTGTGTGTGTGTGTGTGTGTGTGTGTGTGTGTGTGTGTTGAATATCCCAAAAGGACCAAACTATCCATTCCTAAAGCCATGTTTTGCCCTAAGGGAAATATATGAAGACTACAGTTGTACCTTGATTAAAGAGAGCCTTGTTAACACCAAGAATGTTTGGCTACCTAGAGGTTTTCACACTCCAAGGCAATGAACTATGTAACAAGATGAAAGACAGGCAAAGGCACATTTTTCTTTGATAGGGTGATAGAACTGAGAAATGGGAAGCAGGGAAGAAGAACTGCTTCAACTGCTTTCTCAGGAAGATGAGTTTTAGGAAAGATGCTGAAGATGATGAACGGCAAATTTGATTCCCTTAAAACTGCTCCCCACATACCCCTTGAGAAGTATACATTTTTCAGTTTAAAACTGCTAAAATATATAATATCTTCTTATCCCTTCAGTTCTCACTGATTGCCCCACCTCTGAAATCCTATGGGTCTTATGGTCTATTCTTCTTAATATAGGAGTCAGTTTCTCTTTAAGTGACTGTAAAGAAATCAGTCTTAATTTCATGTGTGGCTACTGAAATCAATATCATTCTGTACTATAATCATACCTCATGCCTGGTCATCTACAATGGCAGTTCAGAGAAAGAGGGTAATACATACTGGAAGAAGTCATTTTGGATCATCAAGAATGAGAATTTTGTTAAGAACAAAGGAAGAAATTCATTCTAGGGAAGAACATGTATCAGTTAGGATATAAACTAGCTGCTGTAACAAAGATTCAGACTAATAGCAAATGTTTAAATGAGTTCTCTCACGTACCAGAACATGAGTCGTCCAGAGGTACTACTTTATCCAAAAGGCAGCAGGTTTTTTTATACCTTTTCTCTGCTACTTCCTAAGTATAGGTCTTGTTCTCATGGCCAAAACTGGTCAACATATTCTGGGTCTTTATTCTAGATGACAAGAAGGGAGAAAATTAGGAGAATATTCAAAGAGGACACAATCTTTCCTTTTAAAGAAAGAACCCTGATGTTTCCTGTCATTTACACTCACATCCTACTAGCTAAAATTTAGTCACACAGCCAATGATAGCTGCAAGGGAAGCTAGAGAAAACATAGACTTTAGCTGGAAACCCATGAGTCCAAGCTAAAACTCGGGGTTATAATTACTAAAGAAAATAAGTGAGACTTATTTGAGACAACCACTGGTCTCATAGATGTAGAAAAGAAAATGGCAGGAGCTAGAAGGGAGAATGTGGAAAACAATTGTCCTGAAAATATAAGAAAATAAGTCTACAGTGTCTGATTGAGGAGTTGAAAGTGTGGGAAGCTATTGAGGGTTTATAAAGACTGTTATCAAGAAAGTTGTTTCTTTGCTTGCTATTGTTTTTTTTTGTTTGGTTTTTTGTTTTGTTTTGTTTTGTTTTTAGGAAGGTTTAAGTGTTAAGATGTAGGATGCAGTGTGTGTAGATGTATTGAGAGGGGTATATCAGATAGTCAGGATGGGTTAGATCCTTGCTATTCAAAGTGTGGTCCAGGGTCTGGCAGCATCAGCATCACCTGGGAGCTTGTCAGAAATGCAGAATCTCAGTCCCCACCCAGACCTACAGAATTATAATCTGCATTTTAGCAAATTCTTCAGGTAACTAATACCATGTTGAAGTCTGAGAAGCACTGGACTAGATGATGCTGTAATGGAATAATCCTAAAATTTCCATGTCTTAAGAACAACATACTCATACTCAAAGTCCATCCAGGATGAAGTGGGTAGCAAGTAGGTGACTCTGCTTGTCATCCTCACAAGGCTGATGGAGGTTTCACCGTTTGAACATCAATAACCACGTGGCAGGGGGAATTAATGAGTGGCTCTTGTGCTTCTCTCACATTTTATTTGCCAAAGCAAATCCCGTGACCATGCCTATCTTCCAGGAAGTAGGAATCAAAATACCAGTGAAGCTAGAGGATCCTGGTGGACTTTAAAAGGGTTATTACTATATAGATGTAAAGTAATCAGATATTGAGAAAGCATAATATCAATAGGAAAGAAAAGGAGAGCACCAAGAAAGGAACATTTCAGATTATTCTGAAAGGATAGTCAAGAAAGATTCTCAGGTTTAGAGTCTGGTTGATTGGACAAATATGACTTTTGTAGAAAAGGAAAAATTTGGAGGAATTGGCTGGGGTGGGAGTGAAAAGGCTGAGTTTGGAATGGACATGCTGAGTCAGCAATTAGGGTAGATATTCACCCTCTGCCTATTTTTCCAACCTCATCTTGTATCACTTCTGCCCTCACTCACCATGCTCCAGCTACACTGCCTTCCTTCTGTTCCTTCATACATCAATCTTGTTCTCACCTTAGGGTTGTTGTATCTGCTGTTTCTTCTGGAATGTTCTTCTCTGGGTCCATCATGAGCTCCTACCTGTCATTCAGAACTTAACACTATCATCTTCTCAGAAAGGCCTTTCCTGGTCATCCAAATGTGGCCACCCTGTCACATTTTATCACACCTCCCTGTTTCAGTTACCAGCTTAGTGCCTATAGCTAACTGATATTTGTTTTGTTTATCTCCCTCCCCCATTAAAAAATAAGCTCCATGAGAGTGTGGAGTCTGTCTGTCCTGTATCACCAGCTTCAAGCACATTGTCAGGCACAGGCTTGATATTTAGTAAATATTTACTGAATGTTCACACAGAATTTCAGTTAAAAAGCATGCAATAAGGGAAATATAGATAGGGTTCTAAAGAGAACAGATTTGGAATGGCAAAGTTCTCTAAGGTATTAAAAGATGAACAAGGAGCATTAAACTTTTAGGAATGCTCCCCCTCAGTGAGTACAGAGTGTAGGAGACTGAGATGTCTACAAGGTAGAACAGAGAGGTTCCTGATGCCAGGACAAAGTTTCAGTGAGAGATGGGTGGATGGGAACAAGTGTTATCTCCTAGCCAAGAAAAATGGAAATGAGGAAAAGACCATCAGATTTGGGCAGGTCATTTGTGACCATTGAATAAAGGAGTAAAAATGTAGAGCTTTAGAAGAGAAAGGGCATAGCAAGCATAAGTCGTTTGTAGTTTTACTCTACAGGATTGAGTGAGTTTCTTTTTGAGACCTATTTAAATCCAAGGGAAATGAGGCTAGAGAAGAGGGAAGATTGAATATGCTGTAGAGGAAAGGTTCTTAACTTGAGATCAAGGGACCGCTAAGGGTCCATGAGTCACCTCAGGGGCTCTGTAAACTCCGAAATTACATGCGAAATTTTGTCCGTGCATGGCAGGGGAGAGTATGCAAGGATTTGTATTTCATTATTTTCCAAAAGGTCTCGAGACCCAAAGGTTAATAACCACTGCTGAAGAGGAAGAAAATAGGCGAGCAAAAAAATAAAATAAAATAAAAACCAAAAACAGAAACAAAACACCAGAGGCCCGGAGAATGGTCAAGCTTTAGAGAGAAAAAGGAAAAACTCTTATCTAAGGTAAAGCTATAAACAGATGGAAAAGTTCACAATTGCATCATCATCTCTGTAAAATAGGTGTATTAAGGACAGAGCTAGAAACAGTGAGGAGGCATGTACAAACACGCTCCAGTGAATGGAGACTAAAGATGCTGGGCAGACCGGAGTGGGGAAAGCGCCTGTTTCTCAACCGAGTGTGCGTAGGTCCTGATCAATGTCACGGCCCGGTGGTGCTCAAGGCTGGGAATTGCAGGCATTGTTCTTTAACCATGGTGCGTCCCTTCGACTCTAGCCAACCCGACTGGCAAAGAGCAGTCTTTTCACAAAAGGCAATCATGAACAGGCAGTAGGGTTCATCAGGGCGTCAGCCGAATAACAAGCTGTACAACCGAGTTTCCCCACAGTGGCCGTACTTTCCCCTGCAATGTTCCGGCAGTTGCCTCCAGTTGGGCCTCTGCACCTGTCTCAGAATCATTCCATTTCGACATCTTCCTTCCCTGTGTCCGGCTCGCGGCTTGGCGCAGTGCCCATGGACAGTGGGTCCCCGGAGAACTCATTCATTCAAACTGAGGGGTTTACTGGGCGACGTCGGGTGCAAGCTCAGTGCCATGCCTGAAGAACACCGGGACCTCAGGAGTTAGCTCGCGCGCGGCCTGGGGGCGGAGAGGCGGGGGCAGGGGGCAACACTCCAGACCCGACCGGAGTCTAACGGGTCACCGCCCGCCTGTCGTAACAAGTTCCCGAAGAGACTCGCGGGGCGCGCCAGGGGATGCCCGGCTCAGGCTGGCTCCGCCTCCCACTAGCCCGAGATCCCGCGGGAACAGATCTCTCGGGCTGGGGACCTGGGTGTCTCGGGATCTGGGGCAGGTGTTTGAGCACGGGCTCTAACGGCAGGCTTCAGCGGTTTGACCTTGAGGCCTGGCACTGACCCCTTCCCGGCGATCCGACCCGCAGCGCCCGTAGCTCCACAAGCGCCAGTCTGGAGCCCAAATCCATCCTCTATCCCCTCTGGCGCTTCGCCCTTTTCCTGTAGCCAATCGGATCCCGACGTGGTGCGGGCCAATGGCCGCGGTCAAAGTATCAAGGGTGGTTGAGCCTATCAAAGTTCAGCCTTAACTTTTACATGTCGGCCAATCAGTGGCCAATAAACAAGAAGCTTCCAAGATCAAAGGGGAAGGGGTGGGTTCTCAGCGGCAGCAATGCCGCGGGGCGGAGGAATGACAGGCAACTTCACTAATACAGCAGACATATTTTTTCTACGTATATAAGGGGGCGGGGCGAATTTGGCGGCGGCACCAATGGCTGGTTGGGGGGCGTGTCCCCAGGGCCAAGCGGGAGCCAGAGGCCCGGGGCTCTCTGGGCCGCGCCTGAGGCAGACGCAACGGGGCCCGGGGGCGGCGGCGGCGGCGGCGGCGAGGGTGGTCGCCGCAGCTGGCCCGGGTGGATGGAGCTAGAGGGGAGGGGTGCTGGCGGTGTGGCGGGGGGGCCGGCATCTGGGCCGGGGCGGAGCCCCGGGGAGTCGGCACTGCTGGACGGGTGGCTGCAGCGGGGCGTGGGCCGGGGGGCCGGCGGAGGGGAGGCCGGGGCCTGCAGGCCCCCGGCACGACAGGATCCGGACTCCGGACCGGACTATGAGGCGCTACCGGCCGGAGCCACTGTCACCACGCACATGGTGGCGGGCGCCGTGGCAGGGATTCTGGAGCACTGCGTGATGTACCCCATCGACTGCGTCAAGGTGAGACTTGGACCGGCTCCGAACCCGACCTGGGGCTGACCCAATCCCTGGGTCCTGTCCGGAGCCAGGATCCCGGCCAAGAGCCGGAGCCGACATGAGTTCCTTCTTGGCTCCTGCCATCACCATACAATTCGACTGATACTCCATGCAAGCAAGGTCCGGGCTGGGAATTGATCCCAGTCAGGAACCAGGACCCGTTTTTAACCGTCAGTGAGATCTGAATCAGGACTCTGGAACGAAAATCTGTCTGCCCAAGCCCTGGATCTCAGCTGGGACTAAACAGGAATAGGGTGGGATGGGATGAGAATGGGTGTTACTAACTTGATTTAAGGTGAAGCCAGCTGCCTTGAATCAGATCCTAATGCCTTGAGATGTTCTCTGGGCGAGTGCTTTTACAAGCTCCTTGCTGGATCGTCCCTAAAAAGTGACGCGTCAGGAACCAGAATCTGAGATCTCTCAACTAGATAAAAAAATTTACTTAATCTAACCCATGAGTGATTTGAAATCATTGTGCAGTCAGAATTCAGAGTACCAGACTGGAAGTAATGTGAGAAAGACCGTGTTCGGGAAAAGGTTTCGGTTTCTCTGTGCAGCAAACATATGACACCCCACCTATTTCCTGAACATGAAAATTGAGCTGGGATTAGGATTGTGCATGTGCAGGGAGAACATCAGCCCCTAACGGAGATAGGATAGTGGAACCGATAGTGTATTTCTTTAGCCATCTGAAGTTGACAGAAAGGGAAAACTTGACTAGAAAGAAAGCATTACGATGTAGAAAAGTGGATGTAAGTGTGAAGAAAACGAAATGAGCTCAAAACGAGGGCGTGATTTGATGAAAGTAAATCTAGTTATTGCATCTACAGCCAAGCAGGCTGATTAGAAGGTGTAAAAGTTAGGTGCTTCTTAAGAAAGCTGAGTGAAGAGGGGAACCGATTATTCTTTACAGTTCTTTTTCTTGTGCATAAGCTAAGGTACCAACAACTAAAAATGAGGACTAAATTGAGACATTATCTCGAGGGGGTTTGTTGAAATAAATGTAATAACAGACTGGCACTTCATTTACATGTTTAAGGGTATAGTCAGACAATATCCTGTTAGCTCATTGATGTATGTTTTTTCCGCAAATTAGGAAAAATGTTATATGTTCAGAGAGAGGAGAGTATCAACTTAGGAAATGTAGACTGTCTGTTCTGTTTCTTCCTGGTTCCAGTACCGTTTCATATTTCATTCGTAATGTGGATGAGGAAATGGAGAAAGTGCTTGTTAAGCTTTATGAATGACATTAAGTTGGTAGGAGTATTCTGACACATTGCAAGATAACTCCTAACAAGACCTATATACCCACTGAAAGAGTGGTAAATGCACTTGGCTAAAGTGAACATTAGAATTTTAAAAGCACTTGTCAATTGGGAGGAATAGAAATAAACAGTAAAATCCATCAGAGAGAAGAAAATGGTTACTGCTCTAACAATATTGAAATGTAAAATGGATAACTACAAATGAAAAAGATTCAGACATTTATGTAATGGAGTCTAGGTTGAATGACTGAATTGTTAATGCTATATATCCAAAAGTTAATATGATCTAACTGCAAAATAATGTCACTATACTTAGACTGTGAATAAAGAGCAGGGTCTAGAGTGCTCTGTTTCAGGAAAGGTATCAAATGAAAACTAGATCAAAGAGCACAGTGAAAATTATTTAATGACTTGAAAAATACAATGTAATGTGACCAACTTAGAAATTACTATAACTTACCAATTTAAGTGTTGTCCCAATACCTTGGGAAGCTACCTCCTTACCCCATGTGTTTATATAATGCTACTGTTACTATTAACATTTTACAGATTCCTCTGTTAGAAATGCCTCTAGAATATTTGGGTACATATCCTTAATGGGAGCAAATCTTTGTCCTAATACAAGATGGAATTGACTTTTTAGTAACTGAAACCATTCAGGATCAAATATGGTGGATAAAATGGCAGGTCAAAATGGCTAGTACTGGTTAGAGTCAAAGATAAGGTGGGACCAGAAAGCAAGGAGACTGATTGACTCCTGAGGCTGATAAATTCACTGAGGGAATATTTCTGAAGAAGAGTTCCAGAAATGTTTTGCATAATCACAGCATTGCTGGAAGTCACTTCTAGCCTTCCAGGGTAACTACAATATTTTAAAGAACAGTTCTTACTCATTTACATAAGCTTTGGAATTTTTTTTTAAAAATGAGTCATACAACATTTTAGTCATGCCTCAATGCCCTACATTAAAGAAAAAGTTTTTTGATCTGGAGGAAAAAATGCTCAGGAGTCTTCAAAAACAAAAACGTATTTTAGAAGAATCGTTTGCCATTAATGCTAGGATATAAATGACTAGAGAGAAAAACTAGGTGAGACCTGTAGGATTTAGTGTCAGTAGGTATATTACACACTTATGTAGACATGAAAGTAAAATTCATATATCTTCAGAAAAGGCTTCCCAGTTCACTCGTGCTGGGGCAGCTCTTCTTCCTCTTTACCATAAATGAGTGGAAGAGAGGAAGAGCAGCCCAACTGTACCCTAAGATTAGAGGCAGGTACCCATGTTGGAGCCTCAAGAGCAGCACAGTGTTTGCAAATGAAAGCTGACATTGCCTCTTGGCATGTAAGCCTGTTTCCCCCCAGCCACTTATCAGAGTCAAGGTGACTTAAAATGCCCTTGGGAGGGACCATGAGAAGCCAGCATAGCCTTGCTAGGCTATAGTTATTCAGCCAACTATTTCCATGGTCATATAGGGAGATTTAGGAACCCAAATAAATGCTAGTTTTCTTTTTCTGGGCCTCAAGCACCAGGCTTTATCTATAGGAACAGGCTCTGCAACTCAGAGCAGTCGAAACTCTTCTCAAAGTCATCTGGCAAAGTACCCACCCGTCAGTAAGGCACTGCTTTTTTAGCTCTGTAATGGTGAAGCAAATAGTTTACTCACATAATAGAGGGAAAGAGCAAAGAGAAATTCTCTTTTCCAAATTTCAGATGTAAATGGATATCTACACACATTCACTGATGAACGGTTAAGGACTGGAAGCATTGGCTTATTTGATTTTCTTGTGTCTAATAACAATAATAATAATAAATATTCAATAAATGACAGTTCTTGTTTGCCAAGCACTATCTGACATGCCTTAGTTTCATTTATTCATCTAGTCCTTGAGACAACTTCATGAAGTAGACACCATTTTCATTATTTTACAGATGAAAAAAAGGCAAGTTAAATAACTTGTCCAAGGTCATATAGTTTAAGTGGTAGAGTCATGATTTGAACCCAGTCTGACTCCCAAGCCTTCTGTACAGCTTCTCAAAAGCAGATTTCCAGAACTAAGCAAGGCACAGAATTTGACAATAACGCTTGTTCCTAAACATGACCTTCAGATTAATAGCTTGACATGTAAATCATAATCACAGAGAAACTTTAAAATGAAACAATACAAATTAAACCTGATTTATTAAGGAGCAGTTAGTTGCCCATGCATATTTGTGAAATGACTTATCCAGAGATGGCAATGCCATGATCTGTAAAATACAAACTAATACTTTTGAGAATCATATTTAAATACCATCATAGCTTTATATTTCTAGCATCTCATAAATTACCAATGGTTTTTACATGCCTTAACTCTTTGAATCTACACAACAGACCTATGTGCCAGCCATTCTTAGTTTTATGATATAGACAATAATATTGAAGCTCAGAGAGGTTAAGTGACATACCCAAGACCACACATTTAGCAAAGCAGGGGCTTAAACTCAGGCTTTCTAACTCAAATGTAGCTTGTCTTTTACCAAACCATTTATCTCCCTACTAGTCTAGGTAGCTTTTCTTCAAAGCCAGGCAGTGGTTTTTGTTATATTGAAGGCTATTAATATATTCTTACTTAGAGATTTTGTCTTTCTCCAAAAGATAGATCTATTGGTCCACAAATTAGGGGAGCTACATTTTTATATTTGGCATAGCTTATGCATGGGTCCTCACCATAAGAGTGTATTTTCATTGAGTTAAAATTGTGAGTCACATTTAAATGTGTGTAAAATGTTCAGAGTAACTTACCCACAATCCAGGTTTCTCTTGGGGGTGAAGGGTTCCAAGCCTCTGAGGCCACATCTTTTAAGACTGGTTGCCTAAACATGCCATTGACTCCAGCAAAGCAGTGCAATTTCTGAGTATTCTCCCTATACAAGATCAGTTCCAAACAAACCTATAGAAACATAATTGTAAAGCTACCAGGCCCAGTTTATCTATTAGTAGCCATATCCTGCAAAGACCTGTAGCCTTTCTGAATAACTCATCTGATGGATATTATACCCCTTTTAT
The DNA here is from genome assembly GCA_028627145.1 of Eidolon dupreanum. Taxonomy (NCBI): domain Eukaryota; kingdom Metazoa; phylum Chordata; class Mammalia; order Chiroptera; family Pteropodidae; genus Eidolon; species Eidolon dupreanum. Next base: position 18,237,502 of record CM053506.1, read on the forward strand.
GATGTGAAAGATTAGTAAGTACACCCTCGATTGGACATTTATGAATTTGTTTTGAGAAGTGGAAGAGTGTGTCAAATTGTGATAAGTGATACTGTATATTTCTAATCAAACTTCTAGTAATTAATCTTTTAAGCTCCTAGTTCTTTCTTGGTAGCAGGCAGGAGAAAACAGTATAGAAGAATGTTGATTGCTTGTGGCTCATTAGGACCTGTCAGTCTGGTTAGTTTCTGGTAATCCAGTTAGTTATTTTTTTCTCCCATGCTCTTGAGAAAAGGCATTACTCTTAGGTTCCAAATGGCCAACAGGAAAGTTCAAGCTTTTAAATATAGATTGAATCAGTGATGCAGTAAGAATTTAAATTGTACTTGGGCATCAGTTACCTCTATTGGCTCATTAATGGCTGATTCTCTGAATTGGTGCAGGCACAGCTAAGATTCATTCATTCTTTCTTTTATTCAACAAACATATCTTGAGTGCCTACTGTGTTCCAGGCACTGAATATTGATTTTATTATTAACTGTTAGTCCTGTGCTACCTTAACCTTGAAATGGAGCAACAGACAAGAGATATTCATTGGGAGACACACCCTTCAAAGAAGGTCTGTGATTTGGAGAAGTGTTTCAAATAAGATTAATTTCACAAATTTCAATAAAACTTTGTCTAGTAATATCATACAAAGTGTCTACCAGGAGCATTTGCAATCTTGCTCTCTGGCATATGTTGTCAGTTTGCCTCAAACAAATTGTTATAAAAATTCTCTACAGGTTTGGACATTTCTCATGTTGACAGACTCCTATAAATGGAATCATACAGTATATACTCTTGTGTCTTCTGACATTTCATTTAACATTGTGCCTATGAGATTCATCTGTGATAATATGTGTAACAAAAGTAAAAAGAAAAAGTGTATACCATAAACTTTCATTCCATTCGTTGAATCCTCTAGAGATTCCAAGGATTATATTTCATGGAGACTGATTTTATTAACCAATGCCAATTTAGGGATTCAATCAATTTAGATTAGCAATCTGGAAGCCCCTTTAGTTTTAGAGACTGGGTTGGTTTTCACCTTCATAGAAAGTAAACTTTCTTTCCTGGAAAATTAGAGCAGCATCTATTAAGGAATGCTGTCTGCCAAGACTTTATCTTACAGACCCCAGCTGCCAGTGCCAAATAGTCTGAAAAAGTCAGATTATCATCAAAGTTATATCAAAGGATGAGCCATCATCTCATTAGTCATTATAGTGTTTAGTCAGGAAGCAGGCCCAGGATCAGTCTTCAGAAATACATAAAGTATATCGTAGACAGAAACACTTGACTTAAGAATCTGTTTGTAAAGAATCTTAGCCTGAGTTATTAAAGGCACAAAAGCAACTTCTGAAACGGGCTTGATATTTGTTGCTGGGGCTATGGATCATTTTGGAGTTCAAAGATACCAGGGGATGATTCTTGGGGGGAAAAAAAAGGTATTCCATTCTTAGGGTCATAAAATGACTAGAAAAAGAAAGGTCCAAGGCTTGTAAAGATTGGATATAGATTTGGAAGGAAATAAAACTGCATGCCAGGTATCCCTCCTGCACGCTGGCATGATTCCACAAAGAAAGTCTGCTCAGTGCCCAAGGCCTGAGTGTTGAGGTTGAACGAGAAGTCGGCATCACTGACATTACTCTTCGTTCTATTATTTCAGACCCGGATGCAGAGCCTACAGCCTGACCCAGCAGCCCGCTATCGCAATGTGTTGGAGGCCCTCTGGAGGATTATGAGAACGGAGGGCCTGTGGAGGCCCATGCGGGGGCTGAATGTCACAGCAACAGGCGCGGGGCCTGCCCACGCCCTCTATTTTGCCTGCTACGAAAAGTTAAAAAAGACATTGAGTGATATAATCCACCCTGGGGGCAATAGCCATATTGCCAATGGTATTGAGCCTTCCTGTGCTGGTTCCCCCACCTAACCCATCTCTTTGGGCTTTGCTGCTGTCAATGCTTTCCAGTCTCAGCGTGGTTTGGAACTGAAGCTTTGGGCCGGGGTAGGCCAGATTATAGGGGAGGGACTTCCAAACCTGATGTTCTCAGACAACTGGCCGCTTCAACCCCACCCCTCCTTTGAGGCACCTCAACAAAGGGTTACAGTATCCTCCCTTACCTACCAGCTTGACTCTCTCATCTTCTCCCTGGCATCAACTTCTAATGCCTTGGTAATGTGGAGACACACACTGAACTACCCCCATTGTATATTTATTGATAGTTGGGTGGTGTCCTGTCCCTCAGGGCAGGATCACCCCCAGGTGCCCAAGGAAGACACTAATATAGCCTCAGCTCTTCACCTCACCTTTTCAGGATCCCAACTGACCAGAGGCAGTTTGAGTCATTGAGAACATGATAAGGCCTCAAGTGAATGGGGGAGGGACCAAGGGACTTCTGTATGGAGAAACCACAGTGTTGAAAGTTGTGTGGAAATAAGGGAAGGGATAGCAATCTGAAGATTGAGGATTGAGTGTGGAGAGGAGAAGGTGAGGAAAGGTCTACGTAGACAGATGTTAGGCTTTAGAGATGGGTTGGGCAGCATAGGGTATCAGAATAGAAGGTGATATTCTCTGTGAAAATCCGACCTGCCCTTCATGTTCTCCCTCCATTGGAGTCAGTTGATATGCTGGCATCCCTTGGCAGCAGTGTATCTGCTTCCTGTTTGGGGCATGAACTGCATTTATTCTCAGAACCACCTTTATTGGTAAAATCTGGGCTTTTTTTTTTTTTTTTTTTTTTTTGACTTCCCAACCTTAATAGCCTAGATGTGGAATGTATGTTGGTGAGCTTACTGAGTTAGTGGGAACAAATATCTTCATTTCTGGGGACAGGAGTGTAGGAGCAGTGGGTTCCCATTTTTTGAACTGGCTCTTAACATCATTCCCTCTCCGCGCTGTGATTTAGCACAGCCACGCCCCTTCATTTTGGGGCCTCAGTGAATCAGTTGTCCTCTCCAGGCCTTACATGTGGCAGTTGTTTTCTCCTTTGCAGGTGCGGCCGGGTGTGTGGCGACATTACTTCATGATGCAGCCATGAATCCAGCTGAAGGTAACGATTCCTCAACCTTTCTCTCTGTGGGCAGCTGCATCTGCATCTGCATCTCTGGGCTTTTCCTTTATTTCTGGTGTGCAGAAGAAAGCTGAGGAGCACCCCATCAGTTTTGGTAGGAAATCCTGCCATGTTACTTTGTCTTACCACCAGAGGGCGCTCTCCCCATGTTGTCAGTACTTAGCAGGAGCCCCTTGGACAGGAAGCATATTCGTTGAGATGTAAGTCATCTTTGGGGCTTCCCTAGAAAAAGATAAGGCTCTACTTGGCCCGTTCCTTGCCTTCTTAGAAGTCCTCTTTGTAGTGGATTTGATCTTATCTGAAATATTAGCAGATTATTTCACTTCAACGAGGTGAAAATGGATTTTGACAGTTGAAAATACTGCCATATTGGAATGAAGATAGTTGAGAGGAATAAAAGGGTAAATTGTAGAGTTCATTCTCTGCACTGTGGCTTGAATCTTTGCATTTTAGTTGGAGAATGAGGTACCCATGGAAATATGAAGGGGTAGCATAGTTGCATGTCCCTTAAGTTCTGTTTTTTTACCTGTCTGGGCAAGGCCATGGTTTGGAAAGGGCTAAAGCTAAGGATGAGATCCACGGAGCTCACACCATGTTATCTGCTTGAGGGATTAGGAGATATGTGGAAACTAAAACCACACTTCTTTGCTAAGAATTTTGTTTTTGGTGGTACTTCTTCCTCTCCTGTGGGAGGGAGTGAACATCCTCATCTCGTAAGAGTTAGGTGTTCTTAGTACCTGGGGATTAGGATCATTAGGGCTGTATATTTATTATCATGTTCACTGCCACTCAGTCACTTCTTGTTTTATGAATTGTAATTGTAGCTAGGTGCTTATATCAAGGAAGCCTCTGGAGTCTCTGAACCGTAGATAGATCTTATGTGTTATTTGACTGGTTTTAAAGAAATCCTGCCAGAAGTGGGTCTATTATTTTTTGTCTCTTTACCAACCCTCTCTAATCCCCTCCTCTCAAAAAAGGGAAACCTTAACTTTTCAGGCCAACTGACTGCTCACTCATTTTTTTTCCTCTCCATCATATTGGCTGATCCGCTGACTTGGAACTGAATCTGGCACTTGCTCACCGGTTGGTTGCCTTCGCCATTTCTTCCTTCTCGTTGATGACACTACCAGTGGTCAAGCAGAGGATGCAGATGTACAACTCACCGTACCACCGTGTGACAGACTGTGTACGGGCAGTGTGGCAAAATGAAGGGGCCGGGGCCTTTTACCGCAGCTACACCACCCAGTTAGCCATGAACGTTCCTTTCCAAGCCATTCACTTCATGACCTACGAATTCCTGCAGGAGCACTTTAACCCCCAGAGACGGTACAACCCCAGCTCCCACGTCCTCTCCGGAGCCTGTGCAGGAGCTGTAGCTGCCGCTGCCACAACCCCACTGGACGTTTGCAAAACACTGCTCAACACCCAGGAGTCCCTGGCTTTGAACTCAAACTTCACAGGACATATTACAGGCATGGCTAGTGCCTTCAGGACGGTATATCAAGTAGGTGGGGTGACCGCCTACTTCCGAGGGGTACAGGCGAGAGTCATTTATCAGATCCCCTCCACAGCCATCGCATGGTCTGTGTATGAGTTCTTCAAATACCTAATTACTAAACGACAAGAAGAGTGGAGGGCAGGCAAGTGAAGCAGCACTGAATGAAGCCAGGGGTTGAGACAACACTGCTGTGCCCTGCCGACTCCAGCCACATTCTCTGTCTCCTGGCATACTCCAGCCTTGAATGGAGTTGGAAGGAAGGTAGGAGGCTCTCCCCAGGCTATTGGTGTTCTGGCTAACACCAGTTCCTGCCAACTTCCGTTGCCACCACCTTTCCTTCCAGGCCCTAAATAGGTGCAGCAAAGAACACCATAGCACCTTTGACAACCTCTCTCCCTCCTGGGCCTGATGACCTGCTCTAGACTGTTATAGAGGGATAAGCAGCTCCTTACCCTGGTTCCTAATAAAAAGCCTTTACATTAAATCATTTCATTGGGTTTGTCTTGCCAAAGGGAAGTGAAATGCTGTCAACTGTACTTGACTTTAAGCATAAATGGAGGGGCCCAAGGGGAGATCTATTGTGATCCATAGTTTTTGTTGCTGCTGATTATCATGGTGATTTAAGACCCTGGGGCCTTACTCCCCTTGTTTTATTAACAGGCTCCAAGGAATCACCCTGACAGCAGGAACAATAGGCCTTTGACAGATCCTCCCTAAACAGGTGATCTCGATCCCACTATTGCCTTTTCCCTAGGGCAGTGGTGTAGCAGAAGAGGTAGAGGATGTCTATGTTCTAATTCTCAGCTCTGCCTCTAGCAGTAAAATTTTCCATGTGGCACTTTGCTTTGTAATATAGTTGCAAAACTGAAATTATTTAGTGCTGCAAGTCCTGAAGATTATGTGATAGATAAGAACACCTTTCATTTGGTTTTAAGACTTTTACAAATATTTATGTGATATCACCTGTTCTCACTAAATCTGTGAAGGAGGCAATGCAGATATCTCTGTTTTGCACATAAGGAAAGCTCATTGAGGCTGTGGCTTGCTCAAGGTCTCACAGGAAGTGCATAACTGGGACCCTAACCTAGAAATTTTGTCCCCAGAAATGAAGCTAACTGTGCCTTCTTACATAAGGGAAATGAGTGGAGGGTATGTAGTCCAACCTGCCATGCGAGAAGCTTCCCTGAGGACCACTCAGCTCTGGTGGGAAACTTTCAGGAATGGGGCTTTCACTGTGCTTTGTGAGTCAGTCTTGTTTGGTTATCTCCAGTTGTTAACAACTTCAGTACAAAGAATAGAAATCTAAACCCATAAAACTTTGATTTGTCATCTTATGTCATCTGTCATTCATTCATTCAGTAACTACTGAGTGTCTGTCAGGCACTGGTGTTGGGGATAGGATGATAAATAAAACCATCCAAGCCCTCAAGGAGCTTATTGTTTGGAGAAGAAGATAGAGGTAAAAAGGCAATTACAAGATAAAATGACAAGAAATATGATAGGGTAAACCTAGAATACTGGTTTGGAGGATGTAAGATTATCAGCCTGGCCTTGGGTGACTGGAGATAGGCTTTTGGAGGAGGTGACATCTGGGTAACACCTGGAAGGCAAATAAGCTAACTAGGCGAAGAAGGGTGTGGAAATGTTCTAGGCCAAGCCCTGGAGGTAAGAGAGAATAAGAAGTGTTTGGGGTTAGGTGTACAAGTGGTTTGACACCTGCGCAAGGCATGCACCTAAGAACCAAGCAGGGGCAGAGTCTTAAAAGCAATACTAAGGAGTTTAGAGTTTATCCTGAAGGCAGTGCAGAGGCATTACAGGATTTTAAGCAGAGGTGTGGTGTGATCAGGTTTACAATTTAAACAGATGACTGAGGCTCTCTGAAAAAAACTTAGAGGAGTTAGACTAGACAGGCAGGCAAGATTGGTCATGAGGCTGTCACAGTCATCCAGGCAAGGCTGTAGGGTGGTCTAGACCAGGACTGTGGCAAGGGATAGGGTGGTCTAGACCACGACTGTGGCAAGGGAGATGGAGAAAAGTGCTAGATTGGAGTGGTCTTCGGTTGTAGAAGCAATAGGATTTGGTTACAGAACAAATCTTGACCTCCTTCCACCTGAGAGCCTTCCAAATATCTATGGAGACTCATATCTGAATGTACTTGAAAAAAAAATCTGTCAATAAAATGGCAGAGCCTCCTGTTTTAAGCCATATTTAAGTAAGCTCTCCTGCCCCTCTGATTTAGCAATGAAAAAGAGAGACGTTAGTAGTACCAAGCAGTGGTCACTGGAGTTTGACTCGCCTATGGAGTAAAAAAAGCTTGATGAAATCATTTCAGGGGTCAGTTCAGAGGGTTTGCTAGTAAAAATGGAAGAGAATAGCTGCCTCCGAGCACAGCCTAAGCACAAGAGCAAAGGGAATTCTCTCCACACCCTGTTCCTGCAGTCATCTTTACAGAGCCACTGCCTGCAAAGTATCCAGACTACAGTAAGCATTGTGGCAATCAAGTCCATTTTTCAAGAATAGGATGTGAGATAATTTCTGAAAGAATTGTAGTCACTAAAGACCCCTTCATCTCTAATGCTGTTTACAAGTAATGAGAAAAGAATGCAAAGGTGACTTTCCCATCTCCAATTGTGTTCTAGCTGCTGGAGGACAATTAGTTTGGAATTTGGACAGGACATAAGGTTTTGCAAGTCTCTGGATCCAATCACTAGAAGAGATAGAGGCAGAACAGTATGATAAGTTTGAGCAGTTCAGAATGCCAGTGACTGGATACCTGGGTCAGGAGGCAAGCCTCACATCCACTGGCCTCTCCATCCCCATGAGAGCTGTGGGCATTTAGGACATTCCCAGGGCCTCTCTGGAAAGCCAGTATGTTGTGTGGCACCTAAAGGATCCAGGACCAAGCCACCATCAAGTGCCCAGATCCTGCACAGTGCTATATGACGGAGAAAGCGAGAAAGTAAGTAACAATTTAGCCAGAATAAACTTAATTGAAGGGACAAGACCAACATGAAGAAACGACAATCTGGTAATAACACAAGACCATCTATAGCCATGTGCTGGATTATACAGAACAATGAGCTTGAGAGAAAAGATGAGATAAGTGGAGGTCAGAGTTACCAGGACAGAGGTGGCTTTGCTGAATAAAATAATTTTGTAAAAGCCAATAAAAATTGAGCATTGCTAATTTTATAAGATTTAGAAAACAGAAAATACCTCTAATCACATTATCCAGAGAATATGACATTTTGATGTGCACATAATCTAGTATTTTAATGCATATTTTTGTTAATTTTCCAAAATCATCCCAAATCTGATCACATTGTAACCAGCCTCTTTCACACAGTATACCATGCCCATCTTTCCACATTATTAAATTTTCTTCCATCATCTTAGTGTAAATAACCACACATTTCATTGCACAAACGTACAAAAGTTTATTTAGTCCTCCCTCAATAATTTATTATCGAGAGCATTTTTGGTGTGTAGGTAGAATCTGAATGACTAAAAGGAGAATAGGGTAAATGTGGAAAGAAGGTTCAGAGTGAGGAAACAGTTTAGCGCCACCTCCCAACAGGCGTTGAAGAGGCCCTGACTGGAGACCAGGCTTAAGGGATAGAGGTAATGAGGCTGGCCAGCTGGAATGTCAGAGGTAGGAGGATTCTTAGAATTCATCTTGCTTCACATCCCTTCCGGAGACCCACCTCACTCTAAAGCATCCCAGACGTGGGTTCCCCACCTTGGCTCCTGTGTCTGGGAGCACGTGCTGCTCAAGGCCATGCGTGTCATTGTTGCAAACCTCCGTTTGTGAGAAAGTTTATCCTTCGTGGTCTTCTGCTTCCATTTTAGGATTACATCACTCCCCTGCTTCTGCTGCCAAATTCCTCACGGTGACTAACAGGGCTTTACATAATTTGGCCCCTGCCTATCTCTCCAACCCAAACCTACCACATGAACACAAGGCATCCAAAACAAACACGTGTTTTCTTGAAAATCAAAAATAGTCCTTCTATTGTCTTCATTCATTGGTTTAGTAGGATTTATAAACAGTAGTCTGTCTAAACTATCAGAAACGTGAGACGATTGATGTTCAGGCTGGATATGCAGTATTTTGTTACTTCCTGCCACCTTGGACTGGTGAGTAGAGATCAAGTTCTGTGGGTGCTGCACATAGTTTTCCATGCATTGTCAGAGCTGCATAAATGCAACCTCTACACCACCACCACCCCTGCCACCCACAGTCACACACTAAAAAAGAAAAGAGAACAATTCTTTCTATTGAGGCACTTAGGTTTCCCTATAATGTCCACCTATAATCTCTCTGCCTGCTGGATGAAGCAGCATGTAATCAGATTAATCTTTCTTCTCTCTGATAGTTCTTCAATAATATTAAGACAGCTGTCACGTCACCCAAGCAGGGTCAGATTATGGACAGACTGAAAACTAGGCAGAGGAATTTAGATTTAGCAGCTAATGAGGCGCTCCAGTGGTCCTTAAGCAGAGAGGGCCATGGCTGAAGTAATGTCTGAGGACAATTCTACCAGCAGCCCAGACACAGGACAACCTGCAGGGGGGAGCAAGTTAGAGATGGGGACACCGGCTGAGGCGGTGCTGTTGTCACCACCTAGAAAAAGAAGAATCTGAGAAAGGTCGTTAGAAGACGATTGAAGGGACTGGATGCTGGTTTAGACATTTATGTGGGAACCTCCCTGTAAGTTGTCTTGTACTCATCTGGCTGTGTGTGTTTCATCTCCTTAGTTAAACTGGGCCCCGGAATCATGCCGTTTTGGTATCACCCCCTGTACCTCACTACTCATAACAGGTGCTTAATAACTACTTGGTGACGATGGAATGGTTGTGGTCAGACGCAGAGGTTTGTCTGGGAAAATGTTGGCACCGGAGTTAGGAATGAGCCATTTCACATCACAGACATGTACTGAGCAGGTCAGGACACTGGGATAGATGCTAGGCCTATATGATGTTCAGTTTTTTGTATCAATGTGAGAAGGCTATAGTTTCCGGTTTTTTAGTCAAACACTAATTTAGATGTTGCTGTGAAGGTATTTTGTGGATATGATTAAATTCCATAACCAGTTTAAGAACAATTACCCTAGATAACCTGTGTGGGCCTGATTCAATCAGTTGAAAGGCCTTAAGAGCAGAACTGAAGTTTCCTGAAGAAAAAATTCTACCTGTGGACTACAGCTTCAGCTTGTGCCCAAGAGTGTGTGTGCATGTAAATATGTATGTGGTATATATGTATGTGTGTATGTGCACGTACACACACACAGAGATACATCTCGCACTGGTTCTCTGGTGGAACCCTGACTGATGCATGTAACAAGAGGTAAGCATCACTTACTGAGCACCATTGCTGTCCAAGCCTCTCACTTCTTCTTTCTCACTTAGTCCTCACACAGTCTTCCTGACAATACTGAGGAGAGCACTCTTTTCCCATTTTCAGATGAGGAAACTGAGACTAGAGGAGTTAAGTAATTGTCCCAGTCCTGTGTTCTTTCCACACACTCTTTCCTCTATTTACAACATTTTGGCCTGGATTTTTGGATGGTGGGTTTCTTCTTATTGTTCAAGTCTAGGCCTAGATGTCACCCTCTCAAACAGTATTCCCTGGCCACCTAATCTAAAGAAATGCCCTCAGTCGCTCTCACATCTCCATTTTATTAATTTTTTTCATAAACTTTATCACTATTTGTTACTATGACGTTCATTCTAACTCTTTCTTGTTTTAGCACCAATCTCCCTTGCAACCAGCATTCCATGAGAGTGGATGCTTTCTTTACCTGTCTTACTCATCATGATTTCACCAGGCCTAGGACAATGCTAGGCACATAGTAGGTAGACACACAAAACTGTTAAATGAATGAATGAATAAATGAATTAACTGGCCCCAGCTCCTGCTGCCAAAAAATTCAAAGTCAAATGGATAACAGAAATAAATGAGTAGCCAGCATAGTAATTGTCAGTGGGAAATTTAGATCTGATTCAAGTCTCAATGCTCATGGAAGTCAGAATGTTCACTTTGAATCAGGTGTGTAATCCTCAGGGATGTCTAGCACTGTAGTTAAAAGCACATTCTCTGGTGCTGGACTTACTGGGTTCAAATACCAGCACTACCCTTTAGTCATTAGTGTGTATGACTTTGGACAAGTACCTGGCCCTTCTTGCCTCAGTTTCCTCATCTGTGAAGTGAAAGTAATAACAGCATCTATCTTATAAGATTGTTTGTGAGAATTAACTGGGCTAATTCATAGTGTTAAAAACCAGGCCTGGCACATAGTTACACTGTTTAAGCATTTGCTATTAGTAGTATACCATACAACTAGACATTAGACTCGCTATTCACTCCATTGTATTGCATTATCGATTGTGTCTCCATTATATTATAAACCCCTGATGACAGAAGAAACTCTATTTGAGCTCATTCCCTAATGCTAAGGAATTTGGGTTTTATTTTGTCATCTGGTCTGTTAAAAATCAAAATTCAACTCGGTAATCTGAAGACCTAATTGGCTTTATTAAATGATTTATGAATCAGGAAGCATCTCATCTAGAAAACATAGATGCTCCAAGCAGTTATACACAGAGGCCTTTTTATAGAAAGGATGATGGAACAAGGAAGTCATTCCAAAGAAAAATGAAAGTTTGTTGGAGGAAAGTAAGCATTTAGATTGATGACAGCTTCTCATTGGCTGGGCTGCAGCATTTTCCATTAGCTGGGCTTGTTGCTGGGCAAGAAAATCTTTCCTCCTGCCAGGCTAGTAATGTAGATACATCTTTCTGTTGGAGATGCAAGGTGAGTGGTAGGGTGTGAGAGTTCTACAGGCTTTCCCGTCTCCAATTGTAGTTGAGGTTTCCTTTATTCTCATGGGTTCAAGGGTGAGTCACCAAGGGATTTAATGCAGGAAGGGTTGTGGTCAGATTTAGGTTTTAAAAAAGATTATTCTGGCATCTAGGGGATGGTTTTGTGAAGAAAGAGTGTAGTGGGTTGAATAGTGTCCATTCTAAAATTCATGTCTACCCAGAACCTCAGAATGTGATCTTATTTGGATATAGGGTCTTCTCAGATGGGTAATCAGGACTGAGATAAGATTATACTGGACTGGGAAGGACTCTCAATCCAATGACTGGTGGTCTTATAAGAAAAGGAAAGAAAACAGAGACAGAGAGAAGGAGGCATGTGAAGACACAGGCAGAGAGTGGAGTGGTGCAGCTACAAGACAAGAAATGCCAAGGATTGCCATAGCCAGGACAAGTTGGAAGAGGCAAGGAAGGATTCTTCCCTAGAGCTTTCAGAGGGAGCATGGCCTTGCAGATACACTGGTTTCAGACTTCTAGCCTCCAGAACTGTGAGAGAATAAATTTCTATTGTTTTAAGCCACCCAGATGGTGGTACTTTGTTATAGCAGCCTTAGGAAACCAATACAGAGAGTATAAGGAATGGAGGCAGGGAGACAAACGAGGAAGCTGATGACGGGGCCCAAGCAGGAATCATAGGAGCCTGAAAAAAGGCAGTGATGGCAAGGAGAGAAAGAGACAAACTAGAGGGCTGGAATAGAGGCCAAATCAACTGAACCTGGAGATCAGTTGTATTTGGCGTTACATAGCAGAAGCATCTTGGATAGTTTGCACATTTCTGGAAAGAAAAGCCAGTTTTCTAGGGGGCAATAATAAATATAGTTATGGACATATATGTAAGGCCTGAGTCAATTTTTGGGATCTGCAACATGGATTTAGGAGTTAACCGTGCAGAGGTTATAGCTAAAGTCGTAGGATGGCTGGAAAAGGTGCAAGTTAGAATAAGCACTCTTTCTTTTTTAAAACCCTTTAAAAATAGCATACATAAAATGCTTAAATAACATACATAAAGGGCACAGCTTGATGAATTTTTACATAGGTATGCACCTGTGTAATGCCTACACAGAGAATGTTTCCAAAACTCCAGAAGGCTCCTCTGTGTCCTCTCATGGTTAATACCATCAATCAAGGCCACCACCGTTCTGTCATTTTTATAAATTAGTTGTGCCTGTGCCCCAACTTCATAAAAACAGATTCATACAGTATGTACTCTTTTGTATCTGGTTTCTTTGGCTTAACAGATATCTTTAGCTTCATCCATATTGTTGCATGTAGCTGTTTGTTTGTCTATTGCTGTGTCGTTTGAATAGATCACAATGTATTTATCCATTCTCTTGTTGATAGAGGTTTGGGTTGCTTCTAGTTTGGGGCAATTTCCAGTCTTTACTACTATAAACATTCTTGTGTCTGTCCTTGAGTGAACATGAGCATCTTTTCTGTTGGGTAAAAGCATAAGAGTGGACTTGCTGGGTCATATGGAGATTTATGTTTTGCTTTAGTAGATATCACCAAACTGTTCCAAAGTGGTTATATCAATTTATGCTCCCACCAGCAATGTATGAAAGTTCCAGTTTAATGCAAATAGTTTTTTCTACTTTTAATTTGCATATCAGTTCACAACTATAGAAAAGTTGTCCCTCCAAAAGTACAAAGAACACCCATATATCCTTTACCCAGATTCTCTAATTGCTAACATTTTGCCCCAGGGAGTTCATTATTTTATCTATCTTTATATAAAGATATAAATATCTATCCACAGACACATACATATTTTTTTCTGAACTATTCATGCCTTCTTTATTCCTAAATACTTCAGTGTGTATTTCCTAAAACTTTCTCTTATGTAACCACATTGATCAAAATCAGGAAATGTAACATTGATAAAAAATTATTATCTGATTCACAATCCATATTTAAATTTCACCAATTGTTCCAAGAATGTCCTATTTTATAGCTTTTTTTCCCCTTGATCCAGCATCCAGTCCAGTTCACACAATAAACTTACTATTCATCTTTTTTATCTTCTTTAATCTAGATCAGGTCCTCAGCCTTCCTTCATCTTTCATGAAATTGATTTTTTTTTTTTTAGATTACAAGCCAGTTATTTCATTTTCAAAAGCCCTTTAATTTGTCTTGCTCGATGGTTCCTCACAATTGGATTCAGGTTATGCACTTTTGCCAGGTGTACCATAGAAATGATATTTAGTCCTTCTCAGAGCATCATACCAGGAAGCAAATGGAGTCAGTTTGTCTCACTGTTGCTATTGTTTACTTTGATTAAATGTTTATGGCTGTGTTAACCAGGTTAACTCACTGTAGAATTACTAATTTTCTGTTTGTAGTTAATACATAATTTGTGGGGAAATACTTTCAATTTATGTAAATATCCTCTTCTTCCAAGTTTTAGCATCCATTGATGATTCTTGTCTACATTAATTATTACTATAATGGCTGTACGACCATTATATTTTAACTTTATCATTCCTTCTATATTTACTAGTTGATATTCTGCTGTTAGGAAGAACTCTCTCTTCTTTCTTATTTCTTTTCTTTTCTTTCTTTCTTTCTTTCTTTCTTTCTTTCTTTCTTTCTTTCTTTCTTTCTTTCTTTCTTTCTTTACATTAGTATGAGCTCATAGATTTTTATTTTATTTTAGGACTATTCGATGATAATATTACCACTGTTATTTATTTTGATGTTCAGATTGTTCCAGATTCGATCAATGGGAGCCCTTTCTGAGTCCTCTTTTCTTTTGACATATCACCATTATCTTTTTAGCACATCCTTGCTTTCTGGTACAACATGATATTCTAGGCTCATCTCGTACTTTCCCTCTTTCAACTCTGAAACCAGAAATATCTCCAAAGAGCCCTGTTTCCTTTGAGTGGAGAATGGTTAAGTATTTAGAAACCAAGATATGGGTGTCAGGTGTGCTCAGTGCTAGTAGGTGTCTATTTCTAAGCTTTTTAGCAGATAAGAACTAATAAATATAGATATTTACATCTCAGTTTATTTCTATATCTGTACATATAGACACACACACATAACCATGAACTCATTCAGATATCTCCAGTTCCAATATAACATTCATTTTAGTCTTCCCTTTTTCCATATTTGAAACTCTTTTCTCCACCAGCAAGAACCGGCTCGCATTATCTCCAGTATATTTACTCATTTGCTCAATTCTATAGCACACAGAGAGTATTTCAGGATTGCTAACCCATAACTCTACAGGAAAAATTCCTTCTAACTAGAATTCAATTTTCATTAGTTTTTATTTGTTTGTTTGTTCCCTCTCCAGGGGCCCTCTTGGAGCCTCCCATCAGTAGAGTAGGAAATTCTACCAGGGTCATCAGGATCTTAATTGATCTTATATCTCCAGTGCCCAGCACACACACAAATGTCAAATGAACAAAAACAAAGAAGAAAAGGGAAATTTGGGAGCAAATCTGCACATTGAAGCAAGCTCAGGATACTCTTTCTTCCTATGGGCCTCCCCACCAGTGACAACATGATATCAGGTCAGATATCTGGCATTGTGGGTCTCCCAGGAAGCCCTCGAACCAAACCCGAGGGAAGCACAGGAGACACATCCTGGGCATTTGCCTTCATGTATACACAGAAAAATAAAGTAGGAGAAAAATCTCCATTTGCTGCAGAGACACTGATCCAAGGCTCCTAATATTGGTTTCTTTTGGCTGCAAGAGGAACAGTGCAATGAGAACAATGTTTGAAGAACAGATTGTGTGTAGGGCTGGACTGGGCAGCTGCCCAATGCAAGGAGGATGGCAGGGGGATTACTAAGTCGCCTGGATGGGAGATATTTGCCTGAGCTGGGACAGATAGCAGTGTGATCATATGTTAACTCTATGTGCTAGCAGATCCAAAAAAGATGAAAATAAGAATTCACATTTTACATGGCTCTGTGGTCTAAGATCACATTTGCACATAGAGAATTCTTACACGTAACAATGAGAATTATTTATAATGATTTATTGAGTTTCTGCTATGTGCTGGTCATTATGAACTGCTCGGGTGAACCTCACAATACTGAGGGAAATAAACAGGGAGCCATGTACTTTCCACCGCTTAATATCATGTGTTGTAAACCTGATCAAATGGGAGTCTTAGAAGAGCTCTGAGTGTTAGGTGTGGCGGGAATTATTACCCCCATTTTATAGATGAGAAAACAGATGTTGAGAGAGGTTAAGGTGCTCAGCCAGCCACACAGCTGCACAGCCAGGGACGATCAGCCAGCTCTTTGGACTTTTTAGTTCAGGGACCTTTACGCCATACTTTCACTCTGATTTCATGTAGACAGTGTTAAGAAAGTTTTCCAGTGTAAAACACTGCTTTGATCTAGATCTACTTTCCACTTCAACTAAACATACCTAATTCCTGGCATTGATTTACCAAAGTTTAGTAAATTGAGCTTGTTCAGGATCACTCAGCTGAGTCTGGTTTGCCCGGACAGCATGCCCAAGGAACGGGAGTAGTGGTGAGAGCAAGGGGACAAGCCCTCCTGGTCACCTCTCCATATCTTTCATAAGATATGAACACTTTCCATTACCCCATTTCTTGCTCAGACAGGGCCTTGGTTGCCAGAAGGCAGAAGACATATTCGATCCACACAGGCAGAGTGAGAGCAAGGTCTTGAGGTCACCATTATTTCATCAAGCCAGGATTGGGTCTCAGGAAAGCAAACAAAACGCTAATGGTTGCTTGGAAACCAAGAGGAGACCCTGGGGAGACACTTTCCTGGGCCTTGTGGGCAGATACTCCTGCCACTTGGAATCCACTTCCACTTCCCAGCCATCTGCAGCCATCAGCTGATCGTTACTATGCAAGCACCAAGGTTTTTGTTCAAGGTGTTTTCTCCTTTCCCCCTCAAATTCTCTCCTTTCTAGGACCAAGAGCTGCTTGTTTCAACTTTTCTAACTCAAACAGTTACATGGGTAATTGTGAACCAAGATGGTTCTTGCTAGTCTTGCCTTTACAACATGTGAACTATAGCTATGTTTTGCATCTTAAATCCTGAGATCTCTGCTTTATCTTCTCCCTGGCTCACCTGATTCTAAGACCGCTTTCCACAAATCCCAGAGATGGCTACAACAACGCA
This sequence comes from Eidolon dupreanum, assembly GCA_028627145.1. Classification (NCBI taxonomy): domain Eukaryota; kingdom Metazoa; phylum Chordata; class Mammalia; order Chiroptera; family Pteropodidae; genus Eidolon; species Eidolon dupreanum. Next base: position 18,254,087 of record CM053506.1, read on the forward strand.
GCCGGGGTTAGGGGGGTGGGGTGAATACAAGCCCCACACATGGCTCCAGAGAGGGCTGTGGGGAAGTCCCACGTGCAGGAGCTGGAGGACAGCCAAGGCCTAGGTGGGAAGCAAATGGGGTGCTTCTTAGCTTCTGGCAAAGATCAGGCACTGTATCTGTTCTTAACAAGTTACTGGCTTGACAGGTTTTCCACCTGAGAGCAAGACATGTAAAACAGGCTCAGGAGCAAGGAGCTAGATTTGGTTTAGCTTGCTGCCTGTCTCATAGATGTTCTATGACAAATGGCTGTGTCCCTCCCGAGGGTACTGCACATCCCCTCCCAAAAGCAGCAGCTCTAAATACGAAATTCTTCATGCAGCATGTTATTACTCTAGAGTTTTTGTTCCATAAAATGTATTGAGCACTTACCATATGCCAGGCATCTGGAAAGTGGGCATAAACAATGAGCAATTTATAATTTTCCACTTACTCTGTACTGGGCCCTGTTCATTAGCTATAAAAATGCCCCCATTTTACAGGTGAGAAAATAGGCTCAGAAAGGTAAGAAACCTGCCTGAACTCATACAGCAAGTACCAGACAGAACCAGGATTCCAACCCTGAGAAATGAGAGGCAGTCCTGCCTACAAAAGCCATGTCCCAAGGGGAAGACCAACATGTAAACGAATAGTGAAATGTAAGATGCTCCTGGCTGTAATAGAAGCATGAAGAAAGTGTTTTCTTCCTCTTTCTGCCTGTTCCCATGGTGCACAGGGGCAGGACCTCAGGACCTTTGGAAATGCCAAGTTTGATGCTTGTCTTTCTGCAGCTTCTCTCTTCTTTGCTAATTATCAGAAAGTCAAGAGGCCAGTGAGGGGAGGCCACTGTAGAGGGTCCTTCTGTTCACATGTGACATCCATGTGTCTTGTTGTCTCTCTTATCCCCATCCTGCTGCACTTGTCATTCCCTCCACATGGAATGAGTGTCCCCAGATGCTGCCCAGCTCACTTCCTCACACTTTCTTGGTTTTTGCTCTGGTTTTGCCTCCTCAGAGAGGTCTTCCTGGAATTCCTCATCTAAAATAGCCTCATCCACCCCTTTCATGTCTCTGCTTTATTTCTCTTATCCCTTTCACTGTCTGAGTTTTATTATATATTTATCTTCTTATCGTCTATCTTCCCAAATGAAGACTGGGCCTTTTTCCATCTCTACCCACAGTCACTGCTCTACCTCTCATACCTCGAATCTAGAACACAATAGATAATAAATAATTCATTGAGCAAGTAAATCAATTTAAAACTTTACAACGATCTTGCAAGGATGGTATCATTAACATCATGAACCTCATCATCATTTTAAAAACAAGAGAACTGGCATAGAGAAGTTATATAGCAAGTTAAAGTCACTCACCCAGGGCATATTCATCAGTCTGGATGTACACCAGGCCCCTCTCATTCGCATGCCACCCTCTTGGCCCAGAATTACCCTCCTCTCCTCCCTTGACTCAATTTTCAGTCTGTGGTCTGGGGACTGTTAGCTGATTGTAGAAAGGAAAAAAACCAACAATACCCATTTATTGTTCCTGAGCAGGACAGGTGGTGTCCTCTGGGAATCATGACACAGGGTTAGTGGCAACACATCCAGTTGCCAGCTAGAGTCCATCCCTGCATAGTGGGCCATGCCCAGATCATCCGTGAGATGGCAAGAGCAGCTCAACTTTGCCCAAGATGCAAGGGACACCTGCCTCTCTCTCTCCTGGCCTTTCACTGGGATCCCTACAGCACAGCACTGGTGCTTCTGTCTCAATAGGCCCCATGTTAAGGGGAAAAAATCCAACCCATCAATATGAGGACATCTGCCCTACTAAAGGCTGCAGGCTGCTCCCAGCACTGTGAGGGTGGAAACCCAAGGAAAGACCCACCTTTGCATTTCTTGTACTAAGCAGAGACCACCCAGAGGGGCCGGGGAGAGTGAGGACAGGATTGCAAGTGTGTGTGTCAGGGGGCAGAGTGCTCCAGAGCTTATTCACTCAAACAAACAAACACAGGGGTCAGAGAGGGAAGAAACATTCGAAGCAGCTGGGAGATCTGGAGTTTATATCAGTCAATTTCTCATAAATTGTGTGGTGTGACAATAGGAATGTTACTTCTTTTGTCAAATGAGGATAATAAAATAATACCTGCTCAGAGTACTTCTTATAAAGTAATAGTAAAATTCAAAAACAAATATCTAAAAGCATCTTAAAAACTCTAAAGTATCTATAAACACAGAGATGTACTACATGTATATTTTTCTGATTAAAAAAGGAAAAATGATTCATTATGGAAAATATCATGACTATAACCAACAGGTAAAAAGAATAAAGAAGAAAATAAAATTCACCTATAATTCTACTACTCATAGATAGTCACTGTTACATTTTGCATATCCCTTTCAATCTTTTATCTAAAGCACATGTATGCAAATATATATTACATATGCATACGCCAGGTCACTGTGAGACTGGATTGCACAGACTGTACCCATGGGGCATCTTAGAATTTTTTTCATTAATTTCATAAGAGTAATCTAATCTCAACCTACACTGAAACTTCATTATTGTTCTGGCTAAGTAAGAAGTTTTAGAGAGTTATGGTTAATAATTCCTCAATCCATTAGTTTAATAAATACACAATTATCTGCAACATGGTACGCTGGGAAAACCATGCCACTAGGAATCAGTGACACTAATCATGACACTAAGCCCTTTCCCTATGTCTGCCAATTAAGAGCAGCGTATAATCTGGAAAGAAGCCTCTGTGTCTCACTTTCCCCATCTGTGAAATGAGGGTGATAGTCTATTGCTTGAGGGTCAGATGAGCTCACGTAGCGGAAAGTGCTTAGAAAATGCACAAAGCAACCCCAGTGGGTGGTACTGTTTGTGCTCATCTCCATACGCACAAGTATAGCCAAGGAGACACAGTGTGCCTCGGGTTAATCCTGCTCCCATTTCACAAGTCTTAACAATGGCAATGCAAAGGCTATCTTGAGAGAGTGCTAGTTTCTAGGATGCCAATGTACCATTCCCTTTGCCTCCAGCACTTACTAATGAGTCATCCACATTTAAACCAGAGCTAAAGCCAGCGCCCAAAGTGGTTGACTATTACCCCAAGAAATGAGGAATACTGGTTCACCTCCCAGTTTCAGAGTCTCCTCCTTGAGGAGTCGGAGTCGCATCCCGTCTGAGTCTGAGGCCATCGGGTCCTGTTTTCTCAGAGTGAGCTCTGCGACAACTGCAGTTGGGCTTGTTAAACCTGTCGGTTCCTGGGGTCCCAGCTCAGAGCCAAAGTCTTTGGGAGTGGGGCTTAGGGATCTGCATGATTAACAGCTCCACGCCCAGCCCCACACGTGAGTCCAACGCACCCATAAAGTCTGAGAACCGATCTAGGCCAATCTCTTATTTTACAGATGGGAACACTAAAGGCTCAAGTTACAAAAAGCCATGAGCAGCTGACTCAGGGCCACAGGACCAGAACTCAAACTTTTCTCAATCGTTCGCTGTTTCTTTCTCCTTTCTTTCTTCCTTCCCTTCTTCCTTTCTTCTTTCCCCCACCCCTCATCTCTTTATTTCGATAACTTTTTTCTCTCACCACATACAGTTCAGCATGGAGGTTCCAGTTCACTGAAGGGGGAAGGGGGGAGGGCAGTTCTGCTTCACATGGTGACAAAATTCAGATTTCTTGTTTGCATTTAAATAATGTTCTAGGTTTTTAATTTTTAAAAAATAATCATTAACAAGAAAAGATGGTTTGAAATAAAACAGTGAGTAGCCATATCTTTTCATCTGCCAAAGAAAGCTAAAACATGGAAAAAGGGCGGAGTGGCAGTGAACGGGAGGTGGTGGTGTTTATTTGTGCATGCATGCATGCATTTATTCATCAGACTAATAAACATCCAGTAGGTGGCTAGTGCTGGGAATACCACAACATTTAAGACAGGGTCCCTGCCTGTGTTCTAAGTCACCTCATGACACAGCATCACTCTGACTAAAAAAGGAAACTGAATGACCAAGCGAGCAAGTGCCGCGGCAAAAGGGGCCAGCGGCAGCAGTGAGGGAATGAGAACACGGTCCCAGCCCAGCTTTGTCCTCTCATGTGACCACCTTTGGCTTCCCTCTTCTTGGAGGGGCAGAAAATGTGGTCCAAGGGTCACATACAGAGTTTCTATTCCTAGACTGGCCACATCCTTGGTTCAAGCCCAGGATCCAGAGTGGGGAAGGAAAAAGACTTCTTCTCTTCCAGAGCATCAATGCCCAGTGCACTGGGGACACCTAAGGGTCAATGTGAGGCGTCCCCTGACAAATCGTAAACTTAGCTGCCCACGCAGAACCAATAAACATCATCTCCCCGGACTTTAGTAAGGTTTTGAATAGTTTTCTACTTAAGTGGTCTTTGAGAAACTTGGAAAAGACAGTTGATGAAAGTTTTACTAAGCAGAATGTTGGGGATACAAGTGGTGCTGTTTAGCTCCTCCCACACCAAAATCTTTTTGGGCACGAATTTGCCATCCTTGTCTTCTCCCTCTATCTCTCTCCTAATCTAGTGACCCTTTAAAATCTGGAATAGCCTTCAAAGAGACTTATGCAGCTTAGAGCAGGCTTGTAAACTGGGGCTTGTATAAAACAGGGGTCAAGCACAGTATAACAGAATGATTTAGGCAAACAAAGTCCACTTTATGTTTCAACATAAATGTCGAAAACATAAAACCATTCTTAAATAGATGCTAGCTGAGTATATGGAGAATAAAACTGCCTTTTGAAAATAAACTCCTGTCTTCTACAATCAGTTCATGATACAGCACCACAAAGGTGTGGTCTGCAGAGGGAAAAGCATTGCAAAGGCAGATGGAAGAGCAGAAATTGTCCAGTGGGTTCACAGTGGGGAAAAGTCCAGGTGGCTGCAGCACTGGGGCATGCGGTGGTTGAGGCAAGGAGACTGTAAACTCACAGCTCTTCACCTGCGAGAGGCAGAAAACAGAACGGAGAAAAATCATAGCTATCAAGAGTCACTGTGTGCCTCTTAAATGCAGAGCACTATGCTGAGATTTCCCTACATTCTTTCACTTGCTTTCCCCGATAATTATTCAAGGAAGGCATTATTTCTTACTTCACAGATGACCTAGCCATGGTCATCTAGCTAAGATGGGATTTAAACTCAGGCCCCCTCACCCTTGCCCCGCACGCCCCCGGGATGTAAAGTACAGCCTAGGGAACATAGCTGATAATATTATAATAACTATGTATGGTGTCAGGCGGGTTCTAGACTTATCAGTAAGATCACCTCATAAGTTGTATAAATATCTAACCACTATGCTGTACACTTGAAATTAATAAAATATTGAATGTCAACTGTAATTTTAAAAAATTTAATTAAAAAAATTAAATAAATATCTTTTTTTAAAAAAATAAACCATATTATAGAAGAAGAATGTGCCCATGATAACATGAGCATGTTTCCTGGTTTCCCTACATTTATTAATACATTTTGTCTTTTAAAAATCATTTATTTTTAAAAACATACAAATCATACAAATTTAGTACATTCTTATCAATGTCAAACAATTTAGAGTGAATGAAAACTTAGACTTCTCGACATTCCCTTTACTCAAGAGTATAGATGTAACAAAAGCACATTGGAGAACAAATATTTTTAAGAGAAAATAAAATCTATAGTCCCTCCACTTTAATGAAACAATGATGCTATGGGAGTAATTTTGGATAGTACTTTTCAGTTTGGTTTTGTCTACACTTGGGGTATTTGTTGTGTGATATACACTCAATGTATTTTGCACCCTGCTTTCTTCAAATTATGTCACGTGCATTTTCCATGTCATCTTCCTGGTCTTCTTATCCCTTGGAGTTAGTGTCTGGGCGACATTTAAGTGACAGCTATAGTTTGCTTAACCATCCCCCTCTTGCTAAGCATTTATATTGTTTCTAATTATTTGCTATTATTACGTGTGCTGTGATTAAGATCTCCATGCATTTTTTTCCCTCTAGTTTGGATTATTTCCCTAGCATTCCCAGAAGTTGAATTACTGGGTCAAAGGGTGTGAACGTTCTTAAGGCTCTTGATCCATAGTGCCAAGTTGTTTTCCAAAAGGATTGAACCAATTTTCTCTGTTTGGAAGCTCTCTACTTTCTCTATGTGAGTTTTGCGGAAAGACTTTGTTTAAGACTTCTTATTCTGTTTCACTGAAATCCCTTACACTTTAATTTTGTTGTTTCGTACGGCCCTTTTCAAAGTCTGTTGACAATGTTTGACCATCTGATTATTGGGTGGAAGATTTATACTGGTCTCCCTGTCTCCAGGCTCTTCCTGCCTTCAATCTGTTTTGCACACTTCAGCCAGATTAATTCTTCTGCAAACATCACTTGCGTTGTGTCACTGCCCTGCTCTTTATTTCCTCCAGGATCAAGTCCAAATTCCTCTACTGGGCCTTGAAGCCCCTCCATAAGTGCGTCCCACCCCTCTTCCCAATTCAGTCTGATCTCCTACCACCCTCAGCAGGAACCTTCAGCCACATTCTTTCTAGTCCCCACATTATGCTCCATCTGATTTCCCCTTTTGCTTATGTTTTCCCCACCTGGAATGCTTCCCCTTCCTTTCTACTTAGTCCAAATCCTTCTCCGCTTTCAGGGTGGTTCAGTACCACCCAGTCAGTCAAAAATTCTGTAAAACGAGCCGTGGAAAGTAAAGAAAGACCTCAAATCAGGAATACAGAAAGAGGGGAAAACAAAAGAGGGAAAGCAGTGGGGATGCCATGCATGCCAGCAGGGGCCAGCAGGACACAGGCACCTGTCCATTAAAGGCATGAGTGGATTGGCAATGGAGATTAGAACCAAAGCAAATTTCTGTGTACTATTGATGACATTTAGGCTGTTTCTAATGGCCTAAAGAGGAGACCTGTGAGAGCAGGATTATGGGCTAGGGCTAATAAAATAATGATGACAATAATAATTATAGCATATTAGATAGGATTAGCTTCACTTTGAGAAACTAAGATCTGAAAAATAACGATTTAATTATGAGAAAAATCGATTTATATTTTATGAAAAGAAATCTTCAGGAAGTCCAAGCTGGAGTGGCAGCTCCCTGTTCATCAAAGACCCAAGGTCTTTAGCTCTCTGTGGTGCCATTGCCAGGGTGTGGACTTCTTCACACCCTGAAATAGCTTTTGGGGCACCAGCCATCACTTTAGAGTCAAGACTAATAATAGGCAGAAGGATGATGAAGAGTTTCTCCTCTATTTAGGGAAACTTTCAAGAAGTCCCATACAATACTTCTGCTCAGAACTCATTGGCTTAGTCTCATGGCTACACCTAGCTTCAAGGAAGTCTATATGCCCAGATAAAATTCAGGGTTATGTTTCTAAAAAAAAAAAGAATGGAATAGATTTGGGAGCACAAAGCTAGCAGTCTGTGCTACCACTTATTGAGGCACTGTGGTAATTTATAACTATTACCTCTTAATTTTTATACCAATCCTACAAGCAAGTTCATAGTGGAAGGAAGAGTAAGACATGGACTGTGTCTGAATCCAGAGCCTGGGCATTTTTTTTTTTCCTTTCATTTTAGGCTCTGTGGAGACTTAATTTTCATGATATAAATATCACAAACTAATTGGTAATTATCTTTTCTTTTGGCTTGACCCTACACTCACTCACTCACACACACACACACACACACACACACACACACACACACCACAATCTTACAATCTCTGAAATTGCATCTCATCATACAGAACTTACTGGAGTTTCTCCTGTAGTATGTATTTAGTTATATTTTTTGGTATATCATTGGTCTTATTTGTGAAGAATATGTAAGGTTTTATAGTTTACAAAACACAGGCAATTTTCAATAAAATTGGAATAATGTTCTAAAGGGAAAAATCATTTATTTTTGAGAACATTCAATGTAAACAGTTTTCACAAATGAGAGGTTTACTAAAATAGTTGTAAACGTGAGAGAAGGTAAGAAGGATGAAATTCTTCCTCCTTCAGTTTGTATTGTGTTTTGGATTGTTACTCTAGTTTTCCCGTAAAACAAATGAATGGAAAACTCGCCACGTAGAGAGGCTAATACTAATTCTGTGGCTGATGCTAGGAAGTAAGAACTCTTGGTGGAGTTGGATGAGTATCTTGTCCTTGGAGAGGCAGGGTGAGGGTGAGGTAGGATGGGGGAGGGAGGCAGAAGGCATATTTGATTACAAAAGGAAAGCTATTTGGAAACAGAATTTTAGACTGATAGAGATTGTAGACAGAGAAAGAAGAGAGAGACTAGGTTAAAAAAATGCAGTGGGCATGGAATGGGGGTGACGGGAGAGCAACTGGAATTTAAGTATTTGCAAATAAGTCAGTTTCAGCTTTGAAGAGCTAAGGCTACCCTTAGTTCCTCACCACTGGCTACTCTTAGCTCCTTCCAAACTCCCAAAGCTGAGTTATATCCAAAGACTGCAGCTAAAGAGTGAGCAGGCCCAGTAACTGCCAACGTCTTGTCATGTGCACTGCCTTCTCTGGCTTTGTGAACTTGACTTGTCTGTACGCTGCAGTAAAGGGAGTTTTGCAGTCTGGAGTAGTGAATAAGGCTGGGTGTTGCCAAGGAAGGGAGTCAGAGAAACCACAGGGAAAGGTTAGTTCCTAGAATGTAAGCAGCCACAGGGCAAGGACCAAGTCAATTTCATTCTATGCTACATCCCCATGCCAAGTACAGTGCCTGACTCATGGTTCCTTCCACTCTTATCCAATGAGGTTTTGTTAAATGAATGAATGAATGAATGAATGAATGAATAAAAGACTCTGGCCCTGAGGTCACAAGCTAAGAAGGCCCTTTGGGAACATCAGGAAACATTCTATGGGAGGCAGCCCTGGTCTATTTCATTACATTGACAGCCGCAGGTTGGAGCCAGGGGCTGGTTATGACAGACAATGTGGTGGGTCTCTTGGTGTGGGGTCCAGGGCCTTAAATGGCAGAGACTGAGAAATCGCAGATTGGATAAGGTGAGAATTTTGTCCTTCCTGTGTCTCTTTTTTCCCAATTCCTACTGTTCATTGATCTCTTAGTAAGTCTCAGGCATGGTCCTAAATGCTATACATGCATTATCTCATTTAATCTCCTGATATTCCAGGTGGATCAACAGTAACATCCCCATTTTCCAGATGAAGGAACTGGAACTTGAAGAGGTTAAGCATCTTGTTCAAGGTATAAAACTCTGAAGTGAGGAAGCAAGATGCCAATCCAACTTCCCCTGACACCAAAGCCCTCATCTTAACCACTCCACTCCCTGCCTCTATCTACTCCACATTGCCCTTCATGTTCCTGCTCACTTACCCAACCTGTGTGCAAAACATATTTTGTTTATTTAACATTTTATTTCAAGGGATTTTCAGATGAACAGAAATTTCAGAAAAACAGTACGAAGTATTCCCATATACCCTCCATCCACGTGCCCCAAATGTTGGCTTTTTACTGTTGGGAGTAAATATTGGTTACATTTTCTGACTATGTTTTTATAGTCCCTTGGACTTAAATTTTCATTCATTTTCGGTGGGATGGCAGACCCTCATTGAGAGCAAGGAGAAGAAGCAACATGGCAGCAGGGCCCTGAGCTCCTGGAACAGTTGTGCTGACTCCCAGCATTCCCCCGGAAGACAAGAAGGTCACCCAGTGGCTCTCCTAATAAGGAGGCTTCTGAGCAATGTCCCAGAAGCCAGGCTTGAGAAATTTATTAGCTGCAGAAGAAATCTAAACGAGGGAAACATTGGCGATGACGGCCCCTCAGAACGATTCCACCTCTTACTCCCTTGAGCTGTCAATTCAGGGCAGAAAGACTTACTGCAAACCTACTCTGCTTAGGGACTGAGTTGAATACTGGGGCAAATGATAAGGTTGTCAATGAGGCTGCCTCTATCAACAGAAAAATGAGATGGTTGACTAGAAAAGATAAAGGAGACTTGGTAGAAATTTCCCCACTAGTAGCCACATCAGGAACCCTCAGTTGGGGAAAAACTCACAATTATTTTGGAAACAAAATTAGGAGGCTGGAAGATGGGTGGGAAGGAGGCAGGACAAGATGAGACAAGTTCTTGCACAAAAACAAGGCAATCCAACTCTGTTTCCTGCCTAGTGCTGGTGGTCTTTGGAAGGGGGGCCGCTCAGGCGGAAGGGGACCTTGTTAGGTGCATCACTCAGAGAAGCCAGGTGGCCAGACCACAGAAGTCCTAAGGGTGGAATCTACCCGCGATGCAGGTAGAGCCCTAGTCCAGCCCTCAAGCAAATCTAGACTGTGAAATGAAAAGGGGATTTGGCAAATGCTTCTGAGACGCTATTTGCATACAGAGTAAAAGCAAAATCCATGGAGAGTGAGGAAGAGACGTTGCCCGGCTGGGATCATTCATTGAATCTATTAGCTTCCTTCGTCCTTTTTCCTTGCATGTTCTCTGTGCCTCCCTCATGCCCATTGCATCCTGCAGTCTTTCACTGACCCAAAGACAAAACCAAACCAAACCCAGTGGGGACTTGCTGAGGCTTCCAAATCGGACAGATCTGGATTCAAGTCCCAGCTCTGTTACCAACCAGCCTGGTGGCCATTTAGCCTCTCTGATTCCTCAGCTTCAAAGTGGAGATGCTGACACCCCTTTCATAAACTTGATGTGATGATTGAAAGAGAGCGTGCATGTCAAGTGCCCAATAGGACTCCTGGCAAGCAGTCTTCTTTCTGACATCTCAGGCCACTTTCCCTTGATACGTGCCTGCCCTTGATCTGTGATGACACTAGGGGCCAGTATGCCCTTCTGTCCATGTCCATTTTCACCAGGTTATGGTGGAAATAGACCAAGGAACCTGAATTTGGGTCTGACTCCTGGTTCTGTCACTTAACTGCTGTGTGATCTTGGACAAGCCACTTAACCTCTCTGAGCTCCAACATCCCCACTTACAAAATGAAAAATTGTACCTGCCTCAAATGAGATAATGTAGGCAAATGATTTATAAGTGTCAAAGCACTTTATGAGAGTCAGCTGCTGTTTCACTGCCCTTCCCAACTCCTCCAACAATCCCTTCACCCCCACACCAAGCCCGACCTGGGTAGAAGGAGCCCTGGACAGGGGGTCAGGAGCTCTGAGCTCAGGTCCCAGCCCCATCATCAATTTTAGGTCCTTCGGCAAATCTTGATATTCTCACGGCCTCAGTTTCCTCACATGTAAACTAAAGTGGCCTCTTTTACTGTGAGTTTACACACATATCTCGTTGAAGGGGTCGGTAGTTTATTTTCTGACAGGAGTACAGTCAGGCTTCAAGGACGTCACCACTTGTGTGTGCAGGTCTGCTGTCATTGAATTCTTCTATTAATATGGCCTGGCTCATGCACTTCTCAGCCGTGTGTGAGCCTGAGGGTGACTCCAATGCTTGGTTGAGAGTAATTGGTCTTTTTGACCCTTAGCAGGGGAAATGTCTCCAGTTGGGGGGAAATGAAGTTGTCAAACATAGTCCTTAAGGAGAGGGAGATTTATAGGGGATCACATACAAAAGCACAGGAATTAAACAAACAAACAGGGAAAGAGCACTTAAAAGCTCAGACCAAACAATATATACCGCACGCTATGCTCAGGCGGGTCAACCAGTGGCCTGAGGTCTCCCCAAGCACCACCCAGGCGTAACAGCCCAGACAATTGTTCATCTTCCAAAAAGCGCTTCCCAGAAACCATAGGGTTGCAGGAAGGTAAAGCCAATGACTTCATCAAGGGGAAGAAATAGCAGCAGTCAGTACAGTCCTTTGGTGACTGTTTTGTTTTTAAAATGTGCCTTTGTGTAGCTCCAGTTTTGGGCCTTGCTATCTCTCCGACCCCTCCTCATGGCGCCCTGCTTCCTGACTACCTCGGTCACACAGCTCCTCATGTCCCTCAAGTTGGGCTCCCCATCGTGGTCCTCTTTTAAGTAGAGTCTCCATAAAATACAGGATATTCAGTTAAATTTGAATTTCTGGTAAACCACAAATACTTTTTTTGGTATAAATATGTCCCATGTGATGTTTGAGATATACTAAAAAGTATTCATGGTTTAGCTGAAGTTTAAATTTAAGTGAGCATACTGTGTTTTTATTTGCTAAATCTGGCAACCGACTCAAGACATTTTTACTTGCTGTTATCTCTGTCTAGAACATATCACCCCCACATCTTCACTTGGTTAGCTCCTTGTCATTCAGGCTCCATTCAAATGTCCCTCCCTTACAGAGATGCTCTCTGACCGCCCCCCATCCCAGTTTAAAGTAGCCACCCTGCCCCCACAGTGCCTCTCTAGCACATTCCCCTGTATTACTTTTTTCACTCTGAAATAAATTTTTTAATTGGTTTTCTAGCTTAATTTCCTCCAGCTAGGATGTTAACCATTGCTGTGTTTCCCCCTGATCACTCATCATCAGGCATTTAATAAATATCTATTGAAAGGATGAATAAGTGGAATATATGCTTTAGAGCAGTGCTTCACAAAATCTAACAAAAACCCTAGAGATTTTGTTCAATTTCGTTAAAATCCAGATTCTGACTCGGTCGGTTAGGCATGAGCCTAAGATTGTGCATTTTTAACAAGCTTTAAATGATGCTAACACTGCTGGGACATGGGCCACAGGCCACACATTAAGAGGCAGTAGAATCCCCTGCAATGATGGAAATGTCCTATAACTGTACTGTCCAACACAACAGCAAATAGCCACATGTGGTTATTGAGTACTTGAAATGTGGCTACTGCGAATGAGGAATCAAATTTTAAATTTTATTTAATTCTAATTAATATAAATTTAAATAGTCACATATGACTAGTGGCTACTATATTGGGCACAGCTCTAGGGAAGTGGTTCTTAATCAAGCATATTAGAATTACCAGAAGCACATTTAAAAACACAGATGCCCAGGACACACTCCAGACCAATTAAATCTCTGAGTTTGGGTCTCAGAGTCTTGGTTTTTATTTTTGTGTTTGTTTTTGTTTTAAGTTCCTCTGGTTATTCCAGGTACATCCATAGTTGAGGAGCCCGCCTTAAGAGGGGGTACCCAGGAGGTCCCTCCCAGGCACTAGCCGCTGATGTATGGAGCCACCTCTATATACTGCCACAGGATATATTCAGGACACCCTGAAGCAGCTAATCCTAGCATCAACACTGCGCTTTTCCTTGAAGGATTTCCTTTACTTTAACAAAACTAGTATTGGCTAATATTAACACATCATCACAAACTGTTAACACTAATGCTTCTTTGATGTTTGGCCTCCTAGACATTTTCATATGTATATATACATCCTTAAAAAAAAAAAGGATTCTCTTTTACATACTGTTTTTGCTTTTTCACTCAATATACAATAGAAATCTTTCCAGGTCAGAATTTATAGCTCTATGTAATTTTTTAAAACGTTACGTATGTACTTTAAAAAATGCAGTTTTTTTTTTAACTGGTTAAGGAAGCTTGAACATTTTGCCTTTTTGCTCAACTGCATTTTGTAATTTTTTCAACAATGAAGATACATCATGTAAAAAGAGGTCATATATGCTTTTTAAAAAATAATATTGAAGAAAAAAATAGTATTGAAGAGCTAATGTAACAACACTTTAAAAGGAAAAACAACTAGTTTCGTTTTTGTTATTTTCCAGTTCTTCTCCACATACGAGAACTAGAGCAAATATCTTTACCTAGTTATAACCATGCTGAAATACTACTTTGTCACATTACCTGAAACACTTGTCCATAATTTTACAGAGCTCCCTTAAAGGCTTATAAAAGGGGTGGAGGGCATGGGGTGGTGGAAGGTGCTGGGCTCTTCCATAGGGCTGCGTCTAGAGCAAAGTTCCAGGCACAGAGTCCTTAGCAGTCTGGTGAACCCCTTGGACCCTTTCTAAGAATAATAATTTCAAATCCATAAAATAAAATATAAAGGATTACGAAAGAAACTGATAACATTGAAATACAATTTTCAAAATAAAAATATGTAATATAGTAATAATATATGTACTTCTTTTTGCCTTAAGGAACAAGTCCAGCATTAAGTCTAATTTCTATCATAATTTCAAAGTAGCGATGAATACAAATATTTCATGATAGCTACAACACAATAATGTGATTTGAGAACATCTGTGATTTCCATTGGTGATGAGTCTCAGGTTCACTATTACAGCAGCAGTGTGTTGTTTACATTTGTAATTGAAGGAAGTGCTAAATATTTCGTTTTATGTTAGCAAAAACAAAGATGCCGTTTTTTTCCAATCGAAGTTCACAGACCTCCTGGATTTTACAAGTGTAGTGGATTCTAGGTCAGTCAACAGACATCTGCTTCACAAAATTTCTATACGTATTAGCCTGGGAAAGGTGAAGGGAGAAAATTATTTCCAAATTTCTTTCCCTTTTCATTTTTTAAATCTTTTCTACAAAAAGCACCAGCCTCTCCAGCTCCCATGACTCTGAGATCCTTCAGAATTAATTTTGGGGTTTTTCCCATCTCTAGTCATCTGCCCAGCCCCCTACATCTTCCACTCCCCACCATCCTCTTCACATACACAGAAAGAAGCTCGTCTTAACATCTAATAACCCAGCACATTCCATATTTGCACTAGATTTAACATGCACATCTCTCCCTCTTCCTTCCTGATAGTTATGAAGTTGTCCAACAAGTCCAATCTCTCCCTCTTCCTTCCTGATAGTTATGAAGTTGTCTAACAAGTCCAGTCAGTTCTGAATAAAGGAAGCTGGATAATCTGCCTACTTACTGGAGGCTGCCTTATCCAAATAAATGTTTTTCATCACACAAGGTATTTTCCAGGACTTTGCAAATCCAGAGGATCAGTCTCCTTCCTTCACACAAGCATCGGCACTGGATTCATTTCTGAAATCACCAGCTTCAACTAGGCTCTGGTTCTTGGCCCAGGTTTCAGAAATTATCTGCAATTGTACCCTCTTTTTCTTCCACCAATAATTATAACATATTACATTTGTGTGGCATCTTACTCTTCTCAGAAGTAACATTCATATACAAAATGCTGGTGTCCCAAGAATCAGGATGTGGACCCAGAACTCTGGGTTGCTAACCTAATGTTCATTTTATGATGCCATGATTCAATTATTACTATTTCCATTATAATGCAGAATCCCTTAAGTAAACCTGTGTCCCCGTTAGCTAACATGAAAATCTCATGTTACTTGAAAATCTTAAATCCTTAAAGTATTGTGGCTAAAAACAAATCAAAGCAATAGGAATTTTAAAAATACTCTTTATTTTTTTAAAATTCTACTCTTATTTTGATTTTTTAAAACGACATATATTTGATGTCAATCACACAATATCATAGGGTGGTCAAACTGTCCAGGTTTGCCTAGGACTGTCCCAGTTTTAAAACTGAAAATCCTGCAGTCAACAAATCCCTCAGTCCCAGGAAATCTTTCGGTCTTGGACAAACCCCTCCTTCTTGGGTTAACCAGGATAGTGGTCATCCTAGATGTCACTGTGAGTTTTGATGTTGACTATTGGCTCCCCTTTTTTTAAAAATCCTGCATAGGGTCAAAGAGCACAGCAGGGGTCATTTTCATGGCCACAACTGTGCTGCTCCACAGAGATGTGGATACTCCTCTCTCAATGCCACACTAAATGGCCACATACAGCCAGAAAAAAATAAAATAAAATAAAGTACTAATTCCTCTAAATGATTTTAAAAATTAAAAACAGACTTAAATCTCAAAAAATTTAGATTTCATTAGTTGTAAGCAACAGGAATCAAGTCACTCTAACTTAAACAATAAAATGAATTTCTCAGAAAAATACAGAGCAGCTCACAGAATCCAAGGAAACTCTGGAGATTCAGCTTTGGAATGGACCAGAACCAGGAGAGCTCCTGGGATCTAGGTAGCAGGAATCCATGGACAATCTCTTAAGGGCAGAAATTAGCAAAATTTTTCTGTGAAGATCCACATAGTAAGTATTTAGGCTTTGTGGGACAGTCTCTATCATAACTACTCAATTTTATCCTTGTAGCATGAAAACAGCCATAGACAATACATATGATTATATCTATTTCCCAATAGAACTTTATTTATAAAAATTGCCAGAGGGCCAGATTTGGTCCCGTGGCCCTACTTTGTTGATCTTTGCTTTAGGGTATATCTTTTGGCATGGATCTGCTCTATTTTCAATCTTCACATCACTTGGCTCAAGATTCAGATTCAAGGTGGAGAGCATGTGACTGGCAGAACTTGGGTTCATTCTTTGGCCAGGGGAGAGCGGGATGCATTTACTAGCCAGACTTTATCCAATTTGAAGGTGTAATCCCCCAAAGCAAAATTAAGGACAGTCACCAAAAGAAAGAGGAATGGATACAGGTGAGGCAGAAACAACAGATGTTTGTCACATTATCTTCTAACTTTCTTCCTCATCTTGTTAGTTTCTCTCTACCACTTCACTCTCTAGGGAAGGAGTCATAGAAACCTAGGTGGTACTAGCATCAGAATACAGTGTTTTTTTCCCAACCAATACTTACTAAGTGAACATTATGTAACAAAATCACATTTCCCAAGTCTGGTAATTAGAATTGAATCATAAAGAATGTCAACTGAATGATAAAGACTACCATCAAATTCAGTCCTTCATTTTATAGAGGAAGAAAAGAAGGACCAGTGAAGATATGGGGGGTGGGGTGGGGTGTCCATATATTGCCATCTCCAACAGAATGTAGTTAGTTACATATCTCTGTGATTGACATGTGCCCCCATGGAGCTGTGCAGAGCACCTCTGGGAGAAGTGGGTGGCTTGGGGTTTGAGTCAGTCCATGAACAGGATGGGATAAGAACTTTGTTTTCTGACTTTCAGTCCAGGCCTCTCTCTGTTGCACCATTAAGTCTAATTAAGCCCAAGGCTTGATTTCTCCAACAGAAATAATCCTCTTTCCTCTTCCCTCTAAGGAGCCATGGTGGTAGGATTTGAAAAATACATACTGCACTACCTCCCAGTGATATATATCCTACTAAACTATTACAGGGCTGAAGTTAGAATGACTAGTGAGTTAAGACAACTGCTCTTTTATATTCTAGCAAATCATTCCCAGGAAGAGTCCCCTGTTTCTTTGTTCTCGAAGCAAAGTATTAGGGTCTCAGATGTCCTGGAGTCACTCTACCTCTGTTGTCAGGCTAGCCCTATTTTGACCTCCAACCCCACTTCTTCTCTCCCAACACCTTACCCTTTGGAAGGTGGAAGGTGGGAGCTCTTTGATCTTGGCTCAGGTAGAAACCAGAGGAAATCCTAGATTAGGCTTTGAAGGCCAAAGAATGTCTACTAGCCCCAGGGAGGGGCACTTGATTGGACTGAGATAAGAGCATGGATTTTATGTTTATGTTTATGAAAAAGATTACATTTTATGACGTTTCTATAAAAGTTGAGCTAATCAGTGTAGGTACTAAATAGAATGGTTTTGATAGGGGAAAAAAATAACACATAGCACATGAAAATAGGGTTAAGGGTGACCAGATGTCCCAGTTTTCTCAGGGCTGAGGGATTTTCTGGGACTTGGGAATTTCATTAATAAAACAAGGAAAATTTTGGGCAAATGGGTAAATAATAATAATTTACTGTATGTCAGGCACTGTTCTAAGCACTTTACATTCATTTACTTCTAAATCAACTTAATGAGAGAAGTATTATATTTATTTCTGTTTTAAAAATGAGGACATTGAGGATCGGATAAGGCAAATAACTCACCCAAGCTCATGTGGCTAAGTGTGGAACAGAGACTGAAACCCAGGTCTGTCTGACTCCCAAATTCATGTTCTTAAACATCACGATAATTTTTTTCTTCCAAAAATATATATAATAAACATATATTAACCTTTTAGGGATTATTGTGTGGAATTGGGGCACTCTGGACAAGCCATATCTATGACCACTCCTCAACTGGAAAAAATTTAGAAAAAAATTTTCAGGACACATTGTGCTTAATTATTCTTATAAATGAAATAGAATGTTCAGAAATAGATACAAATACATACAGGAACTTAGTATTTGATAAAGACGAGACTTCAAATCAGTGACGGAAAGGTGAATTATTCAATAATGTTGCTGGAACAATTAGGTAGCCATCTGGAAAAAAAAATAAAGCTGAATTCCTATTTCACACTTTATACTAAAATAAATTCCAAGCAAAGACAAGAGTTTGTGTGTGGGAATGAAATCAAAGAAATATTAGAAGGAAGCATGGGAGGAGGGATCTTTCTGAATATGGTACAAAATTCAGAAACCATAAAAGAAAAATTTAACTACATTTAAAAAATACTCTGCATGGAAAAACAAAATTAAAAGATAAAATCAATTGGGGTAAATATTTTCAATGAATCACAAATCAAGAAAAAGTTTTCTTAATGGATAAAACATTTGTACAAATCACAAGAAAAAGATTAATGAACAATACAATAACACAATGCAACGTAATAAGGAAATCATGAGGAGGGACAGATAGTTTACAGAAAAAACTGACTCCTAATCATCTGAAAAGATATTAAGCCTCATCAATAATAAGAGAAATGAAAATCAAGACTATAATGAAGCACTGTGTCCACCCATTGGATTGGCAAAGATCCAAAAATCTGATAATGCTGTGTTGGTGAGAGTGTAAATTGGTATAGTCTCTTTAAAGAGCAATTGGCAAGTCTATCACAATTTTTTTAAAAAAAACCATAACCTTTGATTTGATGATTCCACAGAAACACATATAGGAAAATGATCTGCAAGGGCTTTAGTTGTAGCATGTTTTTTTCATTGGAAGCAACCTATATATTCATCAAAAGGAACTGGATAAATAATTGTGTTACATCTATACCGCAGAATATGCAGCTATGGAAAAGAATGAGGGACTACCTTTAATGATAAGAAATGTTCTCCAAGAGATAATATTAAGAAAAATGAAGAATGATGTATAAAGTATACTACTATTTGTATGTGTGTTCCCTTAAGGAAGGTACATAATACATTGTGTATATGCATGTTTATAAATGAATAAAAAATCTCTGGAAAGATATGCAAGAAAGTGGTAGCAGTGGTTCCCATAGGAAGGGAGACTTCCTTTCCTTACAGACTTACTTTTATATCTTTAAAAATGTGTAATATGTTAACTTCTAGTTATAAAATAAGTAAGTCATGGGGATGTAATGTACAGCATAGAGAAAACAGTCAATGATATCATAGTAATTTTGTACGGCGACAGATGGTTATTAGACTTATTGTGGTAATCTCATCATAAGGTATATAAATGTTGAATTGATATGTTGTATATGTAAAACTAACAAAATATTGTATCAATATTTTAATTAAAAATAGATTTTAAAAATATATACATACAAACATACATACATACATACATACATACATACATACATACAATTTTTTTAAATGTAAGAGGGACCTGGGGCTGGATTCATGGATGTGCAACCTGTGCACTTACAAATAACCCTGTACCTGGTTTACACTCTGATACTGCCACACTGAAATTCTTAATAATTTTTTCCTCTTGCACTGGGCTGTATAAATTATTTAGCTAACCCTGGAGAGACCCTTGATTTACAAATGCTGTCTGAGGCTGAGTCCTGATTTAAAAGGAGGTACTTGTGGAATTCAAAGACATTTTTATTTTCTTGCGGCCACTTATTAGTGGCCGTTAAACAATGAATATCCAAATAAATCTTTGCAACTGCAGTGCAAACAAACAGAATCATCAGTATTTGCCTGATCACTAAAAGCCACACATTTACCAGCAGTAATACCTACCCTCAAATGATGAGGGTCACTCTGCCCAAACTGGAAAAGCCATTTACAACTCTTCAAAAACAGCCTGACATTTCAGCTTTCTGTGAAAGAAAGCCCTGCGCAATGAAAATCTCATGTGGTTTCTGCCTGCCAAGTGGACTAAACAAAATAATGGTTCTGTTAAAATACATATGCATGATATGTTTTGCTTTTAGGAATTTTGTTATGATAACCTCTAGAGGCAAACATACAGTGTAGCACTAGTTCCTACCTGGCCAGGGTTGCAATGGTTTGCCCATCTCAAGTCTAAAGAGCCTTTACAATTTTGTCAGCTTCAGCAAAGAATGTTTATCTGCAAGTGAATAGGTTCTAAATATATTTTATTATAGGACTAGAATGGTGCCAGAAACACTACAGCAAAGTGAACCAAAGATAACGTTCAAAGGATAAGGATAGAGAAAGATACAGCTTAGAAAACTGTGATATGCATTTAATTTCTCAGCTGTTAAATACATAAAACATTACTTACTTCACAAAATCACACAATGGATTAAATGAGATAATGGATGTGAACATGCTTTGTAAATTGCTGATTACTAAGGTAGCATCATCCACAGTGTTATGTAAGGATAGTATTTTGAGTGAGTATTTGTGTTTTTAATGCCTGTGCTGTTTTGAATGGGATCAGGCAGCCACATTTGATACCTACAACACTAACTAAAACACCTTTTTTCCTGAAGTATAAAAGTAATGCAGGGCCTCACAATATAAAGTAAACAATCCAAAAGTAAAAAGGGTAAAAGTGAAAGTTCCCCTTTACCTTCTGCCACAAATCATACTCCTCTATTAGCATAGTGTGAATTCTTCTAAGAGATTTTTTTAATGCTCTGAATAATTTAAAATCAAACCACTAGAACTCTGTGAGATGCATCACAACCCCTTCCTCCACCTTCGAGAATGTTATCACTTCTCACAGGATAGGATCTTCACAACTAAACCTTTTGCAGAAGAAGCAAATTCATTAAATGAGTTGCTTAATGCAACTGCTTCCTGTCTGTTGAGAATATTCTCAAGCAGTCATTTAAAAAGTAGCCCTGCCATTAGATGTTAGAATACTTTTTAAAAGCACTTTGCATGTATTGCTTCTTCAGTTTTTACAAAGACTCTGTTAGGAAGGTAGGATTAGTAGTCCCATTTTAGAGATGAAGAATCTGAGGCACAGAGAAGTCCAGTGCTTGTCACACATGGGTAAGTGGCAATTTGTACTTCGGAGCCCCAGTGCTGGATGTTCCTCATGCAAGGCTTTTGGAAAGCATGAACTCAGCCTCCATCGCAGAATGCCAATGTTTCTCCAAGGCCATGTGCATCAAAATCCCCAGAGTCTTAAAAAAGGAAGATTCCTGGGCTTCAGTCTAGACCTATGGATTGTAATGTGTAACCCCAGAATCTGCACTTAAAAAATTATTTTAAACTTTTTTATTGTATTATAATATACATTACAAAAATTTACCATTTTAATTATTTCCAAGTGTACAATTCAGTGGCATTAGGTACATTTTTATTGTCATACTTAACTATCATCACTATCTATCTCCAGAACTTTTTCATCTTCCCAAACTGAAACTTTGTATCCATTAAACAACAGCTCCCTGTTCTTTCTGCCTCTATGTATGTGATTATTCTAGGTATCTCACATAAGTTAAAGCATACAATATTTGTCCTTTTGTGTCTGGCTTATTTCACTTATCCTCAAGGTTCATTCATGTTGTAGCCTGTGTCAGGATTGTCTTCCTTTTTAAGGCGGAATAATATTCTACTGTATGTATAGACCACAGTTTGTTTATCTATTCATCCATCAATGAACACCGGGTTGCCTCCACCTTTTGGCTATCATGAATAATGCTACTGTGAACAGAGATGTGAAAATGTCTGTTCAAGTCTCTGCTTTCAGTTTGTTGGGTATATACCTAGATGTGAAATTGCTGGATCAAATGGTACCTCTAAGTTCAATATTTTGAAGAACTGCCATACTATTTTCCTCAGCAGCTGTACCATTTTACGTTCCCAACAGCAACCCATAAGGGTTCCAATTTGTCCACATTCTTCCTCTCCAATACTTGTTTCTGTTTTCTTCTTTTTTAAATCTTACTTTCATAATAGTTGTCCTAATGGATGTGAAGTGGTAGAATCTGCACTTTTAGCATGATCCTCTAGATGATTCATATTTATACCAAAGTTTGAGAAGTGCTTAGGTTTTTAGAAATCCTGGCAACAGGAAGAGAAGGGGCAGGGAGCCTTCTGAGAAGCAAGGCAAGCATTTGGCTAGAGTGTCATCATCAATAGTAGATGGATGAGAAAAGTTTGACCACCCCCAAAATGAAAAATTTTTTTTTAAAAGAATAGTCTTAAGCCACCTGCTAAGAAATTGGTAGGTGGAAAAGAAACAGGGAAACTGTTTCTGACCTTGGTAGCTGCCCTGAGCTGGGTCGAAGCAAAGAAAAAAAATCTTCAAACCAGATTACCCCACAGCAGCCTTGAACAGCGCTTTGCAATGTCCACAAGGGGAAAAAGTTTCCTTTCTGGCAATGTCTGGCTGAGTGAGTATAGTGAGACACTGCTATCACAGGTGAGGGACACTAATGCCAGTTATGACTGAGAGGAGGAAAGGAAGCAAGGGAGAGGAGACCTGTAAAAGGGTAGACCTGTGAGCCTGTGACCTTGGGTTTCCCTCCACCTGAAAGCTTCCTTAATACTTAGGTTTGTATTCATGTAATTTTTGAATAGGCAAATACATTGGTAAGAAATTGGAGGAATAAAATGGGACCCAAGCTTTCAAGTGATGAAATTGTGACCCCTAGTGGTCTTTCTCTGCACATTCAAGTCATAAAGGATTAGGAAGCAAAGGTAAGAAAAGGACAGGTGGTGGAGGTCAGTGAATTCATTAAAATTGGCTGGGTTGGGGAGAATTTGAAAATACCCCCCTTAATCTCATTTCCTATGGTAATCTGGATGCTGGCAGTATTTTCTGCAATGAAGAGTTGCATTTCTTGAGTGCTTCCACATCATACCACACTCCTCTGAACCACACAGAAAGGCTTTATTGTTATTGTTGTTATTATTACTATTCTTATTTAATGGTAGAGAAACAGAGGCTGAGAGAGATTAAGTAACTTTTCCAAGGCCACAGGTTCCACTCTTATGCTAAGTGAAATAAACCACAGCTGCTCTCAATACATAAGCACATAAGAACATAACAGAAAAGAAACGGTAAGATCATTGGAAGGAAAATCCATGTCCCTTTATTTAAGTCCTCTACCATGTGAAGGAGAAGCAGAGATATACACTCTAAAATAACTTTATGTAATTTTTGTACCATATAAATTATAAAAATTATTTGTAGAAAAATTAGAAGACACAAATAGAAAAAAAAGAAAAAAAATATTTATAATGCCACCATGCAGGCTATTTACTATTTGTGTTTTGTTGAATATTATCCAAGACCTTTTACTATGTATATATAATAGTGTATGTCATTGTTTTCTTAAGAAAGAATAATAGTCTTTGTCATTGATCATTGAGGCATTGCATTTGTATGTATGTATTACATCCCTAAAAAAAGAATACCAAGATTTCCCCTCCTGTGTGTTTTCATCTTGCTTCTTCCTGGTCCCTGATGTCAGCTGAGGTCATTAGTACAATGAAACCAAACTGATGGGATAGAAGCAGATTGTTCTGTCCTTTTTCTATATATTGACTTGCACACCAAACTGGAGCTGATCACTCCATACTTGTTTAACCTGCCTGTGAGCTTTGCAACAATTTCCCCAGATCTGTGACCGTTAGTGGTTTCACAATCGCCAATGTAAACACATTTCATCATCAATTAGAAACTGGACAATGACTTTGGAGCAGGCCTAGTAAGAACGTGGTGTTTACCTCTCTTCTCAACCTGGTGTTGATGCTCCCGAGAGCAGTAGCCAGGATGTTCATGCACACCATTACATACTATAGAAAGATGCTGGAAAGAGCATGATTGTCTTTCATAATCTACTTTTCCCATTACTATATCACAACATTCTAAAAGCTGCCTTTAACATTTTTCAGTGGCTTTATTCATAATAGTCAAATACTGGAATGCAACCAAACAGCCAAATAGCCACCAATCAGTTGAATGAATAAACAATTTATGATATATATGATATATATTTACATATATTTATATGTATGTATATATATGTATCATAAAATTTACCACTTTAACCATTTTAAGTGTACAATTCAGTGGCAATAAATACATTCACATTGTTGTGCAATCATCACCACTATCCATTTCTGGGACTTTTCATCATCCCAAACTGTAATTCTGTACCTATTAAACAATCTCTTCCCATTCTCCTCTCCCCGCAGCCCTTGGTAATTTCTATTCTATTTTCCTTCTCTATGAGTTTGACCACACATTAGAATCGAATCATGTGGTATTTGTCTTTTTGTGACTGGGCTTATTTCACTTAGCATAATGTCTTCAGAGTTCATCTGCGTGTCAGAATTTCATTCCTTTTTATGCTGTATAATATTCCCTTGTATGGCTATGCCACATTTTGTTCATCCATTCATCTACTGATGGACATTTGCTTTGTGCCTTTAACTTTTCAAGTGCCTTTTCTTGCCACCCATGTAATTACAAAGCCATTAGAGTATCAAGGGGTGATGTGTATCTCATTTGTGAGCCCAGCATATGGTGGTGGAAAGACACAACATTAAGCGAATACTTCAAGGAAATTACCCAAGTTCTTAAATTTTTACCAAAGGCTGAAAAAATGCACCCTATCTTAAACAGTGTTCTGCTGGGCACTGTTGGAGAAAGCATTCAAAGTAAACCAAAGAGTCTTTTGTTTATCTGTAGCAGACCATGGTGCATGCTGTATGTGGTTTTGACCTTGAGACTTCAGCCAAAACATAAATGAATTGAAGCAGTACTGAGAAGGAGACTACTGGGAGGCTTAAGGAAAATCTTTTGAAGTTAGATAGAACAATTTAGGACAAACATAAGTATACAAAAAGTAATAAAAATGTAGTGATAGTTACCTTAAAAAGTAGTTGAGGTTAAACTACTCATTAATATCTGTGGCATGAGTAGAGGAATGAATCTAAATTAATCCAGGCCCACAATAAATCTTCACCTACCATGTACTCATTTTAAAGAGTGATTCCCTCTCTGTGATCTCATTTGGTTCAGTCCTGGTAACAACCGAGTGAGTCCGGCAGGAAAGGAATCACTCTCCCAAGTGCACAGATCAGGAAACCAAGGACCAGAGAGGTATGCAAGAAACGGTATTGGGCTTGGAGGCCAGAGTTCTCTGGGCTCTGCCACCTGGAGCTCCTAAGCTTCTCCCGTGACATCATGGTATGGAGAATTAAGATGCAGATTCCTGATCGTTAGTGTCTGATGTAGTACAGAGTAATCTCTCTCTCCACTGGGTGTCCCCAGAGACCACATCAGAGATGTTTAATGGATGAACCACAGCTCAGCCCTCTCTACCACTTCTGTATCTACTTCACCTCTATATGCCTGAGCAATAAGTGTTTGTCTATAGCTATTGTATAAATATGGAGCCATCTCTCCTTTTCCTCTTCTATAAAAATGCTGGGTTGGACTCGAGGGTAACCTTTAAATTCAAAGCTAAAATGCAATAATCCCTCTCCACCCCCAACAACAACAATTTAATATATTTAAATCATGAGATGTTTTACAACCAATGTCAAAAGAAACTTTCCTGCCGCCACTTCCCCTGCCCTGTCCTCTGAATTGTTATTGAATAGACCTTGTCTTCGAATTGAAGACACCACTAAGCCCCTCGGGGCATGGGGGAGAGGGAAAAAAGAACTGCTGGTGAGAGTCTGGCTGGGCTTTTCCCGTTGATTTGGATCCCACGACCCTGTTTGTTGCTGGTGAGATGGAATCCTGACTGTTCACCCAAGTCCCAAGCCCAGGCTGAAACTTTTATGCGTGAAAAGGGCTTGCAATGAAATACACCAAAGCATACACTTAAGAGCTATGCAACAGCATTCCCACTCCTGGGCGTAGGAGAGAGGACTGAAAGCACATTCACAGGTAGCGGGGACGGGAAGCACGGCCTAGGGAATGCAGTCATCTGCAATGTAAGGGCTATGTGCAGAGCCAGAGGGGTGACAGTAATCGGGAGACCACTTCATAAACTACATAAATGTCTAGCCAATGTACTATGTACTTGAAACTAATAATAAAATAAAATAAAATGATAAAAAAAGAAAAAAAATACATTCACACAAAAGCTCGTTCATAAATGTTCACAGTAGCAATATTTGTAACAGCCAAAAAGTGGAAACAACCCAAATGTCTATCAACTGATGAATGGATAAACAAAAGGTGGTATATGCACACAATAAAATATCATTTAGCCTTAATAAGGAAGAAAATTCTGGTACATCCTACAACATAGTTGAACCTTGAAAACACTATGCGAAGTGAAAGCCAGTCACAAAAGATCATATATTATATGATTCCATTTATATGAAATGTCCACAATAGGCAAATCCATAGAGATAGAAAGTAGATTAGTAGCTGAGGGGTTGGGAGCCGGGGAAATGAGAGTGATTGCTAATGGCCATGGGGTTGCTCTTTGTGGTGATGAAAATATTCTGGAATTAGGTAGCGGTGATGGTTGCACAACTCTGTGAATATACTAAAAATCATTGAATCATAGACTTTAAAATGATGAATTTTATGGTATATAAATTGTATCTCAATAAAAAATTTTTCAAAACAATAAGTGCTGTGTAAATAACTATATAACTTATACCTCAACATAAATGATAATAAAAAGGAAGAAGGCTTTCGTAGCTTCCTCTTGGACTCTGGAAAGCTGGGCAGGAAGCACTTCTTTACCCAGAAGGCATGACAGACTCCTGTGAAGCCAGAGTCTTTCAGCTTCCAAAGTTTCTGGTCGGGAGATCAGTGGAGCCGGAGAGAGCACACGCCATCACAAGGCATCTAGCACCCCTAGGTCCTTAGTAACACATGAATTCCTCCTAACATACCTGATGCACTGTCATCTGACACAGGAAATGGGGTTCCTGAGTTACTCCAGTGGGCAGAATCAGGTGGATGAAGTGACAAGAAGGCACAGTCAGATCAATAAGAAGAAAGACCCTTGAGGGATTAGATCTGTCCAAACACTGTATGAGGGCCCAATCTGGGCTGCGTTCAAGCAAGGCTGGAGAGTCACTTCTGGGACCTTGTGCATGTATGTATTCTCCTAACAGCAGAATGCATATCCCAACTCTGAGGTCCTAAGTGTCTATATGAAGAAGGAGGGAAAACAGAAAAAAATACACCTGTGAGAAGGGAAGGTCAAGAGGGGGACGTTGCCAGAGTCTGTGAGAGGCGTAAGTGTGGGGCAGCTCCCTCTCCATTTGAAGGTGGCTGTTTCTTAGCAGGTAGGCATAGACATGAGGAAGGCATAGCTGTTAGCAGAGCCAGATTATAGACTGACCCTGTTTGAGGGGAAACGTTGTTCAAACTCAAACCCTTGAGTACTATCAGGAAGTCTCATGCAATGATTAAACACAAATGCCTCTGGGTTCAGCCAGTCCTGTATTCAAATTCTGATCTACTGTGTGACCTTGGGCAATGCATTAAGATCTCTGGGTTACCTTTACCCTGATTAAAAACATTGGAACAATAGGATCTGTCTCACAGATTTGTTCTAAGGATTCCCTGAAATAAGGTACAGTCATTAGCCCTAATGTATATTAACAGTAGCTGTTACAAACTGAGCTAAACAAATTTCATTATGCACAAACTATTAGGTTGGTTTTGGTAGATGTAGGTAGCTCCTAAACATTATGGGCTGTTGAGGGCTAGCTACATCCCTCACAATTTCACACAAGTTTCAGATCAAATTCTGCCACATTTTAGACATTTGTTAGATATACTTTTATCAGCAAGTAGATACAAAATCTGTTCTAAAAGCTGATCACAGCCCTGTCTTTTCAGGTGCTCGAACTAGGCCTTGCATGAAAGGTTTGCTTGAGGGAACTTCACAGTCTACAAACGCGATCAGATTAACCTTAAAGCTTTGAGCAAATCAAATTCTTTAACATTATGGCTGAACATAGGACCAAGTTAGGATATAGCCTCAGGTACTATTCAGAAAGGTGAAATGTACAGGAGGCAGAAGATGCTTCCTTTCTGTCATGCAAGGGTAAGAAGTGACTGTATACTATCTTAGCAATATACATATCTTCAATACCACTAATTTTAAGGATGAAACTCCTTTCTGAGTTTATTAACAAGCCACATTCCCCTCCCCCATGAACACCTGTCTCATATCCTTATTATGCTAATTACAATGCTCTGGCAATAATAGGAGATAATAATGGCCTAAGTCCTCAGAGTAGTGGTAAATGTTTGATTAAACACTAGCTGGTCACTCCTGTCCTGTGTATTCTTGATTAAGGCATTCACTTTTCCCAGAGCACAGTTTAAATGAACATGTATTTACTATCACACTGTAAACCACAAACATCTGAGAGTTGACTATATTTCTGAAATAGAGACTCACCTGTAGTAGGAGCTGTTCGGGAATGCCTCTAAGAGCTAGTCATTCCTTTATATCCTGAAAATCTTTCTCATTTAGGAGGATCTCATGACAATCCTTTGAGGGGTGAGCTATGACTCCCACTTCATCAATGAGGAAACTGAGGTTCAAAGCCACAGAGCTGTAGGATATTTGGCAGAAATCAAGTGAAGAAAAAAAAAAAAGGAATCTCCCTGTAAGTGTGGTGTCTCATATTGGGTGGGGAGTGAGAAAGAGATTATGTATGCCCTCTCCCCCTATCTCCTGCAATAAAAACAAACAAACAAACAAACAAACAAAATCCTTCCTTTAGTAAATAAGAATCCCTCATCCACTCACATAATCTACTGCATCTCATTTACCTCCATCTGAGTGTTAATTTCATACTGCCAGTTGACTGCAGAGGGATGCACTCTCTTCCCGCTGCCCGGCTGAGGACCTCTAGGATCTGTGCGTGCTGCCCTGTCCATGCTCAGTCCCAGACCACCTCCATCTAAAATTACAGCAAACCAGGGCTAGGGTTACTGCACTTAGCACTGAAAGGCCACCTCATTCCAGCCTTTTAAAGCGAGGCAGCTAATCACTCATCGCTTGCCAGTTGGCTGGTGTATTTTAGGCTTGCTTTGTTTCTGCCAGGGCTGAAAACAAGCAAAGGGTGAGGGGCCATCAGAAATGGAACAGGCTGAGCAGGACTGGAGGATATGAGTGACATGAGAATTTGGAGAACCAACATCCCCAGGGTGTTAGGGCTTGTGGGCAGGTGTGAGGGTCTCCACAACTGACATCATGCATGCGATTAAGGGCCTGCATACACTGTCCCTAACTGGGATTACTGAGGGCCTACTATGTGTGGGGTATTTTAAAATAGAAACTTTGACACAGTCCCTGTCTTGAAGGGGAGCCTTGTTGTTGGGAGATAAGATAGGTGTCCTCCTAATTTACCCCCAACACTCTCAATCAACCTGCTCCTCCTCTCCTCTTCCAGCCTTCATGAAAGACACTCCCATTCACCTTCTCACCTAGTCCAAGATCCTAGGAGTCATCACAGAGTCTCCTCTTTCCTTTGTCTCTTACATCTGATAAACTGTCAGGTCCTACAAATTCTATCTCCTTTTCTTTCCCATTTCCATGACTCATTGTTTCTCACTTGGACTATTGCAATAGTCTCCCTACTAGTTTCCTTTACATCCAGGATCAGCCCCTCCCCACTGTAGCCAGAACGATCTCTATAAAATACACATCTGACCATGTCTTTCCCTGCTGGAAATCCTTCCCATGCCCACAGAATCAAGTTCCAGCTCTCTGTTAATTTTGTTACTCTCAATAAATATTTGATGGCTTCTCTGTACTAGGCACTATGCTAGGAGAAAGTTATAGATGTGAACAAAATAGAAATGGTCTTTGTCCTAGGGAAGTTTGCAGACTAGTGGGTGGAGACAAACGAAACAGGTAAAGAAAAAATCATACATGATATCAAATTGTGATAACAGCCTCCAAGTAAAGGGACTGAGGACTGGGACTGAGTATCACAGTGGGTGCCTTCTTGAGACAAAGCATTCAGGAAAAAGGCATCTCTGAGAAATGAAGAATGCAAAGGAGGTAGCCATGTGAAGAGAGGGCAGAGCATAGAAGACAGGGGCCCTTATTAGAAGAGGAGATCAGGACAGATGTACACACATGGAGGGAAGAACATGTGAAGACACAGCAAGAAGAAGGCCATCTATAAGCCAAGACCATTTACAAGTCCTCAGAATAAACCAACCCTGCTGATACCTTGATCTTGGACTTCGAGCATCCAGAACTGTGAGAAAACAAATTTCTGTTGTTTAGGTCATCAGTTTGTGATACTTTGTCATAGCCCCTTGAGCAGACTAAGACAGGTTAGATGTCCACTTAAGAGGCTGTTGAAAAACTCAGGCTGGGAGAAAGATGATGGTGGCTCATTCTAGAGGGGAAAAGAGAGTGATGGAGTAAACTGGATGGATTCTAGAGAGAGCTTAAAGTACAGTCTGTAGAACTAGGTGATGGTCTCAGTGTGGGAGGTGGAGGGACCAAGGATGGTAGGGTCAGGCTGGCCCAAGCAGTATGATGGTGTCCCTGAGATGAGGAAGGACTAAGGAGAAACAGGGGTGGAAATGGAAGCAAAGCTCCCTGTTATGACTTCCATAGAATTCTGTTTTCAATGACAATGAAGATAACATTGGCTGCTCCACCCCCTCCCCCCAGATAAAGAAATTAAATCAAATAACCCAACATGAAGGCTTTAAAATAACTGATAGACTTTATTTTTGGAACATTTTTAAATTCACAGAAAGATTGAGCAGATAGTACAGAGAGTTCCCATATATCCACTCCTCTGTACACAGTTTCCCCTATTAGTTCAATACACATTTTAAAACCAAAGGAAATTATTCCTAAAGTCACAACAAAACCTATGCATGTCTACCTGCTTCTTCCCCAACACAGAGAGATGGTTTTAATGTTGGAAAACTTCACAGTGACACTACACTAAGCACAACCTGCCCCTAGCTCTCTCTTAACTCCCTATCTCACCAACTTGCATTCACAGAACTAGTTTTACTTTTCTTCCTTTAGCCTGGCTAACTCCTATTCATGCCTCAAAACTTGGCTCACATGTCTCCTCCTCCCAGATGCCTGCCCTGAGCCCTCCTGTTTGGGCCAATAGCACCCTGCTCAATCCTCAGGTTATCCCTTCCCATCTCAGAAGGAGGGAAATGATTTTTATGAATGTGCCCCCACGATGACACTATCACCAATTGAAGGGCAGAGAACCTGGCTCATTGTATCTCTTCCTAGTGCCCAGCACAGTGCTTGATGATAATAAATACTCCATAAATATTTTTTTGGACTGAACAGAAAATGATTGGTGCCATTAAAAAAAAAAAAAAAAAAAAAAAAAAAAAGGAAAGAAAAAAGTGCCCTGGGATTCAGAACTTAATAAACTCAAAGCCAGTCAGCAAGATTGCCTGCTAATTGCAGATCACAACCAACCCCGGGAAGAGGAATTGCATGGCTTATTGCAGAAGGTACTTAGAGGATACAGAAGGGCGGGCAGTAACAGGAGCAGCTGCTTGGGGTGAGCTGTTGTCTAACATGTCAGCACTGGGTGTGTGCTGAGTGCTGAAAGGAAAACAGATCATCTTCTGTGTGAATGGCCCATACCCCTGACCCTTCCATTAGAGTGACCTATTGTGTGTGAATGGGAATTGGACATGTAATCTATAGACTGGGGTTGAATTTGATTTTGTCCACCTGGTAAATGAGTGTTGGTTAAATGATCTATCTTATCCCCGGAGATCATAATTCCACTTAAGTGGTAACTGGGTCTTATTAAGCTATTTGAATTCTTGTAACTCCTATAATGTTCTCACATTATACATCCTGTGTTATATATTTGTTGTGTTTGACAAATAGGTTCTACTCAAGTTCTTGCCATGAACTGGCTGTGTGATTTTGGAGAAATCATGTAACTTCTCTGGCCCTCCATTTTCTGTCTAGGGGCACTGAAATATTCTATTTACCTTCTCCAGAAAACTCCAGAGGGGAGAGCCTGGAAACAAAGCAAGGAGCTTGAGTAGAGAACTCACCTTCAACATCCTACACCTTCCTTGCTGCTGGCATCCTGAGGATTTCCTCTTGATGCTAATCAGATGAGTGACTCTTTGCTGGCTTCCCTACCCTCCCTAGTGTTGTATAAACTCTTTGTATGTGTGTGTGTGTGGGGGGGAGACTTTTCTCTAATCAAAGATCACTGATGCACAGAAAAAAGTATTATGGTTTATACACACACACACAAAGCAATTTAATATACTCTCTGTTTTCATGAGAGAATTATGATTGGTTTGAGTTGTCTTATTATTAAATATAAATAATAGAATAAATAAAGCTATCAAATGTTTTTTAATTCCATATTATAAGTCAGCGGATGAGAGGAAAGTGAGGAAAGAAAGAGAGGAAAATGAGAGGGAAAGACAGAATGACAAGTATAAGCTTCAAGAGGAAGAGGTAAAGAGGGAGTAAGGCAGAAGTGAGAGAAGAAGGAAATACAGGGAGAAGAAAAGATAGGAGAGGAGAAGGGAAAAAAGGAGAAGAGAAGAGAAGGAAGCACAAAGAGAGAGAAAAGAGCACTGGGGGAAACAGAAGAAAACAGAGTCTAAAATGCCCTTGATCGGTTAGCCCAACTGTCTGTCAGCACCTGCCCTCACAGTGTATGTCTCTAATTCATCACTGTCCACAACTCAAGGCTTCATCTGTACTTTTAGTGACTTGAGGATTAAACCCACTGTAGGAATTGCAGTCAGTTAAGGGAGGAACTCTTTTTTGGGCTGTAGGGGCAGTGACAGGAGCACTATTCATGCCAGTGCCTGAGGAAATCAAGTAAACTCATTCAGAGGGCTGGACTTTCCCTCTCCTGGATAGAGGCCAAGCCACCTATTTATTGACAAATTTTTCCCTAGATAGTGGTTGTTTTGGTGTCCTGTAAAGGTGGTCATCATTTCCATTTAGTGTCATGTTATTCAAGGAGTAGAGACAGGGATTAATAGATGAATGTGACAACAAAGCCTCCATGTCTGGTTGTGGGGGTGTTGATTGAATAAGCAGGCCCAAGTGGCCCTCATATCCACATACCAATCCAAGCACTTGGAAAAGCCATGTCCACATGGAGGAAGTGATGCCTTTTGCTAATGTGCCCCAAAGGGGCCAGTGGTCTTATGTGACCCAGAGTCCATGCGAAGCAGGTTTGTTTGTTTATCTGAATGAAGCCTGCGAGATTGTGGGCAGCTCTGGAGGCTCAATCTACACATGAGATACTCAGTTTAAGAGACCTACTCAGGGGCACGTAAGAGAAGTAAAATTGGAAACTTATTGCAATACCAGGCAGAGGTGCGCCAATGAACAAAGGACTGTAGAAGCTAAGAATAGGCATCAGTTTTAGAGACTCTGAGTCAGATGCTCTTGCTGACTCTCTGAAGAGGAATTTGGGGCTGTTGCCAAGTCCTTCTCTTATCTGATTTTGGTCACTGTCAGGCATGGGTGGGTCTTCCTTAAAAGACTAGCAGGGGTGGGGGATCCAGAGAATCCATGCCCTTCCAAGGAAGCTTGGGAGATGATGGCACCTCCGAAGCCTGAGTCTATATGGCCTTGGGTCCCTGGTCAACAAGGAAGGGTGCTGACAGATGTCCTCAGACACAGCACCCATGAGAGCTGTGCATTTCCCTATGACCACTAGAGGGAGCAGGCAGGGCACTGCTCTGCTTCTAGAGATGCTAAACTGATGGGATCAGTGGGCAGGAGAAAGTAGGCATCCAAGTAAAGTGGTCAACAGTTGGTCAGTGTGTCTCAAAAATTTTTCTGGAGAAGGCAAATCAGTTCAATTCCCTGCTCTGATACTAGCTGAATGACCTTAAACAGTTGTTTTATCTCTCTGAGCCCTCAGTTTACTCATCTGTAAAATGGAGCTACTACGACTTGGGGCTATAGAGTTATCATGAGCCTTCTAGAATGTCCAGTACGTTGCCTGGAACTTTAAGCAGCTGGGCTATAGTTTATTATTATAAAAATCCTACTATGTATTCAGGGAAATTATGAGAGGGTATCTGAGCCCTGGATAGAGCCTCCGAAGAGATTCTGAGTTGTAACTTCTTGGTGGAGGTGGTGTTCCTCCCAACAGCCACTGTTACTAAAGTGTGCATGCTCACAACCTTGGAGGTATTTTTTGTTTACATTCCCAAGAGTACTGTGTACAAAATTAAACACAAATTGGGGGCATGCAGAGGGCAGAGCTGGGAGAGGGGATGTTCATTATATTTCTGGATGTTCATTCTTTTGTCAAATGTGTATCAAAAATACAGAATGTTCTAGGCACTGTACTACAGTGCTGAGGGAAAATACTGGACAGACAAGATAAGTGTTACCTGTCCTTAAGAAGCCATGCATCTAGTGGGCAATGTAGGTGCCTCTCCTTTTACACTTTCAGTCTGAGAAGGCAGGGAGATGTTAAGGATTAAAGAGAAGGAACTTTGGGTCTGACTTATGTATTGAATACCTCAAATTTCTGCTGACTGCTGAACCTGTGTCCAATATCAACTAAGAAATATTTGGCAATGTTTATAACATGAGTAATTTTAAGAATAATCTACTTTGTTTATATTGCAATTTATATTTTCTAAGCATTTTCTCCTAAATGATTTCATTTACATCTATCTGTGTAGGCAATAGAAAAGAAGCATAAATTGTGGGCGTTACCTTCAAGGAGCTTATTTTCTAATTGAACACAGAGATAATGAGACAATTAATAAAATCATTTGGATCAAGAGCTAAGTTTTGCAGGTGAGGCCATTTCATCTACATTTGGAGAATGTGACATGCCATCACTGTGAGCTGTGGTAGCTGGAAAAGACTTCATAATTGGGACAGTAAAGAGATTATATGGATTTTTTAAAAAAGTAATGAGAAATTTGGTTGATTAGAGTTCACTAGTGGTCTTGAGAGTATGTTAGATCCTACACACAGTGAGGAGCCATAGTATGATTGAGAAAATTTTGGTATATTTGATTAAGAGGCATTTGGAGAAAATGAATCTGGTGCTAGTGTGAGGATGGGGTTTATGAGCAATCTGGCCAATCCAAGGTGACAAGTTAGGAGGCAATTATAATAAAGTTCTTAGGTTTTAGAATCAGACAGACCTTGATTTGAACCTTGGAGTCTGTCACTTAAGAACTGGTTGTCCTCGAACGAAGTATTTATATTCTCAAATTTTGATTTCTTAACCCATAAAATGGAGATCATGGCACTTACTTTTCAGGGTAGTTCCAATATTAAATAAGACAGAATATGCAGAGCCCAGTGCCTGAAATGTCTTAGGTGTTCAGTCAATGTTCGTTGTCTTATTCCTTCTGCTTTAAGTAAAGAGAGACTCTCAGGGAAATCATTTGTTGACTGACTGATTCCAATCAAACAAGAGAAAAAGCAAAAGTGATGCCATTGGCAGAAGTTGAGATGTGAGTAGTTTTGGGAAATGGTGATGACCTTTAGATGAAAATGGTATAAGTACAAGTAGAATTATCCCCTAGGCATTTGAAAATATGACATTAGAGGGAGACTTAGCTAAATCTGTAGATTCAGGGCCTCTTAGCATAAAAGTGATAGTTGACACTGCATGTGCAACGACAAGCTTGAAGAAAAGTCAGAGTCTTGGAGGATTGTATTAAGTGGGGCTGGAGGAGGAAAAAGAGTGACTACTCTTTGAGAAAGAAGATAATCAGGAGAGCACAGAGTGTCAAAACCACAATAAGACTTTCCAGAAAAAAAAAAAAGTCATTATGCCAAACACTTAAGAGAGGTAATAAAGCACAAACCTGAAGCCATCTGATCTCAAAGAATGAGTGTCAAATAATTAGGGAAAGTGGGAGTACTTTAACTCCTCAGGAGTGCTGGAGAAGGGAATCAAGCATCAGGGAAAGACTTAAACCAGCTGATCACAAAGGTAACTTCCATCTGAGCATCAATATTCACCACTTGGGAGGTAAACATCATTCAGGCTGAGGGAAAGGGAACTAGCTGATGAAGAAGACAGATACTCAGAAACCCGACTCCCAAAAAAGGAGAGGAAGGGGCACCAGCGTTATGAGAAGGTAATATGGAGAGATTGCTACATGTTTGAGGGTGAAAGGAAGAAAGGTAGAGAATGTTAAATCGTAGGGTAGGGGATCTCAGAACTCAAAATAAGAAGCTCCATTTTTAGAAGTACGAAAGAAATTATATCTACACTTTAAAGGGAAGTGTTACTTTTAGAGAGAATGGATACTTATTTCTCTGAAGACTAAGGAATAAAAACATAAATTGAAGAAAATGGGACTCACAAAGGAGAGTCTTCCAGTGGGCCTCAGCCTTCTAAGAAGAGTACAGGAAGATAGAAGTGTTTAAAGGCTTAGAAAGAGGGGATCTCCTGTGGAGAATACACCAGAATATCCCAGGCACAGAAGAAATGGGTGAACTAGAGAACACCCACTGGAGTGACCAGGAGGTTGAGGACAGTCAAAGAAACTGAGGCTATTTCAGACCTGGAGAAAGGAAGGTCTGCATGGGATTCAATGGCTGTCTTCAAATATTTGAAGAACTGACATGCAGAAGGAGTAGATATTTGTGGGAATAGGAAGAGCACCTGATGGAAGTTGTAGGAGGCAGATTCCACATGAACATAAGGCAAAACTGTCTCACACTTAATAGAGTGGAGAGGTGAGTGGTTCCCCCTGGGTGGTGTCCAGGAGATGTGGGAAGTTACTTGCCTAGAATGCTGCAGACAGGATTCAGTATTAGCAAAGAGTTGGACTTTGGTGATTTCTTAGGCCCTTCCCACCAGCACAGCTGAAATCTATAGGCATATTACAAATTTAATTTAAAGAATCTCAAGGCTGGAAAGGATCATAAAGGTCAACTAATCTAATGACACATTTGACTCTTGAACTCCCTCATAAGAGGCTCACCAAGTGATCTGGGACTGTAAAATGCACCCAAGCTAAGCCAGAATTCACCAGTAGCCACTGGAGGCCCTAAGGTTCTACTTATTTATCACCTGGATAATCTGTAGACCTCCCAGAGAACTTACAGTCAAGATGGTCTGGGCGAAACTTTCATGAGAATCCTTTCAATGAAAGAGGAAATATGTATGAAGTATTGTAGAATCTTGTATATATTTTTGAGTTGCTCTTCACCCTTATTTCTTACAAAGCAAATGCTGGGTCATTATTCATAATTCAAAAGGATTCCTCACTTTACAAAATAATTCACTTTGGAATACTTTTAAGCAACAAATTTCAGGGATGAACTTAAAATGTACTCAGTTTCCCACCACCACCCCCAACAAGCAAATGCTCTTTGCACACAACTTTCCAAGAACTCGTGTATCACACAAAGTGAATTTCACTAGTATTACAACATAACAAACACTTTCTCTGCTTAAATGGCCACATGCAAGTGGTCAACGATCTGTTTGGGCCTGTCCAAAGGGAGGCTTAGCAGAGGACATCTAATTTGATCCAGAATTTCAAAATCTACCAGCCAGGGCTCTGTTTACCAAGTGGAGGGAAGTAGAAAACATCAGAAATGTTCTCAGTGGCTTGGGTAGAAAGTCCTATTGGGGTTGTTGCTACTGTTTACTAGTGGTGTGGCCTTGAGAGGAATGACTTCATCTCTCTCAGCTTCAATTTCTATACGTGTAACTAAGAAATACCTAACACACATGGTTATTCTAAGGATTAAAGAGAATGTCTATCAAGCAGCTCACTGCCTGACACATAGTAGTAGGCCCTCTGCTGCCTCTCAGGGCTTACTTTGCTTCTCAGCAAACCAGAAGTAGCTTACCCAAAAGTTGTTAATATCATTTTATACAAAGCCGAGCCATGTTGCAAACTCAAACTGAGCCAGCACAAAACTTGGCTGCAGCCTGCTGGGGAATCTCACCATCTCCTTTGGTGGGATATTCCAATAAGTAACTGTAAAGGAAGAGGGGCACTGATTTTAAGAAGGCATAAAATACCAAGAGCTGTGGGAGATGGATCACTTCGGAACACATGGCCCCTTCCTTATGCTCCGCTAATCCTGGTCCAGTTCTCAGGGGAGAAGGCTGATTGGTTGGAAGGCATGACTGCAGGGGTGGGGTGCTATAAGTAGACCCTTATTACATCTCTCAGTCTCCAAGAATCCCTCCAACCATAATCAGCATCATCTTAACTATGGTTAAGTGGCAATTTTCATAATCTTACTTAAAAGTGAACCAAAGCCTCTTTTAACTACATGCTCAGCAGAATGACTAAAATGAAAAATAAATGAAATAAAAATACTAAGTATTGGGGAGAATGTGGTGCTACTGCTGGTGGGAGTATAAAAGGATATGCCCAGCTTTAGAAAACTGGTTGCCAGAATCTACCAAAGCTGGTATTCATATCCTATGACATAGTGTTTACACTCCTAGGTAAATACTGAAATGTTTATTACAGTGACCAAAAGACTTAACAGAACTGTGCTGTCCAATACGTGAGGCTCTTTAAATTTAAATTCATTATAATTCTAGAAAATTAAAAATCCAATTTCTGAGTCACCCAGCCACGTGTGACTAACAGGTACCATATTGGACAGCCCAGCTATAGAACATTTCCATCACTTCAGAAAGTTCTATTGCATACTGTTCTTGAATGTTTGTAGCAGCACTATTCACAACAGCCCCAAACTAGAAACTACCAGACTGCCCATCAACAGAACGGATAAATTAATTGTGGTAGATTCACACAATGAAATACTCTAAAGTAATGAAAGAAAACGATCTACAGCATCACTTAGCAATATGGATAAATCTTACAAACGACCAAAGCCAGGCACATAAAAGTACATACTATATGATTCCATTTATATAACGTTCCAAACCAGGCAAAATTAATCTACCTTGGCTACTGTTAGAAACGAGGATAGTGGTGACCCAGAATAGCAGTGGTGGCAGTGACAAAAAGGGATCATAAAGGAACTTTTGGGGTCTGGTAATATTCTGTTTCTTCATCTGGGAACTGGTCTCATGGAGGTGTACCGTTTATGACGATTCAGCGAGATGTACACGTAGGTCTTTTCTGTATGTATTCCATACTTCACAAATTTTCTAAACACCCCTTTAGAAAACTCTGCTGTTACTAATGTTACCTACAGTCTAGATTGGGGGGGAGGAAGCGTCCTTTCTTTAAAGCAAATGTGGTTTTGAGATGATTGCCCCCTCCCTCCCGCAGATGCATCCCCTGGATTTCCTACAGAGGCCTTAGTACCCACCCAACTCTCCAGAGCGTCCGACCTCCGCGCTGCGCGGAGGGTCTGGCTCGAGCCCAGGTTGTGATCGTCGGGACGGCTGGCTCTTCATGTTTGGGCTCCCGCCCGATTGTTGGCCAGGTTCTCCCCGGGCTCGCCGGTGCGCTCCTTGCTCAGCCGACTCTGACCGCCCCTGGCCTGTCTGGGAGGCGGCGCCCTGCCCCCATGTCACCAGCGCTGCGGTTCCCAGGATCCTTCCCCTTCGCGCGGAGCCAGGCTTCGGCCCAGCCTTGAACCGTCTGGTCACAAATAATCCGCCGTCCTTCCAGGGCTTGGCCCCTCGCTTTGGGAGAAGGCGCCCAGGAAGTCCCCTCTGGGGCCCTGAACCATGAAGTGAAGGGCGAGGAGGCTGTGATTGAGGCATTGAACCCAACCGCCTCTGGCACGTGTCTTTCTCCAGGGAAGCGCCCGCCCACCCGCCTCACGCTTGCAAAGATGAGCAGCCCCAGGGTACTCTGGCAGTGCCGGCGAACGGCGGAGCGCGCGACCCGGGAGTAGCCCTGCAGAGGGGGCTGGGTTTCCCCTGCCGACCCTTTCCTCCCTGCACTGATGAATTTGAGGGGACCCACTGCTCCGCCTTGAACCTCCTTTCACCTTCCCCTTTAGTCGAATTCTACAGACCCAGCCAGGGGTCTAAGCCTCTGTGAGGCCGCGTGCCTCTGGCTTGCCAGCAACGGCTTTACCCAGCCTCTGTGGTGACGCACGCCTGTGGTGTTGGAGTTCTGAATGCTCCCAACAGCCCCGCTTCCCTCCCCCCCACCCCTCCCCGCCACCCGCCAAGACCTGTGAGTGCCTCAAGGGCAGAATAGTGTCCTGGCTTCTTAGTATTCACAGTGCCTTGCACTGGCCTGGCCTGTAACATTAAAGCAATATACCTGATGCATACCAAACACTAGCTAAGCTGCATTTTCATGGATCATCTGATTTAATTTTCAAAGCCAAGGTTGATTAGTACATGAGTGTTTACATATATAAACATTTGTTGAGTTGTAGGCTTAAAATTTGTGTGTTTTACTGCAGCTTATAAAAAACATGAGAGGTGCTATAAACATACCCATTTTATAGAGGAAGAAATTGATGTTCAGAGTGCTCTTAACTTATTCAAGGTCTCTACCGCTGGTCGTGGTGCTGCTGAGGTTAGAATGCAGGCAGCCTCACTCTAGAGTCCGGCCTCTTAACCCCTCAAAATTACACTCTGCAGGGAGCGGGGAAGGCCTTCCAGAACCTATTCCACCCCTCCACCACCACCACCATCAGTGGCGTGTGGCACTTATTCAGGGAAGCAAGAAAGGTCTGAGCTAGAAATAATCTCTGAAATCGTATATCCATCCTTTTCTCTGTCTGAGAGCTCAGAAACCAGAGCCAAAAGGGACAGCTCACTTCGCCTGTTCAAAGCCTCATGGGTCATTAGAATGTCTGCCTGGGTTTTAAGACGCATTCTGGCTCAGGACAATCCATTGAAGCAGCAATTTGGGCCTGGAAGGGCGTCTTTTCCCCTGCAGAGGGAGCTCAAGGAAGAGGTATCTGTGTTGGTCAAGGGTTTTCACCCTCCAGTGGCCAAGGCCCTGAAACTCTAACAAGG
This sequence comes from Eidolon dupreanum, assembly GCA_028627145.1. NCBI lineage: Eukaryota > Metazoa > Chordata > Mammalia > Chiroptera > Pteropodidae > Eidolon > Eidolon dupreanum. Next base: position 18,294,935 of record CM053506.1, read on the forward strand.
AACAGTAGGAAAATCCTACAGGGAAGAGATGGGAACTATTTATATGCAGAGACTGAAGGCTCTGGGGAAGAATAGAAAGCGGGGAGAAGCTGGCCCAGGCTGGCTTTAAGTATCTCAAGACACACAAACGGCACGGAAGCCAATACACAGAACTAGCTCTGTTTCCTCTATAAGGGTCACACGCCTCTTGTCTACAATTGGAGGCGATGCAGAGTGAAGGAAGATTAACGCAGGCTAGAAGGAAGCCAGGCAAGGAAGGTGGGGATCTGGCACTGGGAGCACTGAGAGGCCATGGCCTAGCAAGATACAGGCTAGGTGGGAGAAAAGGTTGCTTACTTAGGAAACACCCAGCGGAGGAAGGGTGGTCTGCTCCCGGGAGCCTTGGGTTCCTAGTGCGCAGGCGCTTAGATTCTGCCTTAAAAGTGAGCGTTCCCCAGGTGCTGGCAGCATCTTGATCACTTACCGTACTCCTCACCTAGTGAATGAAGGGGAAGTCGAATTGGGTCCCAGATGTAGGTCCAGAATTTATCCTATATATTCCAGCCTTCCACCTCACCCTGACAGAGTCCTAGCTCTCATCCCTATCCCCAAGTCCTCCCCAACTCTGAAAATTTCTCCTAGTATCAAGATCATTACCAAGTTCTCAGCCTCCTTTCCTTAGGTTTTGAGCTGTAGGGCAAGCGGCAACAATTCCCTGGGAAAGCTGTGTCCTAGGCCACATCACGGGGTACCAAAGGTAGGAACTTCCTCGGGATCAGGATGGGTTGCAGGTCTTCTGCTGATTCTGCCAGCTCTGTCCTGGCTCTGCCCAGGTAAGCCGAGAGTCCAGCCCCGCATCTCCCTTGCAGTCAGCACCTAATGCCAGTAGCTCCACACCACTGGAACTATCCACATGGCCCTGAAGGAACCTGGTCCCATGATCTCCTACTGTGTCATCTGTCCCAGAGGAAAAAGATGCCAACCTCATCCCCCCCACACACACAGACACGACCTCACTGGGACCTCACATGGATAGAGAGAGACAAATAAATCTTTGCAGTACACTTGTTATGATATTGGAAAGTACCTAAGACTCTGGTGGCACATTTGAGGGAGTGACTACCTCCACTTGGGTGGTTCAGGAAAGAAGCTTGGCCTTGAAAGAGGAGCAAAAGAGTTCACCAGAAAGTCGGGGGTGAAGAGCATTCCAGATGGAGGGGAGAGCCTGTGCAGAAGCATGAAGGTTGCAAAAGCGAAGTATTGTTTGGACTGGCTTCCTTTTTGTCATTCAGGCATCAGCTTAAATGTAGTCTCAATATGGCTTTCTCGACCACCTACTCCAAAAGAACCCTCCCTCCAGTACTTAGTTCTATTTCCTTTTTAGAATTTATCTACTATTTTACATTTATTTGTTTGTTGTCTACCTCCCTGGCTCGCACACTCCTGAAAATAAACCCCATAAGCCTACGGACACTGTTTTTTTCACCGTCTCTGGCATGCAGAACGTACATGAAAACCTATTTTAGTAGGTGCTCAGTAAATGCTGTTGAATGGATAAATGAATGAATGAGTCGTTAGAAGCTGCAGGCTGTGAGAAAGGTGTTAGGAAGCGAGAATTCTCTCGCCAGTCCTTAGCCTAAGCAACTCATGGGAAGATAATAGCTCCAGAAAAGAGGGCTTCCAGGAAGCGTGCTTGGGGCTCCACAGTGGTGAACGTAGTGATGGGAGGCGGTGTCCCAGCTTCAGGGCAGCTTTTGAGAAAGGAGAGAACTGGCGGCAAGGAGCTGGGGGACCAGCAGTCGGATGCAATAACTCCTGGTCGGCTCCGGGGTCTTTCCGCCTCCAGGGAGGCGAGGGGAGGGAAGGTCTTCGTCCTCCAGGCACCGCCTCTCTAGTCTCCCGCTAGGTCCTTTTGGATGCGTCCAAGCCTCATCCTGGGCGGTCAGCGGGTTTTAGAGGATTCCCTTTCCTGCCTCCCTTTCGTTCCTCCCCTTTTTCTCTTCCTTCTCCCCGCAGTCTCTGCAGCTCCCCAGCCTGGCGGCCCCGCAGCAGCCTAGTAGCCCCCGCCCCCTCCTGTAAGGGCGAAATTGCTAAACTTGTAGCAATAATGACCCTGTATTCAGGCCTCCGACTCCCGCTGAAAGTCTCCGCGCCCCGGCCGGCCGGGCCTAATCAGAGCGCCCCTCCCTGCTGCCCGCCCAGCCCCCGTCCCCCCTAGCCGCCCCCTCCCCCAGCGCACAAAAGTGGGGAACAAAACCCCCGCGCATTTCTCCGTCCCTCTGTTGAGCAGACTGCTGCACAAAGCCCCCGCTCTGAGAAGCAATGGGGAGCTCGGGGGGGACGTCAATCCCGACGCGCTGGGGTTTTTGTTCGCTTAGGGGACTTCGCCTTCCTACCACACCTTTTGTTCGAGACTCCAATAAAAAGCCATTCTTTCCGCACCTTCCCGGCCCGGAGCCGCCTTTCAGCGAGGCCCGGCCCCACAATGGCGCGGCGCTCTGAGGCCTCCCCATTCACCCGCCTTGGCACGCTCACAATCGGCCGTGTGGCAGCACAGGCCTCGCACAGGCATTCTCCGCAAGTGACAAGGAGCCGCATAAAGCCGCGGCCGCCGGGGGAGAAGGGAGGGCGGCCGAGGGGGAGAGCTCCGCCGCGGCGGGGCGCGGCGCAGCGCCCCCGGGCGCGCTAGAAGCCCCGGCGGCGGCCGAAGAAGGAGCTGCCTTCGCACCGCCTACTGCTGGGCCTGGGGACGAGGTTTCCTTTTCCAGGCAACCCTCGAGGTGGGGCAGTCTAAGCCTTGAACTAACGCAGGCTCAGACACTAGCCCAAGCATCTGGGTAAAACCTGGGGGCAGGAGGTGGTGTTACAAAACCCGGGCCCTCAAAAGGCCCTGAGTTTCCAACCTGTTCTCCTCACAAGGATAAAAAGAAATTAATGAACAAAGCCATGAAGAGACCAGACTTGCAGCTTGGGATCTGGCGCAGGGGAGACCAGGCATGCGATCGCCCAGGGAAGACTGCTTTCCCTTACGCATCTTGTCTTTCTCTGTCCGCCCTATTTAGAGTCCTTTCCCACTCTGGGGGGCTAAACAGAGTCTGTAGCCGGTAAACTATTTGGAAATATTGCACCTTGTTTATTGACTCCTGTAGTGTATGGCAGCGGGTGTGTACACGGCGTGTGAATATAGTTATATATATATATATATATATTATATGTGCTGAATACAGAATACGAAACAGAAAGGAACCCGGTAACACCTCCCATGGACCGCCAGGTCCCGGATTTGTTCAGACACCAACTTTTGATCTCGCTCAGCTGGTTTTTCTCGCAGAATTCTATGGCCCCTGACAATCCGGATATCCAGGCCGAGGTATCTGCTATGGAAGGCTTGCGGTTGGGAAATGAAAAATAGGCGGGGGTATAGCGCTCCGGGCCCGCAAAGGGGACAGAGGGTCGGCAGGGCCTGGGGATTTCTCAAGCCACAATGCCCATTTTTCTCCTTCATGCTCCCCGCCCCCCCCCCCACCCTTTGGGTTCTCCGACAACGCTTCGCGGAGGCCGCGGGGAGGCCGAGGGAGAGAAGCCTCCTCGCTCTCAGAGAACCAAGCGGCAGCCAGGGTCCCAGACTCTCGCACTCCCTTTGAGGCTAGGTCAGGGCCAAAGTCCTCCCCGGCACCCAGCGGCGTTTCTGCCTCAGAGACAGTTTCTGCGACCGGTCCTGGGCATCCTCCTTGCCCCTTGGCCTCACGTGAGCTGCGCCCCGGGGCTCTGCGGAGCGAGACATGTATTTCTTCCTTTCTTTCTTTTTTAACAAGGAGACATGGCCCTTGGATCTGGCCTTTCCTGCGTTTCAGTCCCGTGGCGCCAGGCTGAGATGAGGCGCCTGACGCCGTGCCCCTACCAGGCCCGGATGCCCTGCAAGGTGCCCTGTGCGCACGCGGCCCCGCCTGCCGCACCCTGGTGCAACGGCTGTGCGCCTCCACCGCCTCCGAAGCCGCCCAAGTTGCTCACGTTTACAAAGGGGCCGGCTCCGGCCGCACTGCAGGCGGGTTGCATGGCCGCGGCAGCTGCGGATGCTCCGCCGCCTCCGCCGCCGCCGCCGCCAGCCGGGTACGTACAGCCGTAGCTACCGCTGTAGGCCGCAGCAGCGGCAGCAGCGGCGGCGGCGGCGGCGGCGGCGGCAGCCGAGTTCCCATAGCCATAAGCCGGAAAGCTGTTATAGGAGTAGGCGCCCGCGCTCACACTGTAAGGCGCACCGTAGGCTTGCGCGCCGGGCGTGACGCAAGGCTTGCCATCCCGCACCAGCACTGGCACTGCCACGCGGCGCGGTGGCGGCGGGGGTGCGTGCGCACCCAGCTCTAGAGACTTGTCCTGCCGCTGTCTCTTGCACTTGTACCTGCGATTCTGGAACCAGATCTTCACTTGCGTGGACGTGAGCTTCAGGCTGCTGGCGAGGTGCTCGCGCTCGGGCGCGGAAAGGTACCGCTGCTGCTTGAACCTGCGTTCCAGCTCAAAGACCTGGGCTTGCGAGAAGAGGACTCGAGGCTTCCGGCGGCTGCGTGGCTTAGGCCTCTCACTTTCCTCCACCGCCTTACAGTCTCCGGCCGCCTCCAGAGGTTTCTTTAACTGGCAGCTTTCTGCAGAAGAAGCAAAACAACAGTGTTCCTTAGATGTTCCCGGCCTCACCACGGCTCCGGGCCCCAGAGCCCTGTGGCCCCTGTTGGTGGCAGCGCAGAGCGTGCGATAGTAAATGCCTAGACTTTTTGGAAACTTTGTGGCTCCTGGCGCCTTGAAACTCTGCAACAGCCCAAGTACCCTCAGAACACCTGAGGCACGTTCCATAGGGAGGAGTAGTTAGTGAGCGTTTATTTCGAGCTGGAGCATCTGCGAGAGAAGAGATTATCCTGTATTAAATGTGCGGCTCAGCGTGCTAATGACTATTTTCAGGAGGGAAGTTTTCAACTACATAATAACTACAGTATTTGCAAACTCGTTAGCCTTCCTCTCTGTCACAGATAGCTGAAAGTGTGAGACATATTGGTATTTGGGGGCCGGTATGCAAGAGTTACACGAAAATCTGATAGGCAATCCCAGGGTGCAGTGCTTGCGTATTGCCCAGGAACTAATTTTTGCTCTTAAAAGACTACATGTCCACTGCTAAATGTCTGTGTGACAATGTCTGTGCTACCTTAGAGAAAAAAGAAATTTGATTGATTTAGACAGTTTTATGTCGATTTTAGGCCCAGGGGAACTGTCAGAGTGTAGGCCTTGGCTTCTACCACATCAAACCGCCTCTCGGGGAAAGAGATTCTTTGATTGTGTCCCCTCAGTAACAAACACTTCCTTGGAGGCTTTATTCAGTTGTCCGATTTTCCTACCCTAGTCACCTCCCATCCGATGTCAGCGCTCGGAATCTCGGGCTAAGTTCGGCGCGGTTTTCTCTTGGCCCGCAGCCGTACAGCCTGGGACACAAAGCAAAACGTTACGAATTTTCAAAAAAGGCCAGCGCTTTAGGAATGTGAGCCTCTGCGAAAAAGGCTGTGTTCCCACTCACTCTTCGACCATCCCCTCCCTCTCTGCTCATGCGGTGAGTGCGAGGATGCTGAGCTTCAAGCAGATAGGCGAGGAAACCACCCAGCAGGTCTCTACTAAAGTTCCTGCGCCCTGCGGACGTTGGGGACACAACCTACTTGGACTCTCTTTTCGGAGAAGAGGGGACCACTGTCCTGGCCTCAAAGAACTCGTCTCACGCTGGAGGGAAAGTGGAAAAGGTTCAGGCTCTGGCCCCTCTAGTACTTGGGAAGAGCAAAAATACTGTGAGTTGTCAAGACCCAGCAGCTGAGCCCGTGCTGCTTATCAGCATCAGGGCAGCAATAACTACTTTCCTTTCCTTTGGAGGCTGCATCAACATCTCCCCTCTGGGAGGAGTAGTTGTCGGGGTCACCTCTTGAGTCTCCCTCCGCCCCCGTCTCCCTTGCAGGCACCTGCGCTTTGCGGAACTGTAGTTGACCAGAGCGAGGCGTGACCCCAGCCAAAGGCTAAAGGGGTAGGCAGCCGTGCTGGCAAGGTTTATGGACTGTTTGCGGGCGCTCCGCCATTGCTCCAGATGTGCGGGTGCGATTCCTTTCCCCCTCTACTCACTTTGGCTCCGGTCTCTCACGACTTCGGACTCCTCTTCATGTTCTTTAGGCCCACTGCACGAGTCTCGCAGGACCGTGTGGACATAGCTCTGGGAACAGAGCCCCGAATCCCCGTGGCCATCTGCTGCGGCTAGTGAGTTCAAGTAGGACAGTTTCTCTCCCTCTTCTTCCTCGTCCTCCTCCCCTCCGTCAGAAAATTGTGTTCCATCCGCAGCGGCCAACATGCAGGGCGCCGAATGGAAGTGGTGCTCTAAGTCCGCCTGCAAGTGCGCGCCGTGGAAATGCTGTTGCTGTTGCTGCTGCTCCAGGTTCAAAATGTCTTTGACTGAGAAAGGGGTGGAGGTGACCGGGCTTGGTAACATCATCAGGGCCACTTAATTTGTCCAGTCCAAATACTCAATAAATCGCAGCGGGGGCGGGGAGGCAGCCCGGCGGCTCCAGCTCTCCTGGACTCCGCCGCTGCTGCTGAGTGGGGCTTTTGACAGACGCGGTCCCACTCTAGTCTAAATCGCCTCCATTGGCCGGGACCTGGGAGTCTGGGTTTTGTTACAGCCACTGCAGGGACTGGGGCCTCGGCTGTGAAGCCTGTGTCAGGGGGTCGTGCGTCACGTCGGGGGCGGGGCTCTTGCCTCGGCCTCCCTCTCCATTGGTTCTAGCTCATGTGGACCACGCCCTCATCCACTGTGTAGGGTGCAGCAGCGCTACCAGAAATAGACACGGACTAGTATAGAGTCGTAAGGTCCCAAGTCGCTGCTGTTGAGGCAGCACTGCTTCGGGTGCCAGAACTACCGATTCCCTCCCCTCCTGGCTGCACCTTCCTGGTCATCGCCTGTTCTGGGAGACTTCCTGTCCGCTAACCAACTGCAGGGAAGGATGGCCTAGGAGCGAGGGTTTTCTAGCTGCTGCGGGGCAGGAAAGACTTGTCTGGCCTGTAAATACCAGACACTGAATCCCCAAGAAGACGGGATGTTGGACGTATCTGTGGATGAGCAACGTGTCCGTTCCTTCCTTGATGACTGCTCAAGCTGTTCCCTCCACTTGGAACATCTTCCCTTCTTCCGGGGAAGCGCACTCCCTGATCGCCTAGCCGGAAGTCATCTCTCTCGAATCCAACTTGCAGTGCGTGCTAGTAAAGGACATTCGTGTCACTTACCACTTCCTACCTAGTACTTTAACTATATTGCCTGCTTGCTCTCCCCAAGTAGACTATGTGCCCCCTGCGTACAGAGTCTCGGTTACATTTGCCCTTGTAGCCCTTGCAGCGGCTCCACTAAGCAGGTATGGGAGAGACAGGACGATGGAGCTATTATGGAATTTTGTTGTCTGATAGTTCTTGGTTCGAATCATGGCCGACTCAGAGTGTGGCCCTGGAGATTTGTAAGCCTCAGTTTCTTTGTCTACAAAATGGACGGATAAATGAGGCAGAACATTCCAGGAGCTTAATGCCGGGCCCGACACATGGTAGGTGATCAATACATGTCAACGACTGTTATTCTGCATCAGAGATCAAGCAGTGTTTATTGACTGCACTGGTGATGACGTGGCTGGAGTGCCATACACACGGGGTGGCTTCATGTGGTCTTGAGTGCAGGATCTATCCTTAGCAGGGAGGCAGTCTTTTCCGCCTATTGAAATAGGGCGCCCGTGTCTGGGCCTTGACCCTTGGAGGCGCCTTTCTAATTTCTCTAACCCACACACCTTCTGGCGCCCTCGTGCGGTCCTAGTTGATTTTGGGGCGAATCTATGGGGTCCGCTGAGATTCTGGAAACTCCAAGCTGGTAGGGATCATCTTCCCGGACCACAATAGGCTTTCGCCTGCTACCACTCCTAGCCCAGTGAGAAGTAGCGGGCGCTGCTGTGAGGTTCACAGAAAGCCCGGTGCGCAGAGCTGGTCTTGAAAAAAATAGAGATCTATTCTGGCTCAAACTTGGTGCCTCTGATCTGGCCTTAACCTCCTCAAGCATTTTTTGCGGCCGAGACTGGTGGATCTGGGGGAGACCGGCCTCAGCTGGAAGGGGCGGGTGGAAGGTGCAGGGACTATGAACGACGCCCCCAGGTGGTGGCAGACAACAAATGGGAGTGGGGGCGAGAGTGGAGACCTGCCACGCTGGAGCCAAGAGGAGTGGGTGCCCAACGCCGGGGAGAGAAAGAACAATTTGCCGGGCGGGGGGGGGGGAAGAGGAGAGGCGGGGCTGTTCAGGAGGGAGCGGAAATGGTGCGGGGAGTCAGCCCTTGGGGCCGCCGGGGGAGCTAGGATGCCGCGCGGCCCACGTGCGCAGGGGAGTTCTTAGGTGGTGGCAGCGGCCCGCGGGTGTTGTAGGGACTCTCTGTGAGTAGGGCTTTGTGCGGGGATGACCATCCCTCAGTTACAGGAACGCCGGATGCCCTTCTGCTTTGAATTCTGAGACGGCCCAGGAGGGGTTGTCGTCTCCAAACCCAGCTGTGGTGCTGCAGAGAGAAGAATGCGCCCGATTTTGCCGCGGATCTCAAGCACCTGGGCGCAAAGATCGAGAAAGAGGTGGGGGTGAGTGTGCGGCACTGGCTGGCGGGGGTCCTTGAGTGCGTGCGTCGCGGTGGCAGGAGAGCGTAGAAGAAGGAAGCTGCGCCCCAGCCTTACTGCTCCAATCCCCTTCCCCAAGGCTAGACTGTCGCGAGGAATGTTTTTGCTTTCCACTGGTTCTCAATTTTTTCGCCTCTTTGAGTGCTTTTCTTATGTGATTTCAAGAGTCAGAAAAAAAAAGAAAAATACAAAAGCTACCGAAACGATTTCTTCCCGGTTTCCACCTGAAGCATGCATTTTCTTTGCTACGTTCTCTTTTCCACAGCGCTTCGCTCCTAGGCCTTCTCTAAACCCATCGCCAAGAACCCCCATCTTGGGGGCGGGGGACGCTGAGGAACGCCCCACACCCACTGCTGCCGCCGGGAATCCACCGGGTTGCCGTCTCCCTGGGCATGCAGAAGGCTGTCTGTCTGCTACCCAACCGCAAGCCCACGATGTCCGCTCTCCTCCAAACCCGCTGTTAGCACTATCCCGCTAGGTACCCTTGAGCCAGGCCTGAGTGCTTCTCTTCTGCAGCCCCTGACCAGGTTACTCCTCAGCAGGCCGCCCAGGGACGCAGTTCCAACCTGCTGGGAGGTCCGTGAGGATCCAAAGAATAGGGACCCCAGGCGCAGAGGCCTAGCAGGCGGTTTCTGTGCCCTGTCCCGGTTTTCTCTTATACCCAGCTCTGCGCACGGCTGATCTAGTGTGCAGGAGACTTCCACCCGATACCTAGAGCTGATCTTTGCTTTACGCTCTGAGCAGGAGCTAAAGTCCTCTCCGACTACCCTGCCTTAGTTGTTCAGGCTCCTTTTGGTGGGTCTGGTTCCTCCGTAGCGGAGCTTCCCAGCAGGAATCTCCACCAGGCCAATCCCACTTGGGCGGCAAGCTTTTCCGGTGCCCAGAGCCGGCAGCCGGACCACCTCAAGTGTGCTCTGCCACCAACTGTGCGCGCGCTGTCCGGGAGGACAGCGCCTGAGCAGTAGTTACACTACAGCCGCGATGAGTTCCCCGGAGTCACTTATCAGAATGCGGAATCTGGTTCCAACGCGTATCCAGTTACGATCTCGTTCTGCGGCATTTGCATTCTCTTGTCTGAAAAGAGAATCTTTAAAATCCTGGAGCTGTGCTCAACTAATAATAGGTTTTCGTTTCAGACAGTTTAGCTAATTACTGTCAGATAAAGTAAATATCATTGCACCCATGGAAGCGTTTGATTTTATTTTAATCGAGTGCATCTGCTTATACATTTATGCAAGTACCCCTCCTCTTATATATGATTAAAGATCTTAGTAAAATGATGGGGATTCTGAGAGGGAAGTGCTATATAGATGCATAATGATAAAATTATGCCTTTTTTTGAGAAAAGTCATGCTAATCGTTACAGCAAATGTATTGTCAAATAAAAATGTGATCATTGTTTGGAAACTGTAAAGTGTTCCCATAAGTTATTATTCTCTATGCAAAAATTGCTTCATCGATATACATATAAATATAGGTAGATAATCGATCATTTTAGTTATATATGCCACTTCTTATGTTGTTATCATCCAACTATTGAAACAACCATTTAATTGTGTAACCAAAGCCACAATATTTTTGAAAGTGATGGTGGCTTTCTAATCTAAATGTAGCACCAAAGTCTGAAATTATTTTCTATGAAAACATGAAAACTTTTTGTGATAAACTCAGCTAGCCAAAACAACATTTCAGGAGAATTTTTTCACAGAATTTTTTCATTTTTTGTTGCTCTCCTAGAAATTTCATTTTCAACAGCATCTTACCAAAAAAATAAAAATAAAGAAAAACGAAAGAAAAATTTCCTTCCTCCCTTAGCAGCAGTACTAAATAGGTTTTTGTTATTTTGTTGTTGTTAGTGGTGTGTATTGGTTTGGTGTTTTAGCAAGCCATTGCTCCAAAACTTTTGAGCAATCTAGAGGAGTTAATTTTTTGTGAGAAGGGTGAATGCATTTTCTACTTTTCAAGAAACATCAATTAGGGAGGTCAGTCCCAGAAAGCACTGAACTGATCTAATTACTTGAGAAGAAAATTTTCATTTTGGTAATTATGTAAGAGATTTTTAAATGGCGCTTTGAGCATTTTAACTTGTTTTGCATGTGTTTTTATAAATTTTTAAAATAAGGCACCACTTCCCTTCCCTGGGAGAAAAACAGTTCAGGTTCAGTAATCCATGTAGTTTTTTTTTTTTTTTGTAAATTACAGGCCCTTGCTGAAGAAGTAAGTTTCGATTTCTCAGGGAGAGGATCTTCCACATGTATGTGTATCTGCCCCACTCCAAAAAAAATTAAGATAACAATGTAAACACAGCTTTTGTCACCAAAACCAGTTCTATTCTGCCAATAAAACATACAAATCAGATAGACTTTGTCAAATGAAAATTAATTCAATATTTTTCCAAACAAAAATGCCTAAATAAAGGATGCCTAAACACAGAGATTTACTTGTACTATTTGCATGTGTTTTTTGGGAGTGCAGTAAAGTTTTAACTCGGGGATTAAATTGGAATTCTGGATACATTTCTTACCTTTTTGTGTGTGTGAGTTTAACTTTCTGTAGTGAAATTTCAATGTCTATAGACTTTTAAAAATATAGTCTGCCTTCAGAACTGTGGCTGCTGTCTTCGGTGAATTAATTCACTTGAACCAGAGTGTGCGCTTGCTTTATGCGGATCTCTGCCCCAGTGGTGGGGGAATAGAGGAATGTGGTTATCACGTTCCAAGAAGCAGAGATGCTTCCTAACTCTTCTCAAACCTTTCTGCTCTCAACCACAAGCTATGGGACTTTGGCCTCAGAACAAGAAATCTTTTCTTAAATCTCCTTGGGGGTCATGTTGGAGGGATTAACTTCAAACCATTCAAGAACGAAAAAGACCTTTCTCACTTGGAAAGAAATATTTGCCGCAGTCTTGTCGCTTAAGTAACGCCTTATTTTGCCCTCCCTGCATCTAGCTTGGAGGTCCAGGTCTTCAGTAGGCACTGAAAGAGAGATTCCCAAGGTGCAGAGGAACCATTGCTCCATTACTGGGTGATTGGATCTGAGGGCCTAGCCGCCAACTTGCCCTTGATTCCCTGAAGCTCTGTGGGCATCCAACAATTACCACATCCCGGGAGACAGTCCCAGATTGCCTGACCCTGCGGTGATGTTTTCTTTTTTGAGAGTGAGGCTGGGTGGTGGTGAGTTGTGTGTTTGGGGGCGGGGGTGGGGGGGTGGGGAGGATGCCATGGACTGCCGGCCTTGCTCGACACAGGCTAGGGACCCAACCTGGAGAGGACTTAGGCACCAGGTGGTAGTGGAGCACCAGGGTGCACAGCCACAGGAACAGGAGGCGTGATGCGTCAGAGGAGCCAGGTCCAGGCCTGCAACTCGGGACCTCGACCTCAACCGCGCAGGCTCCACAGCCTGCAGAGCCGCCGCTGTGCTAGGTAGAAGATCAAGAGTGCGGGGCTTTGAGGCTGCGGGGACTGTAAGGTTGCCAGGCCTCACTCTGCCCTGCCAGCCTCCAGCACGGGTCACCAAGCCCGTGCACTTTGTCTGCGCTGATTGGGACCGAGAGTGTGGGGCTTTCTCACTGGCGTGTCCTCCGGTTCCTAGCCAAGAGTCTCAGGCGAGACTTAGCAAGGGAGCCCTGACGAGACTCCCGCTGGACTTTCGTCCTTGAACCTGTATGTAGTTTCTCAGCTTGACCGTTCTGTACTCCCGCCAACAGAGGAGAAAGACCTTACCTCTGGCGGCTTGCGGTACCCAGAGACACAGCAGAGCCTCAGAATCCGGGACCCCAGAACTTCCGTGGCAGTCCTCTTCCGCCTCGAAGTCAGTCTCTTTCCCTTTTCTGCCCCTTCCTCTTGCGCCCATCTCTTACTCCCCCACCCCATCCCGTCCTCGCAACTCATTCCTTCCCTTCACTACCCTTACCCCACCTCCCTCATTTCCTCCTCCTCTCTCCTGCCTCCTTTCTCACTGGCTCTCCACTCCTCCCCATCCGTTTCACTATTTCTTATTTTTTCACTCTCTCCTTCCTTGCCCCCATCTTATTTCATTTCTTTTCCTCCTCCTTTCTCACTCCTCCACTCCATGCTCTCTCATGCTTTTTGTCTCTGGCCCCTGCAGGTGTTCGATATGGAGGGAATTCCCACCTTACACTGGAGGCTGTGCAGGGTGGGGTAACACTAGTGGAGTCTGGCTCTACTCCTGAGCCCCGGAACCCTCTCCCCCATTTCGCACCCCCCTCCCCCGTGCTTACTGTCTCAGGAGCTGCTCATAAAAATACCCAAGCACACTTGGGCATGTGATAGGGATTCTCCTCTGCACCCTGCTCCAGCCTGTGTGGCCTAGCCCCCCAACCTCTAGCAGCCTTCGCTGTGGACCCTGAGTGATCTGTAGGGCTCCAGGTGGCAGACTTGGCCATCCTCCCCATGGAAATCCCCACTCCAGGCAGATCCTGCAGAACCTCCGTTTCCTTCTATTGTGGCAATTAGAGAGGATCGCAGCGAAGTGAAGGCAACCATAAGACCTGGGACCCGGGCACCCCTTGAGAGCACAAATGGGGGCTCCATGGCCAGGGCCAACCTCCTCCCTCACTACACACAGGTGGGAGCAGACTGAACTGAACTTCTTTTCCTTTCCTGCCAGCCCACTTTAGATTTGCGGGCTGTTTAGCCTTGAGATCACCCCAGCTGGGAAGTTTTAAAGTGTTTCTCAGATTATCTTAAAAGGCAGGGGCCAGACCTGGGAGAGGAGAGTGGGGTTCCCAATCTCACACTAGTCAGTGGGGGTGGGGGGGGCGAGGACAGAGTACTCTGTAGCTTTTCCTTGCCCACCTATAATCTGTAGCCTCTCCCAAGCTCCTGGGTAGGGAGCCAATGGGGCCACTGAGTCACTGGCCTCCAGAGAGGGTCTGGGGCCTTCTCCCCTGTGAGTCAGGCTCCCCAGCTGCACACTAAGCAGCAGACCAATCTTTATCCATTTACCTCCCATCTGCAACCATGTTTCTGAGGTCGATGGCAGTTGCCGCACTGATAAATACAGTTTTCCAACAGATTCATACAGACCTGATATGTATGTTTCTATAGACTTATCTTTCTTCTTGAATGAAAAGGAAGGCGCTTTCCTCTGTGAACACATCAGTGTACACATGTGCATAGGCTTGGGGGAGAAAGCACTGAGGACTGCCCATCAATGTAGATTCACATTAGGGCTCTGCTCTTTCAAAGAATGTGGTCAAAACAGGAGGGCTGGGCCAACATTCATTCTGAATCTTCCTCTCCTCTCCCCCACAAAAATGTGAATTACTGTTAGTGGCATGAGATTTGGAGAAAAATGTTTATATGATCCAAGATGGAAATTAGCTTTCATGACTATCAGATGCACTGTTTCCATACAGGCAATTTATGGGATCATTACAATTAGTCTTGTCCAAAGTGGTCCCATAAGGACCTGTCTAAGCTGCCATCAGAGAAGAGGGAATAGATTTTATTACCAGTTGTGATGACTGTGTGTATTTTTGAAAGTAATAAAATCACATTGAAATTATTCTGTAATTTAAACTTTTAAAAACTCCATACCCATCTCACCATTAGTATAGTAGAGAGGGTGGTCTGTGTGTATGTGTGTGTACATATTTTACTCCCAACCCTGAATGAGCATGGAGGTGGGCACAAATGAATGTTTTACACCTCTCCCAACCACTAAACCAGTAAGTGTGTCTGTGAATCGTTGTACATAAAACTCAGGGGCACTCATGTGTAACAGTTGGCACCTTTGACAACCTCCTCCACAGGAAGAGTAAAGAGGCTGAGTTTGGGATGGGCCCCGGGAAGATGTGGCTTTCTCTAAATTATAATCACATCTCATACCTCTGTCTTGGGCCACAACATTGACCCTGGAGACTACCAGAAGGTTTTGGAGTGCGATCTTGTAACCTTAAGCCAATCCTTCAACCTTGCTAAGCAGTAGTTTTCTCGCCTATAAAAGGAGATAATAATGGTGCAGATTTTATGGGCCTGCAGTAAGGATTAAAGACATGATAGAAGGAAAGCCCTTACAGAGCCCTCAGCACAGAGAGGTGTGTAGTAAGTGTTCTTGTGATGGTGGCTGAGGGTGGGCATGAGGGGTTGTTCTTAAGCACAAGAAAGGAGGCTCTGAGCAAAGGCCAGGGCGTAGGATTCCCAAATGCCCATTTTTTCTTACTGGGAAGAAAAAACATTACTTAACCATTGGTCATATTCTGTGCTTTAAAAAATTTTTGGTCTCCAAACAAGGAGACTAGTTCTCTTAATCATTGGAATTTTAGGATATACTCTTGGAACCACCAACAGCCTCCTCTTCTCCTCTTCACTCCCCACCCTCAGCCGCAGCAAACAAATCCCGCACCCTGACCCAGTTTTCCGATCCCACAAATGCATCATTTTTTAGCTGCTGTAAACAAATCCCCAAAGTCTCATGTCATTGTTATCGTGTTTAGATAAAGATCTGGCCAATTAGTGTCCAAGCTGGAATGCAAATAAATCAGCTATCCGGGACCTACATCTTTGGGTGGGCAGGGCGCATCCTTCTCCCACCCTGACCTCAGCACAACGCCTCACACTCTTCCTTCTCTTCGTTTCCTTCTGGTGTGGGTGGGAACATCTGGCCTTTGGATTCACATGGTTTCTAATCTCCTCACTCTGTCCCAGATCCACTGTGTGACTTTAGGCAAGTCACTTAACCTCTCTGAGCCTGTTTTCTTTTCCATAAAGAGGAGTTAATGATGACTACCTCTTGGGGTTGGGAGTGAGTAGCAGTAATAATAGAAATAATACTACTGAAAACAATAGCAACAACACTCCCACCAGCAGTGGTTAAACAGATAATAGCTACCGTTCATGGCTTTCCTACAAGCACATGTATGGCTCATTAAGAGTCTCCCCACTCCTCAACTCCCATGTAAACTGTCAGCCCCTGGGCAAGTGACCTCCACCTCGGTAGGGCTGGGAGACTCAAGGGTATGAAGATCAGAGAACAGCACCAGGAGCATTGTAAACTCCCAAAGTGTTCACCATTGTTACTGTTTCTGTTTCTTGCGACTGTTCTCGCCTATGGCCCTGGTAATGTAAACAATTACAGAGGGGGAAGCTGAGGCTCAGAGAGGTGAGATAACTTGCCCAAGGTTAAGTTCCTTGCTTTCCATGTTCAACTCCTTCTCTTTACTCCTCTCGCTTCCCTGGGTAGCCCAGGCGTTACCAGGCTGAGCTCCACTTGTGGACTGCCAACCTAGGCACCATTCTCTCTGTTTGCAAATTCCTGCTCTGTACTCAACAGCTCTCCCCCACCCCAAATCTTCATATAGGGCCCAGGTGGTAGTATACAGCTCCCCCCCAAAAAATATGCTCTAGTGATGAGATTGACTGGAAGTTGCCTTGAAGGTAAACACTGCTGATCCGGAGCCAGGTCGAGCTCCCCAACCCACTACAGGCACCTCCTCAGAGCTGCTTCCTTTCTCCCCATCTCTGTCCTTCTTTACTTTCTCTTCAAAAAGAAGAGGGGCTGCCAGCCCTTGGCTTTGCCTTCTGAAAAGCCCGCAGAGGAATTAATATTAATTGTGATGATAAACTTTGCACCGGTGAACAAAACATTCCACATGCACAATAATTACATTTCTATGAGACACATGCTATTGCTCCTCCCCTTATAATTTAGGGCCATGGAAATTGAGACCCACAAAATAAAATGACTTGTCCAAGGTCACAGCGGTTAAGGGATGACTACAACATTTTCAGGCCCCTGAACTAGAGGCTGCCACTCTACCACCTCCTTTGCGAGCTGGAGAGACTGTCCTGTCCCAGCCAGACTCCAAGAATCAACACTCCAAGGCCACCTGCCCCCAGGGAGTCCTTCCTCTAACTAGGGAGCCAGCCAGCAAGCAAGCCTGTAAGGCCTCTGAGCTGACCTGATAACCCAGAGGTCTATCTCTGGGAGTGCTGTGAGTTCCCACTGGCGGTTCCTGGGAACAAGCTACGGGACTTTTGGAGGCTCCCCTCCCTCTCTGTCCCGACCTCAAAGGCCAGTCTGCCGAAGCCCTCCGCAGATGGAACTTTCCACTGGAAACCAACCATCGTAGCCCCGATGGCCCGGACCGCTCGAGCCAGGCTCCAGACTCTGGAAACCCAGCGGATGGGAATCTGAGCAAGTGCCTGCACCTCCGGTGTGCACAATGTGCTTCCTGGTGCAGAGTAGTGGATTCAGATCCTGTCTCCACTCTATTTCCGGTCGAATTCCTTAATTCTGAGCTCTGCTTTTCTGATTTGTAGAAGTGGGAATACTAAAAGTATCTACCTACCTCATAGGTCGCTCTGAGGATTAAAGATTATCACTGTGAAGCACGTATTGTGGTGAATGGCACAGTAAACTCTCAATAAATGTTAGTTTATCAGTATTAACCCCAGAGCTAGTGGAGGCTGACTCTCGGTTTCTGGATGTGAGCTGGTCGCACTGAGGATGCGGATGGGGCCGAATGTGCCCGTGGGCCATGGCTGGATGCTTAGGCACGTTAAATTATGGAGAACATGCCGGGTTAATCCTGATTCCACTGTTTGTGCTGGGCTCAGCCTGTTGTACTAACTTGAATAGCGGTGGCAAGACGTTCTCAGCGTGTGCGTCTGTCCCAAGCCACGTGCGTGCCCAGGCCTGTGCGTGTCAGGAATCAGGCCCGCATTGACGCGCCTGCGGAGACCTCACCTGCGCCGGATTTAGATTTCAGCCGGGGCAAGAACCTCCAGTTTACCTGACAGATGCATGGTGTCTATGCTGTGTACACAAACCCGGGAGAGACTGGAGTCCCGGGTGCTCGGCTTCTGGCTCATCGAACAATTTGCGCTATTAATGGTTATTTTATTTATATCGTTAGAATTGTCCCCCCGGGTCTGTTTACACCAACGTCTGGCTGTCCCGGCCGCAGTGTTTGGACAGGGGATTACACTAATGGATGGCGAGCTGGGAGGGGGGAAGGACGAGCGTCTGAAAACGGGGCTCTGGGCCGCCAGGCGGGGTGGGCCTCCAGGGAAGAGGGAGCAGGCCTCTCCTGGGCTCGACCTCTGACCTTAGGAGGGAAGGAAACGTGTCTGCCCGCGATAGGAAGCTTCGGCCTCCGGTGGGGTGGAGGCTGGAGGTGCCTGTTCCCAAGAGGCTCCTACCTCTCTTCTCTCAAGGCCGATTCCAAACTCGAGGTCGTCCCGCTTGGGTGCGCACATGTCAACAAGTAAACAAGACCTGGAGCTACCAGGATGGCGGCCGCTTTGATTCTCCCAGGCGATGGCGGCCGGTTGAGTGCTGCGGCCTCCAAATCCGGATTAGGGCTGAGCCCTGGGCGCCTGGCGGCCGGCGGGGTTAGAGCCGCCTTCAAAGGGCGACCGCCCAGCGATCGCGCTGCTCGCCAAATTGGGGAGGCCTCCACAGCACCCGGTCTTAGGTGGGAACCCGCAAGTCCACTGAGCGCTCTAGAGCAAAACGCGGCCTGTGCCCCCACCCCGCTGGGTGGAAAGGCCGTCATCTGGCAGCCGGCAGGTGGCCCGCCTGCTGGCGTCCAGGGCCAACGGGGTTTTGGGGTTCTTGGCTTCCTTTAGCTTGAAAAGACTAGGCTGGAATTCCTGACTTTGGAGCCAAGCGCCTTTGCTACAGGGCTGGTGCCTAAAAATAACATTTAGTTAGCATTTACTAGTGCCAGACACCACGCTAAGCATTTTAACTCTCCACAACAATCCTAGGAACTATTACAGAAGAGGAAACGGGAGGCAAGGTCTCCCGCAGAGCCATAACTCTAACATGCAGTCCAGCTACAGAACTAGCCCGGTGGTTCTTAACGTTTGGGGTTCAAGCACCCGTTTCAGACTCTGACGTAAACTATGGACCCTCTTCCCGCAAGAATGCACATGGGCACATGCAACCCTTTGTCAACAATTCCAGGGGCTTTACGGAATCCCCTAGGCCCAAGTCTACAGACTTCTGATTAATAACTTTGGTTTAACAGGTTATACAAATCGCGTTTCATTTAATTTGTTAATTTGAGCCTAGACTAGTCAAATAGTACTTTTTATATCCGTTTTTAACTGAAGATTCCTGAAGCTCAGAGGTAAAGTCACTTTCTTGATATCACACAGCTGGTAACTGTGGAGCTGGGCTCTGGGGTCTTCGTGGGCACCTCTTCTCCACTCTCCCGAGACCCCGAAGTTTTCCCTTTTCTTCCTTCTTGGCCCTCACTTTCTCTTCTCCAGCGGGAAGACGTGGGGCCAGCTCTTTGGAGGATCTGGTTTTTTCTTTGGGGGCCTCGGCGAGGTGCTCAGCTGGCGGGGTCGCAGCGCCGGGACCCCGTTGCCCTGTGCTCTGTGGGCTGCGCTGCCAGGACGCGCGCTCCGGTAAACGGTTTATCTAAAGACAACTTCTGTTTCTCGTTCGCTGTCGGGAGTTGCCCTGCAGCCAGCAATGAAAAATGCGCCTTTTCCCGAGACTCTGGCGCTGGTGATTTATGTGGGAACCGTCCTCACCCGCTGAGGCCTGAGCTGCTCAGCCGGGCTTAGCGGGTGCAAGGCGGGGGCCGGCCTGGAAGAGAACCTGATGCTCCGTCCTTCCAGTGCCCACTTCAACGGCTCCCTCCTACACCGCTAACTTCAGGACATTTTACAGCCGCTACCCCAAGAAGCTGAGCGCTTTATCGTGGTAAAGTAAACACCATTATCCCAGGTCCATTAACACGGAGATTTTGGCTTTGTAAATAGACTGCAGAGAGGGAGAAGAACAACCCCCGCGAACTCCCTTGTAAAACGCTGAAGCTTCTCCAAGATTTATGGCCACTGATTGGCCCCCAACCTTCGAAGAAATCCCAGTCTTGACCAAAGCCAGAGCTGGGGCATCCCCCCTCGCCCTCCAGCTGAGAAATCCCGCGCCCGGGTGTTGGGACTGCGAGGGTAGGGAGTCCCTAGGACTCGTCCAGCCTAGTCATTAATTTTCTTTAAGTCATGAGCCCAGGAATGCTGATTTCTTTCCTGCTGCGGATGCAAAGATAAACTCTTAGCCGAGAGCAACCAGTGTAGATGGTGCCAGGGGCCAGGATGCTTGTATTCCAGGTTCCTTCCTCATTTGTAAACTGGATGGTGCTTTCAGCAGCTACTTGAGAGTTTATAAAGCACAGGAGACCTGTAATTGGTGGGCAGTGCCCAAACATCCTGTGACCTAGTTTGGTCATTTGGCCAGCTCATATTGGCCTTGCTTATGCTTCTTTTTCCAAAAGGAAATGCCCGCCTTATTTACTCTTGGGTCAGCCTGTATTTGAAATCAAGTAAAGATGATGGTGCTGGCACACAGCAGAGTGGGCAGTCCTAGATGTCTTCTCTGAGTACCCAGTGACCTGTTTCAGGAAGATTCGGTTCATCTAGAGTGCGGTTTTCTTATCCCCTCAAGTCAATATTTATATTGACAAAACAGTAAATTTTGAACCAGGAAAGGTGGCTCAGTTTGATTGAGAAAAACAAAGGGACATGTACCCAAAACACAGGCCGAGGGAAGCTTCAGGAGAAGCCAATATCTCCTAACCTTTTCCAAGGTCACTTTCAGAACATGGTCCATCCTGGGGGCAGGGGTGGGGGGGCACTTCTTTAGCCCTGAGAATTCAGTAATTTTTGTGAGAACCTCCACCTGGCTGAAGGGTTGGCTTTTGGGGAGGAGCAATAGAGAAAAAACAGGGAGCAGAAGGGTGCCAGAAATTGTTTTTGATATTTTGGCATTAACTAGCTCTATCTAGAGCAGGGACTTTTAACTTTTTTTTCTTTGTCAAAGACCTCTTTGACAACTTTGACAGTTTGCTGAAGCCTATAGACCCCCCTCAGAATATTTTTTAAAAGCTTAAAATAAAATATATACAATGATATTGAAATACAGTTATTAAAACCTCTTTTAAAAATATCAAGATAGTAATATATGTGCTTCTTTTAAATTTAATAACAAAATCTAGTGGCAGTTCTAATGACAACCGTTATTTCAAAGTAGTGATGAATATAAATGGGATTTCAAGGTATCTGCTGGAGCAGTAACATGCAATGATAATATCAGTGATTTCGATTGGTGACAAAGTCACAGGCATTACTAATACTATTGGGTTTGTTGTCTATATTTAAAAGTGAATGAAATGCCAAATTATAGCTAGAACTAATAAAATTAAAGATATCTTTTTCCCTTGCAAGTTCATGGACCCCTGAATTCTATCCTCAGGTCTCTTGGAAATCTATAAACTGAAGGTTAAGAACCACTGGTCTAGGATCAAAAATTAGATCACTTCATCTCAGAGAGTGGTTTTTGGATCACCTATATCAGAATCTTCTAGGAGTTGTTTGTTAGAAAATTCTAGGGCCACTTCTGAGATCTGCTCTGTGGGTGAACCCAGAAAACTGTATTTTAAACTGAATTCTCAGAGGATTGTTTTCACACAAAGTGTGAAACTCCCTGCATCTGGACGGCGTCACTGCTTAGCATCAGTACTTTGGTTGGCTGCTTGGATGATGAAAGGAAGATCTTCTTGGAGGGCTGGTTGTGGGGTAGGGGAGGGCTAGAGAGAGCAGGGATTCTGGACAGAAGCTCTTCAATGGGGACTACTTTTATGTGCACATGAGCTTGGACACAGCAAGCTGGGGCATCGGAGAATGCTGGAGAAGGAAGCCGGGAAGGGATATTCTGGTGCAGGGTTTGAATGTGCTGGCAGAGTCTCTGGGAAAACATCAGAAATTAACCCATTTTCATTCTTACCTTGATCTTATATTTTACACATGAGAAAAGAAACTAGCCAAAGGCCACATTGCTAGTGCAGAGGTAGGTGTAGAACCTAACTATACTAAAATGCCAAGTTTACTCCTCCTGCTCGCTGGTGGTGCATTCAGGGCATGACACGTGGTCAGTGGCAAGCCATGCCACTATGACTCTATGTAAAGTTCTCCATCAGCTCTCTGCATTGGCTTTCTTTTTGCTTTCAGATGCTCCTGAGTTCTGAGAATCCTCCCATGTTGGCACCTTTGGAGCTTTCATTCATTCACTCACTCACTCATTCACTCACTCATTCATTTACTCAATGAATGCCATGTCCTAGATGCTATGAAAGATACAGAAATGAGTAAGAAGTGATCCTTAGCCTTAAGGAATTTTTACCCTGATAAGTATCAAGCCTCTTTTTAATTCAGGCCTGATTTGATTTGATGTTTATGCAATCACGAAAGGCCAAAGAAGTCTTGTTGCAAAAGAGAAAGATTGTAGCATATTGATTAGTTGGAAAACTGTCTTTTCTATTGTAAAAGGTAACTAGTCAGACCATGAGTTTTAATGAGTACCATTGTAATGTTTAAGTGTTGAATAAAATGGTTTTTTTCTAATGTAAGAAATGTACAGGTTATATCCAGCATCATATTTGATGATGATTATGAAATTTCTGGCCCCAGATCAAGCAAATGATTACAACTGACTGCACAGAATAAACACAACTCTAATTAACAAATTTTCACCTGGCATGAGCTTCAGCTCTAGCAGTACCATTTGCCTCACTTTGCATTCTAATGCACGTCTTCCTAAGAACTTTCTGCCTTGGGCAAATAGTTGAGTTTGAATTTTCTCTTTGGTAAATGAGTATAGCAATACCTATTTCCTAAACATGTTAGAAGGAGTTAGATCATGTATGATAAAAGCTCTTCGTAAACTGTAGTCACTAGGCAATGTGAGTACTTATTATATGCTTTCAGAGCCAGATGGAGTTGGTTTCCAAGCCTGGCATGAATCACTGGCTTGCCATTTGTGTAAGTTATTTAGCTTTCCAGGCTCAGTTTTTTCATCCATAAAATGAGACTAACAATACCTGTTTTTCTGGATCATTGTTCTAAGACTTAAATGAGATCATTGTATGTGAAAAAAAAAAAAAAAAAAAAGTGTCCATCACATTGTAAAGCAGCCAACAGTCATTCCTAGGTTGTCAAGGCTGGGATAGCAGTGATTGTGTCCTACTTATCTTTGTGTTTTGGAAATATGGTAGAGAGTGCTGCACATAGTAGACTTGATTTTGGTTGAATAAATGATTAAGGAAACTATATTTGTGTCACCAGGCACAGCATAAGCTATATTTACCCAGGGTCTTCACTGGCCATTTGGCTACTCCTGTGTCAATTGCAACCTCAGTTTTACCTCAGTGGGCTCACTTCATTCACTCCTCTCTCTGGGGAAAGAGGGTGTCATGATAAGACTCAGAGAGTCAGTAGCAGCAAAGGGCTACAGCACAAGCCTTGGGAAAAAGATACAAGTTTCTAAATTACCATCCATCCATCCATCCATCCATCAATTGACAAATGTTTATTGAGCTACTACTGTGGAGCAAGCACTGTTCTAGGTGTTGGGGTTCCAGCAATAAACAAGACAGACAATATTTCTGTCATCAGTCCCTTTAGCCAGTGTAAAGAGTGACACCTACAATTTCTGTTTCTTTTCTTATTTTCTTTTTGAAACAAGTAGATCTAAGAACTGAGCAAGTCCAGGAAACTTGCTGCAGTGACTGAGCTTGGGAAGATGGTCTCTGAGGAATTCAAGGATATACAAGGTACTGGAGAATAAAGTATAGCACAGTCACATACACTAGTCAATAAAGACACAGTTGATAGAGGGAGAAAGAGTAAGAGAGAGAGGGAGGATAAAAAATAAAGAAAATTAGTTTTCTGCTGCTGCCATAACAAATCCCACAAACTTAGTGATTGAAAACAACACAAAATGATTATCTTACAGTTTTATAGGTCAGAAATCTGACATGGGTCTCACTGGGGTGAAATCAAAGTGTTAGCTTTTCTGGAAGCTCTAGAGGAAAATTCATTTCCTTGACCTTTCAGCTTCTAGAGGCTGCCCATGTTTCTTGGCTCATAGCCCCTGACCTCCATATTCAAAGCCAACAATGACAGGCTAAGTCCTCAACTATCATCTCACTGGTTCTCTGTCTGACCCTTCTTCCGTAGTCAAGTCTCTCTCCAACCACAACTATGAAATTAAGAGTTCATGTGGTTAGGTTCGGTTCACTTGGATAATCCAGCATAATCTTCCCATATCAAAGTCTGTATCCTTAATCACAGAGCAAATTTGCTATGTAAGGTAACATATTCACAGGTCCCAAGGGTTAGGGTATAGGCATCTTTGGAGACTATTATTCTGCCAATGAGAAAAACATTTGCATGATGTCCTTTCCAGAAAAATGGACTTCCAATAACTGAACAATTAGGAATTTTAAAAGTTCAATATTTTCTAGTCAATTATATTTTACTTTTTGCTGCACATTCAGCAGCTGTAGACATAACATGTGATACTCAAAGCACAAACCAGTGCTGTTAACTTCTGCCCCCTCTTTTCATCCAGGAGTCCCCTTCTGCTCACAAGCTATCTTCAAATGTGAAGGAAATCAACTCCTTGTTAATTACACTTTATTTTTTGTCATATTTCCAGGTTTCTATATTATGCAAGATGAGCCCCAGACAAAGCTGCGGAAGAGATGGCATTTATCTTTGGTGCCACTGTTGACTTTATCACTAAATTAACCCCTTTGCTTAAAAGCACATACACAGCTGTCTGAGGATTTTAAAATATGGGAAAAGATGGGAAAAGAGAACTTCAAAATGATAATATTCGTTAGGTGGTAAAATTATGGATTTCTTTCTTATCTTTCCTTTAAACATTGTCTACTGTTCTTTTGTATTTACCAATAAATGTACATTCACAAGCGTGAGCCATTTGATGGAGAACTAGTTTTGCAATATGGGACTGAGAGTTGGAGATCAAGATTTAGATTTTACACTTTTATTTCTGCAGAGGCAGTCTTACCTAGAAGTGAAAATATGAGACTCAGGTAGATCTGGGCTGGAGTCCTAGTTCCTCCATATATAACCTGGTTAAGACTCAGTTTCTTCAGATGTAAAATGAGGAAATTAAATAGCTTTTCTCTTATCATGTTTAATCACAGATGCATGCTAACTGCTTAATCTGTTATCTGGCACATTGTAGATCCCCAATAAACATTAATCATCATTTTTAGAACCCAAACAGTCCTTAATCCAGCCCTGAAATTACATATCAAATCTATTAACAGGGACAGCAGGGGTGGTCATGTTCCTGATTTCTGGATGTGGCAATTATGGACAAACAGAATGCATTTCCATTTGAGAACCTTCAATTTGGGTGAAAGCCCATATGTGACTTAATTATATAGACAAACACTACTGGTAAGGCAGGAAGCAAAAAGTAAAAAGCAGTCTTTCAAATTTATTTACTTATTACTTATGGAGTGCTTAGTATTTTCTGGGGTCTCTAGAGACAGGTCTTTGTCCCCCAAAATTTATAGTGTACCAGGGGTGAAAAGAAATGAACACAAATAGCTGTAAAAAGAGGTAGACTAGATAACAAGTACCTTGGTGAGTTAAAAAAGGAGATTTCTCTGTAGGTGGTCAGGTTTTCTGGAGAAGGTGGGATTTGAGCTGGGCCATGAAGAAGGGTAAAATTTTGATAGTGTGATTGATTGGGTGGTGAGAAGAAATTCTGGATTGCCCTGAAAGCATTTTCAGATACAAGCTTCTACCAGCACAAAGAATTATCTGTCATTCCCAAGAGCTATGCTCTTTGAAACAAGGAAGTTTCAATGCAATATTACAATGATTTTTAAAATGATAAATATGCAAAGCACTTAATAACATAAGGTGCTTATGTTAAAAAGTCTGTGGTAAAAGGCATATGTCAAAAATGTATGCACAGTATAATCTTAGTGATATAAAATACACAGAAAAAAGATAACAGAAAATACTTAAAAATATTAACACTTGTTGAATCTAGGTGTTGGGGTTATGGACTTTTTTTCTCCTATATAATTATTGTGTGTGCGTGTGTACACGCACATGCTAAATACCCTGAAAGAAGTATATAAAACACATATGTTTGGTTTTAATAACAACAGCAATAATAATATAAACTCTTATGAACTCACCACCCAGGTAAAGAAATAAAACATTGCCGATACTTAGAAGTCCCCTGTATGCCCTTCCCCAACTGAATGCCTTCTCCCCTACCCTCAGCTAATATTAAATATTTCCTTAGAGTTTTTCAACCTACATGTGTATCGCTAAATATTATATTGCTTAATTTGTGGGGAAAAACTGAGTGTCAAACACAAATCTAGCTGTGTGAGAAAAGAACAATATTGCCACTATTAGATGAAGGCTCCCAGAAGGAGAGAAGGTGTGCAGAGTCTCTGGGTCACAGTCCTACCGTAGCTTCCTGAGAGTTGACCTGAACCATCTGGGAGAAGTCAGCAGGTAAGACCGTAAGTAAGTTCTGAAGTCTAGGGCTCTGGAACCACGGAATCTAGCAGAGCTATAATGTGGGACAGAGACAGAATGTTTTGCTTCTAAGCCTCTGTAGATTCTCTTGAATGCTCAAGAGTAGAACTGAGAAGACTTAGGTGGGGTGAAATGAATGTCTTCAGTTGGCCCATGTAGCCAGCATGGAAGGGAGAGCTAGAATGTGACTTACATGTGGTCAGGGCAAGCAACTATAGATGAGAATCTGGGCCAGGCTTACATGGATGCTCTGTCCTTAGGTTAAAAAGATGGTGCAATGCCACAGGAAAGTATGGTGCTGGTAGTACTCAGAATGTTTGGTCCATGAATCTTACTGCTCCAGTCTGAACTGATGGGCCTCTTCAATGGGGCAAACTGTTCTCTTGGGATTTACAACACTCTTTTAGCAATTCCCTTCCACCTTCTCCTAGGCTGGCTTATAGTTTCCTGTATTCCATGTTCTCTTCATGATTATTGCTTTGTTTTGTAGGAGTGCTACTTACAAGAGCTTTTTGAAAAAGTAAGGGTGCATAGGAAGTCAACAATTTGAGAACTTGAACATCTTAAAGTGACTTTTATTCTACCTTCATATTTGATTGATTGTTTATCTGGATTTAGAATTCTTGCTTGGAAATTTTTTTTTTTCAGAATTTGGAAACATTGCTCCATGTCTTCTAGCTTCCTTTCTAGTGTTGATAAGTCCGAATTCTCTCTAAGTCAGTTGTTTTTTTTTCTCACTGGAATCTTGTCGAAACATTTCTTTTTGCCTATTGTGAAATTTGACAATACCGTGCCTTACTGTGAGTCTTCTTTCACCCACTGTGCTGAACACTTGGTGCACCTTTCAGTCTATATCAATTTATGCCCTTTGGTCTGGTAAATTTCCTGGATTAGTTCATTGATTCTTATTCTCTATTTTCTTCTTTCTTTTTTTGTATATTGGATCTTTTGAACTCATCCTCTGTTTTCCTTTTCATTCTTCCTTTCACCTCTTTGATTTTTTTTGTTTAACTTTCTGGGATATTTCCATGATGGCATCTTCCCACTTAATAGCTGAATTTACCTTGTTGCTTTCATGTTTTTAACTCTCAAGAGCTCCTTTTAATTTTGTCCTCTAAATGTTATTTTGTTATAACACATCCATTCTTGTTTTGTGATTGCAGTCTCTTCTCTTATTTCTCTGAAGGTAATGTTAAAAATTTTGTTTTGTTCATTTCTCTCTATATAATTGCTGTTTCTTCCAAGCTATCTTTTCGTTGTTGTTGTTATCTATGAATTTCATAATAATGACTTTCCTCAGATGTCTGGTGATACTTCACTAATTAAGAAGGGGCACCTAATATGCCGATCAAAACTTCTAGGAGCAAGAGTGGGGCTTTGGACTCTGAGCTTCACTACATGGTGATCTGCTTTAGCTGTTTGTTGCAGAAACCCCAGTGTCAGAATCTTTAAGTATTTCCTCTTGGGCTAGCTAAATTCTCAGGCAAGAGTCCAGTCTTCTGCTTGATACTGCCTATTCTGAGATTTCGAGGATTCTATCATGTAAATTGGATTGATTTTTAGCTTTCTCCATCATTAGCTTGGGATTCAGCTCTCTTGATTTTGCTTTCTGTCCCTAATCTTATGATTGGGAGGTAAAACAAAACAAAACAAAACAAAAACTAAAGAACAAAAAATGAAGGTAGGACTATGGTGTGAGGATAAATTCTGGATCTTAATATTCAATTTTGATTTCAAAAAAGAGTCAGACCTGTGTAGAAAGTTCGGAAAAATCAGTTAAATTATATATGTCAGATATTCAGCTAACTCCTTAATCACCTGGGATAATAAAAGAAATTCTGGATTCCCAGAACAGCAGAATGTCAGAATTGGAAGGCACTTTGTAACTAATTCAAGCCTGTTATGTGTAGAGAAAGAACCCCCGGACCAGTCACTCCCTATTTGCTCTTAAGGTATGCTCTGAGCTCTGTGTTTGCCTGGCTTCATACACAGCTAGCTCAAGATCTTTAAGCACACATCTCCCAAGGGAAGAGAGGGAGCCCAGAAGTCTGGATCTTGAGGGAAAGGAAAGTTTCAGAGGCAATCTGCCGAGTGGATCATGTACTCACAGATGCACTAAAGCAACTGCATACAAGTTGCTTCATCAGGTTTGGCCCCTTTTGATAAAGTTCTAAACATTTAGGAAGGGCTTGGTCCCGGAAGAGCAGATTATAGGGTGATTATAAGGAGGAATGATGGAGGAACACCTCACCTCCTGTTGCCCTACCAGGGGCAATCTAAAGCTAGAGCAGCAATTTCCAAACTCATCATTAAAACCCACGCTGTGGATAAGTCAATACAAAGTATCAATATTCCCGGCAGCCTCAATTGGTGGAATCATAGTTAAAAATAGAAATCACAGGCTTTTAAAATAGTCTTAGAAGTCATTCTGATGTTCCTTCTGTTATAAATTCCCTCACCTGGTAATGTACTGACTTGACTCCACATCCTCCATTTTTTGTTTTATTATATTTTGTATTTATTTAATTGCAGTTTTATTTATATCTTTGAAAAGGTATTAAATTCATGTTTTTCAAATTTCAAAAGGTACAAGTTGCCTATTTCCAGTGTGCTCCAGCCCCTAGTTTCCTACTCTAGAGGTGACCAATGTTATAGGCTTTTTCACTGTATCTTTCAGAAACAATTTGTACACATACAAACAAATGACTATGTATTCTTTTTCCTCCTTTTTGCTTTATACACATATGATAGCATTCTGTACACAGTTTTCTGCACCCATCACCCCACTGCATGCCTCTTTTTGTTGCCGCTGTTTAACATACTTCTACATGGTATTCCCTTGTATGAATCAACCATAGTGTATTCAACCAATCCACTACTGATAATCCCTTATGTTGTTTCATCTCTATTTTTCCTTTTGAAGGCTATATTTCCTAGTCTTTTCCCTCTCATTTCTTTTTAAATTTTTATTTTAAAAAATAGGATATAAACATTTAGAATTTTAATAAGTATTGCCAAAATGCACACTAAAAAGTTTATAGCAATTTATACTCCACCAAATATATGAAAGTGCCTGTTTTGAATTATTCACAACAGCCAGAATATGGAAACAACCCAGATGTCCACTGACAGATGAATGGATAAAGACAATGTGATATACACACTCAATGGAATGTTGTTCAACCTTAAAAAAGAAGAAAATCCTGTCATTTGTGACAACATGGGTGAAACTGGAGGATATTATGTTAAGTGAAATGAGCCAGTCAAAGAAAGACAAACACTGCATGAGTCCACTTATATGAGGTACTTAAAATAGTCAAACTCATAGAAGCAGAGAATAGAATGGTGGTTACCAGGGACTGGGAGAGGGGAAAAGGGGGAGTTGTTCAATTAGTATATAGTTTTTTATGCATGATGAATAAGTTCTAGAGATTTGCTATAAACATAGCACCAATAGTTAACAATATTATGTTGTACACTTAGAGATTTGTTACGAGAATAGGTCTCATTAAGTGTTTTTAGGGCACACACACAGGGACACAAGGAAACTTTTGGATGGATATATTTATTTTCTTTCCTGTGGTGATAGTTTTATGGGTATATGCATATGCCCAAATTTATCAAATTGTATACATTAAATATGTGTAACTTTTTTTTGTATATCAATAATACCTCAATAAAACTGTTTTTTTTTTTTTTTAAGAGAAAGTGCCTTTTTTTCCCCCTACAGCTTCACCCATATAGGCTATTTTCAGTCTCTGAAATATTTGTCCATCTAATAAGCTTTATTTGTTTATTTTTAAATAAAAAATTTCCACAATCTTATTATACAAAAGGTAAATGATTTGCTTGATAAAATTTACAAAATATAGAAAAGCAAAATAAGTTGATTTTTTAAAACTCATATTTCATGCAGCAACAATCAAGTTACAATTTTTGGGGAATTTACTGTCAATGGTATAATTTATATTCTTTTTTTTCTTTTTGGGGGTACAAATATGGTAACATATTACATATATTGTTTCTTAACTAGCTTTTCAAAGTTAATAATATATGAATGTTTTCTTTATTATTAATTCTCTGTCTTTAACACATTAAAATTATAAAAATTTGAAACATGTAAAAGTAGGTAGAATATCATAATGAACATCCTATATACACCACCTAGATTTAAAAATTAACATTTTTCAATTTCACTTCATCTCTTTATTTTTCTTTGCTGAGTATTTTAACATCGTGACATTTTCCTTATATACATTTTTATAGATTTTAGTAAAACCACTCTTCTTCAGTTATCTCCTTAATCCTATATTATTACAAGTGACTTTATATATATAATTATGTGATGTTCTATGCATCATTATATATAAAACTACATGATAGAATTACAGGACCTGCCGGAGGCAAAATGGTAGAACCAGACTAGCTCTTTGTCCTGAGGTAGCCAGCACCCTTGTCTTTTTTTTAGGGACCCAACAAAACCATCTACACAAAGTTGCTGGGAAATTAAAAAAACAATTAATACTGAAGAGTACATAAGTCTTTTTAAAAAGCTCTCTGTAAAGCAACATTAGTTATGAGGTAGCTAGGGAAGACATCGATATTCTTATTTTACAGACTAGAAAACCAAAGCTCCGCAAAGTTAAAGACTTGCTAAAGGCCACACACTAATGAATAGAGATGGGATTTTAACTCATCTTACTTACTTCACAACCAAATATTCTTCCTCCAGGAAGTTTTGCATCTTAAAAGAGGGCTGTAGGTGAGGGCGATGCTTTACACACAGAGATGAATTGGTGGTGTGGGATTCTGAGCTTCAGAGGAAGATATTTTGGGAAAGAACTACCTTTCTGAAGACCAGTCTCTGCCTGGATTTGGAGGTGAGCACATGAGGGTCTGCCTTTGGGGAGGAAGCATTTGGGGAGATTCTGCAAAAGGAGAGCTAAAAGGATTTGGGAATTTGCTGGACACTGAGAAAGAGGAAGAGACATCAGGAAAGATGCCAAGGCTTGAGCTTGGATGAAAGGAAGAATTCGGTCTTGAAGTCGATTTTGGGAAAAAGATGACAGTACACATCGACTTTGGCACACTGCCTTTGAAAAATATCTAGAGAGAGATGTTGAGTGGTAACTTGGAGATTTAGGATTGCAGCTTGGAAAAGGAATCTGTAAGGCTATAGAGTTAGGAATCATTGAAGTAGAAATGATGGTAGGTAGAGGTCATGGTAGGAGATGAATAGAGACAGAGAGAGTGGAGAGTGATAAGTAGGGCCAAGAATGAGGTCACATGTAGGGTCATCGAGAGAAAGAAGTAGAAAACCAAAAACAAACAAAGGAGACAGAGAAGTGTCAGAGAGAGAATGAGAGGAGGATGGTATAGTATCACCAAAGTCTGACAGTTATACAAAAAAGGCAAGCATAATCAATAGATCAAAGGTTGCAGGATGGTCAAGGAGGATGAAAACTGAGAAAAGGCCATTGGATGTGATGAGAGCTGAGAGTGTGTTACTGAACTGACTAATTGTTAGAAAAACAAGGTTGAAGCGTTATAAATGGGGTGAAGTATGTATAAAATAAGCATGCATCAGCTTATGTTCTTCTTCACCGGAAACTGGCTCATGACCAGGGCAAAGGAATGGGATACACCCTCCTCTCTCCCTGATGTTCCAAGTCCCAGCTTCCATTCTCTTGCAAGTACATGTTGCATTCAAATCTGCTGTTTTTCATTTAAACCACCTTTCTAAAAAATATTGGTAAGAGGTTATGATACAGTGCTCTTTGCCCTCCACCACTTCATGTCCTACATAGCTGGCTGCTTCAAAATATCCATAAGGAAAGTCCTATGATGATAGACAGACAGGTGGACAGACAGATGATAAGATAGATGATAGATAGATAGATAGATAGATAGATAGATAGATAGATAGATAGATAAGTTTAATTAAGGTATAACATATACACAGGAAAGTACACAAATCCTAAGTGTACAGATTAATGAATTTTTACGTAGTATATGCTGTGTAGCTGCTATTCACATCCTGATATAGAATATTTTCAGCACTCTAAAAGGACCCCTCAGTACTCATGGCTGTGATTTTGGAGAACTGGTCCAGCTCCAGAGGTGAACTCATGGTGGGGAGAAGTCTTAACTTCAATGTTTAGTGGCCACTGAGAAGTGGGAAACACAGTGGTGAAAAGTGTGGATGCTAGGCTACTGCCTGGGTTTGAATCTCAGTTCCACTGCGTACCAGCTCTGTGGCCTTTGACAACTTACGTGATACTTCCGTACCTCAGTATCCTCATCTGTAAAATGGGGCAAAATGGTACCAACTTGATAAGATGATAGAGAAAATTAAATAAGGTACTGAGACTAGTGCTTGGGACATAGTAAGCACTCAATACATATTAGCTCTTTTTAGGCTATTGATGGGAATTCCAGGTGCACTGCCAGAGCCAATGGAGCATATATTTAGGGGTGGGTCATGCTGAAATTTCAAATCCCACCCTTATCCATTTCCATCTTGCTTACAAGAAACCAGGGGTTTTCACTACATCTCCCCAGGCTCTTCATGGGTCTCTCTTCTGTCCTATCCCTGGGCACTGCATACTCAGCTAAGGGAGTAGAGATGCCAAGTCTAACATTGGTGATGACCTTATCAAGACTTTCCATCACACCCGCTGGGTCATTGGAAAGGCTTGCTCACTGTTCAGGCCAGCCAGCTTTCAGAGAATTTATCAGCAGGCTGGAACTGGGGTGTGTATGACCCTCAGCTGCTCCCAGGGCTTTCCCCTTCCTTCTCTCCACCCCAGGTTCACCTCTGGAATTGGACCAGTTCTCCACAATCTTGGCCAGGGTGACAGCAAGGTGTGATGGATGGACAAGTTGCTGAGGAGTGGCAGGGTGCTTGGTCGGGAACCCAAGGCTGTGTTTATGAGAAGGAAGAGGCTGTTTCCTGGAGCAAGCAAATTGTAGCTCTAAAAAAGGCAGGGGAAATACATCATGCAAGGGAGCATAACCCTGGGAGGGCCTCTGGGAATCCGAGTACCAGAGAAGCCCTGGCAGGTCAAGGTGCCTCTGACAAGGCCTTTTTTATAGGCCATTTGCGTGAGGGCTTGCTGCTGTTCCCTGCAGAGCTGACAGCCACTCAAGGTCTCAGTGGGGAGGTTGGAAGCTAATCTTAGCTGTCGCTTTCCAGACCTTCTTCGCTGGCCCTGCTGATGCACTTAGAAAAGAAATAACAAACTCTATTGTTTTACAAAACTGCAAAAATGACAATTTTGGCTGTTGATTCTTGTATTGCTGCAAATAGATTGGGAGTGTCTCAGCTCTTTGACTCCTACTGAATGGGCAAAAGAAAGTTTAACTGGATTCCTCCAGTGGTCAAGAGAGGTCCAAAAATGTGTTTTTTTCCCCAGAATGTAAAACAGAGTAATGTCTCTGTTTATACCTAAGGATTCTTGTTTCTCTGGCTTCCCTGAAGATCTTACTGGGTTGTAAAGAAGATTTGAGATAAAATGAACTCTCTGTATTAGTTTCCAATGGCCGCTGTAACAAACTGCAAACTTTAGTGGCTTTAAACAACAAAAATTTATTCTCTTACATTTCTGGAATCCAGAGTCCAAACTGGGTCTTACAGGGCTAAAATCAAGATTTTGGTAGGGCTGCTTTTTTCTGGAGCTTCCAGGGGAGAACCTGTTTCTTGCCTCTTTGAATTCTGGTGGTTATCAGCATTTCTTGGCTTGTGGCCCCTTCTTCTTCCATCTTCAAAGTCAGTAGCATATAGCATCTTCTCACTCTGCATCTGCTTCCCTCTGCCTTCCTTTTTTTCCTCCAATTTTTTTTTTTATTGTGGTGAAATACATATAACATGGTTTAATCTCATAACCATTTTTAAGTATTTAGTTCAGTGGTATTAAATACATTCAAATATTATGCAACCATCACTCCCATTCATTTCCATAGCTCTTTTAATCTTGCAAAATTGAAACTCAATACTCATTAAACAATAATTCTCCCTTCCCTCTTACATCCAGCCCCTGGCAACCACTACTCTACTTTTTCTCTCTATGATTTTGGCTATTTTAAGTATCTCATGTAAGTGGAATCATACAGCATTTGTCTTTTTATGACTAACTTATTTCACTTATATCACTGGCTCAATGTCCTCAAGGTTCATCCATGTTGTAGCATATGTCAGAATGTCCTTCCTTTTTAAGGCTGAATAATATTATATGTATATACCACATTTTGCTTATCCATTCATCTGCCACTGGACAGTTGGGTTCCTTCCACATTTTAGTTATTGTGAATAATGCTGTTGTGAATATGGATGAACAAATATCTCTTTGAAACCCTGCTTTCAATTCTTTTGGGTATGTACTCAGGCATGTAGTTGCTGGATCATACCATAATTCTATTTTGAATTTTTTGAGGAACTGCCACATTGCTCTTACAGCAGTTACACCATTTTACATTCCTATCAATACTGCACAAGGGTTCCAATTTCTCCACATCCTTGCCAACACTTGTTACTTTCTGTTGTTTTGATTGTAGCCATCCTGATGGGTGTGACGAGGTGGTATCTTGTAGTTTTGATTTGCATTTCTTTAATAATAAATGCTGCTGAGCATCTTTTCATGTGT
Source organism: Eidolon dupreanum (assembly GCA_028627145.1). NCBI lineage: Eukaryota > Metazoa > Chordata > Mammalia > Chiroptera > Pteropodidae > Eidolon > Eidolon dupreanum. The sequence goes on from CM053506.1 coordinate 18,329,613, forward strand.
TTAGTGGCTATTTGTACATCTTCCTCAGAGAAGTGTCTATTCAAACCCTTTTCTCATTTTTGAATTAGTTGTTTTTTTGTTGTTGAATTTCTGCCTACCTCCTATAGGACACTTGTGATTAGGGCCAACTTGGATAATCCAGAAATAATTTCCCCATTTCAAGATTCTGCAAGGCCTCTTTTCCCATGTAAGGTAATATTTACAGGTCTCAGAGATTAAGACCTGGATCTTTCTGAGGGTCATAATTTAGTCTATCATACCCTTTAATAACCATAGAAATTTATTGAGCATTTACTATGTGCTAAGTACTGTGCTAGGTGCCTTAATGCAGGTACTCTTCTAATTCTCCAGCTTTATGAAGTAAGTACTGCCCCCAATTTGTAGACAATAATAGCTAACATCCATTGAATTCTTAGTATGTGCCAAACTCCCTTCTTGGATTTTAAACGTATTAACTTATTTAACTCTTACAGCAACCTGTGAGGTAGGTACTATTATTATCCCCATGTAAGAGATGGGGAAACTGAGGCATAGACAGTTTAAGTAATTTACCCAAGATCTTCCAGTAGGAAGTAAAACTGGAATGTGAATCTAAGCAAATAGCTACTAAACTTTCTGCCAATTCAGCTTTGTTCTTTCTACTCCATAACAGAAGGTTTACCTGGCATTTTATTGTCTTTATTCTACTGACAAGGTGAAAGTGGTACTATAATCTGAGAGTTACCTCGAAGGTCAGTTGGTCTAATATCAGTTTTTTTCATTGCCTGGGTGTATTCCTTTGTATTCAGCATTGCCCTTATACCCCCTTTGAAACAAAACATTCTTAGAGGAGTAACATATTAAGTCATTAATGCCTTTGTGTAAATAAGTAGTTTTTATAATAGAAAGAAAACATGAACTTGGAGGGTTAAGAAAGAGAAAGCTGGGATGCCAGCATCAAAAATTGTGAAGGAGTTGGGGAAATGTGAAATAAAAGATCCAGCTTCTGTTCTGAGAGCATGAGGTTATGGTGAGAATGGAGGGAGAGAGGAAGGGAAAGAGGGAGAGAAAGAGGGAAAGAGGAAGGGAGGAGAGAGACAGAAGTGACAAATAAGAACTGGAGTGTTTTGAGCCCACTGAAGTCAAGTTTGCTTCAAAGTCACCGAGCCGAAAGTGTGGAAATGAATGAACAGCCAGGCATTGGAACTAGCACTTTACTGGGAAGCAAGATAGAGAGAAGAGATGATAAAAGAGACTCACTCCATCAGACTTTTTTTTAGTCCAATAAAACTGAAAACAGATCATCATCACAATCTATTAATTAAAAATGTATTCATTAAGCTCTTACTGTGCTCAGGGCTTTTTAAAGAGCTGCCACAGAGCTGCCACAGGAGAGGGTCCCTCTATCAAGAATACAATCATGAAGTAATGCCTGGATTGCAAATTGGCAACCTGGGGGCCTAATTCTGAAAGAAGTATTATTGTCAGCAAAGCATTTTAAAAATTGATATATTTTTTTTTTATAGTGTAAGCATACCCTGTCCAGTTCACCACACTTCTCACACTCTATATTGGCATATTCCCAACCTACTTCAGTCATTACTTATCTAGCCCCTAAAGGTCTTTAAGTTTGCAACCTTTGGGATAAGGCCTTTTGCCTTATAGATAGAAGCTGCCAAACTTTTGAAATGAAAGCTGTTAAGCCAAGGAAAACTATGCTTACAACCATCTTAGTAATTCTAGAAGGTCACACACCTGACCTTTCAGCCTCATTTGTCCACTAAGTGTACCCCATTAGAAGACCCATGTGTCATGAATTTTACTGCCACAAATTATAGGGTCAGATCATTTCCCATTTTGTCCTCCACCCATGGCTCTCCTGGGAAGCTGGAGGCTGCTTCTCCTTTGTAATTGGGAAGTGTTTGTCTCAATAGCTTTCAGTGGGTGGGCAAGATTAACCTTTAGCCTCCACATGTACATGGGTTGTGTGGCAAAAAGGGTAGTTTGGGCCAAGACTCATTGGGGGCTGGCAGGAGCAGAGGAATCAATGTTATATCCAGTGATTCTACCAAAAATGATAAGATGTCAGAGCTAGCAAAGACCTTAGATTATTTATTCATTTATTCAACAAATATTTACTGAGTGCTAGCATTTTGCTAGGTGCCAGGGTCACAGCAGTAAAAAATAAATCCCCTGTCCTCATGAAACTTATGTTTAATAATGCAGCTGCCCAGAAATCATGTCTATAGCCCAGTGCCTTTATTACATAGGCAATGCAGTCAAGATCAGAGCAGGCACATAAATTGTTTAAGGTCATATGGCTTGACCTTAATGGCATGACTGAAAATGAGGTTCAACACTTGTTTCTCGGCTATTTTTACTTCCTACTTCCACACCCTTCATGTTTTTTACCTGTCTTTATCTTCCACATGATCTATCCCAAATCATCCTACTACTAAAGTTGACCTTATTGAGGTTCCCTGAACTTGGTTATCAAATGATTCTACCTTATAGGATTAAGCAAATTATCCCATATTTGTAGAGCGACGTCCCTCCTTTATTGCCACAGTATGTTCCTTCTTCCCTAGAAGTTACATCCAAAGGCTTCACCACCTACTGAAATTATTATATTTCTATAAATGGGGTAAACCCTTGTTTGAATGGGTCATTTTCACAGAAGAGTATATACTGCATGATTTCATTTATATGAAATTCTATAAAAGGAAAATTCGATTTATATGAAATTCTAAATCAGTAGTTACCTAGTGTCAGAGGTGGGGATTTATTGCAAAGGGGCACGACAGAACTTTCTAAGGTGGTGGTTATGTTCTAGCTCTTTAATGTGATGGTAGTGACATGAGTGTACATTTATCAGACTCATCAAACCGTATACTTAAGATAGATGTGTTTTATTGTTTGTAGATTATGCATTAATTAAGTCAATTTTTTGAAAAACAGGACATTTTGAAAGAAGCTTGCTTTCTGCAAAGAGGCAGATAAGCTCTGCCAGGAGAGTTGAGACTTAAAATGCAACGACTTAACTAGTATGGGTGATTCTAGCCAGAGAGGAAGTGAGACTGGAGAGATGAATCTGCTCTTCACTCATTTGGTCTCACTTGAATGTGCCTGTCATAATGTAAGCATTTTGCAGCAGTGAGTGTGATCCTGGCTGGGCTGACTTTTAGAGATGTCTTCAGAGAGGCATGTAAATTTAGCCATATCTATTCTACTTTATGGATGATTTGAGGACTTTTCAAGCACAGTTTTTATTATACATGATTTTAAACATATGAACTGATTTTAAAAGGTAACTTTCTGCTTTTTTCTTCAGCCGGAACTGCCATCTTCCAGTAATTCACCAAACGACCAACAAAAAGGGAATGAGAAGAAGCTCAAGGCCTTTTAGAAAACATAGAGTTGTTCCTTTGGCCACGTATATGCAAATCTGCAAGATATGTGATATTGTCAACATCAAGTGAATAGATGCTCTTCAAAATGGAATGCCTCTCAAATGTTGCCATGGCAAATTGGAGGAGTCTACAGTGTTACCCAGCATATGGTTGGCATTGTCGTAAACAAACAAGGGCAAGATTCTTGCCAAGAGAGTTAATGTACATATTAAACATATTAAGCACTATAAGAGCCAAGATAACTTCTGAAACATGTGAAGGAACAAGAAAAGGAGGGAACCAAAAAGAGAGGTACTTAGGTTGAACTGAAGCACAAGCCTGCTCCACCGAGAGAAGCTCACTTTTGTGGGAACTGATGGAAAAAAGCTTGAGCTGCTAGAGCCTATTCTCTATGAATTCATTGCATAATAGGTATAAAAAATAATAATAAAAGACCTCTGTACTATAAAAACAAAAATGAAAAAAAGAAAAACCTTACCTATCTCATGAAAAAATTACCTTAATCACTTGTTTTTAGCATGCTCAGAGGTGGAAGAAAGAAACTGAATTCTAGTTCCTAATTGTCAAATCCCCCTCTTTCTGCGGAATTTGACAGGATATTTTCCTGGGATCTTGAATCAGTTTATCAACCTGTAAATAAGCCTGGCCCTTTCTGTGTCTCTGAATTTGGATGTCTGTGTACACATGTGCATGTATGCTTATGGTTGGTGGCCTTGTCTTTTCTATTAACTTGGAATCACCTCCAAAATCCTGGAAGTGAGAGGTTATATTCATTTTTACAATAATATGAGTATGTACAATGGTCTCTGTGGTAGCCTGATAAATACTTGTGAACCATTTGATTCCTTCTGCTTTCTTAAACTTAAATTGTAATTGAAATTTAATATTTAAAGTGCTCAATTAAACATTCTTGGTGTACAAATCTCCACTTGGAAGCACTGCAGACCCAGTGGTCTGTGCAATAATTAGTTCACCAAGGTTACCTAGTCTTTTTCCAGCTTTATCCCAGCCTCTGGGTGATGAACATACTATTTTGGGGGAGTGATACATATATGATCAATTTTTATAATGATTATATTTGCTGGATACTTGATGCATTTCGTAGTACTTTCACATATACTATCCTCATATATTCACATATAACCAGCTTGGACTGTATATTAGATAGATATTATTAACTCCACTTCAGGCTCAGAGAGGACATGAGATTTGCCTCAGGTCATATGGTGAATCAGCAGCAGAATTCGAACAAAGGCTAAGAGCCATGGACAATTGATGAGACAAGAGACAGAATAGAAAACCTATAGTTATCATAAAAGGAAGGCAACCAAAATTTATCGAGCACCTACTACGGACCAAGTACTGTGAGAGATATGTATATATACATAAAAGTGTGTGTGTATTACTACATCCAAGGTCATAGAAAATGTGTGGGATCGTAATTCTGGGGGGAATGACTTTTATTATTTCATTTTTCAGAAGAAGAAATCAGGAGTCCAAAAGGATAAGTAATTTGCTCAAAGTACTGAATGGAAATCCATTCAACATTCCTTTTATAAGAATATCCCAGAATGTATAGATGACCAATCCTAGTCATTCTTTAACCTCAAATTCAGTCTCTACTTCCGTCTCCTATTCTCCATCTTCATTTTCACTTTATCTGTAACTTTATTCTCAATCTCAATCATATTCTCAGTCTGAACTTCATCTTCTTCTCCCCATGATCAGGAAGAATCAGTCTCAACAAACTGTGGTCAATAATCAGGAATTTCATGTTTCCTGAGTAACCCCACCAAGTCTCCAACTTGCCAGCACAATTTCTAATGCACTACCTTTCTTGTGCCAGTCTGTAGATAATTATTTTTAAATATTTCTGTTGAATAAGTTCATGGATTGTTTTCTCCATCAATTTGTAAACTCCCTCAGGATAGGAATTATGTCTATACTTTTCTCTTTAGACTAAGAATCTAGCATAGTTATTTTTGAGTTGTGGGAAGTTAATATATGTTTGTTCCCAGTAATAACATGATTACACTTGCATTGGGTTCACAGAATTTCTTCACTGATCATTTTAATTTGCTTATTGTATTGAATCCAGAAGTTCCTCACCTTTTATTATTTTCATGATATGTTATTTACTATTACCATTAGATTTTACTCAGTGTATTTATTTATTCATTTAACAAACATTTATTGTGTTAGGTAATGGGAATAAAAAACGAACAAGACACAATCTCATACTTCAACTCTTGGGGCATCAATTAATTTTTTTCTCATTTTGAAAGAAAGCATTTCATTAGTTTTGGATTTATAGTTGTTTGCAAGCAGTAATTTGATGAAAGAATAACCGTAATTTTGTGAGAAATTGTTGGATTATTCTCACAAGCACCAGGAGAGACAGCAGCTTTTGAGGTCTTACGTGATTCTTTTTAAACAACCTTTAGCCACAGTATGGCTGAATTTACTCTTACATTCATCATGCACTGCATTTCTCTAGCATTCAGCCAGGCTCTTTCAATGATTTCCTTTTCATGAGGAGGAAGTTTAGGTTAAATAAAAACATCTCTCCATCTCAAAGAAGTAAGATGCTAAAGAAACATTAGGAAGAACTGTACAAAAAATATATATTTTTAAAAGGAGACCCTCTTATGATCTGTGGTCTTTACCCTGTAATGGGATTTATATACCCCCATAAAATACCCCCATCCAAAAAAAGAATACTCCCATATAGGATGCAACTATATCGGTCAGGGAATATTACAGACTGGAGTTATAGGATTTTAGCTAGATTGCATCTTGGTGAAGGACTGTATAGGGACACATGCTGTCCTTTCTTCTCAGTGTGCTTAATTGGTATTGGGTTAGATCAGTGTGTGAAAGAAAAGAGAGGTACAGGGTTCCCTTTCCTAGAAACTTCTAACTAGAAGATGCTTTGTTGTATCTTTTAGAAGTCATCCAATTGGATATGATTTTGTTTCTGAGAGCACAAAGAATTTTGAAGTGCCCCCTCCCACGTATAGCATCCATCAGTGTAACTCTGGGATTTTATTATTATTATTATTGTTATAATATCCATTGTCCAACATAATTCACTATGGTGGTTTTGCAGTATAGACCAGACCAATAAATATTTCAGAAGAATGAAGTACTGGAAATATTATGTAGTATAGTGCAAGTAAAAAGTTGGTGAGCATCCTTCCCCCAGTATCTTTACCCTTTATTACATCTTTATTTTTTCTAGATTCTTCAAAATCAGAGGCTCCCTTATCTCTCTAAACTTATTTTCCATATGGTTCCTCAATCAAAATCCCTCTTGCAGGTTAGGTCAAGTTTTCTTACTTTTATCCCTCCCCCACAGGATACAAATCCCTCCCTCAGTTCCCCTTGGGAGGAATGACTTTTCTGCCTTTCTCAATCCTTTCCTTCCTCCAAGGTCCACTTTAGACCAATGTCCTCCATCAAGTCCTCCCTGACAGCTCCTGCCTAGTTCCCTCTTCCTTCTCTGACCTCCTACTACACAATGGTGTGTGATAATAATAGCCTTCATTGGCCCAGTGATTAACGAAGCACTACTCTCACTTGTGATTTTCACAAGCCGCTGAGGTTGATGAGGAGAATTTTCTTGTCTTCTCAGAGAGAATGAAAAACTATCCCAAGGCCATATTGTAAATGGCAAAACCGGGATGTTGGCTCAGGTCCTTGAAGTCAGAACTTTTCTGCTACCGTCTTTTGCCTCCATCTCACACTTCTATACATCAATAGTGTCTAGTTTAGAGTAGAGAAAAATTAGATGCTTCGATGACTGTTTGTGGAGTGCTCTATTGAACTGTCAGATCTTCATCTTTTTTACTATATCCCACCTGCTCCCAACTCAAAGTGGCTGCTTCCACTTGTTATGATCTATGAGTCCACAAAGCACCAGAGGTGAGAAATCTGCTCTTTCCAGACATTATCTGTGATGGAAGCTGTACCTGGGGAGTGGAGCTGGGTCTGTTCCATGGGAATACTGTCTGTGAGCGGCATGGTCTCCCCGAAGAGCTAGAGAGGGGGGATATCGCTAAAGCACAGCAGAATGAGGACATGATTTCACTTGTTTGTTATGAGGTTTTTTTGAACCAAAGAAAGTGAGTATTTAAAAAAAACACTAGCAAAGAAAATCTCTCTCCTTTGGCTGAGTGACATTTCATGCCTGTTCATATCGTTATGTCAGTCTTTGAAAAATGAAGAACTAAAGCAGTCTCTTTCCTCACTAGACAAAAGGAAGAGTTGGATGTTTCTCTGGTAGGAGACCCGAGTGTGATGAGTGAAGCATTAGGATAGAGGCTGAGTCACTAGCATTGGGAGGGTGGGGAATCACAGCCTTCCCCTGAGCCGTGTACTTAGGGCCGTGGTTACACACACCTGTTGGCTGCTGCCAATGCTGGTATTGTCAGCATCTGGGACATGGCTCAGGGAAAATCTCCAGCTGTCGTTAGTTCTTTCAAAATGGATCTTTTCCAGATTGGGAAGGGTAGTGTTTTATTTTTAATAACTTAAAAAAATAATATAGGATTTATAATTAGTTGCAAAATGGTACAGAGAGTTCCTGTGTGCCCTCACCCAGCTTCCCCCAATAATAATTTCTTACCTAACCACAGTTGTTTCTTTTTAATGTAGTATCTAAGAACAAATACTTTATTATTATCAGTGATGGTTCCAGGAGTTGATGAACTGTTGTCCTCATGTGGTGTCTTTCATTGGTTGTCATCAGATGACAACTGGGGCTAGAGTCATCCGAAGTTTTCTTCGCTCATATGAAACGAGGCTGGTAAAGCATCTCTCTTCATATGGCCTTCCCTAGCCCTAGCTTCCTAACAGCAAGGCAGTCTTAGGTTAATCAGATTTCTCATGTGGTAGCTGGTTTACTCCAGAGCAATTGTTCCAAGGAGCCTGGTAGAAGCTGCAAGGCTGCTGATGATCTAGTCTCGAAAGTCCCAGAATATCAATTCCATCATATTCTATTGGGCAAGCAAGTCACTCAGGCCAGCCAGATTAAAAGAAAGGAGAATTAGACTCCACATCACAACAGAAGTTGCAAAAAATTGACAGCTATCTTTAGCCTACCACAACTGCCCCTTCAGTTCAGTCGTCCCCAAGTGAGTGGACGGGGATGCTATGGTGGAGCTCATTAGAAGTGTTGTTTATGTTAATAGTGGGATAAATCTTTATGTCTGGATTGTCCTAGGGGAATTTTCACCCAGTCACAGTGTCACAGCACCATTAGGCACCATTAACTCACTAAATGTTGTCTCATGGAGCAATTGAATCACCTTCTCAACCCACACCTAGTAAGCAGAAATACATAGGGCAGTAACGAATATTTCTGTGGATTTTAGGGTAAACCTTGGAATTGCCTCATATTCTACAGCTTCCATTCTCCAAATAGGCTGAAGTCTATCACATATTTTTCGCTATATTTGTGTCTGTTGCAAAGTAATCTGCCAGGACTAGATAAGGCACAGTGCTAGGTGTGATGTGGGATGCTCAGATGACTTACACATGGCTCCTACTCCCAGGAGTCTTGGTAACAATTCCTTCCTACCTTTCTGCTGGGGTCCGATTTTCCAGCCTGGTTATTAAGCAGGACTGGAGAAATGGAGAGGCCCTAGGTGGTGAGGGAAATGGTCAGGGGAAGCAATTGTCACCATTGTTGTGATGACTAAAACAAGTTCAAGTGGCTATTTCATGAGGGAATCTGCAGCTTGCTTCTCGACAGCGGCCTCTATGTTAGGGAAACATCCTTCTTGTTCCCTCTTAGGCAGAGAATACGAACATGTTGCGTCTCGACTTTTTTTCTAAAAAATTTACCGTCTTCTTTGCCCAGATGTTAAGTTATCCGGGGAACAATTCTTTGCGCATCCGTAGTCTGGGTGGAAAGAAATCTTCACGAAGGGGTGGGGAACATCAAACTCGAGGTGGGTGGAGTTGGGGAACTCTTAGGTAGGAGCACACTGGGCTTCAAGGGAAGCTGGTGAGGAGGGGAGAGAACTAAGAGTGAACTCTGCGCTGCCTGAATTAAGGGAAAGGCGCAAACTGAACAACTCAACTCGTTTGTATTTTGAACATGCTTCCTGTGATCCTCTTCTTCAGATTCAAGATGATTATAGTTTCAGTCCTGGGGTTTGTGAGGAGGAAATTTCAGTGGAGAGGAAGTTAGGTGGGAACCGAAAATGGGTGTGTCTGACAATAGCAGAAGAAGTGAGTGAAAGGGCTCCACCTGGAGGCCTTTTCTAGTGGTGATAACAGAAAAATGGAATGGGATGTGGCTGTGGTCTGTGCATCTGAAGAAGAGAGTGCGGTTCTCGCCTGAGACCTCATAAACGATGTTAGAATTGTGGAGTTCTGGATCGATAAGAATGGGCTCATAGAAAACTGCACGTCTGACTGAACCTTGAAGGGTGTTATTAAGTGGAAGGGGGAGAGACTGCTTTAAGTTTGGGAATGGAGGAAGGGAGAAGCTGTTAGACAAATTGCAAGGGGTGGGCTTATGGGAAACCCCCTCCTTGATGGTACTGCCTGTTCTCTGAATATGTCATGTTCTTTCACACCCCCACTGCCTTTGCCTATGTTGTTGTTGTTTTTTTTTTTTTTCTGCCTGGACTACTCTCCCCTCTTCTCATGCCTGGAGGATATGAAGTTTTAAGATTCAACACAATATTAGGGAGACCTTTTCTGATCGTTCTCAATTTAGATTGGGGCCCCTCTTCTGTGTTCCATGTAACTTGGGGTTCCCATTGGACACGAGTTCCATGAAGGTAGAGATTGTGTCTTTCTTGCTCATTGTAACATTCTTAGTGCCTAAAACTTGTAAATTATCAATAAATATCTATTAACTGAGCAGTTATCATAGGTATAAAAATTGTGTGTAGACTTGTCTGTCTTTCCCAACAGGCTATGAATTCCTGAGGGCAGGGACCATAGCTTACTCATCTTGATAGCCCCAATAAGAGTTTGGGAAATAGAGGCGGCTTATCAATATTTGGCAAATGAATATTAGAGAGGAGGGGAAGTCTGGGGGTACACGTAAGGCTAGTCAGTGATTCTAAGCTCTGGCTCATAGTAAGGTCACTAGGGGAGCTTTAAAAATACTGATGCCTGAACCTCACACAAGATCAATCAAAACAGAGTCTTTGGCGTGGGGCCTAGGCATCGGTATTTTTTTTTTTTAAGCTCCATAGATTAACCTAATGTTGGGAACCTCTGGACTAGGCTCTAAAAGAATGTCAGAATCTAAGGCAGCCAAGATAACATTCCAGAACAGAGTCTCTTTTTGCTGGAGAGGGAAGGGCTTTACTTTTTTTCCAAAACTGTGTAGGTACTAGAGCAGAAGAGAATAAGGAAGGCTAGATTCTATCCTAATACTCAATGGATTCTCTCTGGGAGAAGAACTAAGGTAGCCAAATGTGTTCCACTTTTAAGAAATTAGGACATTTCCAAGGATGGTCTTCACCATAATTCCCAGGACCAGCAGAATCAGTATCACTTGGGAACTTATTAGAAATGCAGAATTTCGAGCCCCACCCTCCCAAGTCTACTGCATCAGAATCTGTATTTGCACAAGATCCCCAGGTGATTCATGTGTACATTGAAGTTTGAGAAGCATTGCACTGAAGTAGTTGTTCTCACAGTGTGGTTGGGGTACCAGCATTCTCTGAGGTGAGGGATGAGGTGGGGTTGGGAGATTGTAGTTCTCACACTTTAGCTTGAATCAGAATTACCCAAAGGGTTTGTTAATCTCAGATTGCTCGGACAATTCCCAGTTGCAGGAGAAACTGGTAAACCTATAAACCACCTCATCAGTAGGTCTGGGGTAGGGAATTTGCATTTCTAACAAGTTTCTAGGGGATGTTTGATAGTGCTGGTTCAGGGACCAGACTATTTAACTATTATAAATAACTATTCATAGTTATAACTGTTATAACTATTTATGCACAAGTCTTTGTATGGACATATGCTTTTATTTCTTTGAGGTAAATATCCAGGCGTGAAATTGCTGGCTCATGTGAGAGTTATATGTTTAATTTTTTAAGAAACTGCCAAACTATTTTCCAAAGTGTGGGGACCATTTTACATTCCCACCAACAGTGGATAAGAGTTCTAGCTCCTCCACATCTACACCAACCCTTGGTATGGCCTGTGTTTAGTTTTAGCCAATCTAATAGGTATGCTGGTATTACATTGTGGTTTTCTTTTTCTTTTTAAAAATTTTTTTCCTGTTTTTTTTTCTTTTCTTTTCTTTTTTTAAAATTAAGTGTATTGGGGTAACATTGGTTAATACAATCATATAATTTTCAGGTGTACATTCTCATTTGACATCTGTATATTCTATTGTGTGTTCACCACCCCAAGTCCAGTTTCCCTCAGCTACCGCATATTTGATCCCCTTTACCCAATTCACCCTCCCCCTACTCCCTTATATTTGACCCACTTTACCCCATCTACCTCCCCCTCCTCCCGCATCCATAACCACTAGATCTATAGTCCTCTGGTAACCACTACTCTATAGTCCATGTCCATGAGTCTCTGTTTGTTTGTCCTACTCATTTGTTGCTTTTAGGTTTATATCCCACATATAAGCGATATCATGTGATTTTCAACTTTTTCTGTCTGGCTTATTTCACTTACCATGATTATCTCGAGTTCCATCCATGTTATCGCAAATGGCAGTATTTCATCTCTTCTTATGGCTAAGTAATATTCCATTGTATATATGTACCACAGCTTCTTTAGCCAATCATTTATCATAAGACACTTTGGTTGCTTCCATGTCCTGGCCACTGTGAATAATGCTGCTATGAACATTGGTGTGCAAATACCTTTATAGATATGAGTTTTCAAGTCTTTGGGTAAATACCCAATAGAGGGATTGCTGGATCATATGGTAGATCAATTCTTAGTTTTTTGAGAAACCTCTATACTGTTTTCCATAGTGGCTGTATCAATTTGCAGTCCCACCAGCAGTGTATAAGGGTTCCTATTTCTTCACATCCTCTCCAACATTTGTTATTGCTTGTCCTGTTGATTATAGCCATTCTAACAGGTGTGATATGGTATCTTGTTGTGGTTTTGATTTGCATTTCCCTAATAGCTAGCAATGTTGAGCATCTTTTCATATATTTGTTGGCCATTTGTATGTCCTCTAGAGAGAAGTATCTCTTCAGGTTCTCTGCCCATTTTTTTACTGGATCATTTGTTTTTTTGTTGTTATTGAGTCATATGTGTTCTTTGTCTATTTTGGATATTAGGCCCTTATCTGAGGTGTTGCTTGCAAATATATTTTCCCATTCAGATGGTTGTCTCTTTACCTTGTTGATGGTTTCTTTTGCTGAGCAGAAAAAAGAAGCTTTTTAGTTTGATGTAGTCCCATTCATTTATTTTTCCTTTTATTTCCCTTGCCTTTGAGGTTAAATTCATAAAATTCTCTTTAAGTCCAAGGTCCCTGAGTTTATTTCCTATGTTTTCTTCTATGCATTTTATTGTTTCAGGCCTTATAGTCAGGTCCTTAATCCATTCTGAGTTAATTTTGGTGTGTGGTGAGAGACAACAATCTATTTTCATTCTTTTGCAGGTGGCTTTCCAGATTTCCCAGCACCATTTATTGAAGAGGCCTTCCTTTATCCAATGTATGTTTTTGGCTTTTTTTGTAGAAAATTATTTGCCCATATAAATATGAGTTTACTTCTGGACTCTCGATCTGTTCCACTAATCTGTGTGTCTGTTTTCCTGCCAATACCATGCTGTTTTGATTACTGTCACTTTGTAATATAATTTGAAGTCAGGCAGAGTGATGCCTCCAGCCTTGTTCTTTTTTCTCAGGATGGCTTTGGCAATTTGGGGTCTTTTGTGCTTCCATACAAATCTGATGTTCCATTTCTTTAAAAATGCCGATGGGATTTTGATGGGGATTGCATTAAATCTGTATAATGCATTAGATAATATGGTCATGTTAACTATGTTGATTCTTCCAATCCAAGAATATGGAATATCTTTCCATTCCTTTGTATCTGCTTTGATTTCTTTTAATAGGGTCTGTAGTTTTCATTATATAGGTTCTTCACATGTTTCATTAAATTTATTCCTAGGTATTTTATTCTTTTTGTTGCAATTGTGAAAGAAATTTTTTTCCACTTCTTTTTCTGACACTTCGTTGTTAGAGTATAGGAATGCAATAGATTTTTGAATGTTAATTTTACAACCAGAGACTTTACTGTATTTGTTTGTTTCTAGCAGTTTTCTTGTGGAGTCTTTAAGGTTTTCTATATAGAGGATCATGTCATCTGCAAATAGTGATAGTTTGACTTCTTCATTTCCTATTTAGATGTCTTTTATATCTTTCTCTTGCCTGATTGCACATAGGACCTCCAATATTATTTGAATAAGAGTAGTGATAGTGGACAGCCTTGCCTTGTTCCTGATCTTAGAGGGAAGGTTTTTAGTTTTTCATTATTAAGTACCTTAACATAATAAAGGCCATCTATGACAAACCCTCACCATTATGTTGGCTGAGGGTTTGTCATAGATGGCCTTTATTATGTTAAGGTACTTTCCTTCTATACCAGTTTTGTTAAGTGTTTTGATCATAAATGGATGCTGTATTTTGTTGAAGGCTTTTTCTGCATCTATCGATATAATCATATGATACTTATTTTTTAATTTGTTTATGTGGTGTATCACATTAATCGATTTGCGTACGTTGAACCATCACTGTGCCCCTGGGATGAAGTCCACTTGATTGTGGTGTATAATCTTTTAAATGTGTTGCTGTATTCGGTTCACTAGAATCTCATTTAGGATTTTTGCATCTGTGTTCATGAGAGATATTGGTCTGTAGTTTTCTTTTTTGTGTTATGCTTACCAGGTTTTGGTATCAGAGTAATACTGGCCTCATAAAATGTGTTGGGAAGTATTGCCTCCTCTTCAATTATTTGGAAGAGTTCAAGGAGAATAGGTATTAAATCTTCTTGGAATGTTAGGTAGAATTCACTGGTGAAGCCATCTGGTTTTGGATTTTTACTTTTTGGTAGGTTTTTGATGATTATTTCAATTTTCATACCGCTAATTAGTCTATTTAGATTTTCCAGTTCTTCTTGATTCAGTCTAGGAAGGTTGTATTTTTCTAAGTACCAGTCCATTTCATCTAGATTATTAAATTTGGTGTTATATACTTTTTCATAGTATTTTTATATGATCTTTTGTGTTTCTGCACTATCAGTCGGCATTTCCCCTCTTTTATCCCTGATTTTGTTTATTTGTGGCCTTTCTCTTTTTTCTTTAGTGAGTCTAGCCAGGGGTTTGTCAATTTTATTAACCTTCTCAAAGAACCAGCTCTTTGTTTAATTTATTTTTTCTATCTTTTTTTTTTTTTGTTTTCAATTTCATTTATTTCTGCTCTAATTTTGATGATTTCTTTCCTTGTGCTGACTTTAGGCTTCATTTGTTCTTCCTTTTTTAGTTGTTAAGATGAAGTGTTAGGTTATTTATTCAGGCTCATTCTTGTTTTTGGAGATAGGCCTGTAATGATATGAACTTTTCTCTTAGGACTGCTTTTGCTGTGTCCCAAAAGTTTTGATATGTTGTACTATCATTATCATTCATTTCTATGTATCTCTTAATCTCTCTTTTTATTTCTTCTCTGACCCAGTTATTCTTTCATAGCATGTTGTTTATTCTCCATGTATTCGTGGTTGTTCCCGATTTCTCTTTGAAATTGATCTCTAATTTCAGAGAATAAAGTTGGTATAATTTCAACCCTCTTATATTTGTTGAGGCTATCTCTGTGTCCCAGTATGTGGTCAATTCTTGAGAATGTTCCATTTGCACTAGAGAAGAATGTTTAAGCAGCTGTTTTGGGATCGAAGGCTCTGTAAATGTCAATTATGTCCAGTTGGACTAAAGTGTCATTTAAGGATATTATTTTCTTATTGATTTTCTATTTGGATGATCTTTCCATATCCGGGGGTATTTAGGTCCCCTACTACGATGGTGTTTTGGTCTGTTTCTCTCTTTAGTTCTATTAGTAATTGCTTTCCATATTTCGGGACTCCCTGATTGGGAGCATAGATATTAGTAAGTATTGTCTTCTTGGTGCATGATTCCCTTTATCATTATGAAGTGTCCCTCAGTATCTTTCTTTACCTTTTTTATTTTGAAGTTTATTTCATCTGATATTAGTACCACTACTCCCGCTTTTCTCTGAATGCCATTTGCTTGAAATATCGTTTTGCACCCTTTCACTTTGAGTCTGTATTTGTCTTTGAAGCTGAGATGTGTCTTTTAGAGGCAGCATTTGGTTGGGTTTTGTTTTTTTGATCCATTCTGCAACTCTGTGCCTTTTTATTGGTGAGTTCAGTCCCTTTACATTTAGGGTGATTATTGAAATATGAGGTCTTCTTATAGCCATTTTATCTTTTACTTTCTGGTAGCTCGGTGTTTCCATTGCTTCTTTGTCTATGTGTTTCTGTTTTCTTTATTTTGGTTGGCTTTTGTGGGTTTTGCCTTTGGTTCTTCTTGTTTCATGTCATATATTTCAGTTCTGACTCTGGTGTGCGGTTACCATTTCATTGTGGTTTTAATTTGCATTTCCTTAATGTCTAATGAAGTTGAGCATCTTTTTATGTGTTTATTTGCCATCTATTTGTCTTCTTTGGTGAAGTGTCTGTTCAGATCTTTTGCCATTTTCTAATTGGGTGGGTTAATTATTCATTACTGAGTTATTTTTACCATAATTTGCAAATATTTTCTTTCAAACATCCATGGCTTGTCTTTTTATTCTCTTAGCAGAATGAGCATTTTGATGAAGTCCAATTTATCATTTTGTTATTTTGTGGAATGTGCTTTTGGGGTTGTCTCTAAGAAATCTTTACCTAATCCAGGGACACGAAGATATTCTCCTATCTTTTCTCTTAGAAATTTTTATAGTTTTAAGTCTTACATTTAAATCTATGATCCACTTTTTATACATAGAAATGAATTTTTTCATCATCATTTGTTGAAAACACAATTTATTGATTGTCTTCTACCTTTGTTGAAAATCAGTTGTCCATAATGTGTAGATTTATTTCTGGACTCTGTTCCACTGATCTAATGGTCTGTCTTTACTCTGGTATATTGTCTTTAATTACTGCAGCTTTATAATCAAATAGTGTTAGTCCTCCTACTTTGTTTTTCTTTTTCAAAGTTGTTTTGACAGTGCTAGGTCCTTTGCATTTCCATATAAATTTTAGAAGCAACTTTTCAAATTCTACAGAAAAACCTGCCGGGATTTTTATTAGGATTGCTTTGAATCTATAGAGCAATTTGAGGAAAATTGGCATTGTAACGATATTGTGTCTTCCAAATCACAAACATGGTGTATATCTATTTATTTACATCTTTAATATCTCTCAACATTGCTTTGTAGTTTGCAGTATACAGTTCTTTCATATTTTTTTGTCAGGTTTATACCTACACATTTTATATCTTTTGATGCTTTTGTAAATAGTATTGTTTATCTAATTTTGATTTCCAGTTGTCTATTTCCAGTATATAGAAATACCACTGCAGTAATTTTTGCATATTGATCTTGTATCAGCTTTGTATTATCAACTGATTGAGTTTGCCAGCTCTGCCTGGGTCCCTCCTCTCTGTGCTATGGCCTGGAAACTCAAGGCAGGAAGCTGGGACAAGTGTAGTGCTTACTTCATTTGTTTCACATCTCTCAGGTATCACTATCCTTTGCGTAATATCTAGTGCCTTTCAAACTCTTGTTTCATATATTTTGTCAGTTTTTTTAATTGTTTCAGATGGGACAGTAAACCAGTCCTCCATCTTGGCCAGAAGTAGAAGTCTATTTTTAAAATTTAAAGCATGCTTTTATCCTTAAAGTCCTTTATATATTTTATAGAATTAAAAATAATTGATTTCGGTATTTCTCAATGAAAACTCTAGTTTTCTTCACCTGTAAACTATCCCTGGCCAAGTGAAGTGCCTTTTGTCTCATAGCACCCCATTGCTCACTTCAAGATGTTAGAACGAAACTGCATCTGAATATAAACCAAGCTGTGTTAAATCACTGTGTGTGTACATCTCAATGACTGGCAAAACACAACTGTTTTTCTAGGTAGAGCCACTTGAACTAGAGGAGCAGCATTAAATCTTCGCCTCACTCAAGTATGGCCATTCTGTGGTTTGCTTTACAGCTGACACGTCAAAGACATTATGAGGAAGAAGATAAAACTCAAAGGTAAGATTTATAAACATATGCTCGCTGCTCTTAGATTAAGTGTTCCTGAAGACTTCAACCTAAAGTGGATCTCTGTAAGTCAAAATCCGCATTGTGCTCATGCTGATGTCTTTTATTGGGATATCAGTGGAAATTGTTAAGTGACTGTGTAAATCTGACGACAGTAATGAACACGTGTTGAACGGAGGAGTCGCAAAATGTGAAGTAGTAGCAAATGGACACTCCTTGTGGACAGAGAGGAATGACGAGGACATTTCAGGCATATATTGAAATATTAAACTGCACTGTAGAAGCAATGCAGACTCTGGGGCCTGGATTCAAATCCTATCTATGACAATTATAGCTATGTAACTTTGGGGAAGTCAGTTACTTGTCCTTGTGTTAGTTCCCACAGTACTACCTCATAGGGTTGTTGTACGAATTAAATAAGATAATATGTGCAAAGCTCTTAGAACAGTGCCTGACATAATGAGCTCAATATAATGTTAGTTTTTAGTATCATCATTGTTATTATTGTTGCTTTGGAGAATTGCATGTGCAAGGGCAGGAAGGAATGTGGAATGTGTAGAGCATCAATGGCGAGGGTCTCCTCAGGAAGGTGAGGTAGGCTTTGAAGAACAATGGAGATGGGCAGTGATTCTGGGTGTAGGGAACAGAATGAGCCAAAGTCCAAAAGAAAGAAAGCTTGAGATATGAGGAAGTCTAGCTGGAGTGTATGGTGTTGCTCAGCAGTAGAGACAAGGCTGGAAGGGAAAAAATTATAGGGTTTGGCAACTGTTTAGATGTGGCAAATGAGGGAAAAAGAGGTGTTCACTTATAACCCAGATATAAGCTGAACATCTGCATGGCGCAGTCTGAAAGCAATGATGAATAATAATAATAAAGTCTAGCAACCCAAACTATTTTAAAACTAATTCAAATTTTGCTCGCCATTCTCCAAGAATATTGAAAAGCATGCAATTCATAAGTTTTAGGAGCAATTCTTTTTTTTTTTTTCTTTTAGGTGAGGCAACCCTCGGTTGACCTTACAGATTGCAAAGATCTTATTGGCTTACAATCTCTCTTTTCTTTTCTTTTCTTTTTTTTAATTTTTTATTTCTACAGCACCTGGTTTTTCTAAGTGGCCTCCCATCCAAGTACTAACCAGGCCCGACCCTGCTTAGCTTCTGAGATCAGATGGGATCAGGCTTGTTCAGGGTGGCATGCCCATAGACAGGAGCAATTCTTAAAGTTCTCTTTCTTCTCCTAATTCTTACACCTCATTGATTCTGGAGTGTCTCATTCTTTTAACCCCTCACTTTCCGTTTCTTCTCTCCTGAAACTCTCAACAACCTCATGGGGCCCTTGTATTTATTGCCCCCTTCCTCCTTTCTTTTGTCTCTTCAGTCTTGTCTCTATTTATCCACTCTCCTGATTGGGGACCACAAAGCCTGGAAACTACTCTAAAAAAGGAGAAATCCTCCTTAGAGGTCAGGCTTCGTAAGCATTTCAGGTATAGATACATACACACAAAAAAGATGAATAAATGGATTAGGGATTTAGATGGATTTGGGCTTCATCCTTACAGAAGTGATAGCTAAAATATGAGAATGAATAAAAAGAGAAATATAGAAAAACAGAAAAAATAGAAAAATAGAAAAAATAGAAATATAGAAATATAGAAAAAATATAGAGAAAGGTGAGAGTTAAGGACAGAATTTTAGAAAATTCCTACGTTTCATGGTAGGAGTTGACAAGAGGACTCAGGAAAAGAGAGATAAATCCTGGTATCCAGGCCTCACTCAGACTAATTCCATCAGACTCCTGGAAGGTGAGATTCATATATTAACATCGTTGACAGCTACCCAAGTAATTCCATATGCAGCCAACGTTGAAAACCATTGTTCTAGTGGCTTATGGAATGCTTGATGGTTTTCAGGGTTGTGTGAGAAAGCAGTTAAGGAATAGAGTCTTAGCTTATTTGATTTAAAAACCAGAAACTCTAACATTGTCATTTTGCTGAGGAACCCAGGGTTCAAAGAGATTAATGAATTTGTGACTTTAAACAAGAAATTAAATGAGTTCAGCTATGTACTTACCTCTTACCACTGTAGCCACAAACTCCCCTCCCTTGTCTTCTCTCACCCCACTCTTCCTCACCCAGCCTAAGTCTTCTGCCACCCCTGCCACTTCCTGCTCTTGTTCCAAAGCTGTGCGATCCTTCCATAAGTTCTTGGTTCAGTTTTAAGAAAACCATATTTCTGTCAAGTGAAAGGCTCACCTGAGGTACCTTCAGCAGCAGCAGATCAGGCCTCATTGTCAGAGGAAAACACTTTTAGGGGCTTTCTTGTGACTGTGTGAGCCTGGAGGGAAGGTTAATCTCTAGAAGATAATGGGAAGGGTCATTCCTATTTTGAGGTGCTGGAGGTGGAGATGCCCTGACTTCTAGCATAGCCCCCTCCTCAGAGACTCCAGCAGCACCCTGCATGCTGTTTATGAATTGGCGTCTAAGTCTGGGGCTGTGGTGGTGAAGCCTGCCAGAGCTGATGCGGACACACAGCATTTGTGGGAATTCTGTGACTCCAGAAGACGAAAGGTCAGTTTCTTTTCATTGACAATGTACTTGCTGCCCAAGGATTTATCTCTGGGAATCTTGACTTGTTTCCAGGGTCAGACTTTACCTCCATTGTTATCTGGAAACACAGGAACAGCCCTTTTGTCATGCCAGACTGGGTGAGACATTGGACCCCATTCTTCATGGCACCATAATCACACCCTTCCCCCACAAATGAAGTTCTATACTCTTCCAAATAACTAGAAGATTTTTAAAAATACACAAACCTGCTCATTTTCCTTTCATATACATACATTTGTGATTTATTTCTATTCTCCTCTGTATTTCATTTTCTCGCTAGGCTCCACAAAATCACTCATGAATGTGATAGAACACTGGAATGCACCCCGGAGCTTGACGACACGCCTGAAGTCTCATGAACACTTGTCTTTCATTCATCCTCATATACAGAAATGATGTGCACATAAAACCCCTGAACTCATACATGATTCCACCAGCCCACAGTCATGCTAAAAGTGGGTTTGAGTTACACACGTGCTTGTTTACACCTCGGCTCCCATGCTTCCAACCTTGAGGTTTGTGTATACAGGGCCTGTTTATTCCTTGCAGAGCTATCTGTGTTCACAGCCACATCAAAACACACCTTTAGGTTCCTAAGTAACAAATGACAACAGAAAAGGGAAGGAGGGCAGCTGAAAGAATGGCCCTGCTCCTTGCTCTTCTGTCCTGAAGCAAGGAAACTGCGATTTTTGGGGCTAACTTGGCCTGCAGTGTAGACTCTTACAATGGACCCTGATCCTCCTCTAAGGCTAAGAGCTGCAGTCTCCACCCCAGCCACTTCTGCTGGGTTCCTCCAGCTGTCTCCAGGGCAATTCTGCCTAAATGCAAACTATTTGCATTTCCTGTTAAAACATTTCTAATAAATAAATGAATACATCATCTTCTCAACCCAAAGCAGGTCTGAAAGCAGTGTAGGAGCTACTCTGAGCTAAAGACAGACATGGACCACCCAGCACCAGCCCACTGGCCCTGGGCCAATGCTGCTTTTGTTTGAATTCCTGTATGAGTAACTGCTTGAGCTGACGCCAGCCAAACTCAGTGAAATATTATTTTTAATATTAAATAAATAGATGGTGGGGTGTGTTGATTTTTTTCCCCCCAGTAAATTGCTGCATCACAACATGGAAGCCAGCTCTTGAAACCAGATTTCCTCAGATAGCAGAAGAAAGGTTGACATTCTTTTTGACCTTCCTCATGAAGCACTTACCCCCCAGGAGACAGAAAAGTCCCAGTTGGTGTTGACAAGACCCTACTTGGAGTAATCTGGGAGTTTAAATGGTAACAAAGCTTGTACAGGATCACCAATCATTTTTGTTAATTTTCCTAACTTACTGTTTCCTTTCAATATACAAAAAGCTCTTTATATAAAAATCAGAAAGCTCAGATAAATAAGAAACCACTGAAATTCCACTACCTAGTAAGAGATAATTACTGCAAATTTTTGGTGAATACTCTTTCTAGCTTTTACATATTTGTATCTCATACCAAGTGAGTGTTGATTTTACAAAAATGGCTCACACTGTACATATGTATATTTTTTTTCACAGAATCCATTTTGGGCATCTATTTTATATTCTCCTAAAACTCTCCTTGTAAGGGCTGCATAACACCCCATCATATGAATTTGCCACAGTATACTCATCCTCTTGTTGGATATTCAGGTTGTTTCCAAGTTTTTGCTATTATAAACAACACTCCAGTAAAAAAAAAAAATTCTTGTAGCTAAATCTTTGCTTGTATTTTTAATTATTTACTTAGGATAAAGTCCTAAATTTAGAATTTTAAGACTTTGGCTACATATTGTCAAATCGTTCCCCTGTCATTCAACTTGCATTGCCTCCAGCACGGAATCGAAATGGTCCTCTACTTGTGCCTCTGCCACACTGCACATTATTTAAAAAAACAAAACAAAACAAAACAAAACAAAAAAAAAAAAACAAAAACAATCTTTGACAATTTGTTAGAGAAAAAAGAGCAACCAACTGTAAACATTTAATACAAAAGGTAAGCATTATAGAACTTTTGCCAAGTCTGGTTGGTGGGTAGCTGCAACATTGGGCAGTGAAGAGGGTGGACAGAAAAGGAGACTCTGGCTCTGATGACCCGGAGAAAGGCTCAAAGAAGTGAGAAGACACCTTGACACCAGGCACAGCTGGCTGAAGTCAGTGCTTTGCAGTCCCAAAGTGAGCCAAGACTAGAGGATCTACTACAGGGTTAGGGGGCAGATCCGAAAATGTATTTTCAATAAGATTCATTTATTTGGAGGGAAAAGACACTGAAATCAAGGAGGTTTTGGGAACAAACAGTGGGATAAGTCAGACCAATTTTTTCACAGCAGGATTTCTTAGAATCTGTCAAATGCTAATGGGAGATGCCAACCTCCAAGGGGGATTGCAGCCTGCAATGTTTCCTAAGCTCATTTAACCACAGATCCAACCCCATTCCCCATCTTTTTCATTTTCCTAAATCTTTCTCATGGGTCTAGAGCTTGGCGGAACACACTTTAGGAAACACAGTCTGATGCCATAGTTGGAAAATTGTTTTCACAAAAAAGGGCAGAGAATGGGAACTAGGACAGAAAAGAAGGAATGAGGGAGAGAGAAAGTAGGGGACAAAATAAAGCAGGAGAATGGAAGAAAAATTAGAAGTAAGGAAAGGAGAGAAACAGAAAGGTGAAAGGAAAGGAGAAAGGGATGAAAAGAGAGGGAAGAAAAATTTAAGAGAATAAGGAAAAGAGAGTGGTAAAAGAAAGTTGGGAAGAAGTACCAATAGAGAGGCCTTTTGTTACCAAACTACCTCCCCATTGCTTTCAGGAGAGAATCAGGTGCCTGTAATCTTCTCTGTGCCCCCTGTAAGGCCTCCCCAAACCCCCACTGTCACTTTCCAAGACTGTTTTTGTAAAATGTTACTCATCTCACAGCTCCTTCCTCAATGGCTATTACTTAAAATGTAAGAATTCATTTGCAAAGGAAGCTGAGAACATAGAAGTAAACAGCAGGCCCCAAAGATACCCAGGAAAAATAAAACATAACATAAGAAATTCCAAAAAAAATTAATCACTGTATCTTATGTCGTTGTTGTGTGGCTTCTTGTAGTACAATAGGACATGACTAAACTAAACAAACACCCTTTACTCAGCCAGGAAGTCTAGTGGCCTAAGGAGCAGATGAAGAAGGCAAATTGACAGCTTTTAAACACCAACTGGGCCTTTTACCCAAGAGGGCCTGCTTTCAAGCAAACTGAAAGCACCAAAGTGGTAAAATAAATTCCTAAAAGCTTAAATGCAGTGCATGTATGCAGTGCTAAACCCTTTAGAATTCCAAAAGGCACTTAATTTTTTAATGGAAGTTATTTGTTATTTTTTAAAAGTCTCAAATAACACATGCTAAAATAGAAATAAGCATTTTAAAATAAACTCATAGAGCTTTCATTCAAACCTAAAACTCCTAGAGTTCTCAGAAATATGGAGTAGGATTTGAAACAGTTACATTAAGATTGACAGCAGCTTTTATTAGAATAGTGATTCCCAATCTCTTGATCATCAAGATTTTTTTTTAATCATTGTTCTCTGCAGCCAATCACTTATCTTAAGTCTTCACTCTGTATTCATGTCCACAATTGCTCATGGGTTCAATGCTGGACTGTCAGGTTGAGCAATAACGTTCCAAAAATTTCTCTGATTTCAGCAAATCTTAGTCATAGTGACTAGCATGATACAGCCAAGGTTAGTGAATGGAGTTGATACTGTACTATCCAAAAGAGAAAAAAAACCTTAACATTTAGTTAACCTCATCACCCCATCACAGATAAGGAGTTGGTCCTTCATATTATTTTAAAAAGATTTAAGCCATTATTACTGACTTTGTAAATGCTCCAGAGATCCAAGACTTCAATGATGAAAACCCCCACATCTGAGATTTTTTTTCCAGAAAACCTTCCAGCTTTCAGTATTTGCTGCATTTTTTAGAGTTGACTCATCTTGAGCCTCTGAAACAGGGGTAGCCAGTTCTCATTTCCTGTGCCTGTGGCAGATATCTTTAATTGATCTCTACGACCTTTCTCACTGAATGGTTTTTACTTCTTAATAAGGTGTTTCAAGCAAACAACAAATCAGAGCTGGTGCTAAAGATGAAACCAACTTGTCTTTCTTGTTCTATCCTATATCTTAGGTGATTTGTTCATAAGGCAAGTATGAGGGGTACAGTCTCGGGCTTCCTCTGAGTAAGGAAGCTTGAGATTTCGTAATAAAGATGGACAGTGTAGAAATGAGGGAAACTAAGAGGTGTAGAGTCACGTGACCTCATCTAAATCTAATTAGTTTCCAAGGGCCCCATCTCCATATGCCATTACATTATGGGGTTAGGGCTTCAACAGATGAATTTGGAGAGAACACAGTTCAGTCCATAGCTCTCAGGATGATTTCAGTTTTAAGTAACAAAAAACCCAACTCAAAGGAAAAATAATAAAGAGCATTTGTTGGCCTAGATAACTAGAGGCAAATTAGGGTGGGCCTCAGGAAATATACCTAGTTTAAGAGTTTGAAGTCCATTATGCTAAGTGAAATAAGCCAATCACAAAAGGACAAATACTGTATGATTTCAGTATTATTAAAGGTACTTAGAGTAGTCAAATTCATAAAGACAGAAAGTGATATGGTGGTTGCCAAGGGCTGGAGGGGCCAGTGGAAAGTTATTATTCAGTGGGTACAGAGTTTCAGTTTTATGAGATGAAAAGAGTTATGGAGATGATTGGTGGTGATGGCACCACCATTGAATGGCACGACAATGTGAATGTAATATGACTGAATTAAAAATTAAAAATTAAAATTAAAAATGGTTAAAATGGTAAGTTCTATGTCATGTACACTTTACCACAACCAAAAAAAAATTAGAAGGCATATGTGGGAATTTTTAAAAAATCTGCTTTTACCAGCATTTTAAAAAATAAAATTCTTTTCTATTTTTAATATAAACATCTTATTTGAATAGTTGGCAAAATTTTTTCCCACCTTAGGTACTTGGACTTTTTTTTTATGGTTAAATTTAGACCTTCTATTGAGGCACTAGATTTTCTTCTAGATTTATAATATATTCATATTCTTTTCTTGTGAAATGTTCCTTTCCATTTTAACTCTCTAGAATAATGGAGGGTTTTTTGTTTGTTTGTTTGCTTGTTTTTTGAAGCTCCTTTTTCTTTCCCAAGTGGACTAACTTCTGTTAACTTTAGTGGCTATTAGTGTTACCACCATCACACATTTTCCTGGGAGGGTCAGAATAGCCCAACAGTGTTTTGGGTAGGATGTAGCAAATGCCAGCTTCTACTGGGGCTACAGCCTGAGTGTTGCATCTTCCCCCACGCACTCAACAGTCATCTCCTCTGTCAGGCCCTTTATGAATGATTTCATTGGGTTGACTGAGAGGTGTGTATATCATCACCAGTATATATGCGACACTCAGAGAGGTTAAGTTCAAATCTCACAGTTGGTGTCCTTGGCTCCAAAGCATTGTAATGTTTCTGTACCATATTTCCTCCACCCAGTCTTGTCCTTTTATGCCAAATCATTAGGATATCTCCATTTCTGACCTCCTGGAACACTGACCACCGTATGTGAGAGGACTGCAAAAGCCTGGTGGAATCCCTTGTGGTAAGGGATTAATTAGCCAGTACAGCTTTCTGATTCACCTTCCATCTTCCCTCTCCATCTGTTCATTTCCTCTCAGTTCCCCCAGTTCTCCAGCTGGCAGCACTTCTTCTGACTCAAAGGATGCTTAGTCTTGTCCTTGAGCCAACCTGGGTGTAGACAAATCCTCTTCTCTTTTTTTGAGCAGAAACAAAAGAACACTTTTTTCAAAAGTAAAGGAACGTTTACTATGAATGTAAGAAGAAATCAAACCAAACTGCAACCGGGAAAGAGAAAAGCATCAGAGTAGATGTACTGAGAGGGAGAATCTTCATAATTTAACTGCTACTCTTCTAGAGTGGATGAGGACTGCAGTTTCATTCCCATCTGCACCCTCAAATCCCTTCAAGGAGAAGGAAGCGGAATCCTGATTCCTTTATTCTTCCTGGGCCAACAGTGGGTCTGAGGACCAAATGGATCATTATCCCCAGAGAAAGAACCTTCACAACTCTCAACATTAAAGTGATGTGACTGGTTTCCATACCTGCAACCTAGTGTCCTCTCCTGTCAAGCGAGGGGTAGAGGAAACTGACATGTTGAGCATGCAGTGTAAGAGAAACTTGACAAGAGTTTAGCCCGCAAGGCCACTGCCACTAATGAGGTGTTGTAAGGAAGAGTTAAGAGTGTCTTCAAATTCCAGCAGTGTCCCCACCAACTGTGAGATCTCAGCTGGGCAAATTGTTCTGTCCTTCCAAGTGTCATTTCCCTCCTGTTAAGGTATAAGGGAGGACTGAAGAGGTAAATGAGCATAGCGCTCAGCAATCTCCTCACATGTTCCCTGTTATCAGCAACCCTATGAACCAGGTGTCAACACTCCAATTTCACAGATGGGGCAACCTTTGAACTCAGGTCCACTGTGCTCAAAGCCTATGTTCTTTTCATTTCCCCATTGCCACAGCCCTCATGTGAGCACTTGTTCTGGTACTATCTTGCTCCGTTACCTGACTACATTTGTTGAGGCCAGAATAGCCCTAAGTTAGGAGCTGTTTGAATTGAATGCATGAATGCCAATGTTAGTAAAAGGAGAGGAAATGATTTGAATCTGAGAGAAAGAAAAAGCACTTATACTAGAGGTTAATAGATTAATTCATTTAGACAGTCAGTTAATATTTACTGAGTATTCATAGAATACCTGGTTCTATTCATATACATTGTACCGTTTTGGATGCTTGGAAGGAGTGGAAAGGGGAGTAGGGGGTGAGGAGGTGCAGGGCTGTGGGTGGGGGTGGAGGAGGCTGGAGGAATGGGGAAGTTGGCCTAAAAAAATTGAAAGTCTGAACTTAAAATTTTAATATTATTTTATTATTTTCAGATAATTGTACTTTTCAAACTGGGCTAAAAAAGTACTGTTAGAGGAAGTAAAAACTGATAATATGATAATGACCATACTAGTGGTTGTTATATGAAAACATTTCTGTCCTCTTCTATCCCCAAATCCTGGTTACATGAATACTTAGCATAATCTCCCAAAGCTAGTGTACTTAAGTTCCAAACTGGCATAGAGTCCAAGAGAAGGTTTTTATTAGACTGTTGCTATGGGCAGAAAGTACTTGAAAAGAAGACATCATACCTTGGATTGGAGGACAAGATTCCACAGAGCAGTACTTCGTGTCTTCAAGGGGGTTTATGTTGTTTGACTCAGTCATTCATTTGATTTAGGAAGGGTACAAGCAGCATAAAGAGGAACCCTGAAGGTCAGAGGCATGTGACGCAGTTAGGTTGTGGATGTATCGGTGAAGAAGCAGGAAGAGAGAGAGGAACCCAGGGCCAATGATCCCTCAGTGTGGGCATCTGCAGGTTCAGACAGGTAAGAGAACAGACAGGTTAAAGCAGGTTGAATCACAGGTGACACAGTGAGAAAGGGCTCATAGGAGTGGCTCCCAAGCATGAATCCTCAAAATGATTGTTGAAATAGAGATGAGATGAATCTGGGGACCTAATTCCTCTTGCAGTCAGTCTTGAGCCAATAAATGGGTTCTGGCTGATGTAGAAAGAGGACTCTCGAAGGTAGTCTAATAAGGCGCCTCCACGCATAATTGAATCTTAACCTGTCACAGGTTGAGCGATCTTGGTTAGTCATTTACTCTTTAGGCTTCCACTTCCTTATCTGTAAAGTGGGGATGAAAGCTATAGAACCAGCCTCACTGGAACGTTATGAGGATTAAATAACTTGATGAATGTCTCATGCTCAGCATTGTAACCAGCACCTAGATGCTCAAAACCACACAGCGATGATTGAATTGTAGGGGCGTAGGATTACCGCTTTTGCTTTGTGAACCCCTCAAGGGCAGGACTTTATCTTTAGGTAGTCATTAAATTACTTCATTCATCATCCTTTTTGTTGTTAATAAAGTAATATTCAGTTATTTTTGAAACATAGCTTCTGCTTCCAATGGTGACTAATACCTGATACCAAGCAACTTCTCTGTGGACCTGGACCCAACTCTTCTGGGTTTCTTCCACCAGAAAAAGAGACAGCTGAGCCATAGCAATAGAGTTAGGCTGCCTTGTGAGGCCCTTTTCCCATTGCATATCCTTACATTATTCCCTGAACCTCAGATCTTAATTAAAGGAACAGCATAGAAAGAAAGAAGAGATATGAAAGCAAAAGTAAAGAATTATTGACTTGGAGGGTTGGAAGGCATTCTCCATCAATTAAGAGTGGTAATAGTGATGCCAAGAAGAAACTGGAGAGAAATGAAAGGAGGAAGGAAGGAAGCCCTTCAAGGAAAGGCAAGGATAAAGGCTCTAAGGTGGTTCAATGGAAGCTTTACTCCTAGTCACAATGATACAACTGATCAATGTTATATTGGATAGGTTGAGATCTTTGGGGGTAGACAGGAGGTCTCTCCTCTAGATCCTGAGGTCTCTGACTGAGAATCTCTTTTGCAAAGAGGCAGCCATCATCTCCTATAGATGTTCTCATTACAAAACCTGGGTTAAATTATAGTAGACTCTTTTTTACTCTCTAATTACTCTCTCCCACTTAGCTTTGTTGGTATTTGATACGTTACCATCCTTTCTTTGCAATCCCTGAACTTTTAAAATGTTGTCTCTCTACATCTTTCATTCAGAGTACAAACTTTTTTTAAAAAAAAGTCCCTTAATTTTTTATTTTCTCTCCATCTTTCTCTCCTATTCTCTATCTCCTGCCCTTTTGCCCTTTTGTTCTTTTTGATTATTTCTTTTTCTGTTATTTGCCATTCAGTTTGCTCTAACACTGCATATGAGTTTCTACTCATATTCAAGTCTATATCTTCAGCCTAAGATAACTCCATCTATTTGTAGGGAAAAAATATAGGGAAAAAACCCTGCAGAGCTCTGGGTTCCAGCCCTTCTCTTATTATGTGACTCTGTTATTTCCTTAGTGCTTTCACATCTTACTCTCAGCATTGAAAAGAAAGGACAAACTGGGATACTGCTCAGTAATGTGCTCCATGAATCACCTCTTGACTAAAGACTTAGAAGACACAGCTTAACCATTTAAGGTGCAAGATGTTTTGGGCTGATATTATGCTGTTCATATAATGCTCTTACAGGACTAGGTGTTCTGGCTGAAGCCTATCCTCTGCCACTCTACTGCCCACAGGCACCAGGACACTTTCTGGTAGGCTTCGCTTTGGAATTACAGAGACTTTGGTAGAAAGATCCTTCAAAGTCAGTGCAGCCTATCCAGACACCTGACATTCCCAGATCCAGGAAAGGGAAACTCAATGTGGTTTGTTTGCTTAGCAAACTATCTTTCCATGAATGATGGTTGTTCTTAATTTTCAGTAGCCACAGGTCATTCCCCTCCTATCAAGGTCTTTGAAAGAGAAAGGGTGTTAAAGTCATCTGCATACTGAATGATTTGTCTTTTTAAAATCTACTGATATGGAGGTAAAAATGCATCTATAGTGCATGGATCCATCCTTATCAACCTTATCATCTGGTATAATAATAATAAGTTAACATTTCTATGGAATTACTACATGCCAGGTATTATTTTAAGCATTTTTCACTTATTAAATCAAGAAAATATGATTTCTCTAAACAACTTTTACTTTTTGCTTGTGTACAGGGGCCCAGAATATGATGGCACATCAACAAAAGATAAATTTAGTCATGTAGTTCAATCCTCAACTTTCTGGATAAGTCCCAGAGAGGGTATGTACCTTGCGTTAGGTCACATAGCTATTAGTGGTAGAGTGGGATCTCAAATGTTTTAATAACAACAAGGTCACCACTCATAGCCAGGATCAATAAGGTATTTCAGGAACCTGAGATTCTTTTTTTGTAAGAACCTGTCTTATTTTGCTCTACATGTGGCTAATATTCTGCCACAAGGTGCTAAAACACCTTTCTATTTTATCTTTTAAAATAAGATCTTCTTTGAGTTTCCTTCTAGGCACTTGTATTATCTCTTCTTCCATTCCCCAGTCTATTTAAAAACTTTTCTAATGTAGCCAAGTAAATTTCTCCAAGTTAGAGTAAGATTGCTAGATAGGGAACAAAACAATCATTTCAACTGCTCTGCCATTAACTCTCTTATCAGAGCAACCGACAAACACAGTTCAGTTGATCTCATCGAGATCTATTGGGTCCTTCTCATGCATGGTTTGTGGTGATGGAGGTAAGAGGCAGTGGGAGAGCAGGTGTCAGGGAGAAGGGAACCCAGGGCAGAACAAGAAGATGGATAGTGTCTTAGTTGGCTGCATGTGGAACATAACACCTCTTTGGCAGGAGAGAAGGGAATTGGCTCACTAGCTGTTGGATTCCATGGAAATCCACCTAAATTCTGCTCCTGGGATAGCCCAGGAGCATGATATAAAAGTTTCTGCCCATTTCTGGTTGCGAACATTTCTTCCCAAGAACCTCTGGCTATTCCCTATCCACAAGTGGAACCAGGTCTGGCAAGATCAGTAGAGGAAAGACTTGAGTACTATCAGAATGTGGGAATATTCTATGTCAACAGCAATTTTCTAAATATGAATTTGGTACATCAGTGTGTGGGCTACATAGACTATTTTAAAATAATATTAGCCTGCAATCAATGACAACTTTATGAATGGTATGGACAGGAACAGATGAGTCCAATTTAATTTACAGCTAATCTTAAGGCAATTCCCAAACTATTTTATTGTACAAAGTATCTTTCAGAATTTGTTTATTGGGGTTGAGCTTCTTTAAAAAAATTACAAATATCATTATAATTGAATTAGTTGGGAAAAATACCAAAGAGAGATTGGTTCATTTTTAGTTAGGTTTTGAGCAAAAAAGGGCATTTTCTCTAATTGTCTGAATTTTCTCCAGTAACTAGAAAGATGGGATTTGTATTAATTTTAGGGTCATGTATACCTGGGACTCAGTCTTCATTCTACCATTCACAATTGTGGGAGTTTGTGCATGTGATTTAACTCTATGAGTCTCTACTTCCTTACATGTGATAGCATTTACCTCACAGGCCAAGATATTTGAAAAGCACATTGAATGTTTGTATAGTGCTAGGTAGATAGACACTCAGTAAATGCCCGGTTCCTTCTTTCTGTGTGTGTATAGAGTGAAGAGGAGGAACTGAGTTGATGAGTATGAATTGGAGTACCATTCCAGAAATAAAAGATCCGTAAACAATCAAACTAACAAAAAATCAGACACAAAATAGAAAGGAACAGAGGTGAGAAAAGGAAAAAAAGAAGTTTAGAAAAATGCAATCAACAACAAACATTTACTAACACCTTTATTCATATGTTCAGATCCTCCAGCAGGTAACCAATGTGTTGGACTCCTGGATAGTTCTGTCCTCAGAGAGCCTACAATACTTTTGAGGAGACAAGATTTAGTCATTTGTAAAAGAGATCATTAAAAGGCAAAATAGTTGTTACTCCTGGAGTTGAGAGGAGAGAGCCATCTCTGCATTTATGGTATCTTTGGAGATCAGAGAAAAGTTCAGTGGTGCTGTGGTGGGAGGCAGGGGCAGATGAGAAAAATCTTGAAATGATCGACCATTTGCATTTGGTGACAAAAGGCTTGAGAATGACTTAACAAGGGAAGAACTGTTGTTTTTTGTTTTTGTTTTTGTTTTTCTTTTTAAGCAGTAGTGGTGAAAAATGATCTTAATATTCTTTGGAACAACAGAAAATCCCAAAAACAGACCTAACAGGGGCTTAGTAGTCTCACTGCATTTATGCTAAGGGGGAAGGGTTGATGGACAAGCCAAGACCTCCAGTGCATACTTCTGGCTTCCTTATTTGGCTTGAGAGACACCCATACCCTTTGTTGAGCTACTTATCCAGATCCTCTTCAAGCTCCATTTCTTTCTTTTCCCAGCAGATCCCTAGAGAGATGCCCTTTCAACCCTCCATCTCTGCTAAATGCCTTTTGGATCCCAACAGTAAAGCCCATTGGATGGTTAGACTGACTCAGAGCAGACTATTACTGAGGCTTACTAAGGCTGGCAAAAGAATTCTAACCAAATCTTCCAGTTTAGAAGCAAAATGACAGCTTCTTCCCAAGATATTGCCATGACAAAGCATAGCAACCATCCTACAAAGGGTTAATACTCCCCCACCCTTGCCCCCCAACTTGCTGCCAGAGATCAGCTAATCTGATAATTATGGCAACAAACACAGTTTAGACAAACAAGACCTGACCCTGAGGGTTTGGAATGAAAACATTTACTCTCTCCCTCCCCAGAGAGTCGGTGCCTGGAGCATAACACACAGAGAGACACTGGGAAGATACCCTTTCGCTGGAGCGACAGGGTGAAAACATCTGTGTTCCTGAGTTGCTTACGAAGATAAAGTTAATGGGGAGAAGGCATGGGGTGGGGGAGGCGGAGGAGCAGGGAATAGTGCAGTGGAAGGGTGTGTGTGTTTGAAGTAGATGGAAGATTTACCCATAACTGAAGATGTAAGCCAATTATAATTGATTTTACAACAGAGGCAGAGTGAGAGCAGAAATACAGAGGAGATTTGATGATGCACAATTTTGCAAAAAGCCTGGAGAGTGGCTAAAGGAGCAGAAGCATCTTAAAACACCAAAGTGGATTTACTTCGGAGAGCTAGAGCCAAAGGATATTCAAAGTAGTCTGGGATTCTGAGTGAATTTGACATGGGCCTGCCAGGGAGTGAGGTTCACAGTCTAAGTTAGCTGGTCATTCTTTCCTCACCCCGGTTTTGGTTTTGCGTCTAAACTGAACAACATGCCCTTTCCCCTCCCTGCCTACCTTAAAACCTGCCAAGCTTCTTTCCCTCTTTTACTTCTAAAATGCTGCTTCCTAGAAGAGAACTTTCTGGGCTGCTTAAACTGGAGATTCTGACCTTGGCTTGCTTCACCTTGGAATTCCAACAGTTCCTCCTTTCTCAATTCTACCCCTTAAGTTTTACTCCACATATCCAAGTCTTAGTGTTAAATGTCATTTCTTTTTTGTACATGGCTGGTGGTGTATCAGCTGGTAAATACTCCTTGACCCTTAGAACTCTCCAAATCATCTACAGGCATCCAAACCCCTCGGGGGTGCAGATTATATATATATATATATATATATATATATATATATATATAAAACACCAAGCTAAGAGAAGTAACTGCTGTGATTGATGACAGAGTCGATGTTTAAAATGAATTCCATAAGGTGAAAGATGGTCTAAAATCAATAAGGTAGGATGTGCCAGGAATGTGAAACACTGCATTTAGGTTCAAAAATCAATTGTACAAGTATAAGATGGAAAGACCTAGAAAACAACAGTTTACGTAGAAACAAAACAAACCAAACGAACATTTTTTGGTATGCAACTGGCTCAGTCTGAGATGACAATGAACCTGTCTGCTTAAATAGTGAGTACAATCATAGTAGGTATTAATAAAAGAATTGTGATCACATTAACATTTTACTGTGTTCTTAACAAAGGATGAGTAGGAACAAATTTATTTTATTCTATTTTATTTAAGTATAATTGTTTGCTGACCAAGCAGAGTCCAAGAGGCCATACAGAACAATTTTGTCTATACAGAGTTCACCTTGACAATCATCAGGGGCTCTATAACCTGTTCAGATGGTTCTACCTGCCCTTCTGTTTTGAATCTCACACAGGCCCACTTAGCTGTCTCTGGCAGTCTGTTGGAGAGTCCTCCAATCCTCAAGAAGAGACACTTCTTTCTAAACAGGCCAATCTCCTCACTGTTCCTTACACACCCTATTGTCATGGGTTCATTCGTTCATTCATTTATATAGCCTTTGACCATCCACTATGTGTCAGGCACTGTTCTAGGAACTGGGGGTTGAGTAGTGAAGAAGACATGGTCCCTGCCTTCATCAAGCTTATGTTCTCATGGCAGTAGGCAGACCCCAACAGAAACTAAAAAAAGGTCACAGACAATAAAAAGATAAGAAAAGTTACCAGTACTTGAAAAGCCTTCCTCCTTCTGCCTAGACTTTTCAGAACGTGATCTCCTGCTTCTTAATCTCACACGAGTTCCACCTTCCTCTTGGAGGTAGAGAAAACCCCAAGTTCTCTTTTCCCTGCCCATGAGCTTGTAACATATAATTTAGTACTCAGCTGCTCTCTATTGTTTCCCTAGTGCTAATTTTGCCTTCCAAGAGACTATAAGAGATGTTAAACTCTTTGAAGTTATAGGGTATGCCTTCTGTTTAAATATATTCAATCTCTATCTAGGATGTCTTTTAAAAGGAGATGAAAATGCACAGTTCAAACATGACAAGGTTTTTAAGCCGATAACAAGAGAACTTCTAGTGTCTCCGAAATCCTCTAGAACAATAATGCAAAGTTAGGACAATAGTTTGTTTATTTGCTGAATTTACATCCTTCAGAGAGTCCTAAACTTTGTAAGATTTTTAAAGCAATAAACATACTGAGTAGTGGCAAAACTAGAGAGAACAACAGAAGTAAATATTAAACAAGCTCAAAAAGAGAGGAATGGTAAGGATGGACAGACAATAGCAAATTCAGAAAAATGCTGTCTAAAACCGAGCCCAAACAACATTCTTTTGGGCCCTTCACACTCTGTAGAATACAAATGCTCCCACCCAGAAACAATAACAATGGACTGGTTAGAGGACTGGTTAAAAACATAATGGCACCTTCATACAGTGGACTGGTATGTGGACAGAATAACTTAGGTAAAGCTATATACGCTGACATGAAGAGATAGCTACTATGTAATTTAAAGAGCAAATCTCAGAACAATATGTTATTTTCATTAAAATAATATGTTATTTTCATTAAAATAAGATATATGTTATTTTCATTAAAAACTATATTTATATATGTATAGAAAAATGCATATAAAGGATATATACCAAATTGTTAATGATATTTTTGGAAATGGGGTTATAAGCAATGGAGTTGGGGAGACAGATAGGCAGGGGAATTTAATAATTTATTTTTACTTTATAACTTCTGAATGGTTGTATATCCTCCACTTTACACATATATATGTATATATATTTAGAACAAGCAATTATCACTTTAATAAAACAAATAGTTAACAAAAGGAGCCAGAATTTTTACTAATCTGTCTTTTGGAGAAGACACATGTTGTAGGGAAGACGATCATTTCTCATGTTTGGTTTGCTTCTTAGAGGATTATGGTTACCCAGAATAGTTCTTGAATTTGTATAGGTGCCTTGGGCCACATGGGAGGATTTTTGAAGAGAAACTCTAAACATCTGTCAATGGACTGTGCATGGCTCTACCCTGGAGACACTTAGGTAGAATGAAAGCATATCCAAACTAAAGATCTAGCAGGACACAGGAGCATGTTTGATGAGTTTGCTTCCTTAATGCAACTCAGGGATGCACTGAACAAATTCTTTGACAAATTTTTTAGTTGTATAAATGAACACCTGGAAAAATATGTGTAAGTAAAATTTTTATATCAACCATAATTTTAGGCAATAAGGAAAAACAATATTTAAGAGAATTTGAAGTCAAGAATGTGGCTTTGAAATGATAGGCATTTTGAGTTCTAACTGCCACTTACTAGCTTTGTGATCTTGGCAGATCACAGCAAGTCCTCAAATAACGTGATTTCATTTAACTTTGTTTGGTTATAAGGTTGATAAGATGCCTAGGAATTTAACTCTCAATTAGCCTATGGTAAAATTGATTTTGTTATATGTCATTTCACTTAAAGTCATAGAACCTATTGAGAACATTAAGTGAACACTTTCTATAGGTCACCTTCCATTGTTTTTCTCCTACCTCTTCTAAGTTCCTTTTAGGGATTCCTTTTTCTCTTCCCAACCCTGAAATGTATTCCCAAGGCTGCTGTCCGAGGCCTTCTTCTCCCTTCCTTGGGTAATATTATCTTCTCACAGCTTCAGTTACCACCACATGCCGGTGACACACAAATCAACAAATCAGGCCAATCTCTCTTTTTGGCTACATGCTCTGCCTAATGCCTTTCGGTGGATCTCCATTTCCCACGTACTAAAATCCTTTAACATACTTTACATGGTCTTTCAAAATTTGATTCCAATTTATCTTTTCAATCTCATTACTCACACATTTCCTCTTCCTTCTATGCTCCAGTCCTACCAAAACATTTTTCATTTATTTGACTAACTATATTAGGTGCTTTCTGACCTCTGGCCTTTACAATTACTGTGTCCTCAGCCTTCTTCTCTTGGTTAATTCATCCTTTAGATCTCATCTTACACCTCAATTTTTCTGAGAAATTCTTCTTCCTCCTCCTAATCTAGGCTATGTGTCTTAGCATTTAACCCAGAGATTTCCTGGTATTGCACCAAATGACTTCTTTACACAATTTGGATCACTCACAGTTGGATTGCCCATGAAACAAGGGATCATATTTGTCTCTTTTGTCATTGTGTACTTAGAACATAACCCTCAATACTGGCATTTAATAGTCTTATAATAGATATTTATTGAATAAAGAACTATTGTGATTAATATGAGTGAGGTGATATAATGGTTAAGAATTGGGCTCTGGGTTCAAATTTTGGCTCTACCGCTTAACAGCTGTGCAACTTTTAACTCATTGGTGCCTCAGTTCCTTATCTGTTACCCCATTTAAAATGCTTAGAGGAAATGAAGGACTAAATAATACCATCTTTTCCATTATAAAGCAAGTACTCAGTAAATAACTATTTCAACACTTAAAATTTCTTAGAGCAGTGCCTAACACATAAGATCATAATAAATATTAGTTATTATTATCACTATAAACTTTTGTAATGATAAAAATAATCTCTAGTTTTAAAAGTTTAGATTTCTGAGTATATGTTTTCTTAAATCACAACATATTTGTACCTAGTAAATCAGCTAGTCTCATAGCTTTTGATTCTAAGAAGCTATCTGAGCACTTGGGTGGAGAGTTATTAGAGACAGTAAGAGGGCAAGGAGGGAAGACCGATTGAGTTCAGTGTTAATGCTGTTTTCGATTTCAGTTTTTGCAGTATAGTGGTCTGGACTTTGAAAATAATATTTCTGTGACTCCTGCTTTTGTTCCTGATAGTTGTTCTCAAACTTTGGTGTGTGCATCCATATCATCTGGTAGCTTGTCAGACTTTAAGCAAACTCCCCTGTTGTTCTGATGCATACCAAAGTTTAGGAACCTGTGATCTAAAAAAAGCATTGATTAAAATCAACAACTATTACTATGACCATGTGGCATTATTAGGCTCAACAGGACTATGCTGGGAGTTATATTCTAGAAAGGGCTCTGAGAAAATGATCTCTGGGAGATGCTTCTGTTCTTGGGAGTGGCCTCTGAGACTGTGTTACCTCCAAGAGAATCCTAGAGACAGCTCTACCTCTACCAGGAGCAGCTGCTGAGAATAGGTACTGGGCTCGTTGGGAGTGCTCTTGCTAAGAGGTGTGCTGGAAGTGCCATTACGGGCCTCAGGTGGCAGCAAGTAACAGCACTGCTTCTCAAAGTGAGCCCCAGCATCATCTGCCTCCAGAATCACCTGAGTTTGTTAAAATCCAGATTCCTTTGTCTTGCTCCAGACCTACTGAATCAGGATCTGCATTTTAAACAAGTTTTACAGATTTTTCTGTGGCATGCTAAAATCAGAGGACCACTGACAAAAGGTGGAGTTGAGAGACCTTGAGATACTATGTGTCCCAGTCTCTGCCCTCTAGGGTGGAGAGGAGTTTTTGTTTTGTTTGGCCACACTCCCCTTCCTAGCAATCTGGCCAACTTGGAAGGCCATTCAGCATAGAACTTCAGACTGACTTCCCAAATCTTAGATGATCACCAGTCCCCAAAGACCAGCTGAAGGGTGTAACCGGCAAAATACTTTCGTAAATCAAAGCATAATTTTCTTTGAGTTATTAGGTGTTATGCACTTTTCTGAGGACAACTAGAGTAGGCATTTAGGAATATCCTGGTTAAAATGATTTTCTTTTGAGAGAAATCTTAATTGTGGTCAGTGGGCCTTGTCTGGATTCCTCTTGTAGAATCCTATAGGCGACAGGGCTGTCCTGGCACAGTTGGTTCAGGTGAGTGAAGCATTTTGTAGGTGACATCTACTCTCCTCATCTGTCAAACAAAGATAGATGAGCAGGGACTTTGTTGCCGCAGGGAATGTTACCGCCTTGGTTTTCCCATCAAACTCTGTCAGGCTTTGTAACTTGAAGAAATGAAAGGAGTAGCAGGAGAGGGACAGTTTCTAACAAGCTGTCAGCAGGGCCCCACCACTGGCTGGAAGCTTCCCTCTTTGTCGGCTTGCCTCAGCCCTGACTTTGTTCCAATGCTATTAGGGAAAAATCCTTGAGTTTCTCTCAGAGAAAGAGAAGTGGCCTGGGGCTGAGAGGCACAGAATCATAAGTAATTTCTCTCATTATACACTTCCAGTGCTTAATCGCCATTTCAAAGAGGAAGAGCCATCACTGCCGACCTGGAGAATTTTGCCCTAGACAAGATGTACCACTCCTCAGACTGCAGCTTAATCAGTGTGCTTTTCTCAATGGCTCCAAATGGGAGAGACCTGGCTCCCAGCAAGGCCAAGTCGTAGGTGGCCTTCTGTCCCCAATAATTTTTAGGGCTGGGACAAGAGAGAATTCACAAAGTGCTAATATAGAGATCCTTCTAGCAGAGGGAGCTGCTTGCATGAGTGAGTTATCAGAGGAACCAGAGAGGTCATTAGAGTCGAGGCCAAGTATAACACTGGATGGGAGGGTATCTAGAGAAGTCAGAGCAATGCAATTCCAGTAATCCCAGAGCTGAGATGTGACGGGTTTAATAACAAAAACCCTGGGTGCCCTAGCAGTTTTTGTTTTGTGTAGGTATTATAGATTTGTTTCATTTTTGTCAGCCACTATACTCTTTATTATAAAATTATACATTCGAGATTATAATATTAAAATAATAATTAGTTTAAATGGTCTGTAATCCAGGATTACAGATGGTATGACAGCTCAGGAATGTGTTTTGGATAGTTATACAAGTAGTGCATGGATACATTCTTGCTGTAAAATATTTAGAAGTTTATAAAGCAAAAAGTCCCTTTCTCCTTCATTCCTCTTCTCAGAGGTAACCACTGTCAACAGTTTGGTGACTACTCTTCAGTCATCCTTCTAAACATTGTTATATATATATATATGTGTGTGTGTGTGTGTGTGTGTATATGTGTGTGTGTGTGTGTGTGTATACAACACGCGCGCACTTATCTTTTCACATAAATGAGATCATATATCGCATGTTATAGAACTTTTTAAAAGTTAATAGTATATACCTCAAAGATATTTTCGTGGCAGTAGATGTGTCTTCCTCATTCATTTTAACATTAACACAGTACTGCATTATGTGGATGTGCCCTACTTATGTAACCACTCACTAATTGATGAACATTAAAATTGCTTCCAATATGTTTGTTATTACAAACAATGCTGCAGTGATCCTCTGTGCACATACGTCTTTGTGCACATATTCTTGTAGGACAGATTTCTGGAAGCCAAATTGCAGGATCAACAGCAAACCTCAAGCCATTTTTTGGTTTCATTACCATTTCTACATTTGTTTATTGCACCATGTGCCTAACTCTGCTCATCTCTTGATTCATCTCAATCAATGGTTCTCAATACCAGCAGTATGTTAGATTAACTTGATGAACTTTGGAAAATTACATATGCGCCAACTGTACCCCAGATCCCCTGAATTGGAATTTTTGAAAGTAGAGCTCAGGCTTTGGATTGCCAGAAAAAAATCTGAAAATTCTAATGTGCAGCAAGGATTGAGAATCATTGATCTATACATTAAATAAGATAAAACAGAACTCTAGAGTATTTTAAGATAATATAACCAATTATTATAGAAACAGAGTAAGTCAAATAGTCACTGATTAATCTTTAATTGTTTACTCTGAGAACAGCTTGAGTAAATAAAGTTGTCTAGGTAAAAATAAATTTGATATTTAATAGTTGTATAGCATTTTTATTTCTTGAAAGTGCTTTCCTTTTTACTTACAAGTAAAAAAAAAAAAAAAACTCACAGCATCTTCAGTTTAAAGCCGTGAGCAAAGTGGGCCAGGAATGACTTAGTCCATTTTATGGTGTTGGAGTTGATGGGGGTTAAATGATCCTTCTCAGTTTTAATGTGCTTGGGAGGAATCTGGGGATCTTCTTAAAATACAGATTCCTACTTAGTAGGCTTGGGGTGGGGCCTGAAATTTTGTATTTCTAACAATCACATTGTTGATGCTGATGCTACTGGTCTCAGAACCATGCTCTGATTAGTGAACCCCTGGATAAAAAAAAAATAGTGAGCTAAATACAATGAAGAACCTAATCCAATGGAAAAAAACTGGGTGTCATTGGGCTTTCTCCTGAATATGGCACTAACAGGATTCCAAGACTATATTGGCTGTCATACCATCTGTAATCCTGGAGCTGGCCCAATACTGTGTCTTGTCTCTGACTATATAACCTACTCTTCTGGGGAATCGTGATTGGAGCATCATCTGATGGAGGCCTTTAGTACTCATTCCACTGTCTTTCATGCCTCAGTTATAGCCCAGTCCTTTCATGGGGAACCAGAGGACCCAACTTTGAACCTGAATTGTCTCTGTCCACCATTTACTCTCCTGGTCACTGGTTTTCCCGAGAAGACTTTGCAGCCCAGTGCTGCCTCTCAAGTCCACCAGACATGAAGGAGATGCTGCAAGTCTCTTGGTGATATCCACTCACCATCTTTGACAAGGCTGTCCTCTTTGGGCAGTGCCTGTCCTCAATTTTCCTCTCAGCTTTTAGAGATTCTTGTCATATGTAGGATAAGAATAAAAAACATATAAATGAATATTTCTAATTCTCCCTTCTCTTGATACTTCTTTCTTTAACTTCATAAAACTCTATGTTAATCTTAGAGTAAATTTCTTACTTGCTTCACATTTCTCAAATGAACCATAAAGATAAAAATACTTGTATCTTACCAATGGAAATTACATTTAAAAAATATTTTTGTGTTTTTACCTTGTGTAACAAAAGAGCTAGAAGCAATAATAAAATAATACATTAAAGGCATTGTTTTTAATGGGCTATTTTCTCTTGAAAACATCAGTTGCCAAAATGGATTCCAGAAATCAAAGATTAATATGTGCAAGCTGTAGGCTCTAAGAAGTGCTGCTGAGGTAGGAATTAGAAGTGGAATGCTATCCATGCTGG
Organism: Eidolon dupreanum; assembly: GCA_028627145.1. Taxonomy (NCBI): domain Eukaryota; kingdom Metazoa; phylum Chordata; class Mammalia; order Chiroptera; family Pteropodidae; genus Eidolon; species Eidolon dupreanum. The sequence continues at coordinate 18,371,182 of CM053506.1, forward strand.
AGGGAACATTCTGAGGGGGAAAGGACTGGCTTCAACTAAATTAATTTCCTCTATTATTTGCTTTCATATGCCTTTTCCATGAAGCACCTATATACCATGGCTTTAATTTTAGTAATTTTATTTATTCAATGCTCTTATTAATTGTCTTCCCCATTAGAGAATCTGTGAAGAGAAAGACTTTGTATATTATTTTTTGTTTTGTTAACTCCTAGTGCAATGCCTGGCACATGGTAGATGGTCAATAAATATTAATCAAATGAATGAATAAATGAATGAATAAATCATGAAGAAAAAGAAACACTGGTATTATGTTATAAGATAGTTAAACTAAGGTTAAAACTAAAACTAAAATGAACTAAAACTAAATGAAACAAAAAAAATTCCCAAGAAGTCTACAAAACTTTGCTCAGAAGAAAGACTCCTGATTGGAAAAATTGGAGGTCCATAGCTTTAATCATGTGAAAAATGTATTCACACACAACATCTTATCCTTTTAAATAATTTTGACATTGTTATACGATTCCCTGTAAGCCCTTATACTTCCTCAATATCTGGAGGAGGATGTTTATCAGTTCAGAACCTGGAACTGTTGTATGGAAAGTAATATGATGTCAGAAAGCAAATACAGTGACTTCATCACAGGAATCTCTCATGGTCTTTTAAAACATAATCAATGAACCAATAATACATTAAAAATGTTTTAAAAATATGCTCTATCTGAAAAAGAAGTTGTGGTATTGATTTTCAGGTATGATTTAATGTAAAATATTCCAAGATCTTTGAAATAAGAGCACAATATAATTTCATTATTTCATTCAATAAATTTTTTTTATCACACTAGAGGCAACTTGGCATAGTGGAGCAGGGACCCCGAAGCTGGACTGTGTGTGTCCATATCCCCACCACTGTCTAACTGTGCCATCTTGGGAAAATTGCTTAATTGCTTTTTGCCTCAGTTTCCTCATCTGTTAAATGGGATAAGAAGACACGTACTTTGGTTGTTATTATAATTTGAATGGTTTAGTGTTTATAGAGCACTTAGAACAGTACCTGGCATACAGTAAGGACTATATACATGGTTTTAAATAAACAAACTCTTGTGATGTGGTAGGCAGCTATCAAGCACCAAGAGACCCTCCAGAAAGTAGTGAACTAGTATCTACTGAACACTTGCTGTGTATGAAGTATTAATCTTTAGGCAGTTTTGTATCAATTTTCATGACAACCCCAATAGAGATATCATCCTCATTCATTCCTTCAGCTGGTGTTTATCGAGTATCTACTAGATGTCAGGAGCTGTTTTAGGTCCTGGGATAGAGTGTCTTGTAATTTATATTTTAAAAATCACTATTTTATTAACAAGTGATTTTCAATAGCTCCCTCGATTTCCAGATCTCTAAACGGAAGCACACCATATTATTCTTCATCAAAAAATAGTTTCTCATAACTTCTGAAGTTTTAAATTATTACATCTGTAGTGCTTTGAAGAACTACTTATTTTCTCCATTTTACTTAATTATCATTGTTAGATACAATCTTAATTTTGTATTCTTGTGAAGTCTCTCATCTGTTTTTTCAATACAAATTTGATTTTGGTTGTAAATAACACATTTGTTGGAAAGTACATCATTGTTTACTGCTTTTCTATTAAAGCAATGCTGCATGTATAACTGTATATCTCTATACCTATCTATCTCTGCAAACTTGTATACATTTCTTCAAGGTAGATTCCTAGAAGAGAAATTGCTTGGTAAATTGCTACATGCATTTTGTTTGACTGATATCGCCAAAATGCACTCTAAGAACAAGTTTTATGAATTAATATTCTCACCAATAGTGCATGAAATGCTTTCCCCCTTGCACTCTCAATAACACTGTTTTATCAATATTTAAAATTTTTGTCAGAGGAGCAAAAATGGGTAATTTGGTTTCAATTTAATAATGAAGATAATTTTGGTATGTTTATTGGCCATTTGTATTTCCTTCTTTCCTAATTTCTTTATATCCTCCATTCATTTTTCCATCATTACAATGAAGCTCTGAGTTATATAATAGATGTGACTGATAAGCATGCTGCAAATATTTTTTCAAAGTCATATTTTTATTTATAGTGTCTATCACCATACAAAGTTGATTTATTTCTTCACGGCTTCTGAGATAGTGTCATAATTGAGAAAGTCTATTCCACCCTAATAATGTTTCAAAAATCTCCTTTATTTTCTCCATTTTGCTTGCAGTTTAAAATATTTAAATCTTAAATCCACCTCGAGTTTATTTTTTTGCTCCCAAATGAATTTGACATGATAATTGACAATCACATTATATGAAGATCCGTACTTAAAAAGGTACATTTTTTCTAAAAGCACATATTGAGAGTTAAATATGGTTATACTATCTCAAGAGAGTTCTGGAAGCATATATGTCTATAGTCAAAGCAGGGGATTTTTCTGGGACAGGTGTCCTCTGTACTCCAGTCCAACTAAATAAAAATGCTACTGTAATAGCAATAATGATCAAAAGTAGTACTTATCTTCAGTAAGTCAGATATTCTGAAAGTCAAATAATTGGCAAGTGAGTTTATATTTTAAAGTGGTAGTTTCCTTCATATAAATGTTTAATTATATGCTAGACATATGTGACTTGTGAAAGCACTTTATAGAGGCGCCTCATTTTCTGGCATATATTCCCAAGTTTATAGAAAATAGCTGATTTACAGGGTAGATAGAGACTAGGGCAGAACCTTGTACCAACGAGTAGGTAAAACCGTCAGAGAGGAGGAAGGATTTAAAACAGAGTGGAAGTCTTTCAATTACCTTGTACTAGACATCCCTAGCTAGAGAGTAAAGGTCCTATATCTTTTTCCTGTTTTTGCCTGATCAATAAAGAAGTGCTTTGTAAACTAGATAATGTGGAAGATAGTTATTTGAATGAATTCTGGATGAAAAAGTTCTAGAGATCTGTTGCATAACAATGTGAATATAGTTAATGCTACTATAAGGTACTTTACAATTGTTATGATAGTAAATTTTGTTGTTTTTTACTACAATTAAAAAAGTTATTTCTGCATTGTAGTTTATGTTTTTAATGAATCAACAAATATTTGAGTATCTATTCTGTATGAAATATCTTGTTGCTGTGGAGGATACCATGAAATATAATTGATGGTTTCAGTTCTCAGGAATAAACAATCAATCAAATGGGAGGAATAAGATAAGTACACATGGAAATGAATAATCTCAGGCAATATAATGACACTAAATGAGAAGGGGCACAAAGTCTTATAGTTTAGAAATGGCAGGCATTTCTTTAGGCTATAGTGATAGAAATATGTGTTAGGTACTTAAGTGGCTTTTACTAGATCTAGGGGGCATTATCTGCATTTAATAGATAAGAAAACAAAGACTCAGAGGTTGTAATTTTTTCAAGTTTGCAAGGCAGAGCTGGGAATTAGATTCAGTGTCTTCCAGCTCTGACTCCTGGTGGGATTTATTTAAATTGGCACTGAAGACTTGCTGCCAAAAAAGTTTTGAGGGTTAGAGCAGAATCCAAATGTACTAGGGATACTGCGGTTACGTATTTACTAGAACTAGGATTATTCTCTCTGCTCTGTCATCCTGCCCAAGAGCATCATGTAAATTTTAGTACAAAATAACAGATTCTTTCTTGCTACTTACTGGATAGAGAAATCATACTGCAATAGACTAAGGACTAGCATGCAAGGATTCAATCTCACTGCTATATACACACAGACATTCGGCCAACTGCAGTCCCATGAAAGACATCCCTACCCATCATGCCTGACATTCTTTAAAGTCATAATACACGTGGTATAATTGTGATTGGTCTGATCTGCCCCAGGTGTGACAGGAAAACTAAGACAGAGCAGAATAAAGTCAGTGAATTAGGATTCAAAGGCAGTTATCAGGGCTAAGACCATATGAGTTACACACATTTTTAAAACCACATCCTGCTAGTTCAGTAGATTGACTTCTACCCAGAAAGTGCAGGAGCATTAGGTCTGTTCATACAATAACCCGATCTGATTGACCAGGGTCAAGCTACTGTTTATCTTTGCCAGACAGAACCCATATCCTGAGCTGAGGACCTAAAACCTGTGTTTTTCACCAGTTACTTCAAGGCAATACAAGTTCTGACGTTCTTTCTACGTAACCAGCTAACCAAAAAGAAAAGTATTCTTTAAAAAAAAGTATTAGGTAAAAGTAAACACACAGACACAGTGGTCAAAGTCTTTGTTTTTATTGTCTTTCTCTTTGAGTAGTCAACATTGTGTAAAAGAAGGGCAGTGCTGCCCTCTACTGCTGGATGTTGAAATGTTAGCAATACACTTCTATTTTCCTGCTAGCTACGTGGAATAGATTAAATCTATTACATTGTTTTAGACTATCCCTTTAGGGGCTGTTTAAAAGAAATATGTTCTTAGCAAATACATTGGATCTGTTTCCTCCATTGTCATCTTGTACCAAAATGCAGGACTTTAGGACATGACTCACTAAAAGAAGGACAACTTGGGGAAAAATGCTTAACACATTGCTCTAGAAGTACAAGGCTGTATTTGTGATGCATTTAGGGAGAAACAGGGCAAGGAGAGGAAGTTTTCTTTTGACTTTAATTAATGTCTGTAGCCTTACTATTCTTCTGTCTTTCAAGTGCCTTCTTTTGCTTTTTGTTAAGTCAATCCAATTCCTTTGTGTTTCTTCAGCTGGAGATGACAACAATCACCTCAGGATGTTGAGAGAGTAGTAGAATGTTGTTTCTAAAATACTTTCTATTCTTCAAAAAAGATAATATAGAAATACAAAGGGCTATTATTAATACAGCTTCATCTCAATTATTAAATGTGTTGTCTTATAACTTTTAAATTGCTTTGAGAGTTTACAGATTGCTACGAAGACTTCTTGAAGAACTCTATTTTTAAAATTGTGTTCTCTGCTTTCTTTTCCATTTTTAAAAAAATTCAGAGTACATGTCTACAAGAGGCCAGAGCAGAAAGAACTCAAAAAGAGTTAGCCTAACCATTACCCTAGAGCTACCCAGGTAAAGTGTAATCTCTATGACAATAACAATAATTTCTACAACTGTGTTAAAGGCATGTGTGTATCAACATTAAATAAAAATCTTTTTTGTCCCACTTTACGATAAGAATACTAAAACTCAGACACATTAAGTAATTTACACAGTTTCGAAACTAATAGGCAAAACTAGAATTTGATTGCAGGTACAAAGTGTATGCATTATTCTGTTATGCAGCTCATTCAGTGAACAAAGTAAATACATTTCAAGGCAAGTGCTTATAAATGGTATCTGTGATAATGATGATGATGATGATGATAATGATGGCAATGGTGACAGCTAACATACTGAGTATTTACTGTCAGGTGCAATTCAAAGCCTTTTACACTAAATTATTTAATTACATTAACTTAGCAAGCCCATGAGGTAGAACTATTATTATCCTTATGTTACAGATGAGGAAACTGAGGCATACAGAGGAAATCTAGTTCCAGAGACCATGCTTTAAACCATTATGCTACACTGCTTCTTAAGCACAAACTATATAGCACAACACTTTCTAAATGGTGCCCTGAAACTTAATTACATTCAGCAAGTAAATAGAACCATCAATACTTGTCATCCTATTGATATTTCTGTAATATAAAGGTATCAGCAGCTCTAAAAACAGTTCTGCCTATGTAGGTGCCTGGTTCAGGAACTAATGTTAGATCCTGTCTATTCCAGGCCTTTTACACTTGCCATTCTATGAGACAAAAAGCAGTAAGAGACCCTCACTTGGTCCAATCTATGCATGTGGGTGAGGTAAGTAGTCACACTTAAGGAAGGGAGGAAAGAAATAGGGAGAGAGGAAAGAGAAGCCAGGGGAGATGTTTCTACCAAAATACACCTAGGAAACAAGCCCATTAATTGGAGGTGCAGGGTTGATAAGCCATCTCTTTCCTTAGCAAGATTTAATTCAATATAGTGAGAGAACAGCACCACCTCTATGCTTATCTTATCGCTCACCATTTGGCCACAATGTGATCTGGAACAGATCTCCTCTTACAGCTTTGGGTTTTAAAGAAACATTTGTTCAGCATACAGCTCAGCTGCTAAATAACATTTTACCCTTAGTGACAGCATATACCCAAATATAACCATTCCAAACACTTTGCACTTGAATGCAAAGTGTAAAAAAAACCTATTCTCTGATTTATTCCTGGGTTTAGACCTTCTGGGTATCAGGGACAAGACTGAGTACAATAAGCAGGTATGGGTTTGCTTGGAGATCTATGCAGTGCCCACTGGTGCCCTGGCCTGGCTTGCCTCTTATGTTATGGGGCAGTGCTGCCCAGCCCTGAAGGCTTCAGATTTTCAAAAGAGCTAATTCTAAAGGGATTCATTCTAGACGAAGCTGGTGCTGCCTGTGTTCCCAGTTCCTCCCTTCTAATTCTTTTGAAGAGAGGGGAAAAAAAAAAAAGGTAAAAGGATGGTAGGGAGGACACTTGAACAGATAGATAATCATAGCAAAGTCAGGAGGCAGGGGGCCCATCTTTCTTTGAGCCCTTATGTCCTTTCTCTGGACATTCACTTTATCTGACTGCTTACTTGTTTGGGCAATGTTTGCCTCTCAAGAGTCTTTTGCTTGTTACCATTCAGCAGGGAGGCAGTGTTGCATCAATTCTAAGTGTTAAAATTAGCAATGGCCTGGAAAGCATTTTGTTTATTTTAAGATTGGCATTTTCCTTAGAGGGGCATCCTGCAGAGCTCAAGACAGAAGAGTACTGAAATTAATCTCCAAGAACCTCATATTCTAAAGTAAAAAGGTTGAGACTGGGATCCCACTAATATGTAGTCCCCTCCAGGCCCCCCACCCTCAAACACACTCAGTAACTATTTGGCCCTTTCAAAATTCAGAAGATATCAATGGAGACATAAGGGAAAAACTGCATACATATGGCACTGTCTTTGCCCCTATCAGCATTGACTTGGTTATGGAGCTGCTTAGCTTGTCAATAAATATTTATTTGGACTTAGCTAAGTAGATAGTGTTTAGCTAAATTAGGGTTGTTTTCCCCCCAGGGAATGACATAAAGAGTGACCATGATATTGTTGGTCAGTGCTGTGAAGATCATACTTCTAAATCAAACTCTGGGAAGGTTGGGCTATAGAACACGCCTCTCAGCAGTTGTCCTCTGACTGTGCTTTTGGAAGCACTGAAAGTTCATTGTCATTTCACCTTCAGTGTTGAACTTGCAATCTTAGAGGAAAGTATGGTTAGTGAAACACCGTGGGCAGTTACCTTTAAAGCTAGAGGTAATGTTTCTGAAAAGAAGCAGACAATCAAAGGTTGGTAGGTATTGCACAAAGTTCTTTTGGCTTGTTTATTACTTTGAATGGAAAATTCATTTGGAGACTTGTTGTATTATCCAAAAATAACGCTGCGGTATTCTTTTGTACTGAAACACCAAGAGAAGTGACTCCTCCTTCTACCATTTATTGGATATTTACTAAGTGCAAGAACCTGAGGGAGACTTATAGGCAGTAAGATCTCTAGCCAAAAGGAGCTTACCATCTACAAGGGGTGTGGCAGATGTGTAACGATAACAAAAACTAACATTTGGGGAGTGCTTACTATATGTAACAAAACACTTCATATGTATTAACTCACATAATCCCCACAATCCCCCCAAGGAAAATACTATTATCTCCACTTTACAGGGCAGGAACAGAGAGGTTAAGTAACTTGCCTAAACCTGCCCAAGTTATTAAGCGGCAGGGCCACAATCTAAACTAGGGCATTTTCTTAAATGGTGGTATTATTAACAAGGTACAGAAGAAAAGGAAGGAGAGATGGATTTTGACCAAAGTGAGGGTTAAGGGAAGACTTTATGGAGAAAGCATTTGCTCTCGGTCTGAAGGTCACCAAGTGGAGTGGCGGGGCTGGGGAGGAGGGGGAAGAAACAGCCTGACTAAAAGAAGAGGCAGTCTGGGTATCAGCCAGCTGAGGACAGCAAGATCTGGTTGAGTATGTGCGTGGAAGAGGGAGGCTGCGCCCAGATCTTGAAGGTCCTTGAGGACCAGGTCTTTCCTGAAAGGAAAGGGGAGCAAAAATCTCAAACTGTAAGAGCAGCAGAGAGGAATTTCTGCTCTCTCCCTCAGTTTTAGTAGGACGTCCCCTGTCTGAGACCAGGCGGGTGACCCACCCCCTCAGGGAGATACAGTCAACCAAGGTGGTCAAGGTTGCCCGTGCAGGCTGCAGAGCAGCACGTCCTGAGCCCAGACGCCGGGGACTTGGCTGCCAGCCCTGGCCAGATTGGGTAAGAACGTGCGCACTACCCGGCTTGTCAGCGAGAACACCTGCCCCGCGGGAGAGGAAGGCCCGACCTCTGGGATTCCCGCCGGCCGCCTCTCCTTAGTCTCGCGGCTTTCGAAGGTCGACGAGGTAGTCTCCTGGACACACTGGCCGCTCGGCTCCTCCCTTCAGTCCCGGGACGCCCCAGGACCACTGGCCTCAACGATAGGAGCACGCGCTGCCAATCAACTCTAGCCCCCGCCCCCATCTCAGCCGGCGTATATTGTATTGGTTGTATCATTACCAGCCTCCGATGAGATTTCTTCTTGGATTGGCTAACAGCATCTCCTCCCTGGAGGCCCTTGTGCGTCAGAAGCTCGCGATTGGTTAACCGCGTTGCCAAGCTCCGGACGCGGCTCCACTATTGGAGGCCGCGGGCCCGCCCCCACCCGCTAGGTGAAGGTGAGAGTCTCCTCCAGCAGGCTCAGCTAGACCAGACTCAGCAGATTAAGGCCCGCGGTGGAAGTTCTCGGCTCACTCGAGCTCTCTCGATATGGCGCCTCCGTCAGTCTTTACCGAGGTTCCACAGGCCCAGCCGGTCCTTGTCTTTAAGCTCACTGCCGACTTCCGAGAGGATCCGGATCCCCGCAAGGTCAACCTAGGAGTGGGAGGTAAAGATGCAGTAGTGCTCAGAAGCGTGAGCAGCTTGGGATGCAGAGCGGACCTAACCTGGGCGGTGGGGACAATGGGAGAGGCTGAGGCCCAGCTTGGCGCTGGCTGGAGAGGCGGGCCCCGGGAGGAGGCAAGATCCATGAGGCTTAGTTCAACCTGCCCATTTTATAGATGGGTTTATGAGTCTCTGGAAAATAAAGATGTGTCCGAGGTCACATAGAACAGGTAGCAGTCAGGACACAAACTCAGTTTTTCTGATTCCCTAGTCTGTGTTCTTTATACTATATCCTTAAACTTTGTAAAAAAAAAAAAAAAAAAAAAAAAAATGGGGCGGCCGGAGATTGTAAGGAGAGGGCGAAAGATAGGAAGCCTGATGGACTAGGTTTGGAGTCCTGGTTGATGGGAAACCGATATAGGAGAACGCAGCCCTAGGGAGCTCTGGTCTGAGGTGGTAAATCTTTGAGTGACTACCAGATATCAATCAGGTACTTTACCAAGCCTTGTTGGAGGAAGACAGGCTTTTTTTGGCCTCAAGGAGTTAAGTGAGTTAAGTGCTTCTGACAGGTTAATGCTTTTCTGGGGAAGAATGTTCTGGCCCTCACAGATGTGGCAGGAATGAATGGAGGTGGTGGAAAGAAGTGTAAGAGTGTGGCCATTAGAAGCTCATTTTCTGCATCTCCTTGTCTTCATTTCTTGCTTGTGTTTCTTGGACTTTGGACAGCTCAGAACATGGGCCTCCGTTTCCCCTTTTGCCAAGAAAAAGATTTAGACCGAAGTGCCTCTGAAATTCCTTTAATGCTTATCTTCTCTGATGAATCCCTTATTTCTACACTGTCGTTTGGATGTTTGTAACCCCACTGACCTTTCCTCGCCCACATACAAAGACCAGCAAGGGAGAAGAAAATGAGTAGGATGATATTATATGGTAGGGAGCAAGCAGATTTAAAGGACATAAAATTTTGAAAATAGAAAGTTGAACTGTTTGGTAGCAGCAAGTGGTGAGAAGGAGGTTCAAAATCAGGCTTTCTACAGTGACTGCATCTGTACATAGGACCCATTAATAAAAGTCTTCACCAAGAAGTATGGGGGAGGGATGAGAAAAAAAGCCATAAAAAGTGATAGTTTGTTGAAGCTGGGAAATTAGTACCTGGGCATCCATTATATTATTTTTGCAACTTTTGTATATGTTTGAAATTTTCCATAGTAAAGAAAGAATTTTTTTTTAAAAAGTCAGTACTACTTAGTTTCACCCATGGAGGGAAAGTGATGTTTTTAGCAGGCAGCAGAGTGAGAAATATTGAAAGATTTCCTTGAATTGGGTTGGAGTGGGTACTATTCTAGCTCTTATTTAAATTCAATCTAAAACCACCAAGTATTTCTTTAGGGCCAGATATGTAGTGAGGAACTAATATTGGTGTTGATCTAAATATATCTTTTTGAAACTTCAGATTTCGTTGGCTTAGTTACCTTTGAATTGTGTTATGGGTTTTTTGTGAGGATTAAATACATTTAAAGTGCTTAGAATAGTTCTTGGTACATAAGTAGGAGTTATGTAGGTAGCATCTATTACTATTATTGTTGTTTTGGTGTATCTTTGGGTTGGTCATATACAAGATGTTAAATAAAAATTTTCAACTCAAAAACTGCAAAATGAAATAATTTTTGAAATTGGTTCAGAAATACCTTGCTCATGCAGAGTTAAAGTGCCCTGCTAGCCTATACCAGAAGTAATTAGCTCAGATGCATAGTCTGCAGCTCAGATGGTCACCTCAACTGTGACCGTGACTTTGTCATGGTTTCCAGGAACCCAGGAACTCTAACTCCTTACTATGAGCAAGTGATTTATTCATTTAATCTCCTTTAATGTTTACAACAACTCTGAAGAGTCGTATATTGCTATTACTGTTTTACAGGTAAGGAAGCCAAAGCCCAGATTTATGAAGCTGTTTGCCCCAGGTCATATGGCCATCTGTGGTAGAGCTGGGATTCTAGGCCAGGTCTCTCACGCTCATGGGTCTCTGCCCCCTCCTCAGTTTTGGGTACCTTTAGGTGCTCCAGAGGCAGCCAGTGCTCTGTAGTGGGAAGAGGCAGGAGACCTGGGTTTAGGTCCAGCAATGTGACCTTAGGAAGGTTATCCAACAAGCTTAACCTGTTCAATGAGGAACTAGGACAGAATGCCCTCTCTCTAAAATTCTAAGATTCGTCTAGCACATTAGATGACTGTAGTGTAGAATAATAATGTTACTGACCTCATCAGTGTGACTGAGGATTAAATGAATACTTATATATGAAATGTGATATGTAAATGAAAAATGTTATATAAATGTTATTTTTGATGGTCACTGTGACCCATCTTTTTTGTGGATGGCAGGTTCTCAGATACAGGTCTAATTAGAGTAGAATAAGAGGTCTTGTCCTCTCTATTTATGCATATCCCAAAGTATATTCTTTGTGAAGAAAACATAATTAATTACTGATTTGGGAGAAGATACTCTTTTTTCTCCAAATTAAGATAAAGACCAATGGAGGTTATTCATCTCAAGTTCCAGTGATGTTGGACATGATTAGAATAAACTGCAACCGTAATCTCTTTAGCTATTTGCTACTTACAGATCATTTCCCCGGAGAGTTTCTTCTTTCTGTGACTAATTCCATAATTTCCTCATAGTTAGAGCAGAGCATCACATTTTCCACTAAGTATGATGTTCTCTAAGTTGACTGTTTTCGTGCTTCTCATGCTTCTCAGTTTCAGACAAATGGCTTTAAGTGCAGGGGAGACGTGGGTCTAGCTTGATGCAGCCTGAAGCAAGACATTTCTTCTTAGACTCCAGTTCGTTTATCATGTAAACTTAGCTTTCTTTTGCTCCAGACAAACTGCACCTACCTTAATATTTGTTGTTGTTTTTAATGTGGGTCCTGGTGCCTTCAAATAAAATTGTAGAGAACTGTGCTGTATCAGGTGTTTCTGATTACCCCCTGACCCTCTCCCCAGGCCCTTAGTTGGAGAAGAGCCTTAGAGGCATACCTGTGTGGGCTCTTGAGTAGAGATGGGTGAGGGAAATAGAAATCTTAGGAGGAGAGTGATGGTTTTATCATTTAATTTTCTATGTTTTTCCTTTTCTTCTGGAAAGCAAGATTGCTGGACTCACCAGAGTAACCCATGAAAAAAGGCTACTCACACAGTCCTCTGGGGCCTGCTTGCTTGGGCTTTCCCCAGGCATCTTTTGATCTTAAAAAAAAGCACATGGATCCATGAGCTTAATAGTATGAGAGACTAGCTCTTATAATCCTTGTGATCTTGGACAAACTATTTAACTTGTCTGGCCTCAGTTTCCAGATCCCTAAAGAAGGGATCACGATATCTATTTGGTGCATTGTTATGAGAATTGAGAGTAAAGAAAAAAATGTAAAACATTTAGCACAGTGCCTTGTATGTACTAAGTATTCAGTAGACCCTTGTTGTTATGACGGCTTCAGCTACCATCAATGTCTATAATTATGAAATTTTTCTCTCTATCCTGGACTTCTTCCCTAAATGCCAGACCTATATACTTGCTACAGTTTGCTGGACCCATTCTACAACCACCTCAAATTCAACATGTTTAAAACACAACTCATCATTTCTATCTTCCTTTCAATCTTTTCTTTCATTTTCCCTTTAGGTTCTATGTCTTGGTCAATGCTACCACCACTAGTCACTAGAGAGAGACCTTAGAGTCATCAGTGACCCTTTCCTGGACCTCACTTTATTTGGTTGGTTATTAGCTTTTGTCTTTTCTACCTCAAAAATTTGTTTTGAATATCTCTCTATTTCTTTATCTCTGTTGCCACTGTCTTGATTCAAGACCTCATTATTTTCCTTTGGGATTATTGCAGTAACCTCTTGATTTAGTTATCTGCCTCTGTCCTCCTCTCCAGTTTATTTTCTATCATGTCACTCAGATGATCCTATTAAAATGAACAGCTGTTCATATCACTCTCTTGCTTAAATGCTGTCAGTGGTTTCCCCAGTGAACTGAAGTTCCTTCTAGAAGAGATTCCAAGACTCTGAGCTACTCCTTGCTAATCCCCCATGGATCCTGTATCCCAGCCATGAAGATGCAGATCCTCAAAAAACTCATCTCTCTAAGCTCTGGGACCTTGCACAGGTCTTCCCTCTGTCTGGAATGCCCTTCTTTCCTTGTTTATCTTTTAAACCTTTCATACTTCGTCCTCTGTAAAATCTCCTCTAATCCCTCATTGGAGAATGAAGGGCTCTGTTCTCTGTTTCCTGTAGGGCAGTTTCTTATTTTATCTCTTCCAACTCCATGTAGCTACTTCTAGCTGGTGCCGGCTTCCTGGTAGATTCAGTAAGTTCTTGTTAAATGAATGAGTGGATGAAAGTCTGAATGAGAAACTCATAGGTCCAGCAAACAGGAGTAAAATCCCTTGAGAGAACAGAAATGCCAGTTGTTGACAATGCTTGACCTCATTGCTCCAATTACCCAAGAGGAACCTGCAGTTCTGCTTCATTAGGGCAATTAGGCGAGGCATTGGGAATACATCAGGATCTGAACCTGGGGAAACCGGGCAGTGAAGAAGGAAGGGGAAGTATAAATTGGCCAATTCCTCTTTTGGCACAGTATAAACACATTGCCTCCCTGCCACCAGTTATATTACAATATTTCTTAGAGTTGCACCAAGTATACAGACAGTACTGGTAAGAGCAGCAATACTATGGCTTTTTCTTTACCTTTCATATTTTATTTATTTAGAACATATGATTTAAAAATGACATATATATATATATGTATATATATATATATATACATATATATATATATATATAGCATAATTGTATATATAAAACCCCCAAACACAGATGTAAAACATAATAGAACTGGTTTTTCTATGAATATCCAAACTCATATCTAAATAGTATCTTCTCTGTGTAGTGTACTCCATATATATTGCCATTGCTCAAAGATTTCTGGAAACCCTCCTTTGGAATGGCCTTCAAAGCAAGTTAGATTCACACATGAGGCCATCTCTTTATAATTTCTCCATTAATATCCATTTTATTACTCACGAATGTGTGTGAAGATAAAAAAAATCACAATGTTTGTAACAGCAAGTAATCAAAAGCAACACAAATATTTAATAAGTTATACATAGAAAAGAATGTATTGTCTAGCCACTAAAATAATGTTGTAAATGGCTCATATACATGAAAAATGCCCAACTGCATTCCTCATAAGAGGAATGCAAATTAAAACTACCCTGAGATACTTCTTGCACCCTCATATTTGCAAAAAATTCACTCAGTGGGTGAGGCTGTGGGGAAGTAGACACTCTTATACATTGATGGTAAGAATGTAAACTGATGAAATACTGATTGAGGCCAATTTGGCTATCTGTCAAAAACTACAAGTATACGTACACCACAGGTCACTCTTCCATTTTTAACCCTGAATCTTACAGATGTATTTGCACATGTGTAAAATGATGTGTGTACATGGTTGTTCACTGAAGTTTTGTATGAGCCAAAGATTGGAAACAACTCACATGTTTATCAACAAGAGACTGGCAAAACAAATTAAGATACATTCATCAGTTTTGCAGCTGTAAAAAAGAACAAAGACGCTATGCACAGATATAAAAAGATCTTCAAGTGGAAAAAGCAAGGAACAAAACAGTGTATAGTATGCTACCTTATGTTGTCTTTTTTGTAAAAAGAAGGACATAAGAAGCTATATTTGCTTGTGTCTGCACATGGAAATTCTGGAAGGTTACAAAAAGAAAACAGTTATCTATGGAGTGAGAAGATTTGAAACTAGGTAGATAGAGAATAAGGATAGGGTGGGGACATGCGAGTATGTCACCTATCAGAAGAATAGTTAATGGCAGTGAAAGATACTCATTTAAAAAGTGGACAACCCCATGCTGAAAATTCTATGTGCAACCTGTCGTATATTTTATCAAAGAATATACTCGTAATAAAAATCTGAGAAGGTTTACACCAATATTTTCATATGCCTTATCTCTAAGTGCTGGGATTACATGTTAATCATAATGATTATCATTTACTTCTGGGCTTTTCTAGATTTTCCACAATCAACATGTGTTTTTCAGTAAACAATATCAACCACCCTAAAAAAAGTGATTTTAAAAAAAGTTAGGGATCAGTGTTGGGCAGAAATCCACAAGATAAAACCTAATCAGAATTACTCTAACAATGTCAGTTTCAAAATCACTTGCAAAGCATAGAGTTGTTGGAGACCTACACATTCGAGCAGAGAGGCAAATGACCCCTGACAGAAATCTTACTCAGAAAGATCATTGGCTTGGATGCAAGCCAGAGCAGTTGCTCTCTAAAGCCATAATCCCCAAATAATCATAGGGTAGTATAGGGGGGAAAATCAGTGATAGGCTGACTCAAAATGGGCTAAAAATACTTTTAATGTAGAACATATGCTTAGAAATTTGCTATAAGCAAGATTAAATGTTATGAAATAGATAAATTTAGATCAATAAAAGTGTGAAGCAGATGAAGTAGAAGGAAGTGTTAAAATGGTAAACATTGAATGATGTCAGAAAACAGAGAGAGGAAAGAGTTGTGTTTCCAGTGGGTTTTTGGGTGATTGTGTAACCATTTGTTGAACTCTTCTGTTATAGGGTGTTTGCTTGTCATCTGTCCTATTTGTAAGATATGTCATTTCAGTTTGCAGAGTGCTTTCGCAGGCACTCTCTCACTCTTTCAGGCTCTATGATGTCCCAATTTTTTTATGGCATTCTAATTTTTGGTGGTCGTATATTTAAGAAATGTAAGTTCCATAAGGGTAAGAACCATGTCTGTCCTGCTTGCCCGGTGCCTGTGCCAAAGCAGGTAGTCAGTAAATGACTGAATTTAATTTTAGTTTCCCTCACAAGTCTGTTTTGATTAGTTGGTGGTAGAACTTTCCCCACTCACAGTTCCAAACTCTTACTTGCACAAAGCCTCAGATGATTCCTATATAAAACTCTTTCTCATGTTCCAGCTTATCGCACGGATGACTGCCAGCCCTGGGTTTTGCCTGTAGTGAGAAAGGTGGAGCAGAAGATTGCTATGGACAGCAGCCTTAACCACGAGTATCTGCCGATCCTGGGCCTACCTGAGTTCAGGACCCATGCTTCTCGCCTTGCCCTTGGGGATGACAGCCCAGCTCTCCGGGAGAAGCGGGTGAGTTTTGGGTGAGGATGTATTTTCTCTTTAGAAACTGTGAAGGTAAAAAAAGGTTCTTTAAAAATATGAGGTGTTATGTCTATTGACATAACAGGGTCAGTGAATAAGGGTTTAAGTAGTGTGACCTCAGGAACCTGATAGTGCAAACAATGGGCTTTTGTATAAAGCACGGCTTCTTTGATTGTTTTTGCTCAGAAGATGATCACATATCAGCTGCTGGGTTTGAAGCAGTCAGAGGAAATACCAAGCCAAAGGAATTTAATGGAATGATCAAGGGACCAGGGTCTCGACCCAGCTCTGCCAGTAGTTTGACCATAGGCAAATCATTTACCCCTCTGGCCCCTGTGTCTCTTCTACATGTCCAAAAAAAACATGAGCTTGTGGTTCATGATATCATAAGGAACATTTGCATATTTAAGGGGCCTCTGAACTCCCTGAAATTTTATGCAGAATTCTGTGTGTATGTATATTTATGGGGAGAAGGTTCATAGCTTTTATCAGATTTTCTAAAAGAGATGGTGGCCACTAGTCTAGTTGCACTCTGAATTTCCTGCCAGTTGTAATATCCTATCATTCCTCTAGCCCTGATATTACCTTATTAAAGTGCTTTCTGGTGCATAGTCTATGGATATAACTAGAGACACGTGGATGAGGAACACATTTGGAAGCAGACGCAGCCAGAGAGGCTCTATGGCAGGAAGTGGTATGGTGGAGATTCTCAGTGTTGCAGGGAGTCAGGGGACAGGGAGGCTGTGAGGGCTGGAGGTGAGAGTGCAGCTGAACCTTGGGGAATGAGGCCAGGACACTGGCTCTCAACTCTGGCTGTGTACATTAGTATCACCTAGAGAGTTTTAAAAACATACTGATGGTCGAACTCCATACCAGACCAGTTAAATTGGCATCTTGGAAGGATACTACCCTACCTTGCCCTGTCATTACCTTTCCCTCTCAATTCCCTTTCCTCCATGGGCATATTTTTAGTATCCCCCAGGTGATTCCAAAGTACAGCCAGGGCTGAGAACCACAAAGCACATAGGAAAGAAGAAGGAGGGGGGATTTGTCTGGAGTAGCAGGAGTCCAGGGGCAGAGGTAGGAGGTAAGCAGGTCTAGGCTGTAAAGAGACCTGAAATAAGCTGGGAGCACATTGGATAGATCAGGCAGCTAGGGTGTGGGGAGACACCTGAAGGTTTGAGCAGAGGAGTTACCCAATACAGGTGTTTGAAGGTTTGAGCAGAGGCGTTACCCAATACAGGTGTTTGAAGGTTTGAGCAGAGGCGTTACCCAATACAGATGTTTGAAGAAGATAAACCTGGTTGAATGGGCAGAAAGGGGGAAGAGCTCAGATTTTTGTAATAGTCCAGTTAGGTATTGTGCAATTTAAACCAGTGGCCCTTATTGCTTTCCTGGGCCAGTGTCATAGTGTAGCCTTCATGTATGAAAGAGACCACATCTTGGAGACACCTCATTTATTCCTAATGTGCTGTTCCCCCAATGCCCTGATAAAACAGAATGGCAGGGTAAAATGAAAATTGCACACAGGCACATTCTTATGTATCAGGAGGCAGGGAGGCTCCAGTAGAGGTCTTGGAACTCCAGTGATTAGGCATGTAATTAACTTAATTAGAGTTTTGTCTGGATTGGTATGAAAGACTGACTTACTTGCCTCAGGGAACCAAAGGAATACGGTAGAAATGGTGGAGTTTAGAGAGTATGGATGGCATTGGGAGTTGCTCTGAAAATATGGTGTTTCCGCAGGGGAAGAGGAGAGTCCTGATAAAGTTTCAAAGCAGGGAACTTTGGCAACTGGGGGTTATCTTCTGAGATGCTGTTGATAAGTTAGTTGGAATTCTGTTGCTCACAAATGAAAACAGACATTCTGTGTTTGGGAGCTTCTTCCTCTTAGACTGTAACTTCTTATACACTTATTCACTGTGTTGGGTGGATGCTTGTCCTTCTCTGCCCAGTGCTGTAAGACTGGGGCTGTTGCTCGTGGAATGTAGCCCTCCCTCTCAGTCTTCTTCATCTTGTGTTGTGTTTTTGATTATAGAACAAATGGCGGTCTGTAAATATTTGAAGACTTTCTCTTTTTTGGAATGCTTTTGGAATACCCTCTTGGCATCTTTGTCATCCCAGGTACTAGTCGATACCGAGTTCTGAACCTTGCCTCTTTCCCTGAGTTTCCTTACTGTCCTTAGGCTCCTGTCTCAGTTTAGCCCACTATCATCTCATTTGGATTCCTGTAATAGCCTCTTGCCTCTAGTCTCTTCTCCATTCTAGTATGTTCTGCATGATGCAGCTAGAATGATCTTCCCCAGTAAAAAAAGCTAATCATGTCACCTACTCCCCTCCTCACACACACACACACAGTAGCTCCTCCATTATCTACAAGGTAAAATCCAGACTTTGAACTGGGCAGGCAGAATATTTGTAGCTAGACTTCATCCTGTTCTTCCAGTTACTTATGCACACCCCACCTGGTGTCCTCCCATTCTAAGGCCTTGTTTTCTAGACCTAGCAGGCCCCATCAGGACTTAGAGCGTTTGAGCCTTTGCCTCAGCCAGTCTTCTCCTGGGAACACCCCCCTCACTGGTCAAACTCCCCAGTTGCCACCTCTAAGTCCTTCGAGGCCTCATCAAAGTTCACCTCCATGCTGAATCCTTAGCTCTCTCAGGCAGAGCTAGTTGTTGGAGTACTCTGAGTTATTGTAGGACTCTTTTCACAGCTTATAAATAACAGTACTTACTGTGCTTACTAATTTTATAAGTGTAATTAGTTTTATAATTTTGTAAGTCTGTCTCTCCCACAAGACCGTAACTTCCCCTGGGGCAGGGATGGTGGCTTACTTACTTATCTTGCAAACCTTTAGTAGTTAGCTCCTAGCCTGGCATCTCAGAGATTCTCAGATGGTTGAATTCACTCATTCATTCAGTCAACAGATGAGGGCTCGCCACTAGGGGTAGGTGCTGTTCCAGGTGGCTTGAGCACAGCAGCGACCAAAAC